>OX393559.1:19145027-19745027 GCA_947650365.1 Chamaelirium japonicum | reverse complement strand
GCTGGTGGGTCGCAACCCTGACAAGCTCCGGGAGGTCTCGGAGGGCATCCGAGCCAAGCACGCGAAGGCCCGGGTCGAGACTGTCGTCATTGACTTCTCCGACGACCTGGCCGGGGGGGTTCGGCTGCTCCAGCAGGCGATCGAGGGGCTCGATGTTGGGGTTCTGGTGAACAACACCGGGGTGTCGTACCCGTACGCCCGGTTCTTCCACAAGGTGGACGAGGAGCTGCCGTGGAACTTGATCAAGGTGAACGTGGAGGAGGTGACCCGGATCACGCACGCTGTCCTCCCCAGGATGCTCGAGCGGAAGAGGGGCACCATCGTAAACATCGGATCGAGAGCCGCCGTCGTTATCCCCTCCGATCCGCTCTATGCTGTCTATGCCGCCACCAAAGCGTATGTTGATCAATTCTCAAGATGCCTCTATGTCGAGTATAAGAACAAGGGAAAAGGGTCTCAGTACCCTCTCGGTATCCTCTCGGCATCCTCTCGGTCAGGAAAAGGCAAAAGGATCTCGGTACCCTCTTGGTATACTCTCGGTCGGGAAAAGGGAAAAGGGTCTCGGTACCCTCTCGGTATCCTCTCGGTATACTCTCGGTCGAAAAATACACTAATTTTTCGAGAACGCCTCCTCGCAAAACCGAGACTTTTTGGCTCGCACCAAAAGGGTCTCGGCGTCGGCAGAAGGCAAAGGAGTCTCGGCATCCTCTCGGTCGGTAAAAAGCAAAAGGGTCTCGGTATCCTCTCGGCATCCTCTCGGTCGGGAAAAGGCAAAAGGGTCTCGGTACCCTCTCAGTATACTCTCGGTCAGGAAAAAGGAAAAGGGTCTCGGTACCCTCTCGGTATACTCTTGGTCGGAAAATACACTAATTTTTCGAGAACGCCTCCTCGCAAAACCGAGACTTTTTGGCTCACACCAAAAGGGTCTCGGCGTCGGCAGAAGGCAAAGGAGTCTCGGCATCCTCTTGGTCGGGAAAAGGCAAAAGGGTCTCGGTACCCTCTCGGTAACCTCTCGGTATCCTCTCGGTTGAAAAAACACACTGCTTTTTCAGAAACGCCCACTTGCAAAACCGAGACTTTTGGGCTCGTGCCAAAAGGGTCTCAACATCGGCAGAAGGAGACTCTGCTAATACGAACCACGACACCGACGGTCCTTGCCAACCATGCCAGAATCCTAAGGCGTTTGCACCTTGGAATCCCAACCGACCCCGGGGGTCTTGACTCGACTGGGAGGGGGTAACTGTGGGTGCAAAAATGGTACCAGACCGGATCAGAGCGGCATGGGCCCGCGCAATGGCCCAAGTGGGTAAACCCACCCGGGTTCATGGGCCCACTCTACGAGGCTCGCAGATCAAGCCCTCCCCCTTGTTGGGCCCGAACAACGACCCAATAAGGGCCCAGCAAGGAGGCCCAGAATCAGTGCCATGTCATCAACGTCACGTCGTCACTGCCATATCGGACACGTGCCTATGCTATAAAAGGACCCACAAGGCATCAAGGAAGAGGGGTTGGTCATTCGATCAGAGGTAGAGGGATTCTAGATCCAGAGCCAGAGCCCTCCATTCTTCCTTTTGAACTCTTCTAATTGCTCCGTGCAAACACATTGTAAGAAGCTTCTCTCGGCCTGTCAAGAGAACGCTCAACCCTCCATATTCATATTATAGTGAAGATCAGGTGGCACCTCTCGCCCGGAGACGTAGATCGTAAGACCGAACTTCGATAACAACTCCATGTGTCATCTCTCTCCTTCTCAACTTTCTATTTTCTAACTCTACAAACCATCAACATTCAATCAAGGCTGTGGGGCGGGGTTCCCGATCAAGGTGGCTCGGGAAATTCCCCCCACAAGGATCACTAATAGACTCCCTATATTTGGGGAACCAATATTACACTATATTTTCTTAGGACCCATACCCGACAGCAAGAAGTAAATTATATATAAATCTAGCACTACTCTCTAAAACACCCTCCAAGAACCTCGTCATGTGCCTTCCTATCTTTTAAATTGCTACTAGACTGTCTGTATTTGGGGATCCAAAATAGCCTTGCTATGTACCTTCCTATTTTGGGATTGCTACTAGACTCTCTATATTTAAGGATCCAAAATAGTTCCCAACTTTCTCAGGACCGTTATCCGATAGCTATAACTAAATTATATATAAATCGAGCACTCATTTCTATAACACCCTCAAAGAGTTTCGCCATATACCTCCCTATTTTTAGAATCGCTACCCGACTCCCTATATTTAGGGACTCCAAATTGCTTTTTATTTTCTTAGGACCCCCACCCGACAACCATAAATAAATTATATATAAATCGAGCATTCATCCTAAAACCACCCTTTAAGAACTTTGTCATATATCTTTCTATTTTTAGGATCACTACCAGACTCCCTACATTTGAGGTGCAAAAATTATTCCCTATTTTCTTAGGAATCCCATCCGACAACCATTAGTAAATTATATATAAATCGAATATTCCTTCCCAAAACACCCTCTAAGATCCTCGCCATGTGCCTTTTTTTGGGATCACTACTAGACTTTCTATATTTAGGGAGTCAAAATCGCCCCCTATTTTATTAGGACCCCTACCCGATTACGATAAGTAAATTATATACAAATCGAGGACTGATTCAAAAAATACCCTCCAAGAGTCTCATTATGTGTGTAACATCTGCCCTAAACACACAAGATATTGACTGCTTTGTCCGTGCCCGCACGAAAACTTTCTAGATGGTCACCCATCCAAGTACTACTCTCGCCCGAGCATGCTTAACTACAGAGTTCTTACAAAATCCGTAGTGGCGCACGGCTTTAAAACACGTCTCCTATGTTTGGGAGGGGAAATTATATAAATAGCTCAGGATCTCCTTCCTCCAAGCAATGTGGGACTAACTCATGGCCTTGTATACCTCACCTCACCTCACCTCATCCATCTTGGCATCACGGTATCAGGAGTCTTGGCTCTTGGCCTATTGAATCTTGGGTCATCATAATCCACCACCCTTAGGGCAACACGTCCTCGTGTAGGGCGAGACCCCTCCATCTTGAGGAGAACCGGCTCTGATACCATTTTATAATATCTGCCCCAAACACACAAGATATTGTCCGCTTTACCCGTGCCCACACGAGAACTTCCCAGGTGGTTATCCATCCTAGTACTACTCTCGCCCGAGCACGCTTAACTACGGAGTTCTTACAAAATCCGTAGTGGCGCATGACTTTAAAATGCATCTCCTATGTTTGGGAGGGGAAATTATATAAGTAACTCAGGATCTCCTTCTCTCCAGGCGATGTGGGACTAACTCATGGCCTTATACACCTCACCTCATCTATCTTGGCATCACAGCCTCAGAAGTCTTGGCTCTTGGCCTATTGGATCTTGGGTCGTCACAATGTGCCTCCCTATTTCTAGGATCACTACCAGACTCCCTATATTTGGGGAGCCAAAATTACTCCCTATTTTCTCAGGTCCCCCACTCGACAATAGTAAGTAAATTATATATAAATAAAACACTCCTTCCCAAAACACTCTCCAAGAATCTCGTCATGTGCCTCTCTATTTTTAAAATCGCTAATATACTTCTTGTATTTGCGGAGCCAATATTGTTCTATATTTTCTCAGGACACCTACCCGATAATCATAAATAAATTGTATACAAATCGAGTGCTACTATAAAAAATACCCTCCAAGAGCCTCACCAAATGTCTCTTTATTTTTAAGATCACTACCAAGCTCTCTATATTTGGGGATCCAAAATTGCTCCCTATTTTCTCAGGAACCCCACCCAATAACCATAAGTAAATTATATATAAATCGAGTACTCCTTCCAAAAATACCCTATTTTCTCAGGGTCTCTCTATGTGCCTTTTAATACGTTCCAACCGTATATTAGATTTTCATGTATCCCAATATTAGTGACGAGTCAATTGCAGTAAAGAGTTAATACCATATCATTCCCACAAAGACAATAAAGTAACGTTCTTTCTAACAAATTTAGAATAGATCAAAGAGACAAAATATTAATTAAATTAACTAAATTTTAATTTAAACTAAAGATGAGGAATAAACTTTTGGTTAAAGAATAGGTCACAGAGTTGCCTCTAGTGATGTAAAAATATATTTCTCTAAGATGATATAACACATAATTTAAGTATAGAATTATAGGGATCCATATGGTATTTTTATCACAACGTCCCAAATCCAAGAGTAATGCTAATAATAAAGCATACTTTTCTTATTTTATTACTAATATCCCTAATATAAGGATAATATCAATAATAAATTCTATTTTATTCATCATATTCCAAGGATATGAATAATAATAAGATTGATAATATTTAATCTAAATTATTCTCACCAAATTATATTTAGTGGCTAAATTATGAACTCTTCCAAATTCAGTATTACTGAGCTTTTCACCTTGATAATATCATAGAATAATAATCTATACCGCCTTAAGTATAAACCGTCCAAAATAAAGTACAACTTGTCTGAATTGGATCACAAACTGTCTTGCTTGAGTATGACCTATCCGAGGTTATGGCATAAAATTCTATTAAAACTATGCATGATAATCATATAAAAGGATTTTCCACACAACCTATATAATGGGTCTAATATTCTAGCCATATCACCATCATGAATATAATAAGAATACTAGTAATCAACGTTAAATAGAAGAAAACTCAAATCATGCACTAATCGGGAAGGAAAAATGATTCTTGTCATCGAGAAAGTTTGATAGATACATTGCTAGGGTCCCCTTCCTAGAATATTTTAGAACACCACACTCTGATTGGACACAACAATATATATGAATTATCACACCAATGATTGTCAGAGTTACTCGGGATACCCAAGGTCACTCTTAATCCAACATTTAAGCAATAATATCTTGTTTTTTCAAAACGTTTATCTTGGTTCCTTTGGATTTAGGATCTTTTATAGACCTGAGAAGTGATGGTTCAAAGTTTTCCTCACCTCGTTATTAAAGCATATATACTTTAGAAATCTGCCTGAGCAATTTTGTTAACTACTCGGACAGTTTAGCAGTTTTATGGGCCGTCAGTTGGTTCCATCCGCACGCTCCGTCTCATCAAACGATTGCAATATTTTGAATATCCACTCAGACATAATTTGTAATGTGCCTAGATGGAATATTGGTTATATTGGGTTATGCATTTGGATTCAGTCCTCTCTAGTTCTATACGAACTTAGAATCATCTTATGTTCCTTTGTTTGCTTTATCTTCCGCTTTTAGCTTGTTTTTTATCTGTCTTTATTTCTCTGTATAACAAAAATATATATCAAAGTATATATCATCTTTGATGAACTTGTGCATATATGGTCAACTCTAATGCATTAAGATTGACACATTTTAGTATCGATCACACCCCCATACTTGAGTCATGCTTGTTCTCAAGCATATTTTGACTTGTGATCACAATTCAAAATATCCGTGAAACGAGACTATCTTGTATAAATATAGTTATAAATATTATATTCATAAAAATTTAAATTTGTTTGATTTACAAGACAAGTGTATTCCATGGGTACAGTTACGATATTCAATTGATACTTAATAGTCAGTCTCATACCATACTAACTTAGGTTTTAGTGATAATCTTAAATAATATCAGAATATTTTATTCATTTATGAATTTAGATTTATTAATCCTTCTAGAATAACCCTTTTCGTTGTATAGGACTTTTGCTCAACACATCCTGACTAGCTGGCTATGATGTATTAGGCTTTTAGATGCCACTACGGACATGAGTCCCAAGTTTTTTGACTTTCTTCCAAAGTTTTACAATATCTAACAGGGAGCTGCAATTATTAATTGCTTTTGAATTACGATTTTGCCATATAGGGCTTTCGGCCAACATATCTTGACCAATTGGCCATGGTGTATTAGGCTTTGAGATGCCCCTACGGATCTGACTCCGAAGCCTTTTAGTTTCATCTGAAGGTTGATAATATAGAACCTTCCTATTGAGCCTTTAGGCATCTTTTCTTTTCCATTTTTTTATATAATTTTGATAATAACTTTTTAATGCTTGATCATCACCAAGAAAGATGATATATTATGAGACTAATACTAAATGTCCATTATCGTCATAGAATATAGTTCAGAAGAAAAAAAATCCCACACTTGAGTTACATTGTCCTTAATGAAACGAGCTTAAGATGGGTGTAAATGCTATTGATGATGTTTTGCTGTTAAAAGAAGTTAACTATTAGAGTTTTGATCACCTAATTAATCAATCCGATCGGTTTTGGTTTTATGCTCTCCCTCCATGCTTAGGTGATATGCTGAAATGATAGTGCTTGAAATGATTTGCAAGAGAAATATTTATTATATAAAAGATACCACTCTACTCGTACTTATCTTGAAAATATAAAATACAGTGGGAGGATTACATAGATAATAATAATACATACTAATACAAAGCTAAATAGTATAATAGATCAAGGCTGATAAGGTGAATGACAACGAGCTGCAAGATGCTTATTGTAA
This sequence comes from Chamaelirium japonicum, assembly GCA_947650365.1. NCBI lineage: Eukaryota > Viridiplantae > Streptophyta > Magnoliopsida > Liliales > Melanthiaceae > Chamaelirium > Chamaelirium japonicum. The sequence goes on along the minus strand of OX393559.1, from coordinate 19,738,505 downwards.
GCAGCATAGATGTTATTTCGATCTTCTTTGCCTCTTATAGTATACCCCGAATGCATAAGGTCGGCAATATCAGCAATTGATTTCTCGAGTTGATCGATTCGGGCATTGAAAATTATCTCTGGAGTTGGCTCAGTTGTCTTATCATCCGATGTTTTGATGTAGTCAATGTCCTAGTCGATGTCAAGATTTTCAGGTTCTTGCTCATTTTGTTGGCTTTGGATAAAGGCTCACTTCTTTTTCAAGTGGGAAACAATAGTAAAGGATGAAAGGTTCCAATTATGGATGGATACATTTGTACGAGCCGGTTTATCAGGATAAAATTGGTATCCATAATTGAAGAGAAGTCAAGTGATAAGATAAGGAAAGAAGAACTTTTGTATGGTGCCATGAGTACAAGGATTCTTGCATTTGTTGCTAATTTCTATCATAGCTCGACGGATTATTGTAGCGGGAGAGAACCACCATCTTTTTCTTGCGGAGTAGAGGGCATCGAGAATTGGTGTTCTCCATTCAGACTTGTGACCCAAGCCAGCCACATTGTGATAGATAATTAAATCTAGAAATCAGACAACCCTTGGCATGCTAGAATGATGAATATAATAATTATCCACTTTGTCTCTAGCCCAAAGATCTTCGGCCATTTCGTTGAACGGAGCTATTGAGAAAGTAGAAATGGAGAATTCTCGGGATGGTGAGCATCAATTCCATGGGTGGTGGAGATGATTTCATCGATGATGGTGATGGTGAAACCATCAATGGTTGTGCGGAATAAGAGTACACCTTCGAGAATCTCGATATTTTGATAGAAAATGGCAACGCTCCTTGGATAATAAGAAGCGGCCACTGAGTTGCAAGTGGAGTGAACCTGATTTCTTTGAGGAATGATATGTCCCATTCCATCATTGATCCTCAAATATCTTGAAGGTTGAAATGACATTCCAGAATGATCGTCCGGTGGTTAAAATTTTTCGAAAGCTCCATCGGATTTGGATTTGGATTGTCTTCTACTCCATGTTGTTCACAACAAGATGGAGTTCTTGTTAAGCGACGAGTAGATCCTTGGCTACTCGATCCTCCAGTTTGATTAAACATGAGGCAAAGGAGGGCGAGAATGAACTAAGCCACTTAGAGAAGAAGAAGAAGGAGGAAGATGGATTGAAGGTGGGGGTCGTAGGTTCGGTATCACAGGCATTTATAATGGATTTTTCACTTAGGCAGAATACTGTAAATGCCCGGGCGAAAGTCTCTTAACACTTTTAATCCTGCAGTGATGTAGGCACCCGCCACATTGATTCCCAATCCGAATAAATTCAGACGAGTAAGGGCCGTAAGGCTGCTGAAAGCAGTAATGGCAGTTCGACTTTTCATATTCCGCCTACGCGGATTTGGATTGATCAATCCACTTGGGCGGATTTTGTCTTTATCATTGGAGTCCATATAGGCATGATCTGTTCTGAAAAGATAAGTCTTTCTGATGCCTTAGTAGCCTCAAACATAATCAATTTGATTTACCATCAATGTATTCAATTTCAAATCAGTCAAAGGGTGAACAAGCATATTATGTTGTCCCGCCTGGGTGGAATTAATATCCGCTTGGGCAGATGGTGATCTTTATTGGAATTCAAAACAGATAAAAAAATATTTTAAAGAAATACCACACATAATATTATTAAAATATACTACCATGTACAATATAGAAATAGAACAATACGCACAATACTGATAGAAAATACTAAAGTAGAAACTACTACATTTGAATTTTAATTTCCTCCTCCACGATAAGCATTACGAATATGATCGAATTCGTTGATTATGCGGACTCTTTCCTATTGAGATTGGGTCATCTAAATTGCTTGAAGAAGATCGATTAGGTAATCAATTTTATCGGTCAACTTTCATGTAAGCGGTGAGGGTTTCTTAGCATCCATGAGTGATGATAGGAGATGGTTTCTTGAGTTCCTCATCTACTTCATTCTCTTCTTTCTTGGAGGATGAAGTTATAATAGGCGAAGGGAATAGTCTTCTTGCTGCTTTCTTTGCTTCATCCCTCTGGCTCAAATAGATATTATAGGCAATATCCTATTCATAAGTACTTAAGTTTATTTGCTTGGTCCCACATTTTTCATTTTTTGATGAAAAATCCTTCACCAATGAGGAGACGGGAAACGAGATAAGGAAAATATAATTTTACCTTCTCATTGTGGGAGTCAATTTTTTAGGCTATCTCTATCATTAAAGAACGAATGATTGAGGTGGGAGAAAACCATGTCCCTTTGTTGGCAGCGTAGAAGGCATGAAGAAATTGGCCCTCACATCAATATTCGTTACTTGGACAAGCAACAATATGGTAGAGATTGAGATTGAGTAACCAATATTTTTGGTTAAGTTATGCTCCATGAACGAAGTTGTCGCATTCATTTCCACAAACTCGAAGTTTTTGATCCGTCATGTAAAAGGAGACATCCGTTGAAGCAACGAATTTGGAATTTCTTGGGCATTGAGCTTCTATCTCCAAAGTAGATATGATATCTCATTTGGTGAATATAAAGCTCTCGCCATCAACATAAGTTGGAACACACATGAATTTTTGATGAGTTGCCAGTTCTTGTAGAAATGATAGACGATGCGTGAAAAATATTGATCAACTGTCAAAGCAATATTGAGGAGGCCAAGTGTAGTGAGAAAATTGATCTTCCACTCCATATGAAGATTCTTGATAGTGCCAAGATGGAAATTATACTCAGGGATCACTTTATGTCCTTGGAATTGGTGATAGAGGAGGGTAGACACATTATTTATAGAGCGTTTGCAATAGTGTGGAATCAGAAAAGGGGAAGCCATATCTGGAATAGATGGAAAAACATAGCAGAATAACTCGATGATGGAATCTCTTATTTCTGTCTGGACATTATAGTCGTTCTGCTTGGGTGGTTTTGAGTTAACCGTACAGTTATCATGTAACTGAATAGCATCTACATTAAACCAATATTATGCTACACGGGATAATTGTCAGTCCACTCAGGTGGTTACTGAATTCCGAATAGGAAAAAGTGACGTGGCCTATCTAACAAACTGCTCAGGTGGTTTTCGAATTTCGAACAGCCAAACGTTATATATTTTGAAATTTTAATAGATTTTTTTTGTGTGTGGTTGAATTTTACGTCCTTAGCTAGACGTGGATTGAGCTAAGTGTACAAAGGGGTGGAAAGGTCTACTTCATTCACCATTTCTGTTTCATGGTAAAGCTCAACCATATGTTTCAATCATTGACCATTGACTTTTAATAAGTGACCATTTTTGGGATCTTGTATTTTGACGGTGCCTGATGGCGAAGCAAAAATGAGAATTGTCTATTCCACCTAGTACGTAACTTACCTGGAAATAATTTAGGCCTTGATTCATAAAGCCATACCTTTCGATTTGGTGCAAATACCTTTCGGCTAATAGCTCGATCATGGAAGGTTTTTATTCTTTCTATGTAGATCCTAGAATTTTCATATGCACCCTTCTGTAATTCTACAAGTTCTTCTATAATTCTACAAGTTCACAGAGTTGAAACTTTCGCTTTTCTCCAGCTTCTTTGAGATCATAGTTGTACTTTTTCACTGTCCAGTAAGTCTTGTGTTCTAGTTCAATAGGAATATGACAAGGTTTACCAACTACCAAATGATAAGGTGACATTCCAATAGGAGTTTTAAAAGTAGTTCTATAAGTTCATAAAGCATTATCCAACCAAATACTCTAATCCTTCATATCAGGCTATACTATTTTTTCAAAAATTATTTTTATCTCTCTGTTAGATACTTCCACATGTCCACTAGTTTGTGGATGATAAAGTGTAGCAATTCAGTGTGTCACCAAATATTTCTTACAAAGAAAGTCAATGATCTATTACAAAAGTGACTTCCACCATCACTAATGATGGCTCGAAGCATTCCAAATCAATTAAAGATATTTTCCTTTAGAAATTATACTACTGCATAATGATTATTAATTTTAGTGGATTTATCTTTGACCCATTTTGAAACATAATCTACTGCCACTAATATGTAAATACTACAATGTGAAACTACAAAGTGTCCCATAAAGTCAATACCCTATACATCAAAAAGTTCATTTAATATAATGGGGTCAAGAGGCATCATATTTTTTCTAAAAATTGTTATTGTTTGTTGGCACCTATGATATGCCTTACAAAATTCATATGTATCTCGAAATAATGAAGGCCAATCGAAACCCGATTGTAATACATTCGCAGCGATCTTCTATCCTCCGAAATGAGCACCGTATGCTTGTGTATGACAAAAAGCAATGATGCTGCGATATTCACTTTCTGGTACACAACTTTGTATTACTTTGTTAGCACAGATCTTAAACAACTCTAGATCTTCCCAAAAATAATATTTTATTTAAGAAAATAATCGATCTTTAATTTGTTTAAACAATAAGAAGGAATTTGATCAATTGTAAGATAATTTACAATATGTGCATACTAAGGTGCTTTTAAAATAGAGAAAAGTTGTTCATCAGGGAATGAATCAGATATAGAAGTAAAATATGACAGTAAAATGATTCAAGAAAGATGATCAGCAACCAAATTTTCTGTTGCCTTATGATCTCGGATTTCATAATTAAATTCTTGTAATAAAAGTACCCATTTTATAAGCCTAGGCTTAGAATCTTTTTTTAAAATAAGATATTTTAAATGCTGAATGATTAGTAAAATATTTTATTTTAATCCAAGTAAATACGAATGAAAATTTTCAAGTATAAATACTACTATTAGAAATTTCTTTTTTGTAGTTGTATAGTTAAGAGTAGTATCAGAAAGGGTTTTACTCATGTATTATATTACAGATGATGTTTTTCCTTTTCTTTGCCCCAAAACTACTCCGACTGCATAATTAGAAGCATCGCATATTAGTTCAAAATGTAAATCCCAATTAGAAGCTTTTAAAATAGGTGCAATAGAAAGAGCTATTTTTAATTTTTTGAAAGCAGAAAGATAGTTTTCATCAAATACGAAAATTGTGTCTTTTGTTAAAAGATTGCATAAATGCCGAGAAACTTTACTGAAATTTTTGATGAATCATTGGCAGAATCCCGCATGGACAAGAAATGCACGTATCTATTTACCAGTGGTTGGAGAAGGTAGATTCTCTATTAAACTAACATTCGCTTTGTCGAGTTTTATACCCTTACGTGAGATGATATGTCCCTATACAATGTCTTTAGTCACTATAAAGTGACTCTTTTCCTAACTTAGAACCAGATTTACTATAACATCCATCCTAAATATACAAGATATTGTCCGCTTTGCATATGCCCATACAAGGACTTCCTAAGGAGGTCACCCATCAAAGTACTACTCTTGTCCGAGCATGCTTAACTATGGAGTTCTTACGAATCCTATAGCGGTGCACGGTTTTAAAATGCATCTTTTTGTTTAGGAAGGAAAATTATATAAGTAGCTGAAGATCTTATTCTCTCTAAACAATGTGAGGCTAACTCGTGGCCTTGTACACCTCACCTCACCTCACCTTACCTCATCCATCTTGGTATTACAACCTCAGGAGTCTTGACTCTTGGCTCTTAGATCTTGGTCATCACAATCCACCTCCCTTAAGGGCTACACGTCCATATGTAGGGTTAGACCCTCCTATTGTGAGGAGAACTGGCTCTAATACCATTTTGTAACATCTGCCCCAAATATACAAGATATTGTCCACTTTGTACGTGCCCGCATGAGAACTTCCCAGGGAGGTCACCCATACTAGTACTACTCTCGCTCGAGCACGCTTAACTCAGAGTTCTTATGAATTCAGTAGCGGTACATGGTTTTAAAATGTGTCTCTATGTTTGGGAGGAAAAATTATATAAATAGCCCGGGATCTCTTTCTCTTCAGGCGATATAGGGCTAACTCGTGGCCTTGTATACCTCATCTCACCTCATCCATCTTGGTATCACAGCCTCAGGAGTCTTGGCTCTTGGATCTTGGTTATCATATTTATATCTTTATAACACAAGCTCTAGATTGTCCAAATATTCTTCATAAGTTTGTCCAAAAACTAAAAAGTCATCCATAAAGACTTTTAAGAATCTTTCTACCATGTCTGAGAAGATTGCCATCATGCAGTTTTGAAAGATGGTTAGTGCATTGTACAACTCAAATGATATTCGTCGATATGCAAAAGTTCCAAATGGACAGGTAAATATTGTTTTTTCTTGATCATCAGGAAATACTGGTAATATTGTTTTAGATCTAACGGAAGTGTCTTTAGTTCCAATTATGGAGGTTTTTCTATAAATGGCTTCAAAGTTTTTCTAGTCGATAGAGGAAGTGATTTAAACTAAGGATGCTATTTTAAAATCATTTGTACTGTATTGATTTCTTCATAGATTTCTTCATCTTCTAATTTTTTTTAGAAAGTTGCTTCCAATATGATTCAGTTATTGAAGTAATCTTAATTATAGGAGTTATCTTTTTGAGGATTTCATCAATAACATTGATCTGAAATACTAGGTGCTCAAAAAATGTCAAGGCGAATTTTTATAATTCTAAATAAAACATCCATTGCTCTAGTTTTATAATTTATATATACATTAGTTGTGGCAAAAAATGGACGTCTAAGAATAATTAGTATCTATAATTGATCTTCATGTATAGGCTCCATATCTAGTACCGAGAAATCAACAGAAAATAGAATCTATCGACTTGTACCAAAACATCTACTATAATTCCTTTTGATATTTTGACTTGACGATCAGCTAGTTGCAATATAGCTCCTGTTGGTTAAAGTTCTTCTAACCCTAATTTTTTGTATACCTTATATGGTAAGAGATTAATACTTGCTCCCAAATCAAGTAAAGCTTGATTAATATTATATTCTCCAATAGTACATAAAATCATAGAAGTTTCTGAGTCTTTTAGCTTCTAAGGAGTTTGTCTTATAAGGATAGAACTAATATTCTTTGATAAAAGCACTTTGTCAGTCATTTGCTGATGTATCTTTCTTTTTTTCGTGCAGAGATCCTTCAAGAATTTAGCATAAGTAATTATTTATTTAATAGCATCAAGTAGTGAAATATTAATTTTTACTTGCTTAAAAATATTAAGTACTTCTTCCAATGGTGTTTCTTTCTTTAAATATGGAGAATGATATGTCAAACTTTTTGGAAATAGTGCTAGAGGAATATGTCATCGCATGCCTTCGATTCATTGGTATGGAATGAGTATCATTTTTTTTGCTCATATTCCTTCTGTTAGTTTCTTTTTTTAGAATTTTTGTTATTGTCGAATCCTATTAAGTGTCAATTGTGTTATTGGTTTACCTTCCCGACCATAATGTGATTAACTGTGCTATATATGAAAGAATTGTTTTATGTACCTCATTCATAAACACTTTCTTTAGGTAGGTTACCAACTGACTTAGTAATTTTTCGTCATTTATTTGATTGAGAGGCACTGCTATTTATCCCGATTGAGCTTCAATTTTTGAAATTGACTCTCCTTGTATATGAAGTAATTGGTCATGCTAATCTAATTTGTTTATTATTCTAATAAATTTTTATTCAAATATCTAAGAGAACTGAGGAGATTGATGTTCTTGAAATCGGTAGTTAGGCTGATCTTGTCCATGTGGTTGATATCCTTGTTGGTATTGACTCAGAAAAGGTTATCACTGATGTTGAGAATACTAATTTGTAAAGTTCGATTATTTCCATTCATAATTGGGACAAGTCTTTCATGAAGGATTATAAGAATTGTCATATTCTTTTATAGATCTTCTAAAGGGTTGAATTGCAACAACTTCTTCTTGTCCATTTGAAAAGTGAGATTCTATAATTAGATCTTGAATTGCGACAATCTATAATGGCTTGTTAAATAATAGGTGTTCCATTTATTTTGCAAACATGTCCACTTTCAAGGAATGATCATCAACAGCTTTTAATTCATACATATCATCCATTCTTATAATATCACCAATGATTGGTAATTTTTTTCTGACAAATGAAGTATGGTGCATAGAGTTATCACTAAGATTCTCGTATAGAGTCCATGCTTCTGTTTTATTTTTTAGCATAAATGTTCTTTCATATACCGCATCGATAGTATGTCGATGTGTATCTATAAGTTCATCATAGAAACATTGAATCAACTACCACTTTGAAACTGCATGATGAGGGCATCACCAAAGTATTTCATTGAAACGCTCCCAAGTCTCATGAAACTGTTCTCTTTCTTGTTGAGAAAAAGTTATGATGAATTTTCAGTACTCCGTCGTCTTTCCAATAGAAAAAAAATTTATAAGAAACTGTTGTTGGAGTTATGCCCAAGTAGTGATGGTATTACTTTCTAAAATCATTAGTCAGTTATTGACCTTATCTTTTAATGAAAAGGAAAATAGACAAATTTTGATTCCTTCTCATCTAGTATCTGAATGCGATAGGTGATGTAGATTTAAAGAAATTCATCCAAATGTTTATATGGATTTTTGTTACTTAGGCTATAAAAGGTTGGTAGTATAGCAATGATATTTGGTCTAATGTTCCTTGCTTCAGGCAATCGGATACATGACAGGCTTTTGTAGATAGTCGGTACAAAATAAGCCTTTAGCATATGTAGTTTTTCAACCATTGTTTCGTGCTTTATTTGATTGATTTGTGCTCTTTGTTGGTGGAAAGTGCAATCGATCTCAGTGTCAAATTCAATAATTGCTGGATTATGCAAGGGGTTCGCATTTGGGTTCAATCCTTTCTAGTTTTGTACGAACTTAGAATCATCTTGTGTTCCTTTGCATATTTTATCTTCTACTTTCGGCTTGTTTTCTAACCGTGTCTTTATTTTCCTGCATAACAAAAATACGCATCAAAGTATATATCATCTTTAATGATATTGTGTATATATGGTCAACTCTAATGCATTAAAATCAATACATTTTAGTGTCGATTATCTTCCTATTTTTGTGATCACTACTAGACTCCCTATATTTAGGGAGCCAAAATCATAATCTATTTTCTCAGGACCCCCATCCGACAACCATAAGTAAATTATATACAAATAGAGCACAATTCCTCAAAATATCCTTCAAGAGCCTTACCATGTACTTACGTATTTTTTAGATCACTACCAAACTTTATATATTTGGAGAGCCAAAATCGCTCCCTATCTTCTTAAGACTCCTACCCAACAATAATATGTAACTTATATATAATCGAGCCCTCATCCCTAAAACACTATTCAAGAGCCATGTCATATGACTCCCTATTTTTGGGATTGCTAACAGACTCCTTACATATAAGGATCTAATATTACTTTATATTATCTCAGGACCCCTACCCGACAACTATAAGTAAATTATATATAAATCGAGCACTCCTCCCCAAAAATACCCTCGAAGAGCATTTCCATATGCCTCCTATTTTTTAGGATCGCTACTAGACTCCCTACATTTGGGGAGCCAATATCGCTCTATATTTTCTCTGGACCCCTACCCAACAACCATAAGTAAATTATATAAAAGTCGAGCACTACTTCATAAAACACCCTCCAAGAGCCACGCCATATGCCTTTATATTTTTGGGATCGCCACTAGACTCCTACACTTGGGGAATCACAATAGCTATCTATTTTCTCAAGACTCCCACCCAACAACTATAACTAAATAATATACAAATCGAGTACTTCCCCTAAAAAGCCCTCTAATGGTCTCATCATATGCCTTCCTATTTTTAAGATCGCTACCAGACTCAATATTTGGGAAACCAAAATCGATCCCTACTTTCTCAAGACCCCTATCCGATAATGATAAATAAATTTTATATAAATCGAGCACTCCTCTCCATAACACCTTCAAAGATCCTTGTCATACACCTTCTTATTTTTGGGATCGCTATTAGACTCTGTATATTTGGAGAGCCAAAATTGCTCCCTATTTTTTCAGGACCCCCACCCGACAGCCATAAGTAAATTATATACAAATCAAGCACTTCTTCCAAAAACACCCTCTAAGAGCCACATCGTGTACCGTTGGATCGCTACTAGTTCCCTATATTTGTGGAGTCAAAATCGTTCCTAATTTTTTTTGGGTCTCCACCCGACAACAATAAGTAAATTATATACAAATAGAGCACTCCTCTCCAAAACACCCTCAAAGAGCCACGCCATGTACCTTCCTATTTTTTAGATCACTACTTGACTCCCAACATTTGGAGAGCAAAAATCGCTCCTAGGTTTCTTAGGACTACTACCCATTAACCTTAAGTAATTATATACAAATAGGGCATGCATCCCCAAATCACACTCCAAGAGTCTCACCATGTGCCTCCCTATTTTTTGGATAGCTATTCGACCCTGTATATTTGGCAAGCAAAAATCGTAACCTATTTTCTCAAGACCCTCACACGATAACCATAAGTAAATTATATACAAATCAAGCACTCTTCCCTTAAACACCCTCTAAGATCCTCACCATATGCCTCCTTTTTTTTAGGATCGGTACAAGACTCCCTATATTTTGGGAGCCAAATCGTTCCTTATTTTCTTTGTACCCCCACCGGATAACCATAAGTAAATTATATACAAACCTATAAACTCCTTCCCAAAACACCCTCCAAGTGCCTCACCTAGTGCCTCCCTATATTTGGGATCGCTACGAGCTCCCTATATTCAGGGAGCCAAAATCGCTCCGTATTTTCTCAGGACCCCCACTTAATAACTGTAAGTAAATTATATACAAATCAAGGACTCCTCCCCAAAATACCATCAAGGAGCCTTGCTATATGACTCTCAATATTTGCGATTGCAACCAGACTCTCCATACATTTAGGGAGCCAAAATTAAACTCTATTTTCTCAGGAACCCAACCCAACAACCATAAGTAAATTATATTCAAATCGAGCACTCCTCCCTATAACCTCCTTAAACAATCTCGCTTTCCACCTTCTTATTTTTGGGATCGTTACCAAACTTCTTAGATATGGGGAGCCAAAATCGCTCCCTATTTTCTCAAGACCCCTATACAACAACTATAAGTAAATTATCTATAAATCGAGCACTCCTTCCAACCCCCTCTAGAAGACTTACCATTTTTTGCCTTATTTTTGGGATCACAACCAGTCTTCCTATATTTGGTAAGCCAAAATCATTACTTATTTTCTTAAGACCCTTATACGACAACACCAAGTAAACTATATACAAATCGAGTACTCATTTCCAAAACACTCTTCAATTTTCTCGCCATGTGCCTTTCTTTTTCTGTGATAACTACTAGACTCCTTATATTTGGGGAGCCAAAATTGCTTTCTTTTTTCTTAGGATCCCACCCGACAACCATAAGTAAATTATATACAAATCGAGCACTCATCTTCAAAATAACCTTCTAGAATCTCGCCATGTGCCTCCCTATTTTCTCAGGACCCCCACCCGACAATCATAAGTAAATCATATATAAATTGATTACTCCACAAATCACCCTCCGAGAGAAATGCCATATGCCTTTCTATTTTTGGGATCGCTAATAAACTCCCTATATTTAGGGATCTAATATTGCTCTATATTTTCTTAGAATGCCTACCCGATAATCATAATTAAACTATATAAAAATCGAGCACTACTTCCCAAAACACCCTTCAAGACCAGCCTCGCTAGGTGCCTTTCTATTTTTAAAATCGCTATCAAACTCCTTATATTTTGTGAGCCAAAATCGCTTCCTAATTTTTCAAGACCCCTACCCAATAACCATAAGTAAATTATATACAAATGAAATACTCCTCCCTAAAACATTATCTAAGAAAATCGCTATATGCCTTCTTTTTTTTTAGGATCATTACCAGACTCCCTATATTTGGGGAGCCAAAATTATACCCTATTTTCTTTAGACCCACACTCGATAAGCGTAAGTAAAGCATATACAAATCGAGCATTTCTTCCTAAACTACCTTCCAAGAACCTCGTCATATGCCTTCAAAATTTTAGGAACGCTACCAGACTCCCTATATTTGAGGAGGCAAAATCACTCTGTATTTTCTCAGGATTTCCACCCAAAAACCATAAGTAAATTATATACAGATCGAGCACTTCTCCAAAACACCCTTTAATTACCTTGCTATGTCTTTTTATTTTAGGGATCGCTAATAGACTCTTTATATTTGGGGAGTCAAAATCAATCCTTACTTTCTTAGGAACCCCACCCGATAACAATAAATAAATTATATACAAACAAGCACTCCTTCCTATAATATCCTCAAAGAGCTTTGATATGCACCTTCCTATTTTTGATATAGATACCAATATTCCTATATTTTGGGAGCCAAATCGCTCCCTATTTTCTTAGGATCTTCACCCCACAACCATAAGTAAATTATATATAAATCTAGTACTCTTTCCCAAAACATCCTCTAAGAGCCTCGCCAAGTGCCTCCCTATGTTTGGGATCGCTACCAGACTCCCTAGATTTGAGGAGCCAAAATCACTCCCTATTTCTCAGGCCCCTAATTGATAACTATAAGTAAATTATATACACACCAAGCACTACTTCCCTAAACACCCTCTAAGATCCTCACCAAGTACCTTCCTATTTTTGGGACCACTATAAGACTCCCTATATATTTAGGAAGCCAAAATTGCTTCCTATTTTCTCAAGACCCTCTCTCGATAACTATAAGTAAATTATATTCAAATCCAAAACTCCTTCATATAACATTGTTATATGCACAAAAAAAAGATTCAGATCATCTTTATTGTGAGCATAAGAGATTACAGAACTGAGATCCGAGGACTCGGGGTGGTGAGCCGGTTACAGTGAAGGTTTGATTAGAAGATTAAAGTAGAGATCCTCTGGAGGGTCCCTTTGATTCGCATCTCCATATTACTTCATGTAAGAGCTCTAGAGGGGTTGCCCAAGACAGAGATCTTGTTAAAGGGATTCGAGCTTTCTCAGCTATGGGGCTTTTGGCTTCGTTCCTTAGTCTTCATGTCTCCCTCGACTCTTGTTAGATCTTAGAGTCTTTGATCATTGGTCGTGGCATCGATCGTACTTTTGGCATCGACTTTGGCTTTTTGCTTTGGCTTTGCTTTGTCGTGACTCTAGATTTTGCTTTACTTTGGTGCTTGCACTTGAACGTGGACTGGGTAGAGACTTATGATACTTTATTTCTTTCAGACTTCACGTCATATCAGCTAGAATGTGTGGTGCTTTACTCATGACCGTTGTAGTTGCTTGGCTTTGGCACGTGCGTTGCTTTGGTGCGGGCTTTATTGTTGCTTTGCTTCGGCTTTCTTACTTTGGCTTTGACCTTTGCTTTAGCTTAATCTTCTTTTTGAATAGTGATGGCTATCTCTCCAAGGCTTCTTTATTCTTCTGTCTTTATGAGGAAAGACTTTGGCAACGACGGTTGTGGCGTTAGCTTTGGCTTCTCTTTTTATCCGGGCCTCTTTGGTGCGATCGGAGTCGAAGGCTTTTTTTGAAGATGGCGGGTGTAGCACCGATCTTCATATGATGGTTGTAGCATTGGCTTTTGTTGATGAAGATGACAGGTGTAGTATCGGTTTTGGGCCTTCTTCTCTAAGCTTTATTTTTCATACGAGGTGTCGACGCCTTCCCTGACCCCCTCTATTTATAGGCAAAAGGAGGGGAGGGAGAGATATGGATTCGATTTGGTGCATCCCTTGAATATCTCCTTCCCAAAACCAATGAGATTTGTCTTTCTTTTTTGGGGAAACAACCTCGATCTCTTTTCTTTTTTTTATAGCGGTGGTTATGGGCCATATATGGCTCAATCTTTTGAGATATGAGCTATCTTTGCAAATTCAATTGATGACAACATGACTTTATTTCTTTTCCATCGGATCGATGGATCGGCACGGATCCACGGTTGGCGTAGACATCCGGGCTACCTCCTCCAGCACGATGCGGTTTTTTTCTTTCCTTTTTTTCTTTTCTTTTTCTTTTCTTGTCTTTTCTTTTTTTCTTTTTTCTTATTTCCCCCTTTTGGCCTACCATACCTCCCCCTCCCCATGGGGAGGGGACATAGTTTCCAAAAAGAAGGACTGGTTAGTCCCACTCGACCCCTTTATTGGCCAGCCACACCCCCCATAGAAAGGGGCATAATTTTTGAGAATGAGGTCGGTGGGATCCCTTTTGACTTCAAGTTGTGGGTGCAGTGGGTGCATTTACTTGGATACCATGTTTGCATAGATGTGCTTGAGTTAGGTCAGGGTCTTTTCTTTGCGATCCGGCACGTGCAAACTGAGTCTCCCGCGTAGGCCGTCGTGTGCGGGCTAATATTTCGCATGCGGGCCATTGTGTATGGGCCGAGTCTGTACGTGGGCCATCGTGTGCGGGTCGGGTTCAAGCCGTGGGCTAATTACGGTGCCCACAATCATCAAACAATATCACCATGCACTTCCCTATTTTTGGGATCGCTACAAGACTCCTTATATTTAAGGAGCCAAAATAACTCCTTATTTTTTCAAGACCCCCACTCGATAGCCGTAAGTAAATTATATACAAATCGAACACTCCTCCCTAAAACACTATCAAAGTGTCTCGCCATATGCCATCTTATTTCTGAGATCACTACTAGACACTTTATATTTGGGGATCCAAAATCACTCCCAATTTTCTCAGGACCTCCACCCAACAACTATAAGTCAATTATATATAAATCGAGCACTCATCCTCAAAACACCCTCCAAGATCCTTGATATGTGCCCTCCTATTTTTTAGATCACTACCAAACTCCCTACATTTGACGAATCAAAATCGCTCCCTATTTTTTAAGAACCCTCACCCGATAATTTTAAGTAAATTACATATAAATCGAGCACTCTTTCCCAAATAACCCTCCAAGGGACTCACCATATGCCTCTTAATTTTTGGGATCACTAATAGACTCAATTTATTTAGGATCCAATATCGCTATAAATTTTCTTAGGATCCCTACCCGATAATCATAATTAAATTATATACAAAATGAGTACTACTCTTCAAAACACCTTATGCCTTCCTATTTTTGGAATCGCTTCAAGGCTCCTTATATTTTGAGACCCAAAATCACTTTCTAATCTCTCAGGACCCCCACGTGATAACCATAAGTAAATTATATACAAATCGAATACTCCTCCCCAAAATACCCTCTAAGAGCCTCATAATATGCCTTATTTTTTTGGGATCGCTACTAGACTCTCTATATTTAGGGAGCCAAAATCGCTTTCTATTTTCTCAGGACCCCCACCCGATAATCATAAGTAAATTATATACAAATTGAGCTCCCCTCCACAAAATACCCTCCAAGAACCTCACTATGTTCCTTTATATTTTTTGGATCGCGACCAGACTACCTATATTTGGGGAGGTAAAAATACTCTCTATTTTCTCAAGACTGTCACCCGACAACCACAAGTAAATGATAGACAAATCAAGCACTCCTCCCAAAACACTCTTTAATAGTTTTGCTAATTGCCTTCCTATTTTTGGGATCTCTACTAGACTCTATATTTGGGGAGTAAAAATTGATCCCTACTTTTTTTGGACCCCCACCTGATAATTATTAGTAAATTATATACAAATCGAGTACTCCTTATAACACCCTCAAAGAGATTCGTTATGCACCTCCTTATTTTTGAGATCATTACAAGACTCCTTATATTTACGGAGCCAAAATCGCTCCCTATTTTCTAAGGACCCCCACTTGCCAACCATAAGTAAATTATATATAAATCTAGCACTCCTTTCCAAAATACCCTCCAAAGGCCTCGCCAAGTGCCTCCCAATATTTGGGATCACTTCACGACTCCATATATTCGGGGAGCCAAAAATGTTCTCTATTTTCCTTGTACCCCCACTATCTAACTATAAGTAAATTACAAACAAATCAAGCATTTTTTCCCAAAACATCTTCCAGGAGCCTTGTCATGTGCCTCCCTATTATAATGATTGCTATCAGGCTTTCTCTATAATTGGGGAGCCAAAATCATTCCCTATTTTCTCAAGACCCCTATTTGTAAACCATAAGTAAATTATATTCAAATCAAGCACTCCTCCCCATTACATCCTCAAACAGTATCGCCATACACCTTCCTATTTTTGGGATCACTACCAGACTCCTTACATTTGGAGAGCCAAAATTACTCTCTATTTTCTCACGACCCCCAACCAACAGCCATAAGTAAATTATCTATAAGTTGAGCACTCCTCCTAAAAGCCCCCTCCCAGAACTTTGCCATGTGCCTCCCTATTTTTTGAATCGTTACTAGACTCCTTATATTTGAGGAGCCAAAATCGTTGCTTATTTTCTCAAGACCCACATCCTACAACCATAAGTAAATTATAAATAAATCGAGCACTCCTCCTTAAAACATCCTCCAAGAGCCTCATCATGTGCCTTCCTATTTTTAGGATCACTACTAGATTTATATTTTTGGAGCCAAAATCGCTTCCTATTTTCTAAGGATACCCACTCAATAACTATATGCAACTTATATACAAATCAAGCACTAATCCTCAAAACACCCTCCATTAGTCTTGCTATGTGCCTCTCTATTTTTTAAATCATTAACAGACTCCTTACATTAGGAGAGCCAAAATTATTCCTTATTTTCTCAGGACCTCCACCCGATAATCATAAGTAAATCATATATAAATTGAGCACTCCATACCAAATCACCCTCCAAAAGACTCGCAATATGTCTGTCTATTTTTAGGATTACTAATAGACTCCCAATATTTGGAGAGCTAATATTGTGTTATATTTTCTTAGGACCCCTATTCGATAACCATAATTAAATTACATACAAATTGAGCACTACTTCCCAAAACACCTTCTAAGAGTCTTGCTATGTGTCTTTCTATTTTTGGAATCGCTACCAGACTCCCTATATTTGGTGAGCCAAAATCGCTTTCTAATTTCTACGGACCCCCACCAAATAATCATAAGTAAATTATATACAAATCGAGCACAGTTCCCTAAAACATTATCTAAGAACTTCGTCATATGTCTTATTTTTTTAGGATCGCTACCAGACTCCCTATATTTGGGAATCTAAAATCTCTCCATATTTTCTCAAGACCCCACCCGATAATCATAAGTAAATTACATACAAATCGAACACTCCTTCCCAAAATAGCCTCCAAGGACCTCACTATCTGCCTTCATATTTTTGGGATCGCTACCAGACTTCCTATATTTGGGGAAGCAAAATCACTCTCTTTTCTCAGGACTTCCACCTGACAACCATAAATAAATTATATATAAATCATGCACTCCTCTTAAACATCGTTTAATAGCCTTGCCATTTGCCTTCCTATTTTTGGGACCACTACTAGACTCTATACATTTAAAGAGTATAAATCGCTCCTTACTTTCTTAAGACCCACACCCGATAATTATAAGTAAAATATATATAAATCGAGCACTCCTTTCTATAACACTCTTAAAGAACTTCGCCACGTACCTTCTTATTTTTAGGATCACTACCAAACTCACAATATTTTGGGAGCCAAAATCACTCCCTATTTTCTCAGAACCCCCACCCCACAATCAAAAATAAATTGTATACAAATCTAGCACTACTTTCCAAAATACCCTCTAAGAGCCTTACCAAGTGCCACCCTATATTTGGGATCACTATTAGATTCTTTATATTTGGGGAACCAAAATCGCTCCCTATTTTCTCAGGACCCCCATTTTATAACTATAAATATATTATATTTAAATCAAGCACTCTTCTCCAAAACACCCTCTTAGAGTCTTGCCAAGTGCCTCTCTATTTTTTCGATCGCTATCAGTATTCCCCTATATTTGGGGAGCCAAAATCGCTCCCTATTTTCTCAGGACCCCTACCCAACAACTATAAGTAAATTATATTCAAATCGAGTACTCTTCCCTATAATATCCATAAACAGCCTCATCATGCACCTCCCTACTTTTGGGATCGCTAGCAGACTCCTTATATTAGAGGAGCCAAAATCGGTCTATATTTTCTTAGGATACCCATTGTAACATCCGCCCCAAATACACAAGATATTATCATCTTTAAACATACCCGCATCAGGACTTCCTAGGAGGTCTCCTATCCTACTACTACTCCCGCTCGAGCATGCATGCTTAACTATGGAGTTTTTATGGCATCCATAGTGGCGCATAATTTTAAAATACTTCTTCTATATTTAGGAGAGGAAATTATATAAGTAGCTCAGGATCTCCTTCTTTCGAGGCGATATGGGGCTAACTTATGGCCTTAGACACCTTACCTCACCTTATCCATCTTGGCATTACAGTCTTAGGAGTTTTGGCTATTTGCTATTAGATATTGGTCGTTATAATCCACCCCCCTTAAGGGCTACACGTCGATATATAGGGTTAGACCCCCCCATTGTGAGGAGAACCGGTTTTGATACCATTTTGTAACATCCGCCCCAAATATATAAAATATTATCCACTTTGCCCATGCTCACACGAGGACTTCCCTAGAGGTGACCTATCCTAGTACTACTCCTGCCCGATCATGCTTAATTATAGAGTTCTTACGGAATCCGTAGCGGTGCATGGTTTTAAAAGGTGTCTTTTATGTTTGGGAAGGGAAATTATATAAGAAGCTCAAGATCTCCTCTCCAGGTGATGTGGGATTAACTCATGGCCTTGGATATCTCACCTTACCTTATCCATCTTGGCATTATAGCCTTAGGAGTCTTAGATATTGGTTATTTTCTATTGGATCTTGGTTATCACACCCACCTAACAACCATAAGTAAATTATCTATAAATCGAGCACTCCTTACAAAAATCACCTCCAAGAGCCTGGCCATGCGCCTCCCAAATTTTGGGATCGTTACTAGACTTTCTATATTTAATGAGCCAATTTTCTCAAGACCTCTACCCGATAATCATAAGTAAATTATATAAAAATCGAGCACTTCTTCTCAAAACACCCTCCAAGAGCCTTGCTATGTGCCTTCTTATTTTTGTGATTATTACTTGACTTCTTATATTTAGGGAGCCAAAATCACTTCCTATTTTTTCATAACCTCCACCTGACAACCATAAGTAAATTATATACAAATTAAGCACTCATCCTCAAACCACCCTCCAAGAGTCTCATCATGTGCCTCCTTATTTTTAGGATTGCTACCAGACTCCTTATATTTGGGGAGCCAAAATTGCTTCCAATTTTCTCAGGACCCCTACCCAACTATCATAAGTAAATTAGATATAAATCAAGCATTTCTTCCTAAATCACCCTCTAAGTAGAGACTCGCAATGTGCCTTTCAATTTTTGAGATCACTAATAGACTCCTTATATTTAGGAAGCCAATATCGCTGTATATTTTCTTAGGGCCCTTACCCAACAACCATAAGTAAATTATATACAAATTAAGCAATACTCTCTAAAGTATCCTCTAAAAGCCTCACCATGTGCCTTTCTATTTTTAGAATTGTTACCAGATTCCAAATATTTGGGGAGTCAAAGAGCCTCCCCATTTTCCACCCTTTTTTTATAGCACTACCAGACTTCTTATATTTTAAGAGCAAAAATTGCACCCTATTTTCTGAGGACCCTTATATAATAACCATAAGTAAATTATATACCCGTCAAGCACTCCTCTCAAAGACACCACCCGACAACTATTAGTAAATTATATATAAATTGAGCACTCCTCCCTAAAATAATCTCTAAGAGCTTCGCCATATGCCTTTCTATTTTTAGGATCGCTACCAAACTCCCTATATTATAGGAGCCAAATCGCTCTATATTTTCTCAGGACCCCCACCTGATAATCATAAGTAAAATATATATAAATTGAGTAGTACTCCCCATATATAACACACTCTAAGAGCCTCTCCATGTGCCTTCCTATTTTTTGGATCATTACCAGACTCCCAATATTTAGGGAGCCAAAACTGCTCTCTATTTTCTCGGACCCCTATCTAATAACTCTAAGTAAGTTATATACAAATAAAGCACTCTTTTTTAAAACACCATCCATGAACCTCATTATGTGCCTTAATATTTTTGAGATCGCTATCAAAACTCTCTACATTTGGGGAGTCAATACCACTATCTATTTTCTCAGGACCCCTACCAAATAACTATAAACAAATTATATACAAATCGAGCACTCCTCCCCAAAACATCCTATAAAAGACTAGTCATGTGCCTCTCTAGTTTTTCGATCACTACCAGACTCGTCCTATATTTAAGGAGCCAAAATTACTCTATATTTTCTCAGGACCACCACCCTACAACTATAACGTAAATTATGTACAAATCGAGTACCTTCCCTGAAATACCCTCCAAGAACTTTGCCATATACCTCCTATATTTGGGATCGATACGAGACTCCCTATATTTAGAAAACCAAAATTATTTTCTATTTTCTTAGGACACCCACTTGATAACCATAAGAAAATTATATACAAATCAAACACTCCTACCCAAAATAAGCTTCAAGATCCTAGCCATGTTTATTTCTATTTTAGAGAATGCTACCAGACTCCCTACATTTAGGGAGCCAAGATCGCTCCTAATTTTCTCAGGAACCCACCCGATAACAAATAGTAAATTATATACAAATCATACACTCCTTCCTAAAGTAATCGCTAAGAGCTTTGTCACGTGCCTTACTATTTTTGGGATAACTATCAAACTAACTATATTTAGCTAGCCAAAATCATTCCCTATTTTCTCAAGACCCCCACCCTATAACCATAAGTAAATTATATACAAATTTAATACTTCTTCCCAAAATAACCTTTAAGAGCCTCGGTATATGTCTTTTTATATTTGGGATCGCAACTAGACTCTTTATATTTAGGGAGCCCTCCTAATTTTCTCAGGATCCCTACCCGATAACTATAAGTAAATTATATATAAATCGAGTACTCTTTCAAAAACACCTACCAAGAGCATCGTCATGTGCCTTCCAATTTTTGAGATCGTTACCAGACTCCCTATATTTGGAGAGTCAAAACCACTCCCTATTTTCTTAGGACCTTTACCCGATAACTACAAGTAACTATATATAAATCGAGCACTCCTACCCAAAACATCCTTCAAGAGGCTCGCCATGTGCCTTCCTATTTTTATGATCACTACCAGACTCCTATATTTGGGAAACCAAAATCACTATCTATTTTCTTAAGACAACCACCTGACAACCATAAGTAAATTCTATACAAATCGAGCACTCCTCTCCAAATTGAGCACCTTACCTAAAACTCTATCCAAAAATCTCACCATATGCATCCCTATATTTGGGATCGATATTGGACTCCCTATATTAAGGGTGCTAAAATCTCTTCCTATTTTCTCAGGACCACCATCCGACAACCATAAGTAAATTGTATACAAATCGAGCATTCTTTCCCAAACCTACCTCCAACAACATCACTATATGCCTCCTTATTTTTAGAATTGCTACTAGTCTCCCTATATTTAGTGAACCAAATCGGTCTATATTTTCTCAGGACCTCTACCCGACAACTATGAATAAATTATATACGAATTGATCACTTCTCCCTAAAATACCCTTCAAGAGCGTCACCACTTGCCTTATTATTTTTAGGATCACTACCAGACTCCCTATATTTAGGAAGCCAAATTGCTCCTTATTTTCTCAGGACCCCTAACCAACAACCATAACTAAATTATAATCAAATCGAGTACTTCTCCCTAAAACACCCTCTAAGAACCTTACCACATGCCTTCCTATTTTTTGGATCGCAACCAGACTGTCTACATTTGGGAAGTCAATATTGTTCTCTATTTTCTCAGGACCCCCATCTGATAACCAAAAGTAAGTTATATACAAATCGAGCTCTTCTCTCCAAAGCACCCTCTAAAAGCCTCGTGATGTGTCTTTCTATTTTTAGGATTGCTACCAGACTCCTTATATTTGGGGAGCAAAAATCACTCCCTATTTTCTCAGGACTCCCACCCGATAACCATAAGTAAATTATATATAAATCAAATACTTATCCCCAAAATACCCTCCAAAAGCCTCATTATACGTCTTTCTATTTTTGGGATCGCTACTAGACTCCCTATATTTGGGGAGCCAAAATTACTCCCTATTTTTTTAGGACCTCCATCCGACAATTGTAAGTAAATTATATATAAATCTAGCACTCCTCCCTAAAACACTCCAAAAGCCTCGCAATGTGTTATTCTATTTTTGGGATCGCTACCAGACTCCCTACATTTAAGAAGCTAAAATCGCTTTATATTTTTTCCGAACCCCATCCATTAACCATAAGTAAATTATATACAAATCGAGCAATCCTCTCCTATAAAATCATCTAAGATCATCACCATAAGCCTCCTTATTTTTGGGATCGCTATCAGACTTTCTATATTTGGAGAGCCAAAATTGCTCCCTATTTTCTCAGGATCCCTATCCGACAACCATAAGTAAATTATATTTACCAATCAAGCATTATCCCAAAAACACCCCCAAAGAGTCTCACCATGTGCCCCCCTATTTTTGGGATCACTACCAGACTCTATACATTTGGGGAGCCAAAATCGCTCCCTATTTTATTAGGACCTCTACCTGACCAACATAAGTAAATTATATACAAATTGAGTACTCCTCCTAAATACGCCCTTTAAAAGCCTTGTTATGTGTCTTTTAATTTTTTGGATCGTTATTAGACTCCCTATATTTGGAGAGCAAAAATTACGTTCTTTTTTCTTAGGAACCCTATGGGGGAATTCTTACCATTGCTTGATCTCCCCAAACAATTAATTGGTTCAATTTGGGTAAGTTAGAGTATTGTAGGTGTAAAGAGTAAAGAAATAACAAAGATTTGGTATGAAAGTTCGACTGAAGCCTATGTCTCCGTGTGGTAAGTCATAACCTCTAATCTAATATTTTCTGAAAAAGTAAAGCTACCCCTCGATAGGCCGAGGGGAGCTTATACATAGAACTGGAAGAGAAGTAAAAGGTTATGGAATAAAATATGGTCTCACAACCAACTAGCCTGAAAGCAGAGCTCTACTACTCCACGCGAGGTTGCAGGTGTTTGAACTGACAAAAAGTCCTTCTGTTGTGGTCATCTGGTGTATTTATAGCTACTGGCCTTCTATAACCACCAATGCTAACATGGCAAGTTATGATTGGTCCATGTGGCGTCTTATGGTTGGTCTACGTATGGGCTTCTAAATGGGCTATGAGCTATCTTCATGGACCTCCAAAGATGTGGGTATTTGCTGGCCTGCTGGTGAGTCACGAGTTGTGCTCATGGGTCTTGAACACTTAGGCCTCTACTGGTCTGCTTTTTGATGGGTTGTGATCCTATAGACCGGCCTAGAGCTTTAACCATTTTTTGCACCCACAAACCCCACTCGACAGCCATAACTAAATTATATAAAAATCATGTACTTCAATCCAAAATACCTACTAAAAAGCCTCATAATGTGTCTCCTTTTGTTTTTAGATTGCAACCAAGCTCCCTATATTTTGGGAGTCAAAGTCACACCCTATTTTCTCAGGATCCCAATAACCATTAGTAAATTATATACAAATTGAGCACACTTCCCCAAAACAACCTCTAGGAGCCTTATCATGTAAAGATCACTACCAGACTCTCTATATTTGGGGATCCAAAATTGCTCTCTATTTTATCTAGACCCCAACTCGACAATTATAAGTAAATTATATATAAATTGAGCACTCCTCCCCATAATACTTTCCAAGATCCTCACTATGTGCCTCTTATTTTTTGTATCGCTACCAGCCTCCCTATATTTAGGGAGCTAAAATTATTCCTAAATTTCTCAGGATACCCTACCCGATAACTATAAGTAAATTATATACAAATCGAGCACTCCTTCCTAAAACACCCTCTAAGAGCATCGTCGTGTACCTTCCTAATTTTAAGATCGTAATTAGACTCCCTATATTTAGGGAGTTAATACCACTCCCTATTTTCTCAGAACCCCACCCAATAACTATATACAAATTGAGCACACCTCCCTGAAATACCCTCCAAGAGGCTCATCATGTGCCTCCTTAATTTTCTAATCGCTACCAAACTCTTCCTATATTTCAGGTACCAAAATCACTCCCTATTTTTTTAAAACCCCCACTCTACAACCATAAGTAAATTATATACAAATCAAGTACCCTTCACAAAACACCCTCCAAGAACCACAGAATGTGCCTATATTTGGGATCAATACCTGACTCCCTAAATTTAGAGAGCCAAAATTGCTCCCTATTTTCTCAAGACCTACACCCAACAACCGTAAGTAAATTATATATAAATTGAGCATTCCTTCTCAAAATGCCCTACAAGAGTTTTGTCATGCTCCTTCATATATTTAGCATCTCTACCTGACTCTGAATATTTGGGGAGCCAAAATCGCTCCTAATTTATTTATGACCCCCACTCGATAACCATTAGTAAATTATATACAAATCGAGCACTCCTCAGAACAACCGCTAAAAGGCTCGTCATGTGTCTTATTATTTTTGGGATCACTACCAGCTAACTATATTTGGGGAACCAAAATTGCTTCCTATTTAATCAAGACCCCACCGAAAAACGATAAGTAAATTATATATAAATTAAGCACTCCTAACCAAAACATCCTTCAAGAGCCTTACTATTTATATTCCTATTTTTCATATCGCTACAAGACTTTTTTACATTTAGGGAACAAAAATCATACCTATTTTCTCAGGACCCCTACCCGACAACTATAAGTAAATTATATAAAAATAGAGCACTATTTCCCAAAACACCCTTCAAGAGCCTCACTATGTACTTTCCTATTTTTGATATCTCTACCAGATCCCTACATCTGGGGAGTCAAAATTGCTCCCTATTTTCTACGAACTCCCACTCGATAACTAGATGTAAATTATATGCACATCGACCACTCCTACCCAAAATAACCTACAAGAGGCTCGCCATGTGCCTCTCTTTGCGATCGCTACCAGAGTCTACTTACATTATAGAGCCAAAATCACTCCCTATTTCTCAGGACCCCCACCATACAACTATAAGTAAATTACATAAAAATCGAACACATCTCCAAAACATCCTCCAAGAACCTTGTCATGTGCCTCCCTATATTTGGGATCAATATCGAACTTTCTATATTTGGAAAGCCAAAATCGCTCTCTGTTTTCTCAGTACCCCCACCTGATAATCATAAGTAAATTATGTACAAATCAAGTACTCCTTCCAAAATCACCCTCCAAGAGCTTCGGTACATGCCTTCCTGTTTTTAGGATGACTCCATATATTTAGGGTGCCAAAATCGGTCTATATTATCTCAGGACCTTTACCCGACAACTATAAGTAAATGATATACAAATCGAGTACTTCTCCCTAAAATAACCTCCAAGAGCCATGCCATGAGCCTTCTTATTTTTAGGATCGCTACTAGACTCCCTATATTTTGGGAAACAAAATCACTCCTTATTTTCTCTAGACCCTTAACTGACACCCATAAGTAAATTACATGCAATTGAGCATTACTCCCTAAAACACCCTCTAAGAGCCTCGTCATTTGCCTTTCTATTTTTAAGATCACAACCAGACTCATTATATTTGGGAAGACAAAAGTACACCCTATATTCTCAGGACCCTCACCCGACAACCATATGTAAATTATATACAATCAAGCACTTCTTCCTAAAACACCTTCCAAGAGTCTCGTGATGTGACTTTCTAGTTTTGGGATTACTACTAGACTCTTTATATTTAGAGAGGGAAAATCACTCATTATTTTCTCAGGACCCCCACCCAATAACCGTAAGTAAATTATATACAAATCAAGTACTCCTTCCCAAAACACCCACTAAGATCCTAGCCATATACCTTTCTTATTTTGGGCTCGCTACCAGACTTCTTATATTTGAAGTGCCAAAATCGCTTCCTATTTTTTCAAGACTCCCACCTGATAACCATAAGTAAATTATATGCAAATCGAGTACTCCTTTCTAATAACACCCTTTAAGAGCCTCATCATATGTCTTCCTATTTTTAGGATCGCTACCAGACTTACTATATTTAGGGAGCCAAAATCGCTCCCTATTTTCTCCGAACCTCTACCAAACAACCATGAGCAAATTATATATAAATTGAGCACTTCTTCTCAAAATACCCACCTAGAGACTCACCATGTGCATTCCTATTTTTGGGATCGCTACCAAACATCCTAAATTTAGGATGCTAAAATCGTTATTTATTTTCTCAGGACCATAACCTGACAACCAAAAGTAAATTATATATAAATCAAGTAATCCACCCAAAATAACTATCTAAGAGCCTTTCCATATGCCTCAATATTTTTGGGATCGCTAAAAGATCTATATTTGGGGAGTAAAAATCGTTCCCTATTTTCTCAAAATCCCGACCCGACAACCATAAGTAAATTATATACAAATTGAGCACTATTCCTCAAAACACCCTCCAAGAGTCTGGCCATGCACCTCTATATTTTTGGGATCGCTCCTAGACTTCCTATATTTAGAAAGTCAAAATTGCTCCCTATTTTCTCAGGACCCCTACCCGACAACAAAAAATAAACTATATATAAATCGAGTACACTTCCCAAAATCACTATTCAAGAGCCTTGTCATATGCCTCCCTATCTTTAGGATTGCTAATAAACTCCCTATATTTGGGAAACAAAAATCACTCAATATTTTCTCAGAACCTCCACGTGATAACCATATATAAATTATATAAAAATTGAGCACTCCTTATAAAAATACCCTTTAAGAGCCTTATCATATGCCTCCCTATATTTAGGGAGCAAAAATCACTTCTAATTTTCTCAGAACCCCCACCCGATAGCCATAAGTAAATTATATACAAATTGAGGTCTCCTCTGTAAAATATCCTCTAAGAGTCTCGATATGTGCCTTTCTATTTTTCAGATCACTACCAAATTCCTAACTTTTGGAAAGTCAAATTCGTTCCATATTTTCTCAAGACCCGAACTCGATAACCATAAGTAAATTATATACAAATCAAGCACTCCTTTCCAAAATACCCTTTAAAAGCCTTGCCATGTGTCTTTCTATTTTTGGGATCGCTACCAAACTCCCCAAATTTAGAGAGCCAAAATTGCTCTTTCTTTTCTTAAAATCACCTTCGAATAACCATAAGTAAATTATATATAAATCTAGCAATTCTCCCCAAAATACACATCAATAACCTCGCCA
Organism: Chamaelirium japonicum; assembly: GCA_947650365.1. Taxonomy (NCBI): domain Eukaryota; kingdom Viridiplantae; phylum Streptophyta; class Magnoliopsida; order Liliales; family Melanthiaceae; genus Chamaelirium; species Chamaelirium japonicum. The sequence continues at coordinate 19,711,319 of OX393559.1, read as the reverse complement.
AGTGCCTCCTTATGATTGGTATCGCTACTAAACTCCCTATATTTTCTCAAGACTCCCACCATATAACTATAAGTAATTATATATAAATCAAGTACTATTTTCCAAAACACCTTCTAAGAGTCTCGCTATGTGCCTCCATATTTTTACGATCGCTACCAGACTCCCTCTATATTTAGGGATCCAAAATCGCTCCCAATTTTCTCAGGACCCCACCCGACCACTATAAGTAAATTATATACAAGTTAAGCACTCCTTTCCAAAACACCCTCCAAGAGCCATATCATGTTCCTCCCTATATTCAGGATCGCTATGAGACTCCTTACATTTAGGGAGCCAAATCGCTATATATTTTCTCAAAATCTCTACTCGATAACCATAAGTAAATTATATACAAATCGAATAATCTTTCATAAAATACCCTCAAAGAGCCTCACTATGTGTCTTTCTATTTTTTAGATCACTAACAGACTCCCTATATTTTGGGAGCCAAAATCGCTCCCTAATTGCTCAGGACCCCTACCCGATAAATATAAATAAATTATATACAAATCGAGCATTCCTTCCTAGAACTTTCTCTAAGAGCCTCGTCATGTGCCTCCTTTTTTTTTGGATTGCCACCAGACACCCTATATTTGGAAAACCGAAATCACTCCCTATTTTCTCAGAACACCCACCTGACAACCATAAGTAAATTATATACAAATTTAGCACTCATTACTAAAACACCTTCCAAGAGCCTCTTTATGTTCCTCCCTATTTTTTGGATCACTACCAGACTCCCTATATTTGGGGAGTGAAAATCGCTTCTTATTTTCTCAAGACCCTAACCCGATAACCATAAGTAAATTATATATAAATCAAGTACTCATTCTCAAAACACTCTCCAAGAGCCTTGCCATGTGCCTTCCTATTTTTGGGATAGCTACCAGACTTCCTATATTTAGGAAGCCAAAATTGTTTCTTATTTTTTCAGAACCCTACCCGATAATCATAAGTAAATTATATACAAATTATGTACTCATCCCCAAAATACCACTAAAGAGCCTCGCTATGTGCCTCCCTATTTTTGGGATTTCTACCAGACTCTCTATATTTGATATCTCTAAGAGGCTCTACATATGTCGCCCTATGTTTGCGATCCCTACCAGACTCTCTATATTTGAGGAGTTATCATAAGACCCCCTGTAACACCCCAGATTTTCTATCAGCTTAATTAAATAAGAAAATAAAAAATACAGAGAATTAGGGGTGTATTTTTTATGTATATAACAGATAAATAGTAATAAAGTAGAAAGGTAACTAATTTAATCCAGTCCATTAATACTAAATCAAATAAGTCCAGTTACATCAGAGTTTCTAAAAGAATAGTTCCAACTACTACAAATAGAATGAAAAGACATAGAACTAAAAGGAAAGAAACAACGCTGCATAGGAAACGCCTAGCAACGTAACTACTTCAACTGATGTAATTCTGCAACCCCTATTGCTGACGAGTACTTGCACCTCAAAAAATTATATCACAAGAGGCATTAATGTGATAAAACTTGGCTAGTAAATGACATATGAAAATAAGTATTTCTAAAAAAAAGATTAATTTTAGATTTATACAGATAAACAAAACCACAACAGTAAACTAAAAAACTAAAACAATAAAGTATAACAAAGAAAACAAAAGTAATACTAGCATACAGCAAGAGCATGACCCCATTATAATAGATCTATTATATTAATTAAGTTTGTTCAATTAAATGATTATGGACATGTCGGTGTTGTTCCCCTAAAGAGACAGGTGGGGAACCCGCAAACCAACATACCGGTGGAAGATAAGAGAGAGAGAGAGAGGAGAAGAAGAAAAATATTCATATTTAGCCAAAAAGGTTTTTCCATCTTTCACGGAGGAACTTCATACCCATCTTACTTGCTTCGGGAATTACATTCCACAAGACAACTGACCACAACCTAAGGCATGCCAGGAGGCCCTTCAACTTTGGGAGAACACGATCCCTAGACGATAACCAACCTCTTTCATTTTTATTTAATTTCATGATTTATCTTAAGTACTTTAATTACTTATTTCGGGGGTTGTCAAGGTCCTTGGCTATACACTGTAAAGGGCCTACACTTTTCCACAGTGTTAGCCTAAAAAAAAAACTATATCGAACCACTCGTGATTGAAATATAACACAGTTTCCCGATAATTCACAAGTACTCAATCAAATTCACTAACATAAACCTCACAACTACATAAACAACCTAAATCGAAAACCGCATATTAGAAGAAAAAAAACATTATTTTTATTTATGTTATAAATTTATCCACTTTTGTTTATAACAATAAATAGATGATATTATATACTATTCAAGAGAAAAAATATTAACCGATTAAAATATTATAATCCAAGTAATGTCACCTGAACAGAAGTTAGACTCCATTACTCAGGAACTCGACATATATTGATGGCTCACAGTTCAGAGATCCAGATTAAATACTACATTCATTAGAAATCATAATACACATTAAACCTTATTAAAGCTAACAAGTTTCCCAAATAAAAAAAGTTAGAGAGAGGTTTGAGAAATTATAGAAATTAAGAGAGGAAGAATAATGAGAAAAAAGGGAAATCATAAATAGAGAGTAGAGTAAATAAGAGATGGGAAGAGAATCAGAGGAGAATAAAAGAGAAAAGAAAATAGATTGAAAAGAGAGGAATATATATATATATATATATATATATATATATATATATATATATATATATATATATATATATATATATATATATATATATATATATATATATATATATATATATATATATATATATATATATATATATAGAGAGAGAGAGAGAGAGAGAGAGAAGTTAAGGTAGGGGTGACTTCAATGTCGTTGTAGTAATAAATCATTGGTCGATATTTAAAGTCGGGCCTGTATCAAGTCAACATGGACAAAGGATTCAAGATCGATATATATCTCAATAAGAATTGTCAGGGTCACGGTTCCGTCAAAGGGTATCATGGGTTTAATCTCACGGCATTGCTCGATGGCAACCGGTAAAAGATAGAACCAAACAATAGGGTGGTATCGCAAGCATAGAAAGGAAATCCTAAAATGCTTTTTTTTTTTGGTTTATCAATTCAGTCCAAATAAACTCAATCAGATCATGAACATATGAAGCACAATAGAAGTAAACATGATATAGGAGAGGATATGCATAGATCTGATGTTAGAAATAGGAGAGGATTTGGAAGGCATGGTTTTCATAGAAGAAGAGAATTAAAATGTGGAAACCCCTAACAGGGATGAAAACCACCCTCCTATCGAGCCGGGCCAAGACCTTTCACACAGAGGGGTCTAGCTTCCCTTAGAAAATAAGAACAAGATTACAAGCTAACTCGACATGATTATACAGAGATTACCCCTTAGCCCCCTAGGTTCGCAACCTGCATCTTCGGTGAAGTAGAGTCAATGCTCTTACTTCATAGGTGCTGAACAGAGCTGACCCTTGCACCTACGTCGACGTTCATCTTCTCCGTTTATCCTCTCCAAAGAGGCCTTCCAAAGTGAGCGACGTCGCTAAGGGTGTTCAATGTGAATAGCGTCACAGAGCGCTCTCGCAAGAGCCTTCCACACGACGGTAGGAGCATAAGGTGTGTGCAAGTGAAGTGGGGAGGGAAACAAAAAAAATAAAAATAAAAACTTGGATCTAAGGAGCAACTAGAATAGAAGGTGATCTTGATCTCTTTCGAGATCTTCAATCTAGCTTCTAAACCTAGTGCACTCCAGAGATTTAAATTCTCAAAAAACCCCAAAGACTAGATCTATGTGTTGGATGACACCCGAGATCCTTTACTAGGTTTGGCATCTCTAGTTTGAACGAACACAAGGAGTTTGATGAATCTCAAGTGACCATTCAAACCATAAATACAACCTCCAAATATTTGATCTTGGAAGAAGGTTGAAGAGAGGAGGAAGAAGGAAAGAAGATAGGAGATGAAGTTCAAAGTTGAACTCAATAAGCCTAAAGCTCTTTTCTAATTCATACCTTAAGTCAAAAACTCATTAGAAACTGAAGGGTGAAGAGATGAGATATTTATAGCCCTAAGAAGCTCTTGGGTGGATGGCTAAGTGATATGATGATATCGAAGGTACAGCGAAATGCAAAGTCGATCCCGTGGATCGATTCGGTGTGCGAAACGTTTAAAAAATTTTATCCAATTGAATTATTCACGCAATAGATGAAACAAATGGGAATCGAACCCCTATAATCTTCTACTAAATCTAATGTGATAACTACTATGCATGCAAGACGATAGATCTAAGGTTTTTGATTAATTATATATTCATGTTGGATTTAACACCACGATGTCTATCTACCAAGTTGATGACGAAGGAAGTATCCATGCGCAAGGGGGATGAAGTTCTTCGGGTATACCCGATCTCGTAAGTCGATCTAGATTCTTGTACTCCGATCTTTGAGTGCTTCAAAGTGCAAGCTATCCCTTTCACTAGATCTCACACACTCACAAGAGAAGAGATGAGAAAGAGAGAGAGAGAGAGAGAGAGAGAGAGAGAGAGAGAGAGGATTCTCTGTTTTTCACACAAGAACACCCGAGAGAAAAAAAATAAGAGAAGAGTCAAGAAAGAGAAGAGGGAGTCAACCCTTTTCTCGAGAAAAAATATGAGAGGGGCCTCGGGAACCATACCCCCCTCATTTTGGCAAATCTCTCTCTATCATTAACCAACTCTCTATCTCTCCAAACTCAATAAAACCGCCCAAGATTCCCTTTACTTCTCTAGATCCTATAATCAAGGGGGAGGGATATTTGAATATTCAAATATCCTTCATCCCTTGATTATTGGGATGATGACTCCATGCGCAAACCCTAATATGGTGGCTGGCCTACCTGTGGCATGCGGGATATTTTGGTTAGACCAAAATGCCCCCCATGCATCTAGTAGCCGATCACCAAATATGGGAGCGTGCATGACCTATTTTCTGTGCACGTTAATACATCCTAATAATTAGGGAACTTCATCCATACTTAGTCATCACACCATGGGATGGTAAATAGTGATTTTACTATTCACTAGGGTGCCCTCAGTAAAACATAGGGTGACCCTAAGTTAAAAATTACTAAACTCTCATATCACGTTCTAGTGCAACTCGCATATATGGAAGTGACTCGATACATTGTTAAGGAAACATCGTGCATCTCTATACTACTCTGGGTTGCCCCCTTAGTGAACACACTCAGTCCTGTACACCTACCATGCTCCAGTGCTATACACTCATGGAACGCAGGGCGGTTAGGGCATCTTATCTTCAACTCCTATTATGTAGTGAGACTAGGAGAAAGTAAAAGTCTGAAATGATTGTGTATAGGGTGGAACCTTCAGGGACTAGGATTCATGGCTTCTAACCGAGCTTGATCAACACACCACACAAATATCTCTGTCAATTCTCTAGGTCCCGGTTAACCTGCATGGCCACCCAAAGTGCAATGCAGGCTGCACTCCAGTTCTCTTAGACTTACTATGCTCTCTTGCATACCCCTGCTCTTCGCTTAGTATTGGTAATACGATGTCCCTCCACTTAGTGCCATATGTCTACTCAAGCGGCGGAGAGCACCATTAGGCTCTAGTGATGATCTGATTAGGTTCCTTCTAGGTTGACCATCAGTACACACCTTCAGTCACTTTAGCCAAGCAGCTGGATCTGGTCAACAACTCGATTGATGACCTCCAGGTCTGGGATAAGTGCAATATTTATCATACTAAGGAACGCACCTTCCGATACGGATGTGGATGGCTTGCAGGAGTGGCATGCCGATGCAATGCTAGCCTGGTAACCCAGCACACCGTGGTATTGGGTCATGGTTAGATCTCTCACACGTTGGTGAACCAAAGTTACACGCAACTGGTTAGTCCATCGGTCATGGTTCCTCAGGGTTTAGGACCGATTACCCTAAGTAGAAACACGACTATATGCACCGGTATCTGCTCACCAATTTATGCACCATATTGGTTCCATTCGGCCACAGACACTATGCCTAGCAATAACCATGGTGGAGATACCCATACTCTGTTATTCCAACAGCTTATCCTGATAAGGTGACCAACCCTAATCAGAGCTGTAAATGATTTAGACTCATAGGACCAATCCACCGAGTATCCCACTTAAATGGACCACTATATAGCCACGGCTTATTTTAGGTCCTGTATACAGAAAATATATAATAATACGCACCATAAATCATTTTTAATAAAGAAATAACCCTTTTATTAATCAACCATGGTTTTTATAAGCCCTAGACCACATCTTACTCAATAATCTCTCACTTGGTCTAGCGAGGAAAAATGGTTCTAACTACATAGCTTCTATATGCTGCTCAAATATCTTTATAGGAATCGCTTTTATGGATGGATCAGTAATATTGTCTACAGACGCTATCTTGATCACCGCTACTTACCCTTCCTTTTAAAACTGCTGGATCAAATGGAACTTATGCTCGATGTGTTTCCTCTTTTGGTGGTGCCTTGGTTCCTTGGCCTACGCTATCACTCCACTATTATCATAATAAAGGACAATATGTAATTGAGCCTCTAATACACACCCCAAGTTCAATAAGAACTTTCTAAGCTACATTGCCCTTTTCGAAGCTTTGCACGTTGCGACGTACTCAGCTTCTATGGTAGAGTCTGCGATGCAACCTGACTTCACACTCTGCCAGCTAACCGCTCTTTCTTCTAAAGTGAAAACATAACCTGAAGTTTATTTTTTGAATTCTATATCTGACATAAATTCAAAGTCCGTATATACAATCGGCGTCAGGTCCTATAAAGTATAAACTAACTTATAGTCCCTCATCCGATGAAGTTACTTAAGTATATTCTTCAAAGTAGTCTAATAAGCTGGACCTGGGTTCGACTAAAACTGACCTATCATGTCTGCTATGAAATAGATATTTAACCTCGTACATTACATAACATACATTAGGCTACCCACTGCTAAAGCATAGGGAACCTTTTGTATCTCTGTCTTATTCTCTGGTGTCTTAGGATATTGATCCTTTGATAGTTTCAAGCCATACCTAAATTGTAAGAAACCCTTCTTGGAGTCTTGCATGTTGAATCTGGTTAGTATCTTATCGATAAAAGTATCCTGTGAGAGCGAGAGAGTCTTGTTCTAGTGATCTCGAGTTACCTTAATCCCTAGAACATAATTATCCTTACCTAAGTCTTTCATATTGAATTATGAGGATAACCATACCATTATCTTAGACAAAATCTACCTTATTTCCAATTAGTAGGATATTGTCTACGTAAAGTATTAATTACATCACTGTAGTCTTATCACTTCTTTTATACACACAAGGTTCATCCTTATTTTGGTCAAATCCGTATGAACCAACTATCTGATCAAAATGGATGTTCCAGTTTCTAGATGCTTACTTCAATCCATAAATGGACCTCTGAAGCTTGCAAACCAGATCTTCCTGACTCTAAACTTGAGGGCTATATCATTTATATGTCTTCTTTCAAATCCCCGTTGAGGAAGGCTGTCTTGATATCCATGTGTCAGATCTCCTAATCATAATGGACTGTGATGGATAAGAGGATCCGAATAGACTTAAATATAGCTACCGGTAAGAAGGTCTTGTCAAAGTCGATCCCTTCGCTTTAGGTAAAACCCTTGATAACTAGTCTAGCCTTATAAGTCTCAACGGAACCATCGGGTTCTCTTTTCTTCTTATATACCCACTTACACCTAATTGGTTTAACATTGGATGATAGTGCAACAAGTGCCCAAACAATATTATGGGGCATTGATGCAATTTTTGTCTCTATGGTTTTTTTGCCAAGCAGAACTGTCAGAAGATTTTATTGCCTCATTATAGGTCAAGGGATCATCCTCCTGAACCTCTGAATAGACTAGTAAAGTCTTTCTATAGTATCTTTCAAGAGCTCTAATGACTCTTCTACTGTGATGAGTGATGGTGGTACTGAGCGACTTGTTTCTACGGTCTCTGATATACTTATGTCTATGTTACCTCCTCCCTCTAAGTTACCAGATACACACCCTCCACCAGTACCCAGTAGCTCTTCTAGAAGTATCTTACCGGTTGCTTTGTGGTTCATAATGTAATATTTCTCTATGTAGATAATATTCGTAGAAATGAGTACCTTTTTATCCCCAGGATTATAAAATAGACCACCTTTTGTTTCCTTATGGTAGCCTATGAATAAATATACCCTAGACTTAGTCTTTATCTTTTCCTCTAGTCCTTCCACACATGAGCAGGACATCCCCATATTCTGAAATGCTATAGTGTCGGTTTTGGCTTTGACCACAGCTCTCTAGGGGTTAGAGGCACTGACTTAGATGAGACATGGTTTAAGATATATGCTGTTATCAATAGGGCATATCCCTAAAATATGGTCGGTAAACTTGCAAAACTTATCATACTGCGGACCATGTCCAACAGGGTCTGGTTCCTTCTCTCAAAAACTTTATTATATTGTGGTGTACCCAGAGCAGTTAACTAGGATACTATCCCACTGTCTCTTATGTATCCAAGGAACTAGTCCGATAGGTACTCACCACCTCAATCAGATCAAAGGGCTTTTATTTATCTACCAATCTACTTTTCAACTTCGGCTCTGAATTCGTTGAACATGTTAAAGGACACAGACTTCTAATGCATTAGGTAGACATAGCTATATCTTAAGTAATTATCAGTAAATGTGATAAAGTACTCATGGCCGCCTATCGCCTAGATGCTCATAGGTTTATATATATATATATATATATATATATATATATATATATATATATATATATATATATATATATATATATATATATATATATATATATATATATATATATATATATATATATATATATATATATATATATATATATATATATATATATATATATATATATATATATATATATATATATATATATATATATATATATATATATATATATATATATATATATATATATATATATATATAGGGTCAGGATCGGATGACCCAGTAAATTTTGACCCATTAATAACCCAGCACCCTTTGATGCACTTAGAGGTTATAGAATGGGCTGATTTTTTGTAGGGATGTTGTCTATGGTATGTTGATCATCCTCACAAAAAATCAGCCCATTCTAAAACCTCTAGGTGCATCAAATGCGCACTTCAATCAACGGTTTTTGACTGTCAATTTTAACCGTTGATATGAAGAGCACCCTTTGATGCACCTTGAGGTTTTAGAATGGGCTGATTTTTTGTGAGGATGATCAACATATCATAGACAACATGTCTACAAAAAATCATCCCATTCTAAAACCTCTAGGTGCCTCAAAGGGTGCTGGGTTATTTGCTGGGTCAAATTTTGCTGGGTCATCCGATCCTAACCCATATATATATATATATATATATATATATATATATATATATATATATATATATATATATATATATATATATATATATATATATATATATATATATAGGGGCATGCTTAGGTGCAGTCCGTGCGGTCCGCATCCATAGTCGTCCGATGCACGTGGTGTGGTGCGATGCACCGCATCGGACGGCTGCGGATGCGGACCGCAGGACCACGCCTAAGTATTTCCCTATATATATATATATATATATATATATATATATATATATATATAGAGAGAGAGAGAGAGAGAGAGAGAGAAATGGTTAAAAAGCCCTCTAGGGTATCTTGCTCTCTAGACAAAACTCACATGTTGGAAGGATCTCTGAGGGATCTATGTCCAGAAGTTCGGTCTTGACCAACCTATGAATTCTATTTGAGGTAATATGTCCAAGTCTTAGATGTCATAGTAGAGTTAGGTTTTCTGAAGGATTCTGTTTATATGAGTTAACATTCAAAGTTGTTATGTTTTCTTTTTCTAATTTGGCACTTAGAATATAGAGACTATTCCTGATAATCCCCCTAACAATGAAAGTTTCATTTAGTCTATTAGATACACCAAATGCGTTTAATACAATTGAATAACCATTATTTATTATAGAAGAAATAAAAATCAAATTACATCGCAAGGACGATACATAATAAATATTGTCTCTAAGGATTATAGTCCTTTTATTATAAAAGCATAGAAAAATATCACTAACTGCTTCAATGGCTGCAACGACATAGTGCCCATGCTCAAGACTACCTCCTCATCAAATAGCCTTCTGCTTACCTGGAACCCATGTAAAGAGTTACAGGCATGGTCAGTGGAACCAGAATCTACAATCCAAGATGCAAAAGATATGCTACTTGAAAGAAGTGACTTAACTACAAGAAATTGATTATTACCTGCTCTAACACCCTGACGCTTCTTGTAATCTTTCTTCTGGTGGCCTTTTTCACCACATCTGAAGCACTGCTTGGTGACTTTATCTCCCCAGACTTAAAGTTCTCCCCTTTGCTCTACAGAGGCCATGCCTTTGGCTTCTTGTTCTTAGGCTTCTTGCTTATAGGCTTCTTAGCCCTCAAAGCAACCTTCATTTCAAGTAGCCGGTAGAGGGGCATCCTTCATTTCAAGTAGTGTAGAAATGAAAAAGGGTTAGACAGGAGCTAAAAAGGAGGGTTCAGGAGCGTCAACGGAGTATTGGTTATAAAATGAAAAGCTGTATAATTCAATTGGAAAGAATATAGGATTCCTTACAAAATTCTCCATTTGATCAGACTCTCATTGATGAAGAAAAAGGAGCAGCAGCAGCAGAATATGTGCAGGCCTAAGTAAGGGAAGAATTGGATCTATATCGAAAATCTAGAATCCAATGGCTATGGTGTAGGGATAGAAATTCCAATTTTTTCTATCCTGCTTTCAAGGCCAGGTGCAATGGTAATGGCATAAACTCTCTTACTTTGGAGAATGAGGAAACTGTGCAAGATATTGACTGCATTAAAAAGAGACAGTTGAGTATTTTTCAAAAATTATATGTGATCATAAACAAAAAGTAAAGTTTGAGCCAGTTATTCTTAAGAAAATTCTTACCCCTGAAGCTACTGAATGGTTGATCAAGCCTATTAAAAAGGGGGAGGTAGAGTTAATCATCAGATAATCTAATTCTAATAAAAGCCCAGGTCCTGATGGTTTTAATTACTGCTTCTTCAAGAAATATTGGGAGATCTGTAAGGAAGATATCTGGCAAGCTATACAAAATTCTTTTCCACGGGGGAGCTATTGACGGAAATGAACCACATATTCATCACTTTGATCCCTAAAATCCCTAAGGTTGCAGCTATGAAGGATTATAGGACTATTTCTCTTTGCAATTGCTTGTATAAGCTTATTACTAAAGTTTTGGTGAATAGGCTTCAGTTTATCATTAGAGAGCTTATTTCCCCAAACCAATCAACATTCATAAAAGAGAGGAGAATCACATATAATGTGTTGTTGGCTCATGAACTGATCAAGGATTTTCACAGAAGTAAATACCCCAGAAAGCTTGTATCAAAATGGATCTCATGAAGGTGTATGATTATGTAAATATGTTATATCTTATTCATGCTCTGAGATGGATGGATTTTTAGGAAAAGTTGATAGAGTAGATCAAAGCTTGTATTTGGAATCCCTTATTTTTGATACTTGTGAATGGGTCGTCAACAGGGTTCATCAAATCCAATAAAGGATTACGGTAGGGAGATCCCTTGTCCCCTTACCTCTTTACTATTATGATGGAATGTTTGTCTATGGAACTAAAGTGTAGGGTTCTGCGGAAAGATTGAAAATGCTTTAAGGTTGGAAAAGGTTTTATAGTCTCTCATCTGGTGCTTGCTGATGATTTGTTGGTTTTCTCGAAGCCTTCTAAAGCTGGTTTGGCCAAGATGATGTCTGTTATGGATAAATTTAGAAAGGAGTCAGGGTTAAAGATCAGCCAGGAGAAATCTCAAGTCTTTCTTTCTAAATCCTGTATAGGTATGTCGTATATTTTTGAAGAATATGGGCTTAAAATGGGACCTCTTCTAGTTAAGTATTTAGGTCTACCAATATCCTCCTCTAAGATTAAAGGGTTTATGTTCAAACCACTGATGGAAAAAATTTCTAGATCCATCAATATGTGGTCCTATAGAACCTTATCTCTGGCAGGGCGAACAGAGTTGATCAAATCAATGTTGCAGAGTTATTACTACTCCTAGGGAGCTGCTTTTGTTATTCCAGTTATGTTATAGAAAAAGATTGAGAGGATTATTAGGAAGTTCTTATGGAGAAGTGCCTCATTCTATGTAAAATAGGATCAAGTCTGTACACCAAAAGAAGAAGAAGAAGGATTGGGGCTATGGAAAATATAGGATATTGTTAAATCTTGCTCTTTGAGTCTTGGATGGATTCTGCTCACTGAAAAACAATCTTTATAGCCAAGTTGGATGAGAACAAGATATTTGAGGTGTCAGAATTTATGGAATACTGAAACTTCAAAATCCAACTCTTCAGTTTGGAATAATATTATTCTTAATAGAGATCAACAAACAAAGACTTTAACATTCAATGTCCATGAACAATCTGATTTTAGTTTCTAGTTTGACCCGTAGCTCAAGGGTTAACGACCTATACATATCGTGGGACATATGGCAATGATGGAGCAAGGTATGGGTTGTCCTAGCTTGGGGGAAACTAATAAATGTGGGAAGTGGAAACTTCTGAATCCTATGAATCAGAAGATTCGTGGGAAGTGATCACTATATTTAGTATAAGTAATAATAGCTTGAAGAGCATATAGGGACAAAGCTCTAAATCTAGAGATTTCTCCTTTAAAGAAGCCTGGGACCATGCCAGAAATAAGAATGAAGTTGTTAATGGGCAAGACTCGTTTGGAGGAAATCGGTGCCTCCTAGATTCAGCTGTTGCACTTGGAGACCAATACATAATAGACTAGGAACTTTTGATGCAATGAAAAAATGGGGGACAGAATTGACCAATAGGTATTGTCTATGCAATACCGAAGAAGAGAGTGTGGATCACCTTTTTTTTTTGTGAGTTTTCGGCTAGATTATGGTCTAGGGTTTGCGCAGTTTTTGAAATTATAGTTGAAAATAATGGTAACCTTTAGGAGTTGCAGAAAATCTTGGTTCCCCTAAGTTAGGGGAATACTATGCAAGGTCAAACTTATTTTTTGGCTTTCTCGAGTGCATTTTATGGATTTTGGGAGGAAAGAAATAATATATTTTTTTAATAAGGTAGAGAAGACTTAGAAATATGTGGCTTACAAAATTTTGAAGAGTATAGATGTATTATTAATAGGGATTGAGGATCCTCATAGATCCTTTGGGGATAAGGTTTTTATAGCGAGCTGGTTGAATAGAAGGAATAGGTGCTGTGACTAACGTAATGATTAAATGGTTTGATTGTATAGAGCTTTGTTGAGTGAGCCTTGGTGGTTTGCTTTGCCCTGCTTGGTTTTTTAGTTAGGCCGACCAGTTTTTGCTTATGTTTTTCTTTTAGGTGTTTAGATTGCCTTGCCCTTATCATATGTAGTAGTACTACTATGAGTTAGGTTGGCCAGATTGTATAATTTTTTTGGCTTTTTAATAAATTTTTTATTTTTCAAAAACAAAGGGTGACTTTAACACCCCGCATATGTCTGGTGAAAACATAAAAATTCTCATATATAATAGGGGTACCTCTATTGTGGGATCCTTATTCATATAGAAGATTTTGAGATGAGTCAACATATACCCCCCTCCTAACTAGAATATAAGGGGGTGCATTTATATGTCAAAGGTTTGACTTTAACACCCATATGTATGTGGCCAAAATATAAAGAGTCTCATAACTATGAGGGATCCTACTATTGTCGGATCCTTATTCATGAAGTAGATTATGAGAGGCGTCTACATATACCCCTCCGACTATATCATGGGGGGTACAACTATGTGTCAAAGGGGTGACTTTAACACCCATAAGTGTGTGGCCAAAATATAAAGGCTCATAGCTAGGAGGGATCTCTCTATTATGGCATCCTTATTCACGCAGTAGATTATAAGAGGAGTCCAGATGTACCCCCCTTCATAACTATATTATAGGGGGGTACATCTTTGTATCAAATAGGTGACTTGAACACTGCATGTATGTAGACAATAAAAGATCAACCCGATTTCAATATGGACGGGTTTGGGCACCGATATTTCCAACCCGAGGAACCTGAGGAAGTGGCACACTAAAGTTGAATGCTTCGGTAGTTTTTTTTTTTTATGGAAATCAAACACTGTATGTTTGATGTTAAATGCTATAAATTTGTTTGAAATGTGTGAGGATATAGGTTGGACTTTATGTTTTCATTATGCAAATCAAAGAATTTTTTTTATGCAATTCAAAAATCTATTGGATTTTTTTTTCCATCTATTTATGTGCACAAGCATTTCTAATTGGGCAACCCACCCAACCTACCCATTATTTTATAAATTAGGCAACCCAAGCAACCCGAACAACTAGAATGGGCAAGCACTGGTTGGGCTTCCATGGGTTCCCCGGATTCCACGGGCAAAACGGGTTAAGGTTTGTACAAGTCAGGTTGGGTATGGCAGACCCTTCAACCCGTTAAATCCGCCCAAGTCCCACACCTAGTTATATCTATGTATTAAAGGGGTGACTTTAACACCTATATTTGTGTGGCCAAAATATAAAGAATCGCATAGCTGGGAGTAGTTCCATTGTTGTGGGATCCTTATTAATGTATCAGATTATAAGAGGAGTACATCTATATGACAAATGGGTGATTTTAACACCCGCATATGTATAGGCAAAATATAAAGAGTCTTATTACTAGGATGGGTCCCACTACAATAAGATCCTTATTCATGTAGCAGATTATGAGAGAAGTCTAAGTATAACCCTTGACTACATCATGGGGGGTACATCTTTATGTCAAAGTGGTGACTTTAACACCCGCTTGTGTGTGGCCAAAACATAAAATTCTATACTTTGGAGGGATTTCACTTTTGTAGGATCCTTATTTATATAGTAGTTTATGAGAGGTATCCAAGTGTACCCCCACCCCGATTATATCATGGGGGTACATCTATGTGTCGAATGGATAATTTTAACACACACATGTATATAGCCAAAAATATAAAGAGTCTCATAACTAGAAGGGGTTCTACTATTATGGGATCCTTATTCATGTAGTAAATTATTAAAGGAGTACAAGTATACCCTCTATGACTATATCATAGGGGGTACATCTATGTGTAAAATGGGTGACTTTAACATTTGTATAAATATAACCAAAATATTAAGATTTCTATATCTAGAGGGTCCCACAATTGTGAGATCCTTATTCATGTAGTAGATTATAAGAGGAAACTAAATATACCCCCCTACTACATCATGGGGGTATATTTATGTTTCAAATGAGTGACTTTAACACCCGTATGTGTATGGCCAAAATATAAAGAGTCCCAAAGCTAGGAGGTTCCCACTATTTTGGGATCATTATTCATATAGAAGATTATAAGAGGTGTCCAAGTGTACTACCCCCCCCCCCCCCCCGCCCACACACACACACACTACATGGCGGGTATATCTATATGTCAAATGGGTGACTTTAACATCCATAGGGGTATGGCCAAAATTATGGGGGAAAATCTTCGTGTCGACCCGAAGACTTCGCCGCACCAGTCAATTGAGGTTTGAGTCATGGATCGTTGTTCGATCTGCTGATTGGAGTTGCGGTTCTCAATACACAAGCAGAGAGAGATGCAATCAGAGAGTTGACGCGAGATGTGATCTCGGAGTTCAGCCGAAGCCTACGTCTCTGTGCTATAGAGAGCAACCCGAATTCACTAACACTTCATTCGAAGTGACCTCGACAGGCCGAGTGTCACTGAAATAATTTCGATCTTTTCAGAGACAAGAAGAAGATCGAGGAAAGGTGGAGGATAAGGAGATAGGAAATTCCAGAGCTCTGGTTTCTGAAAATCAGATCTCAGAACTGGAATCCGGATCCATTTACATTCGAAGGGTCTGCTATTTATAAAGAAATGCTAGGGGTAAATGGCGGTTTCTGGCTTCTTCTGGAAGTTCATCCAGATAGGGCTGGTGGGTCCTACTGCTGTCTTCTGGCGATTCCACAGGCAGGGTCGGTGGGTCCCACGGTAATCTTCGTGGGCCCACCAGGCAGGGCCGGTGGGTCCCGTGGTAGTCTTCGTGGGCCCACCTGGTAAGGCCGGTGGGTCCCGTGGTAGTCTTCGTGGGCCCACCAGGCAGGGCTGGTAGGTCCCATGGTAGTCTTTGTAGGCCCACCAGGCAGGGCCGGTGGGTCCCGTGGTAGTCTTCGTGGGCCCACCAGGTAGGGCCGGTGGGTCCCGCTGTTTGCAGACTTCTTACCAAAATTTGCACCCACAGTTACCCCCTCCAAGTTAGCTAAGAGACCACATTGGCTGGCTTGGATTCTTGGTGCAAAGCTAATGACCCCTTGTCATAAGTGCAAAAAGGAGCTCTGTCGAATGTTAGCGTCAAAATAAGGCTGATCGGTCAATTTCTGACTGATCGGTCAAAATTGACCGATCGGTCAATTTTGACCGATCGGTCAAATTCAACCGGTCAAGGTTGAAGTGATCGGTCAGAAAATATAGTTTTCTGACCGATCCAGTAGAAAATCGACCGATCGGTTGAATTTGACCGATCGGTCAAATCTGACCGATCGGTTAAATTCAACCGGTCGAGGTTGGCGGGATCGGGCAAAAGGCCAAGTTTTTTGCCCGATCCAGTAGAAAATCGACCGATCGGTTGAGTTTGACCGATCGATCAAGTCTAACCGATCGATTAAATTCAATCGGTCAAGGTTGGCGGGATCGGGCAAAAGGCCAATTTTTTTGCTCGATCCAGTAGAAAATCAACCGATCGGTTGAATTTGACCGATCGGTCAAGTCTGGCCGATCGGTTAAATTCAACCGGTCGAAGTTGGCGAGATCGAGCAAAAGGCTAAGTTTTTTGCCCGATCTAGTAGAAAATCGATCGATCGGTTGAATTTGACCGATCGGTCAAGTCTGACCGATCGGTTAAATTCAACCAGTCGAGGTTGGCGGGATTAGGCAAAAGGCCAAGTTTTTTGCCCAATTCAGTAGAAAATCGACCGATCGGTTGAATTTGACCGATCGGTCAAGTCTGACCGATCGGTTAAATTCAACCGGTCGAGATTGGCGGTGTTGGAAATTAATCCATGATAGAGGCTCGCAGCGGAAACGATTTTGTGGTCGAAAGACCATTCATGGTGCACGTTACACGATTTAAACTTTCATCGAAACTAATCTATATATGTGTGCATGCGTATGCACGTGAATCGAACACCCTAACGGCAATCTAGCGTAATGATTAACTAGCATGCATGCAAATCATAATACTCGCTAGATCTACATGTTAGATTACACATACCTTTCGTACGGATCATTTAACCGCGGAGAATTGTCTTCTTTGTCGATGGAGACGGAAGATCGTTCACGAAGATGCCGATGGTACGAATGGAGACGTTGCCTTCTTGTTCACCCGATCTCACACGATGCACGAAACGTCGCTCTCGGATCTCTGAGTGCCTCCGAAGAACGACCCTTCTCCTTCTTCAGAACTCCACGCGAGGAAGACGAAGTTGCAAGCGAGAAACGGGAGATGGATTCGGGAGAGAACTAGAGAGACGAGAGGGGAGGGGGGTTTCGGTTTTTGCAACAATAGGGCCGGCTCCCTATAGCCCTTTATATAGGGCCAGCCTTCCCCCTTGGATAAGGATCTAAGGGGATAAAGATCTCCCACAATTATCTCTCTATTATCTCCTTTTTATCTCTCCTTGTATTTATCCGTTTTCCCACATTTTAGGGCTCGATCTTAACCGATTCTAGGCCCTATCCCTATCTATATGGCCGGCCCTATAGATGAGGGATTCTCATCCCTACAACATAGGGCCGACCCTAGCAAGGTCTCCCACTACTAGGGTCGGCCAACAGTGAGGTCTGGCAGAGTGAGGTTTTTACCAAAACGCTCTGACGCCTTATTTTGACCATTTCTAGCGTGCGATACCTAGCGGCCATTACTTAAGTGATATCTACTAGTTACCTACTATTAACTGAGGCCACCAGAGGGTGCCTCTAGCAAAGTCAACTAGTCAACTCGCAGCATACCCTGGTGCATCGCACCTATGCAGCGAAGTTCACTTATGGCTAGGGATTACTACATGCGCCTCTGTACTAGTCTCGGGCATAACCCTTAGTACTCGTATATAGTTACGCATCTACCGTGCTCTAGTGCCAAGCACACACGGAGCGTATACTTCTTTCTTCCTCCTAATGCTTATGGTGTTCCGAGGAGATGGTTTAAGAACCGTACATAATGTTGATAAGGTGGAACCATCAGGGACCGGGGTTCATGGCTTCCAACTTAAGCTCGATCGACACACTACCCGAGTGTACCATCGATCCTCAAAGCTCGAGTTAACCTGCGTAGCCACCCAGAGTGTGACGCAGGCTGCACTCCAATTCACCCAGACTTACTATGTTCTCCATCATACCCCTGCTCTCCGCTTGGTAGTAGTAAACTCGTTGTCCCTCTACTTGATGCCATGATTCACTTCGAGCGGTGGAGACTACCGTCAGACTCGGATGATCATATGACTTGGTTCCTTCCAGGTTGACCTATACATCGTACCTCTGATTACCCCGTCGAGTAATCGAACCCGGTCAACAGTCAAACTGGTGACCACCAGGCCTGGGTTTGGTACAGTGTAAGTCATACCAAGGAACATACCTCCCTTCAGGGGTGTGGATGGCCTGCAGGAGTGACACGCTAATGCAACGCCAGCCGGGTAACCCAGTATACCGTGGTTTTGGATCACTGTATACGGATCCTCACATATTGGTGCGCCAAAGCACCACGCAACTGGTTAGTCCATCAGACGTGGTTCCTCAGGGTTTAGGACCGTTTTACCCTAAACAGAAACACGGCTTAGTATACCAGTGTCTGCTCACTGATCTGTACACCGTGTTAGTTCCGTTCAGTCACAGACACTGTGCCTGGTGATGACCATGGTGAAGACTTCCCATGAACTGTCATCGCCAACAGCTTATCATGATGAGGCGACCAACCTGATCAAAGCTGCGAACTGATTTAGATTATATGGGACCAATCCACTCAGTCTTCAACTCAGTGGACTACCATATAACCATGCCTCTCTGTTCTTAAAAGAACACATAACTATGTTATGTACCAATATGCATCTCATATAATAATAACTATCAATCTTTATTAGACCAAAACATAAAGCTTTACAAGCTTAGAACACATCAATCCTAACAATCTCCCACTTGGTCTAGCGTAGCAAAACGGTTTTGACTCCCATCGTGTCCACATGTCGCTCGAATGCCTTGGTAGGTATTGCCTTTGTGAAAGGATCAGCAACATTATCTGTAGATGCAATCTGTGTCACCGCTACTCGCCCTTGCTTTTGAAACTGCCGAATCAAGTAGAACTTGCGCTCGATGTGCTTCCCCTTTTGGTGATGTCTTGGCTCCTTTGCTTGTGCTACCGCCCCACTATTGTCGCAGTAAAGCATAATAGGTAACTGGGCCTCTGGTACACACCCTAAATTCGTAAGGAATTTCTTGAGCCATACCACCTCTTTGGCTGCCTCGTACGCTGCAACGTACTCAGCCTCTGTGGTAGAGTCTGCGATGCATTTCTGCTTCACACTCTGCCAACTAACCGTTGCTCTTCCTAACATAAACACAAAACCTGATGTCGACTTTCTGGATTCCAAATCTAACATAAAGTCAGAATCTGTGTATTCAATCGGTGTCAGTTCTTGTGCAGTATAAACCAACTCATAGTCCCTTATTCTACGAAGGTACTTGAGTATACACTTCATAGCTGTCCAGTGATCTGGACCCGGATTCGACTGAAACTGACCCATCATGCCTACTGCGAAATAGATATCTGGCCTTGTACAATGCATAGCATACATCAGACTACCTAATGCCGAAGCATAAGGTATCTTCTGTATTTCTGCTCTCTCCTCAGGTGTATGAGGACATTGATCCTTAGACAGTTTTATGCCATGTTTAAATGGCACAAAACCCTTCTTGGAGTTTTGCATGTCAAACCTAGCCATAACCTTATCTATATACGCGGCCTGTGACAGTGAAAGAATCATGTTCTGGCGATCACGTGTTACCTTGATCCCCAAAACATAACTCACTTCACCTAGATCTTTCATATCGAACTGTGTTGATAACCAGACCTTTAACGTTGACAATGTTCCAACATCATTCCCAATGAGTAGAATATCGTCTACGTAAAGTATCAAATATATCACTATAGTCTTATCACTCCTTTTGTATACACATGGTTCATCCTCGTTTTGAGTAAATCCATATGACTGGATTGCCTGATCAAAACGGATGTTCCAACTTCTAGATGCTTGCTTTAGTCCATAAATGGACTTCTGCAACTTACAAACTAGATGTTCCTGACCCTCTGACTCAAAACCTGGTGGCTGCATCATATAAATGTCTTCTTCCAAATTTCCATTGAGGAATGCTGTCTTGACATCCATTTGCCAGATCTCCCAGTTGTAATGGGCTGCAATGGATAGGAGGATCCGAATAGACTTTATCATAGCTACCGACGAGAAGGTTTCATCAAAGTCGATTCCTTCTCTCTGGGTATAACCCTTGGCAACTAATCTAGCTTTATAAGTCTCGATAGTACCATCGGATCCTCTCTTCTTTTTATACACCCACTTACAGCCAATAGGTTTAATATTGGATGACGGTGTAACAAGAGTCCAAACAGCATTATGGGACATTGATGCAATTTCTGCCTTCATAGCCTTTTGCCAGTCAGAGCTGTCAGAAGCTCCCACTGCCTCATCATAGCTCAGTGGGTCATCCTCCTGACCTTCTGGATCAACCAATAAGATTTCTCTATAGTATCTGTTAAAAGCTCTGATGCTTCTCCCACTGCGATGAGGTGGTGGTTGTGTTACAGGATGAATAGGTTCTACAGTTTCTGGTGTATTAGTGTCTGTAATGTCAGCTCCCACTATGCTTTCGGATGCGCTCTCTGATCTAGTACCCAGTAGCTCATCCAGAACTACCTTACTAGCAGGCTTGTGGTCCATAATATAATCATGTTCTAGGAAAATGGCATTCGTTGAAACGATTATCTTCTTTTCCCCCGGATCATAAAATAGTCCACCTTTAGTCTCTTTGGGATATCCTACAAACAGACATGTTTTGGACTTTGGCTCCATCTTTTCCCTCTTGTCTACCCGCACATGTGCAGGATATCCCCATATTCTGAAATGTTGTAGTGTTGGCTTTTGCCTTGACCACAGTTCTCTAGGGGTCTGAGGCACTGATTTAGACGGAACATGGTTCAGAACATATGTTGCTGTCTGAAGGGCATATCCCCAAAAGGTCGTTGGTAAACAGGCATAACTCATCATGCTTCGAACCATGTCCAACAAGGTTTGATTCCTTCTCTCAGAGACTCTATTCTGTTATGGGGTACCTGGAGCAGTTAACTGGGATATTATCCCATGCTCTACCAAATACCCAAGGAACTCATCAGATAGGTATTCACCTCCTCGATCAGATCGAAGGGTTTTTATACATTTACCTGTCTGTTTTTCTACTTCAGCCCTGAACTCTTTGAACATATCAAAGGATTCCGACTTCCGATGCATAAGGTAAATGTAACCATATCTTGAGTAATCATCAGTAAAAGTGATGAAGTACTCATGGCCTCCTATCGCCTTGACGCTCATGGGTCCACATACATCTGAATGGATTAACTCCAATACCTCAGTAGCTCTTACTCCTTTGCCTTTGAAGGTCCTCTTGGTCATCTTGCCTTCCAGGCAGGATTCACAAGTGGAAAGGATCTCCGTAGGATCTGTTTTCAGAAGCCCGGCCTTTACCAACCTATGGATTCTATCTAAGGCAATATGCCCAAGCCGTAAGTGCCACAATTGGGTTAAATTCTCTGAAGGTTTCTTACGCTTAGATGAATTAATATTAAATGCTGAAGTTATTATGTTATCCTTTTCAAATTTAGGACTGACAATATAGAGATGATTCTGAATCATTCCTCTTATTATAAAAGTTCCATTCAGTTTAAACGACACACCAGAAGCATCAAAATAAACTTAATAGCCTTCATTAACTAAAGAAGAAACAGAAATTAAGTTACGTCTAAAGGACGGTACATAAAAGACATTTCTAAGAGTCAAAGTCTTATTATTCGAAAAACTAAGATTAACGTCTCCAATAGTTTCAGCAGCAGCCACGGCCTCAGTTCCCATGCTCAAGGTCACCTTTCCATCATGCAACGTTCTGCTTTCCCGAAACCCCTGAAGAGAGTTACAGGCATGGTTAGTGGATCCTGAATCCACAATCCAGCTAGCAAAAGAACTATTACTTGAAACAAATGATTCAATAACTAAGAGTTATAGATTACCCTTCTGGCCACACCGAAAGCACTTCATGCCCGGTTTCTTTGATTCTCCAGACCCAGAGGCCCCAGCAGAGTCCTGCACAGGCACAGACTTAGGTTTCTTCTTATGTTTCTTGCCTTGAGGTTTACCAGGCTTCTTGAAGGATCTGCATTGCACGTGAAGTGCTTCGCCCTTCTGCTTAAAGCCATCCTCAGCTGCTTGGAGAGCTCCCAGAAGCACTGCATTTGTCATAGCCAACTTGTTTAAATTAAAGTTGGTGACAAAGCCTTCAAAGGCTCCAGACAGTGACGAGAGGAAGATGTCTGTCATCACCTCGCCTTCTAGCACAATGTCCATAGTAGCTAGTTCGTTCTGGAACCCAAACATTTTTATCATGTGTTCCCGAACCAGCGTCCCATTGGACATCTTAGTGCCGACGAGTTTCTTAATGGTAAGGTATCGCGTAACACGATTGTGACCTTCAAACATCTCCTTCAGATACAACATCATGTCAGAAGCGTCGGGTATCTCCTCGACTTGCTTTTGTAGAGTTGTTTACAAGGATGCTATAATATAGTATTTACATATTTCATTAGATTCCTTCCAGTCAATAAAAGCCTTTAACTGTGCCTCTGTGGCATCGGGTCCTGGCAAATCCGGCTCAGGGTCATTCAGGGCTGTCATGTGTTTACCAATCCTTAAGACCAGGTACAAGTTGCGCTTCCAGTCCTCATAGTTAGGACCGGTAAGTTTGTGGTCATTTAGGATAGCGGACAGGGGGTCTAACTTAGTCATCTGAAAATAAAAGATTGAATAATAAGAATGCATGAAAACTTATTTTATAGATTTTTAAAACAAGCTAATTATATCCATATGTCAATGCTACCCTCAAGCGAAGCCATCTCTATGGATTAATTAACCATGTATGTAAGATCTCGGAGTAGGCTACACCTGTCCGAGGGGGCAGTGTGCAAGTCTTCCGCTTACACGGGTCTTTCCCTTGACCCTATCCAAATCTGCCAACTACGGGCTTTGATGGACCATGGTTATCTTTTGGCCAGTACCACGTGATCACCGTTGTCTTCGCAACGAATACCTCACGTGTACTTAGGATGCTTACCCACGAGCTTAGGTAATTACGGCACGGGAATTCTAACGGCCCCCATGAGGGTGAGTAAAACCTGAACACTTGGCATCGTAACTGCCATATCCCGAAGGAGATCACTAAGTAGCTTGGCATAGAAAAAAATACAGCTCTTACCCGAGGGGGTTGTTGAGTTATGCCCTTCCACCCGAGTACGAAGTGATTAGCCGTGGAGGCCAGAGGATCTCTAAAAGTCCTCTATTACATCCCTTATATATATGAGGATTATTTTGCGAGTATGAATTTATGCAAATGCAAAGGTAGCGACCTCCTATATACTAGACCCTGGTCACACCATGCTCCCACTATCGTTCAAGCCCTTCGCCTAGCATTAATCATTCTCGGAATATCATAGTCCCTGCCTCAAGTGGATTTCTCCATTCAAGGGTCACATTACATATTCCGAGAATATTGATGCTCTGCAAAAATGGTTATCAAGCTAATGCTCTGGAGCTAAGCCTAGAGTCAAACTCACTGGAAAGGACTCCCACTAGTCATGGCGCCTCGCTTATAAATTTGATAATTGATGTTCAATGGATCTCCATCTCATCTTTGATTTCGATGCTGGCCAAATAGGCACACCCGACTAGTCGGGTGCTGACCTAATGGTGGCATAACCATATGTGATGGGATCCCACTAACATCAAAAGTCAACTAAATAATAGGCGTCATCTAGCGGGATCCTATCCTCAAACAGTCGCTTGGGCCGGAGGGGAAAGGCATCCCTCTGAAAACTGATAATCACATTATCTCATCGGGGTTCGATATGAAGCATAAAGAACTAATAAAGAAAGCAACCATTAAAACTAAATTAAGTTCAGGGTCCGACCCCTGAACCTAATTAGCATAGTGCAGGCCTCTGGCTTTCTTCGCAAGGTCCCTCGGTCCGGCTTCTCCGTCACGCTCGCGAACACTTTGTCGGATCGTCTTCATCCTCCAGGGTTCCGCTTCCGCTCCCGATGGTCCTTTGGCATATCTTTCTTCTCGATCTGTAACCGAAAAAGTCTAGTACGCTTCGAGCAAGTGCTCGCTCGTACATAATTTCCTAGAAAGAAAAAAAAACACACCTAGAAAAAAAGGCCATGGGAACCAAGGATGGTCAACCCCCATCACTCGCCCAATCTACGGCTCAATTACATATCCACAAAAAAAGAGAGCAAATCCAGACAATGGCTAACTCGGGGTTCGACCCCCGGTAGCAAGCACAAAACATAGATCTAGATTTTTTATAGTGGCGCCCTGCAAGAATGATTAATAGAACAAGCACAATCTATACATATGCATGATCTAAGCTTAAGAACCCCGATGATTTCACGCATTCATCATGCGCACACATGTTGGTTTCATGAAAAAATGTGAAACGCACACCATTAATGCGGCTCTGATACCAATTGTTGGAAATTAATCCATGGTAGAGGCTCGCAGCGGAAATGATTTTGCAATCGAAAGACCGTTCATGGTGCACGTTACACGATTTAAACTTTCATCGAAACTAATCTATATATGTGTGCATGCGTATGCACGTGAATCGAACACCCTAATGGTAATCTAGTGTAATGATTAACTAGCATACATGCAAATCATAATACTCGCTAGATCTACATGTTAGATTACACATACCTTTCGTACGAATCTTTTAACCGCGGAGAATTATCTTCTTTACCGATGGAGACGGAAGATCGTTCGCGAAGATGCCGATGGTACGAATGGAGACGTTGCCTTCTTGTTCACCCGATCTCACACGATGCACGGAACATCGCTCTCGGATCTCTGAGTGCCTCCAAAGAACGACCCTTCTCCTTCTTCAGAACTCCACGCGAGGAAGACGAAGTTGCAAGTGGGAAACGGGAGATGGATTCAGGAGAGAACTAGAGAGATGAGAGGGGAGGGGGGGTTCGATTTTTGCAACAATAGGGATGGCCCCCTATAGCCCTTTATATAGGGCCGGCCT
Organism: Chamaelirium japonicum; assembly: GCA_947650365.1. NCBI lineage: Eukaryota > Viridiplantae > Streptophyta > Magnoliopsida > Liliales > Melanthiaceae > Chamaelirium > Chamaelirium japonicum. The sequence continues at coordinate 19,685,766 of OX393559.1, read as the reverse complement.
TCCCCCTTGGATAAGGATCCAAGGGGATAAATACCTCCCACAATTATCTCTCCATTATCTCATTTTTATCTCTCCTTGTATTTATCCGTTTTCCCACATTTTAGGGCTCGATCTTAACCGATTCTAGGCCCTATCCCTATCTATATGGCCGGCCCTATAGATGAGGGATTCTTATCCCTACAACATCGGGCTGGCCTTAGCAAGGTCTCCCACTGCTAGGGTCGGCCAACAGTGAGGTCCGACAGAGTGAGGTTTTTACCAAAACGCCCTGATGCCTCATTTTGACCATTTCTAGCGTGCGATACCTAGCGGCCATTACTTAAGTGATATCTACTAGTTACCTACTATTAACTGAGGCCACCAGAGGGTGCCTCTAGCAAAGTCAACTAGTCAACTCGCAGCATACCCCGGTGCATCGCACCTATGCAGCGAAGTTCACTTATGGCTAGGGATTACTACATGCGCCTCTGTATTAGTCTCGGGCATAACCCTTAGTACTCGCATATAGTTACGCATCTATCGTGCTCTAGTGCCAAGCACACACGGAGCGTATACTTCTTTATTCCTCCTAATGCTGATAAGGTGGAACCATCAGGGACCGTGGTTCATGGCTTCCAACTTAAGCTCGATCGATATACTACCCGAGTGTACCATCAATCCTCTGAGCTCGAGTTAACCTGCGTAGCCACCCAGAGTGCGATGCAGGCTACACTCCAATTCACCCAGACTTATTATGTTCTCCATCATACCCCTGCTCTCCGCTTAGTAGTGGTAAACTCGTTGTCCCTCCACTTGATGCCATGATTCACTTCGAGCGGTGGAAACTACCGTCAGACTCGGATGATCATATGACTTGGTTCCTTCTAGGTTGACCTATACATCGTACCTCTGATTACCCCATCGAGTAATCGAACCCGGTCAACAGTCAAACTGGTGACCACCAGGCCTGGGTTTGGTACAGTGTAAGTCATATCAAGGAACGCACCTCCCTTCAGGGGTGTGGATGGCTTGCAGGAGTGACACGCTAATGCAACACCAGCCGGGTAACCCAGTACATCGTGGTTTTGGATCACTGTATACGAATCCTCACACATTGGTGCGCCAAAGCATCACGCAACTGATTAGTCCAGCAGACGTGGTTCCTCAGGGTTTAGGACCGTTTTACCCTAAGCATAAATACGGCTTAGTATACCAGTGTCTACTCACTGATCTATAAACCGTATTAGTTCCGTTCAGCCACAGACACTATGCCTGGTGATGACCATGGTGATGACTTCCCATAAACTGTCATCGCCAACAGCTTATCATGATGAGGCGACCAACCTGATCATAGCTGCGAACTGATTTAAATTATATGGGACCAATCCACTCAGTCTTCAACTCAGTGGACTACCATATAACCATGGCTCTCTGTTATTAAAAGAACACATAACTATGTTATGTACCAATATGCATCTCATATAATAATAACTATCAATCTTTATTAGACCAAAACATAAAGTTTTACAAGCTTAGAACACATCAATCCTAATAGGCGGGATCGGGCAAGAGGCCAAGTTTTTTGCCCGATCCAGTAGAAAATCGACCGATCGGTTGAATTTGACCGATCGGTCAAGTCTGACCGATCGGTTAAATTCAACCGGTCGAGGTTGGCGGGATCGGGAAAAAGGCCAAGTTTTTTGCCCGATCCAGTAGAAAATAGACCGATCGGTTGAATTTGACCGATCGGTCAAGTCTGACCGATCGGTTAAATTCAACCGGTCGAGGTTGGTGGGATTAGGAAAAAGGCCAAGTTTTTTATCCGATTCAGTAGGAAATCGACCGATCGGTTGAATTTGATCGATTGGTCAAGTCTGACCGATCGGTTAAATTCAATTGATTGGTTAAGTTTTGAACCTGGCGAGTTGAATTCTTCGAGTGGCGATGGATTTTGACTTTTCTGCTTGAATCTTTGGTCCAGCTGGATCGGTAAGTCTTTTGAACCGGCAGTTCGGTTGGACCGGCGGTCTTGTTGGACCGGCGGTTCAAAATGGTTCGATGCTTTGTCTGGTCCGACGGTTCTCCTGGTTTTGTGTTTGCTACGGATTGACACCATATGTCCCTGCAAAAACATGGGATTTGATATAGTGATGACACATATCCTCTCGATTTGCGCGCCAATTTCTTCTGGGTATATATGCGCCCTCCGGATTCATTTCTGCCTCGTGCTTCCAGAATTTTTCAAAGTCCAGAATTCTGTGCTCTCGATTCTCTGTTCTTTGTATTCTTCTGACCGGTCGAAATGGCCTCTTCTGGTAGTTCGAAGAAGATCAACATCGTGCCCTCAAAGAGGAAGGGGAAGGAGAGGGCTGAAGTGTCGCCTGTGCAGCAGAAAGGCCGGGGCAAGGGCAAGGCTAAACTTGGCATCCTTGGCAAGAGCACCATCAAGGCCAGAGCACATCCCCAAGGCAAATTTCGTATTGGGTTCTCTGATGTCGCTGACGGAGGAGCCTACTTATGTGTACAACACCGGTGGCAAATTCACCGATGTGAAGAGGGCTAGGTGGCAGAAGCTGCTGGCTTGTTTCACAGAATGGAAGGTTCGACCGTCGCTCCCAGGAGTTCAGTCTGCCTTCGGTATCGACAAGCGGACGGTCTTCACAAACTATACCAGCAAGGAGCAAGTAATGGGGACCATTGTTACCATAGGCCAGCTCAACTGTAGACTGCGCCTCCTACTGCTACCCTTTGTCATGAGGTTGCTGAATACCCCAGGTCTATATCCCGGGCAGATCTCTGGGAATGCTTGGAGGATCATCTACGCTTTCTACCGCATAGAATCTGACTTCCAGGATAAGCTCAGGGAGTGCTACTCCAGTATCCCTGATGGTGAAGTGGCCTGGATTGAGCTGGGGTACTTCTTTTATCACTACAAGTGGGCGTCGAGGAAGGACAGTCCGTTTTTCAACTTGACAGGCATATCTGCATTGCGCCCGATCGTCGACACCGTCGCCTCCGATAAGCTCTACACCAATTGGCCGCTCTCGGTTTCCGATGCATGGACGCCTCTATCAGTGCCCGAGACCCCCCGGAATCAAGTGCACAAAGAGATCGACATCTACTGTACGGGAGGTGCTCTTGCTTGGTCTTCGGAGCGGGTAGGATCCCTCGACAATCTTTTCCTCGAGCTGACGTGCGGCACACGCTCGTGGAAGCAATTTTTGAACTGCCCCGTTCATCACGGCAATGCCAACCTCCTACACCGACTGCGGGTTCGATACGAGGATAACGAAGTCTTGTACTCTGATTATAAGGAGGATCCTCAATCGGGCAAGATTGTTAGAAGAATCCGGGCAGAGAAGAAGGCGTACGGAGCAAGACGCCGCCTATCCACCGAAGAGAAGCTGGTGATCACCCGCAAGGGCCAGGTGAAGAAGAGGAGGGTAATTGTGGAGGAGAAGAAAGAAGAAGAGGAAGAAAATAAAGAGAGGGGAGAAGAAGAAGAAGAACAAGGAGATGGTGGGGAAGAAGGTGGAGATGAAGATGGAAATAAAGACAACGACGACAACGGGCATGATGATGATGACGAAGATGATGACGGAGGGAACGGAGGGGGTGACGAGATTCCTCCCACCCCTACCGGGGGGGAAGAAGAAAGAGGGGGTGGTGAGGAAGAAGTTCCTCCCATCCCCATTGGTGGTGACGAAGGAAAAGGGGGTGGTAAGGAAGAAATTTCTCCCACCCCCACTGGTGGTGATGAAGAGGATTCACAACCTATCCCCATAGACGAGGCCAAGGCCCGTCGTATGGAGGAAGTAATGGACGCGGTGGGCGATGGGTCAAAGGTGCAGCCCATGTATCGATTCGAGGAGCTGAAGCGCCCAGTGCGCATCAGGATCAGATTCTCAGGGAGTGATGGGGTTGCAAGCAACCCCACACCCCTTGACCAACTACCTCCTAGCCCCCTTCGCCTTGAAGGGGCTACGACAAGTGGGGGCTTAGAGGTTGAACAGCCTCAGCCCTTGTCGTGCTCTTTGGCTGCTCAGGTAGCTGAGGAGATGACTGCCATTATGGCTAGCCTCGAGCAGCCTAGCAGGCAGCAGGAAGAAGGGTAGATCACTCCTCTTCGGGGTATCCCTTCCCCCACACAAATGGAGGGAGGGAGCCGCATCGAGGCTGGGACTCCCCAACCTCCTCCAGAGATAACCCCCACCAAGGAGAAATCGGCCCCCAAGGGTAAGAGCTCCGATCGTGGGAAGGGGAAAGCTCGTCAAGTCGATGCCACAGGTGTTCCCTCGCTCACTTCTTCTCTTGATTGCATTGTCTTTGAAGTTTGAAAATATTCTAACTCTTTTGAACTTCTGTACTGATTGTAGATACTCCTGCTGGCACGGCTCAGAAGTTGAAAAACTTGGGTCAGGTTGATATCAACCACCCAACGAGTGTGATCCGGAAGCTCTGTAATCTTCCGGATGCTACTCTGGAAGAAGCCTATGACAGGCTTAAAGTAGTGGTAAGTGCATCAGCTTGACTTGATTCTTGAATTGTGTCTTTAGAAATGATTCTAACTCTTTTTGTTTACTTGCAGAACTCAGTAGTCCTGAAGTTCGCTAGCAAGCTCTTCAAGAAGGCTAGAGAGTGGGGAGCTTCGTCTGAGGTTACTCGCTTAACTGCTGAATTGGAGGCTGCTAGTGAAGAGAAGGCAAAACTTAGGGAAGTTTTGACTTCCAAGAAGGAGGCCCTGAAGGCCAAGATCGAGGCTCTTCGCAAGGAGAAGCTCGAAAGCAAGGGCTGGCACGATGGTTACGTAGCTCGGGATCACGAGCTTGAAGAATTGAAGAACCGGTTCTTCAGGATCGAGACTCTGTCTCATGACCGATCGGTGGAGCTACAGGAGCTGAAGAGCCAACTGGCTGCCAGGGACGCTGCTCTTGCTGCTAAGGAGGCTGCTTTTGCTGTCAAAGAAGAATCCTTCAAGAAGAAGTTGGAGCACACGCACGCAGAATACGAGAGCTTCAGGGAGACAGCAGAGAAGGCAGTGGAGGCACTCAGGGTTCATGCCAGTGCTGTCCAATCTTCGAAGGCGTCTGCAGCGAGCAAGGCTCGTGGTGGATCCGAATGAGAGAGGTCACGAGCACCTAGTGTGGCGAAGCCCTGATGCATTCTATCTTTCTTTTGTTGTTGTACTTGTAAATTCTTTTCATATAGAAACCCACTCCTGTACTTGGCAACTTTTTGATAATAAAGATATCTTTTTGGTGTTTAGAACTGCATGTCTCTTGTATTGAATTCTTTGAATGTTGTGTTCTGGATGGTATTGGAATGATTGAATATCCATACACTCAAATGTAAGGGGTCGAGTCGCAACTCGATCACCCAAACTTGTTAAGTAACTTGAAAATTGAAGGTTGTGTTGTAGCACAACTTAAAATTGTTAACATTTGTATGTGAGGGGTTGAGTCGCAACTCAAGCACCCAAACCTGTTAGACGATATTGAAATTGAAATTGAAGGTCATTTAACATTTGTAAGTAAGGGGTAGTGTCGCAACACAAACTCCCAAACCTGTTAAATAGACGTAGTAACTTGAAGGTTGTGTTGTAGCATAACCCGAAACCGTTTAACATTTGCCTGTAAGGGGTCGAGTCGTAACTCAAGCACCCAAACTTGTTAAACGACCTGGTAATTTGAATGCAGATAATTTTGAACTTGAACATAGATAACTTGATAACTGCTCCAGAATTTGAATTGAGAAGCGATCATTTGAATATTTGAAAGAGATCTTTATTCATCATGGAATTTACATCATGGATAGTACATTTTGAGATGTCTAGCATTCCAAGCTCGTGGTAGTCTGTCTCCTTCTGGTGAAATCAGCCGGTAAGACCCTTTGCCTCCTACTGATTCGACGATATAAGGTCCTTCCCAGTTGGGAGCTAGTTTTCCACTGCTGTGCTCCTTCGTGTTGTTAAAGACTGCTCTGAGGACCAGGCTGTCAATTGGAAACTGTCGTTTGTAGACCTTTTGATCGTAGGCTTGTTTGATCTTCTGTTGATACTTGGCGACACGAAGGGATGCTTGATCTCGTAGTTCTTCAGAGAAATCTAGATCATTGACTCGAAGCTCTTCGTTGATTCCTTCTTCGATTGCTCTGGTCTTCAAAGTATTCGATATGTTCTCTGTTGGGAGTACTGCTTCTGACCCATATGTCAGACGAAAGGGTGAGAACCCAGTTAATCTTCTTAGAGTTGTTCGATAGCCCCATAGAACTTCTGGTAGGACTTGCTCCCACAATCCTTTCTTGTTATCAAGTTTCTTCTTGAGTATACCCAGAATAGCTCTGTTTGAGGCTTCAGCTTGACCATTGCATTGAGGGTATCTTGGAGTTGAGTAGAAAAGCTTGATTCCGTTGTTCAGGCAGAACTCCCGAAACTTGTCAGAGTCGAATTGGGCTCCATTGTCAGCAACTAGGACTTGTGGCGTGCCAAACCTCGAGAAGATATTGTGCTTGATGAATTTAATGACTTCATCGTCAGTTTCTCGAAAGAGTAGTACTGCTTCAACCCACTTGGTGAAGTAATCTGTGGCCAGCAGCAGATACTTCTTTTTGCTTGGAGTTGGTGGGAAGGGACCTAAGAAGTCCAACCCCCATTGATGGAAGGGCCATGGGCTTGTCAATTGATGGAGTTCATCTGCTGGAAGATGGATAGCCCGAGCATGTCTTTGGCAGGGCTCGCATCTTTGAACCACTTGGCGAGCGTCTCTTGACATAGTGGGCCAGTAGTAACCTTGTAGCTTCATCTTGGCCTCGAAAGATCTTCCTCCCGAATGATTCCCGCAGGCTCCAGAGTGGATGTCAACCAGAATTGCCTTTGCTTGCTCAGGGCCAATGCATTTGAGCATCATCCCGTTGTGAGACTTGAAATATAGATCTTTATTTTGAAAGTTATAGAACGGAAGCTTTCTTTGTAATCTTCGGGCTTGATTTGGATCTTCAGGCACCTTGCCTTGTTTGAAGAAGTCGAAGATTGGCTGTCTCCAATCATCGAGCTCATTTGAGGTGGTAAGGTTCGAGACCAGTTGTTCTCCACCCCCAGATCTTTCTGTAGTAGCGACGATCTGTTGCTCGGGGGTGGTCTTTGGCGATTCTTGATAATCGATTTGTATTTGTCTTCCTCCGAGCGAATCTCCAAGAACTGAGGCAGCATTAGCCAAGGCATCTGCTTCTCGATTTTCTGCCCTTGAGATTTGAATGAACTCAATGTTAGCAAAACGTTGTTGAAGATGTCGCACCAGAGCCAAATAGTTTTGCATTCTTTCTTCTCTCGCCGCATATTCTCCATTGACCTGCCTCACAATCAGCTGAGAGTCGCTGTAGACGATGAGTTGATTCACCCCCAGGGATTTAGCAATCTTGAGCCTGGAGATGAGTGCTTCGTATTCAGCTTCGTTGTTGGTGGCATTGAATCCAAGGAGAGTGGCCTTCTGAAGATGATCAAGTTCGGGGGATACTAGGACTATCCCAATTCCCGAACCGATCGCATTTGAAGCTCCATCAGTATAAAGCTTCCATAGAGTTGGTATTGTAGTCGGAGCTTTGAGACCTGGATCGATCTTTGACGTTGTATTGGATGGAAATTCTTCTTCGTCTTCAAGATGCAAGTCGACATCTTCTTTCCAAGTTATGGGGTCTTCAACTGGAAAGTCGGCTAGGAAATCAACAATTGCTTGCCCCTTGATTGAAGTGCGAGATTCGAATTGAATCCCCAGAGCACTCATCTCAATTACTCATTTGGTCATTCGACCAGCTCGACCCGCCTTGTCGATAATATCTTTGAGTGGGTGTTCTGAGATGACTGTGATCTGATAGGAAACAAAATAAGATTGGAGACAACGTAATGCAGTGAGCAAGGCCAGTATGACCTTCTCCGTCTTTGAATAACGAGTCTTAGCAGGGAGAAGTGTATGGCTAATATAGTAGACCGGATGTTCGACGCCTTCTCTTTTGCTGACTAGAACCGCACTGATTGCTTGATCGGTGACGGCGAGATAGAGCCAGAGATCTTCTTTTGGAAGTGGAACTGTTAGGATGGGAGCTCGCACGAGATATCTCTTAACGTCTTGAAAGGCTTATTCGCAAGTTGGACTCTAGCCAGACGTATCCGCCTTTTGTAGTTTGTCGAAGAGCGGCTTGCACTTGTCAGAAGACTTCGAGATGAATCGATTGAGGGCAGCAAGTCTTCCAGTGAGGTGTTGCACTTCCTTTCGATTAGTTGGTGATGGCATATCGAGGATTGCTCGAATTTGATCAGGATTGGCTTCGATGCCCCTCCTGGTCACAAGGTGACCCAGGAATTTGCCTGATTGAACTCCAAAGGTGCATTTGGCTGGATTGAGCTTTATACGATATTTTCGAAGGACTTGAAAGATTTCCGCCAGATCGGATAGATGGCTCTTTCAGGAGGAGCTCTTGGTGAGAAGGTCGTCGACGTAGACTTCGACGTTACGCCCGATCTGATCTTCGAACATCTTCGTGACTAACCTTTGATAGGTAGATCCCGCGTTCTTGAGGCCGAAGGGCATTACGTTATAGCAGTAAAGTCCCCGGTCAGTTACAAAGCATGTCTTCTCTTGATCGTCCGAATGAAGTGGAATTTGATTGTACCCAGAGTATCCATCCATGAAAGACAATAGCTCATGGCCAGTAGTGGCGTCGACGAGCCTATCTATCCTTGGCATGGGGAATGGATCCTTGGGACAAGCCTTGTTGAGGTTGGTGAAGTCGATACACACTCTGACCTTCCCATTCTTCTTTAGGACAGCAACTATGTTGGAGATCCAAGTAGGGTACTCTACTTCACGAATGAAGCCTGATGTGAGTAACTTACTGATCTCCTCTTGAATAGCAACTTGTAGCTCTGGTCGGATTATACGTGGCTTTTGCTTGACAGGCTTCACCTCTTCTTTGATTGCAAGCCGATGGCAGGCATCATTTGGGTTGATCCCAGGCATATCTTCGAAGCACCAAGCAAAAATGTCGATGTTGGACTGGAGAAAGGATACCATGTCTCACGCTTCTGCGTCGCTGAGACCGGTACCGATGAATGTTTCTTGAGGGAGATCTCCACTGCCGATACTGATTGGCATGATTTCTTCAATTGAAGGTGAAGCTTCCCACTCAATTAGTGGGGGCTCGGCCAGCGGGATCTCCTTTGATTGCTATGTTGTAGAAGGACCAGTTTTATCTCTTGATCGCTTTGGAGGAGCAGTGTTGATCTTGCGATCTGTTTTCGCCGCAGCAGCTTCACAAGATCTCTCGGCTTGTTGATTGCCTAGTATGCAGACAATGCCTTCTCCCGTTGTAAACTTGAGGAGTTGATAATAAGAAGAGGAGATGGCATTAATCTGGTGGAGGAATGGTCGCCCGAGAATAGCGTTGTAGCTGGACGTTCCTTCGACGATAGCAAATCTCACCGAGACTCGAGTCTCTCGGCTGAGATCGAGAGTGAATCTTGATTTGCCCATAGTGATGCTTTGTTCGCCGTTGAAGCCTGTGATAACCGTCGGAACGACGTCAAGGCTTGAATATTTATGTCCCAGACTTTTGAAGCAGTCTGAGAACATTATGTCGATGGAGCTCCCGGTGTCGATGAGGATTCGATTGACAGTGCTCCCATCGATGAGGAGCTTCAAGACCAGGGGGTCTCGATGTGGAGTGTGAACTCCTTGAAGATCAGTATCATTGAAAACGATAGAGGGCCAAGCCAAACCCTTGATAGGCTTCTCGATCCAGGTGTCCTCTTTGTTCGCCGCAGAACGAATGTGGAAGATGCGTCGAACTTGCCGATCTACTTCATTCCCGGTCAGTGCTTGATTGTGCAATATTCCATGAATGCCAAAGACATTGGCATTCACGGTGATAGGTGATCGGTTGGAGGAGATCTGATGGATCCAGCAAGCTTCTTTCCCCTTTGCAGAGGTTCGGCGTTGATCTTGTCCACCCTTGATGAACTCTTGAAGGTGGCCTTCTCGCAGTAAGTCTTCGAGATGAAATCTCAGCCGATAGCACCGATCGGTGGAATGGCCGTGACTTCGGTGGAAGTCGCAATAGACCGTTTTGTCAGCCGTGACTTTAGTGTCAGGCTGAAGAGGATTAGGCCTTCGAAGGAAATCTTCATGTTGTATGCGATCGAGGATATGCTCGATCGGTAAATTCCACTCGGTGAAAGTGGTCTTCATCGGGGATCGATGTCCGTCGTTCCTCGATCGTTTGTTGGCAGGGGGGGCTGCCGCCTCAGCGTTGTGAGCTTTGGCAGCATACTTCGGAGTTTCCCTCTCGATGGGTTGCCTCTTCGTCTCTCGCCCTTTTCGGGCAACTTGATCGTCCTCAACCTCAATCTCCCTCTAGATACGATCAAACATTGAACCCAGGGAAGGAGGGGGATTGCGGATGAAGTCATTGTAGATGTGCAGGTCAAAGCGAAGAGCGTTCTGGAAAGCCAACATGATAGCTTCATTATCCAGATGCCTACCGAAGAGGGCGGCGTGCTCGTTACGGAATCTCCTTGTGAAGCTACGGAGACTCTCGTCGGCGCCCATCCTTAGCCGATAGAGGGAGTCAAGTTTCTTCTCTGGCTTCAAGTTCAGCTGGTAGTGTTGCACGAAGAGATTGGCCAAGACACTAAACTGGGTGATGGACCCAGCTCGGAGATTATGGTACCAATCGAGGGATGGCTCGTCGAGGCTTCCGGCAAAGGTGCGACAGAGTACGTTGTTTTCTTCTTCGTGCGGCGTTAGAGCTTGCTTAAAGGCGAGTACGTGGAGAGTTGGATCCCCTTTGATGTAATTGAATTTGGGGAGAGTGGGAGTTCTCCATCCCCTTGGAAATGTTGACTCGAACAGGCTCCGATGGAGAGGCCCAGCGGAGGCGTATCCCTCCCTACGACTATGCCCTCGACCTGGATGCAGATCAAGAGGTAAGATCACAAGGTCTTGCTCGGGCATTTGAGTGTTTGCCGGTTGGAGTCGGTGACAAAGGTCCGATCCAAGTCCACGTTGAAGCGGAATGGACGGAGAAACTCTACTCTTCGAGGGAGCCCCTTTCATCTGGTGTCTCCTTGGTACATCGGGCTTTGAAGGTGTCCTCTTGGCGCAGTTGCGACCAGAAGAGGATTGGGAGGACTCATCATCGATGCGATCCCAAACACTCTGCTTCCACAGGGCAGCAGAAGGAGTAGGGTCACGATGAATTCTCTCAGGGGCAGCAGTGCCCATTAATTTCTGTTGCTCGGAGTAGATTGATTATCGTGGCCGATCGACCCTCTCGTTGGTTGAGGGAATGGGAAGGGCGATCCCGGCTTCAGAGGCTGCTTTCTTGAGAGCATCTCTCTCAGCAGTGAGGGCGATATTTTGTTTTGCCAATTGAAGTAGTTGAAAGTCGACTACCGAGATTTGATAGGTCGATGGAGGGTCCTCAGCAGGAGTAGGGGCAGTCTGCCCAATTGATTGATGAGGAGGGGCGATCGGTCGATCGACTGATCTTCCGCTTCCTGAGTGAACCCCCATATTGGGGACAGCAAGGGGCTATCCAAAATTGAGCCTTTGACTCATTGAACGAGTCTCAGGATGAGGTTGACGAGTGTTACTTCCTTCTGGTTGACCCTGATGCTTCGTCCTCGCCATTTCGTAGAGAGCGAAGGGTGCAACTAGAGTGCCGGCGTCCTAACGGTTGTCTGGTCAACCGAAGGGGCTAGGAAGTCTGATTAGTTGTCTGCTCAACTGATCTAACTTGTTGTAGAGCGAACTTGGCTTCTCGTTCGATCCCACAGACGGTGCCAAACTATGGGGGGAAATTTTCGTGCCGACCCGAAGACTTCACCGCACCAGTCAATTGAGGTTTGAGTCGAGGATCGTTGTTCGATCTGCTGATTGGAGTTGCAGTTCTCAATACACAAGCAGAGAGAGATGCAATCAGAGAGTTGACACGAGATGTGACTCGGAGTTCAGCCGAAGCCTACGTCTCCGTGCTATAGGGAGCAACCCAAATTCACTAACACTTCGTTCGAAGTGACCTCGACAGGCCGAGTGTCACTGAAATAATTCTGATCTCTTCAGAGACAAGAAGAAGATCGAGAAAAGGTGGAGGATGAGGAGATAGGAAATTCCAGAGCTCTGGTTTCTGAAAATCAGATCTCAGAACTGGAATCTGGATCCTTTTACATTCGAAGGGTCTACTATTTATAGAGAAATACTGAGGGTAAATGGCGGTTTCTGGATTCTTCTGGAAGGTCCTCCATATAGGGCTGGTGGATCCTACTGCTGTCTTCTGGGGATTCCACAGGCAGGGCCGGTGGGTCCCGTGATAGTCTTCGTGGGCCCACCAGGCAGGGCCGATGGGTCCCGTGGTAGTCTTCGTGGGCCCACCAGGCAGGGCCGGTGGGTCCCGTGGTAGTCTTCGTGGGCCCACCAAGCAGGGCCGGTGGGTCCCGCTGTTTGCAGACTTCTTGCCAAAATTTGCACCCACAAAAATATAAAGTCCTATAGCTAGAAGAGATCCCACTATTATGGGATCATTATTCATATAGTAGATTATGAGAGGAATCCAAGTGTACTCTATGCTCCCCCGACTATATGATGGGGGGTGCATCTATATGTCAAAGGGATGACTTTAACACCCATATGTATGTAGCCACAATATAAAGTCATAAGTATAAACCCAAACCCGACCCATTAAATAAACGGGTCAATCGGGTCGACCCGTTTATGACCCAAACCAGTTTAGGAAAAACCCAAACCCGCTAACTTCGGATCGGGTTCAAATCGGGTTGGCCAGTCGGGTCAAGGATTATCTCCCCTAATCCTTATTTATTTAGTAGATTATGAGAGGAGTCCAAGTGTACTCCCCCCTTCCCTAACTATGTCATTATGGGGATATTTATATATTAAAGGGGTGACTTTATCACCCTTATGTGTGTGGCCAAAATATAAAGTCTTATAGCTAGGAGTCCCACTGTTATGGGATCCATATTCTTATAGTAGGCTATGAGAGAATTCAAAATATACCCCCCCCCCCTGATAATATAATGGGGGGTATATCTCTGTGTCAAAGGGGTGGCATTAATACCCGTATATCTGTGGTAAAAATATAAAAAGTCCTTTAACTATGAGGGGTCCCATCATTATGGGATCCTTATTTATATAGCAGATTATAAAAGGAGTCCAAGTATACCACCTCTCCCAGACTATATTATATGTGACCAAAATATAAAATCTTATAGCTTTGAGGGGTCTCACTATTGTGGGATCCTTATTCATGTAGCAGATTATGAGAGTCATCCAAGTGTATCTCCCCCGACTACATCATGGAGGGTACATCTATGTATCAAAAGGGTGACTTTAATACCCACATATGTGTGGCCAATATATAAAGAGTCTAATAATTAGTAGGGGTCCCATGATTATGGGATCATTATTGTTGTAGCAGATTATGAGAGGAGTCCAAGTATACCCCCACTAATTATGGAAGGGTACATCTATGTGTTAAAGGGGTGTCTTTAACACCCGTATGTGTATGCCAAAAATATAAAGTTTCATAGCTAGTTGGATTCCTACTATTGTGGGATCCATATTCATATAGCATATTATTAGAGGATTTTAAGTATACCTCCCCTGACTACATCATGGGGGTGTATCTATATATCAAAAGGGTGACTTTAACACCCATATGTGTGTGGCCCAAATATAAAGTCTCATCAAGCTAGGAGAAGTCCACTATTGTGGGATCATTATTTATGTAACAGATTATAAGAGCAGTCTAAGTGTACCCGCCTAATTACATCATAGGGAAATATATCTATGTATTAAAGGGGTGACTTTAGCTATCATTTGTGTATGGCCAAAATATAAAGAGTCTCATTGCTAGAAGGAGCCCCACTATTATGGGATCATTTTTAATATAGCAGATTATACGAGGAGTCTAAGTGTACCCCCTGACTATATTATAGGGGGGTACATTAATGTCTCAAATGGATAACTTTAACATCAGTATTTATGTGATCAAAATATAATGTATCCCGTAGCTAAGAGGAGTCCCACTATTATGTGATTATTCTTTATATAGGAGATTATAAGAGAAGTTCAAGCATACCCCCCTCCCCGACTATATCTTTGGGGGTGCATCTATGGATCAAAGGGGTGACTTTAACACTCGTATGTGTGTGGCCAAAATATAAAAAGTCTCATTGCTAGGAGGGGTCCTACTATTATGGGATCCTTATTCAGGAAATAGATTATGAAAGGAGTCTAACTGTACCCCCTCCCCCCGACTACATCATGGGGGTATATCTATGTGTCAAATGGGAGACTTTAACACCTGTATATCTATGGCCAAAATATAAAGAGTCTTATAGCTATGAGGGATTCCACTATTATGGGATCATTTTTTAGTAGCAGATTAAGAGAGGAGTCCAAGTATACTCCCCTCGACTAGATCATGGGGGGTACTTCTATATGTCAAAGGAGTGAGTGTAACACCCACATGTGTATGGCCAATATAAATTTTCATAACTATGAGGGATCCCACTATTATAGGATCCTTATTCAAATAGCAAATTATAAGAGGAGTCCAAGTATACCCCTTCCCCTCAGACTTCATTAAAAGGTACATCTACGTGTCAAATGGGTGACTTTAACACCTGTATGTATGTAGCCAAAATATAAAAATTCTTATAGTTATGATGGGTCCTACTATTATGGGATCTTTATTCATGTAGCATATTATGAGTGGAGTCCAATTGTAGCTCTCCCCCGACTACATCATAAAGGGTACATCTATATATCAAATGGGTGACTTTAACACCCATATGTGTTTGACCAAAATATAAAAAAGTCTTATAGCTAGAAGAGGTCCTACTATTGTGAGATTCTTATTCATGTATCAGATTATGAGAGGAGTCCAAATATACCCCCTCGGCTACATCATGGGGGGTACATTTATATATCAAATGGGTGACTTTAACACCCATATATATATCGCCAAAATATAAAATCCCAAATCAATTAGAGATTCTACTTTTATGAGATCTTTATTTATGTAGCAGATTACTATTATATCATTTGGGGTACACCTATGTGTTAAAGGGATGACTTTAATATACACTTGTATGGCCAAAATATAAAGAGTCCCACAATTAAGAGTGGTTCCACTATTGTGGGATATTTATTCATATTGCAGATCATTAGAAGAGTCCAAATATACCCCCCCTACTACATCACAAGGGTTGCATCTATATGTCAAAGAGGTGACTTTAACATCCATATATGTATGGCCAAAATATAAAGATACCTATTGCTAGGAGGGATCCTACTATTATGGGATCCTTAGTCATGTAATAGATTATATATGAAGTCCAAATATATCCCTCCAACTATATCATGGCAGGTACATCTATGTATCAAAAAGGTGACTTTAACACCCATATGTGAATGGCCAAAATATAAAAAGTGTCATAGCTATAAGGGATCCCACTATTTTGGGATCTTTATTCATGTAGAAAATTAAGAGAGTAGTCCAAGTATACCCCTTATTACTTTATAGGGGATACATCTTCGTATTAAAGGGGTGACTTTAACACCAGTATGTGTGTAGCTAAAATATCAGCCCCATAGCTAGGAGATATCCTATTATTATAGGATTCTTATTTCTAGAGCAGATTGTAAGAGGAATCCAACCGTATCCCCTACTATATCATAAAAGGGTACATCTATGTCTCAAAAGGGTGATTTTTATACCCACATATTATTGTAGCTCGTGTGTTCTGAGCGTGGATTTTCTGTATTAACATTAATAAAGATGACTTTGATTATTACTAAATTAGAATACTACTTTGGTATATGTTAATACACATATAATAAAAGAACCCTAGGGAACACAGTAAACCACTGAGGCACATGGTGGATCCTTGCTTGGGAGACCAGTGGACCAGTTCTGTGTAGACCTAGAACTAGTTCACAGCTTTGGTGATACCGATCGCTTCACCGAGAATAAGCTATTGGCAAGTAGAGGATGTGGTGAAGTCTCCACTACGAGAACATGGGATTCCGATTCACCTGACCAAGCACGATGATCGTGTTGAACAGGAACCAAGATGATGCACAGTTCAGTGATTCAGACACTGGTGCATAAACCGTCTTACTACTATAGATAATCTGTCCTTAACCCTGAGGGACAATGTATAATGGGCCAACCAGTTGTGTAGTGCTTTGATGTGTCAATGTGTACGGATCTTCCATAGTCTAATACCATGGTACATTGGGTTACCCGGCTGGCGCTTGAGTGGCATACAATCCCTCCAGGTTTTTCGATGTCCAGTGTTGGATGGGTGCATTTTGATAAGTCAATCTGTTTACACAGTTAACCCAGGCCTAGTTGTTGTTAGTATGACTGATGACATTTCGGATGCTAGGCATAGCACCGGAAGGTGTGTGGTGTTATAGATGACAAGTTATCAAATCCTAGTCAGATGATCGATCAGGATCTGACGGTGCTCCCCACCGCCTGAGTCGTATCATGGCACCAGTAATAGAAGGGACTAAGGATTATCAGAGTATAATAGAGAACAGGGTTACGAGTAAGTAACATAAGTTTAGGATCACTATAGTTCAACTCGCGTCGTACTCTAGATGGCTACGCGGGTTAATCGGATTAGAGCTGATTAACAGAACTTTCGGTGTGTTACCGGAACAGTTAATCAGGAATCCGGTTGGAGCTAGAGATTCTGAACCCTGAAGGTTCCACCCTATCGTTGCATATAGAAATTATACCCCGATCTGGTTGGATACGTTGGATGCAAAGTAGTGCGATGGAGCGCAAGCCCGGAGCCTAAGAACCTAATTCACATGTGTTAAGGGCTATAGGGGTATTTTAATAAATACTGAAATATGGCTCAGAATATATTGAATATGAATTCTAAAATGAGCGAAATAATTCCAGGAGCTTATATGCACTGACGGAACTCGATTCCGAGTAGCGCACCTTACTTAATCTCTCTTACAGTGTTTTACTTTTCGTGAAGGGCGTTTTTGTCCAGGCTGCATGATAGACATGTAGAAAACCTAAAAACCGCCCCCCTTGTCCCAATCACTAGGGGGCTGGCCCTATCTTGTGTATGTGAGTTAGACCCGACCCTATAAAGGGATTAGAGGGAGAAGGGGCCGGCCCTAGCTCTCTCTCTCCTGAAAAACCTGAATCTCCTCTCCCTCTGTCCCTCTTTATGGTTTCGACCAAGGAAGCAAGAGGAAGAAGAAGGAAGAAGGAAGGAGAAGGAATAAGAAAGAAATAGAAGGAGAAGATCTCGTGGCTCACCGTCGTCCTCGCAACGAATTCCTTCGTCGGCTCGTAGTCCTTGCACTCAGATATAGGACTTCGAGGATTCCTCCATTCGCAAAGGACAAGGTACCATCCGACAGCTTTCCTTGCGATTCACGTGCGGTTCATCATCGTTCCGTTCTCTTTGGATCATAATCCACAAGGTATGATGATTCTAAACACCTAACTAAATACATGCATATCTTCCGTAGATCGTAGTATGCCTCTAGGCACATATGCTAAGATCATAGATTTGCATATAGATTATTTTGCAGAATTAATTGTAATGGAACATACACCGTAGGATCTTAGGATCTACCTTTTGCTTTCACTGCGACTCTGATAATGGGATTTAATTCCAACACATATGTGTTGCCAAATAATTGTCTTATTTCTAAGAGGGGTCTAACTATTATGGTATCCTTATCAATTTAGCAGATTATAAGATGAGTCCAAGTATACCCGTCCGACTATATCATGGGGGATATATCTATGTGTTAAATGGGTGACTTTAACACCTGTATGTATATGGCCAAAATATAAAAAGTCTCATAGCTATGAAGGGTCCAATAATTTTGGGATCCTTATTCATGTAGCAGATTATAAGAAGAGTCCAAGGGTACCCCTCAAGTAATTATTGGGTGGTATATATATGTGTTAAAGGGGTGATTTTAACACTCATATGCATGTACCCAAAATATGAAATAGCATAGCTATGAGGGTTCATGCTTGTGGGATATTCATATAGCAGATTATAAGAGGAGTTCAAGTGTAATTCCCTTGACTATATCATGGGGTGCACCTATATGTCAAAGGAGTAACTTTAACACCCGCATATGTATGTCCTAAATATAAAGAATCCCATATCTAGGAGATGTCCCACTATTGTGAGATCCTTATTCATGTAGCAGATTATGAGATGAATCCAAGTGTACCTTCCTGACTATATCATTGAGGGATAGATCTCTGTGTTAAAGGGGTGACTTTTAACACCAACTTGTATGTGGCAAAAATATAAAGTGTCCAATAGCTAAGAGGGGTTCCACTGTTATGGGATCCTTATTTATATAGCATAGTATGTGAGAAGTCTAAGTGTACCCCCCTGATATACATTATAGGTCGGGGGTTTACATCTATGTATCAAAGGGGTTTTTTTAACACCAGTATTTGTGTGGCCAAAATATAAAGAGTCTAATAGCTAAGAAGAGTCCCACTAGTATGTGATCCTTCTTCATATTGTAGATTATGAAAGGAGTCCAAATATATCTCCCTAACTACATCATGGTGGGGTAAGTTTATGATCAAAGGGGTGACTTTAATACTTAACTGTGTGTGACCAAAATATAAATATACATATAGCTAGGAAGGGTCCTAGTATTATGGAATCCTTATTCATGAAGCAGATTATACGAGAGTCCAAGTGTACCCCCATAGCCCGACAACATCATGGAGGCATATCTATATGTCAACTAGATTACTTTAATACCCACATATTTATGGCCAAAATATAAAAAATCTCATAACTAGGAGGGGTCCCATTATTATTGGATCCTTATTTAAGTAGCATATTATGAGAGGAGTCCAAGTGTATCCCCCCCTCGATTATATCATAAGGGGTACGTCTATGTATCAAAGGGGTAATCCTACTTTAACCACATGTGTTTGGCCAAAACATAAAGTCCCATAGGTAGGATTGATCCCACTATTATGGGATGCTTATTCTTATAGCAGATTATGAGAGGAGTCCAACTATAACCCCCCCTTCTCGATTATATCATAGAGGGTATATCTACGTGTCAAAGGGGTGACTTTTAGACCGGCATATGTATGGCTAAAATATAAAGAGTCACATTGCTAGGAGAGGTCCTACTATTGTGGGATCCTTATTTATGTAGCAGATTATGAGAGTAGTCCAAGTGTAACCCCTCAACTATATTATTGGGGGGGTACATCTATATATCAAAGGGGTAACTTTAACACCCACTGTGTGTTGCCAAAGTATAAAGAGACCCATAGCTAAAATAGATCCCATAATTATCGAATCCTTATTTATGTAGCAGATTACAAGAGGAGTCCAAGTGTAACCCCTCCTGATTAAATTATGGGGGGTACATCTTTATATCAAAGGGTGACTTTAACACCCACATGTGTATGGTTAAAACGAAAAGTCCTATACTACGAGTGATCCCACTATTATGTTATCCTTATTTATGTTGTAGTTTATGATAGGAATCCAAGTGTAACCCAATTACCAGACTACATCAATGGGTGTATGTATCAAAGGGGTGACTTTAACACGCATATGTGTGTGGTCAAAATAGAAAGAGTCTCATAGCTAGGAGGGGTCCCATGCATTATTGTGGGATCTTTATTCATATAGCAAATTATGAGAATAGTCCAAATGATCCCTCCTCCCACGACTTTATTATAGGGATACATCTATGTGTCAAATGGGCAACTTAAACACCTATATATGTGTGGCCAAAATATAATGAGTCCCATAGCTAAGAGGGGTCCTACTATTTTGTGATCCTTCTTATAAAAAGATTATAAGATAAGTTAAGGTGTGCCCCCCCTCCCGACTATATTATGGGGGGTACATCTATGTATCAAAGGGGTGACTTTAATACTCGTATTAGTATAGCCAAAATATAAAGATTCTCGTAACTATAATGGGTTCCTCTATTATGAGATCCTTATTCATGTAGCAGATTATTAAAGGAGTCCATATGTACCATCCCTCCTCAACTACATCATGAAGGGTACATCTTTATGTGAAAGGGATGATTTTATCATTCGCATATGTATGGCCAAAATATAAAGAGTTTCATAGCTAGGAGGGGTTCCACTATTATCGGATCATTATCATGAAGCAGATTATAAGAGGAGTCCAAGTGTAACCCCTAACTAAATCATGGGTTTACATCTAAGTGTCAAATAGGTGACCTTGACACCTGCATATGTGTGGGCAAAATATAAAGAATCATATAGCTAGAAGGGGTCCCATTATTATGGGATCCTTATTCATATAATAGATTATGAGAGGAGTCCCAGTGTAGCCCCCTACTACATCATGGGGGGTATATCTATATATCAAAGGGGTGACTTTAACACCCGCATCTGGCCAAAATATAAAATCTCATAGCTATGAGGGGTCCTACTATTGTAATATCCATATACATGTAGCAGATTATGATAGTAGTTCAAGTATATCCCCCCATAATATTATAGGGGTACATCTATGTGCCAGAGATGTGACTTTAAAACCTGCATGTCTATCGCCAAAATATAAGTCTTATAATTATAATGGGTCCCACTATTATGGGATCCTTATTTATGTAGTGGACTATAAGAGGATGCCAATTATACCCCCCTGATTACATCATGGGGGAGTAGATCTATTTGTCAAAATGGTGACTTAATACCCAAATTTGTGCGGCCAAAATAGAAAAAGTCTCACAGCTAAAAGTAGTCCCACTATTATGGGATCATTATTCATGTAACAGATTATAAAAGAAATACTAGTGTACCCCCTCCTCCCCGAAATATCATAGGGGGTACATCTATGTATCAAAGGGGTGACTTTAATACCCGCCTGTATGTAGCCAAAATATAAAGAATCTCATAGCTAGGAGGAGTCCCACTATTGTTGGATGCTCATTAATATAGCAGATTATAAAAAGAATCTAAGTATAGCTCCCCCGACTATATCATAGGGGGTACATCTATTTATCAAAGAGGTGACTTTAACACTCGTATGTGTGTGATCAAAATATAAAGAGTCTTATAGCTAGGAAGGAGTCCCACTATTGTTGGATCCTTATACATGTAGTAGATTATAAAAGGAGTCCAAATATCCACACACACACGAACCCCGGCTATATCATGAGGGCAGGTATATCTATGTGTCAAAGTGGTGACTTTAAAACCCATATGTGTGTGAACAAAATATAACGACTCTTATAGCTAGGAGGGGACTTTCCATTATTGTGGGATCTTTATTCATGTAGCAGATTATGAGTAGATGCCAAATGTACCCCCCCTCAATAATATCATGTGGGGTATATATATATATATATATATATATATATATATATATATATATATATATATATATATATATATATATATATATATATATAGAGGAATGGGATGCTGCCTATCAAAACAGCATTTTTGCTGCTTTGAGACATTGTTTGACCATCCTAGAAGTTTTGGAATTTTATGAAATTTGGTGAGGGTGTTGTCTAGGGTAAGATGATCATCCTCACAAATTTTCATCAAATTCCAAAACTTCTAAGAGGGTCAAATGGTCGAAGCAAAATGCTGCAGATTTTAACGGTGACTGCAGACGACTGATTTTGCTTCGACCATTTGAACCCCCTCGAAGTTTTAGAATTTGATGAAAATTTGTGAGGATGATCATATTACCCTAGACAACATCCTCACCAAATTTCATCAAATTCCAAAACTTCTAGGATGGTCAAACAATGTCTCAAAGCAGCAAAAAATGCTGTTTTGATAGGCAGCATCCCATTCCTCATATATATATATATATATATATATATATATATATATATATATAACTTTAACACCCGCATTTGGTGGCCAAAATATAAAGAGTCACATAGCTAGTAGTGGTCCCACTATTATGAGATCCTTATTCATGTTATAGATTATAAATGCTTGTTTGGTTGTTATGTTTTTCGCATGTGATTTTAGAAACACATGTGCAAACAGTTTATGATTGTTTGGTTAGTAGGGTGTGATGTGTGTAAACATATGCACACTTGCTAAATTTGTATAGCTTTTGCATATAAAACTGTGCAAATAAAGTTTTGCCTAAATACATGAAACTTTAATTGCACATGTCACATGTGCAAACAGATATACATGCATCATTTACACAGCAACCAAACAACCCCTAAGAGTCGAAGTGTCCCCCCCCTCGACTACATCATATGGGTTATATCTATATATCAAATGGGTGCCTTTAACACCATCATGTATGTGACCAAAATATAAAGAGTCGCATAGCTAGGAAGGGTCTCACTATTGTGAGATCCTTATTCATGTAGCAGTTTATAAGAGGATTCCTAAATGTACCCCCCCACTCTGACTTCATCTTGTGGGGGTACATATATTTATCAAAGAGGTGACTTTAACACACATATGGGTGTGACCAAAATATAAAGAGTCACATATCTATAAGGAGTCTCACTATTGTGGGATCCTTTTTTATGTAACAAATTATAAAAAGAGTCTAAGTATACCCTTTCTTCCTCGAATACATCATGGGGATACATCTATATATCAAATGGCTGACTTTAACATCCATATATGTGGCCAAAACATAAAGATACCCATAGTTAAGAGGGTTCCCACTATTGTGGGATCCTTATTAAAATAGCAGATAATGAGAGGAGTCCAAATGTACCGCTCCCCCCCCCTACTATGTCGTGTGGAGGTACATCTATGTGTCAAAAGGGTATCTTTAACACCCGCTTTGGCTAAATTATAAAGACTCATAGCTAGAATAAGTCTCACTATTATAGGATCTTATTTATATAGTAGATTATGAGACGAATTCTAATGTACGCCGACTACATCATAGGGGGTACATCTATGTGTCAAAGGGGTGATATTAACAGTCGTATATGTGTGGCCAAAATATAAAGTCTTATAGCTAGAAGATGTCTCACTATTATGTGATCCTTATGATATAGCAGATTATAAAAGAAGTTCAAGTATACCCCATCTCTCTAACTACATTATGGGGTGGTACATCTATCTATCAATGGGGTAACTTTAATACTCATATGTGTATGTGGCTAAAATATAAAGTCTAATAGCTATGAGAGGTCCCACTATTATAGGATCTTTATTCATGTAACAAATTATTAGAGAAGTCCAAGTATACCTTTTTCGACTACATCATAAGGGGTATATCTATATGTCAAATGGGTGACTTTAACACCTGTATGTGTGTGGCCAAAATATAAAGAGTATCATAGCTTGTAGAGGTCCCACTATTATATGATCCTTATTCATGTAGCATATTATGATAATAGTTTAAGAGTACCCCCCACTAATCATGCAGGGTACATCTATATGTTAAAGGGGTAACTTTGACACCCGTATGTGTGTGCCTAAAATATAAAGCCCCATAGCTAAGAGGGTTCAAAATATTATAGGATCCTTATTCATTTAGCAGATTATGAGAGAACTCCAAGTGTACTCCCCAACTACATTATGGGGGGTATATCTATGGTCAAAATGGTAACTTTAACACCCGCATATATATGGTCAAAATATAAAGAGTCATAGCTGGAATAGGTCCCACTATTATGGTATCCTTAATCATATACCATATTATGAGAGGATTCCAAGTGACCCCCCCCCCCCCTGACTACATCATAGGGGATACATCTATATATCAAATGGGTGACTTAACACGCACATATGTGTGGCCAAAATATAAAAAGTCTCATAACTAGGAGAGGTCCTATTTTTGTGGGATCCTTATTTATATAGCAGATTATGAGAGGAATCCAAATGTACCCCCCAACTACATCATGGGGGGTGTATCTATGTACCAAAGGGGTGACTTCCAAAACATAAAATCCTAAATCTATGAGGGATCCCACTATTGTGAAATTATTTTTCATATTGGAGTATAAAAAGAGAAGTCCAAATATACCCCTACCCTAACTACATCATAGGGGTTCAACTATTTATCAAAGGGGTGACTTTAAAACACGTATATGTGTAGCCAAATATAAAGCATTCCATAGATAAAAGGGGTCCTACTATTGTGTAATCTTCATTTATATAGCAGATTATGAGAATAGTCCAATTATACCCCCCACCCGGGCCCGACTATATCATGGGGGGTACATCTATATATCAAAGGGATGACTTTAACATCCGCATGTGTAGCCAAAATATAAAGATACACATAGCTAGGTAGGGTCCCCTATTACATGATCATTATTCATATAGCATATTATAACAAGAGTCCAAATATACCCCTCATCGACTATATCATGGGGAGGTACATCTATGTGTCAAAGGGGTGTCTTAAATACATGTATTTTTGGCCAAAATATAAATGCCCGAATATAATAGATGTCTCACTATTATGGTATCCTTATTCATATAGCAAATTATGATAAAGGTGTCCAAGTTAGCTCCCTGACTATATCATAGAGGGTTACATCTATGTGTCAAAGCGGTGACTTTAATACCTATATATATGTGACCAAAATATAAAATCCTATCGCTAGGAGAGGTCTCACTATTATGGGATCCTTATTCATATAACAAATTATGAGAAAATTCCAAGTATACCCGCCTCTTCGATTATATTATGAGGTGGTATATCTATCTATCTATTAAAGAGATAACTTTAACACCAGCATATGTGTGGCCAAAATATAAAGTCTCATAGCTAAGAGGGGTCCCACTATTATAGGATCCTTATTCATGTAGCGATTATTACAGAAATCCAAGTGTACCTCCTCGACTATATCATAGGGGGTATATTTATGTATAAAAATGATGATTTTAACATCTGCATATGTGTGGCCAAAATATAAAGAGTATCATAGCTTGTAGGGGTCTCACTATTATATGATCCTTATTCATATAGCAGATTATAAGAGAAGTCTGAGTATACCCCCTCACTAATCATGAGGGGTATATCTATGTGTTAAGGGGTAACTTTAACACCTGCATATGTGTGCCTAAAATATAAAGCTCATAGCTAAGAAGGTTCAAAATATTATGGGATTCTTATTTATTTAGCAGATTATGAGAGGACTTCAAGTGTATCCCTTGATTATATTATGGGGGGTACATCTATGATCAAATGGGTATTTTTAACACCCGCATATATATGGCCAAAATATAAAGAGTCATATAGCTAGGAGTAGTCCCACTATTATGGGATCTTTATTCATGTATCAGATTATGAGAGAAGTCTACGTATACCCCCCGACTATATCATAGGGGTATATCTCTATGTCAAATGGATGACTTTAACACCCGCATGTGTGTGACAAAACTATAAAGAGTGACATACCTAAAAAAGGTCTCATTATTGTTGAATCCTTATTAATATAACAGATTTTGAGAAGAGTCCAAATGTACCCCCCTCCCCGACTATAGTATAGGGGAGTCGATCTATATGTCAAAGGGGTGACTTTAAACACCTGCATATGTGTGACCAAATTATAAAGTCTCATAGTTAGGAGAGGTCCAACTATTGTAAGATTCTAATTCATGTACTAGATTATGAGAGGAGTCCAAATGTACCTCCCCCTACTACATCATTGGGGGTACATCTATGTGTCAAAGGGATGACTTTTACACCCACATGTGTATAACCAAGATATAAAAAGTCGTATAACTAGTAAAGGTCCTACTATTATGGGATCCTTATTCATGTAACAAATTATAAGTGGAGTCTAAGTGTACCCCCGGACTAATCATAGGGGGTATATCTATGTATTAAAGGGGTGACTTTAACACCCGAATGTGTGTGCCCAAAATATAAAATCTTATAGCTAAAAGGGTTCCCATTATTATAGGATCCTTATTCACGTAGCCGATTATTAGAGGAGTCCAAGTATACCTCCCCCAACTCATTATAAGATTATACATCTATATATAAAAGGGGTGACTTTAACACCCGCATGTATATAGCCCAAATATAAAGAGTCTAATAGCTAGAAGACATCCAACTATTATGAAATCCTTATTCATATAGCTAATTATGAGGGAAGTTCAAATGTACCCGTCTGGCTACATCATAGGGTGATAACTCTATGTCAAAGGGGTTACTCTAATACCCGTTTGTGTATGGCCAAAATATAAAGAAAATCATAGCTAGGAGGGTCACACTATTATGGGATTTTTATTCATCTAGCAGATTATATAAGGAGTCCAAATGTACCCCCCGGACTTCATTATAGGGGGGTACATCTATGTGTCAAAGGGGTGACTTTAATACAAGTATGTGTGTGGTCAAAATATAAAGAGTGTTATAATTAGGAGGTGTCTCACTATTATGGGATCCTTCTTTATATAGCAGATTATGAGAGAAATCTAAGTGTATCCCTCAACTATATCATGGGGGGGTACATATATGCATAAAAGAGGTGACTTTAATACTTGCATGTGTGTGGCCAAAATATAAAAAGTCTCTCATAGCTAGAAGGGATCCTACTATTGTGAGATCCTTATTCATGAAGCAGATTATGAGAGGAATCTAAGTGTACCATCCGACTACATCATGAGGGGATACCTCTATGTGTCAAAGGGGTGACTTTAACACTCATATGCCTGTGGCCAAAATATAAAGAGTCAATAGCTAAGAGGGGTTCCACTATTGTGGGATTCTTATTGAAGTAGAAATTATAAGAAGAGTCCAAGTGTACCCCCCACCCCCCCCGTCCCCCGACTACATCATGGAAGGGTATATCTATTTATTAAATAGATATATTTAATACCCGCATGTGTGGCCAAAATATAAAGTCACATAGTTATGAGGGATCATATTATTATGGGATCCTTATTAATGTAGTAGATTATAAGAAGAGTCTAAGTATACCCCCCCAACTATATCATAAAGGGTATATCTATATATCAAAGGGGTGACTTTAGCATCCACATGTGTATGGCCAAAATATAAAAAGTCTTATTATTATGAGGGATCCTACTATTGTGGGATACTTATTCATATAGAAGATTAGAAGAGGAGTCCAGGTACACCCCCCCTCGACTACATCATAGGGCATATACATATATATATATCAAAGGGATAACTTTAATACCTGCATGTATATAATCAAAATATAAAGAGTCTCATAAGTATGAGGGATTCCACTATTGTGAGATCCTTATTCATGTAGCAGATTATGAGAGGAGTCCAAGAATAGCCCCAAGACTATATCATAGGGGATACATCTATATATAAAATGAGTGATTTCAAATCCCGCATACATGTGTGTGGCTAAAACAAAAAGTCCCATACTTAGGAAAGATCACACTATTATGGGATTCTTATTTATATAGCAGTTTATGAGAGTAGTCCAAGTGTACCCCCCACCCCAAGTATATCAATATAGGGTATATTTATGTACCAAAGGGGTGACTTTAACACAAGTATGTGTGTGGCCAAAATATAAAGAGTTTTATAGCTAGGATAGTCCCACTATTGTGGGATCCTTATTCATGTAGCTAATTATAAGAGGAGTCAAAATGTACCCCCTTTCCCACGACTACATCATGGGTGGGGGTACATCTTTGTGTCAACGGGTGACTTTAACATTCATATGTGTATAGCCAAAATATAAAGATTCTCTTAGCTAGGAGAGGTCCCACCATTATGGGATCCTTATTAATGTAACAGATTATAAGAGGAGTCCAAGTGTATCTCCCCCAACTATATCATAGGGAGGTACATCTATATGCCAAAGGGGTGACTTTAATACCTGCATTTGTGTAGCGTAAATATAAAGAGTCCAAGTATACCCCCTGGCTACATCATAGGGGGATACCTCTCTGTGTCAAATTAGTGACCTTAACACATGCTTGTGTGTGGCCAAAATATAAAGAGTATCATAGCTAAGAGGGGTTCACTACAGGAAATAGCTTCTTTACCGACGGACCTTTTAAGTACCGTCGGTAATAATGTTCTTTTTACCGACGGTTAAAATAATTTCCGTCGGTATTATAACTTCAATTTTTTTAATATTTTTTGCACATTTATTACCGACGGTTATATATAATCCATCGGTAAAATGTTTTATACCGATGAAAATATATTGTCTGTCGGTACAATTAGTTTATACCGACGAACATATAACGTCCGTCGGTAATCTGTTACGACAAAACTCAGGGTAAAAACCGAGCCTCTGGAAAAAAATAAAACCCTGAGTTCCGTCGTGACATGTACCGACGGAACTTATTTTTCCGTCGGTATATGCCGACGGACATTATATATCCGTCGGTAAAAAGATCACGACGAAACTCAGGGTAAAACCAAGCCTCTGGAAAAAAATGGAGCCTGAGTTTCGTCGTAACATTATACCGACGGACCTTATTTTTCCATCGGTATAAATCCATTATACCGACGGAAATTAAATATCCGTCGGTACAAAGGTCACGACGAAACTCAGTGTAAAAACCGAGTCTCTGGAAAAAAATGGAACCCTGAGTTTCATCGTCGCTTTTTACCGACGGATATTATGGTTCCGTCGGTAAAAAGGTTATTTTTACCGACGGAGGTAAAAATGTCCGTCGGTAAAAACCCTGTGTTAAATTAGATTCAGCGATCCCCCCCCTTCTGTTCTGTTTCGATCTAAACCCCTCCCCGCCCCTCTCTCTCTCTCTCTCTCAATCTCCCCCCCTCCCCGGCCTCCCTCGCATCACGTTTCTCCGGCCGACCGATCGACCGGCGGCAAGCTCCTCCTCCTCCTCGTGGGCTCCGGCCGGTGAGATCCTCCTCCTCCTCCTCCCCCCGGTGAGCTCCTCCTCCTCCCATGGCATTTGTAAGGCATTAAACATGAAGGTGTGTAAGTGATAATCGATCAAACTATAGGGGGTTTATGTGTAATTTATCCTAAATTTAACAAAGACAGTTCCTTGTTAGCATCCTGCTTGACGCATCATAAACTGATAATGTCTTTCAAGTGTGAGCATCCTCCTTAAATTTTAGGGTAAATTACACAGACCCTCTGTAGTTTGATCAATTATCACTTACACCCCCTCGTGTTTAAAACCCTACAAACGTCCCCATACAGTTTGAAAAACACATCATTTGCACCCCCCTCCAAAGGGGATCTGTGTATGGTTTTTCAAACTATAGGGGGGCATTTGTAAGGTATTAAACATGAAGAGGTTTAAGTGATAATCGATCAAACTACAGGGGGTTTATGTGTAATTTATCCTAAATTTAACAAAGATAGTTCCTTGCTAGCATCCTGCTTGACGTATCATAAACTGATAATATCTTTCAAGTGTAAGCATATAACCAAAACTAACGGAATCGACCGATCTTTGGAGAAAGTACGCTTTTAAAATTCTTGATCCTATCGAAGTACTTAGAATTAAGGTTTAAAATTTAGATTTCGATCAACATTTCGACACTGCAGGATATGGAGATATTTTTTGGAAATATTTCGATAATGTGGGTGTGTTGTACCTACACTACACCAAAATCATGATTTAGTAACACAGCCAACTGTTATAAATATGTTTAGTAACACATAAAAACCGTTAGAAATATGGCGTTACAGATATTTATAACACTTTTTGTAACAACCGTTAGAAATATGGCGTTACAGATATTTGTAACACTTTTTGTAACAACCGTTACTAATTGACCGTTACAAATTGTCTGTTTTGGTGTAGTGCTAGCCACCCGAACTACAAGCTAGCCGGAGTCAGCCGGGCATATGTTGGGGTTGAAAAGTATATCCTTTAAAGGATACCGGTTATTACTTTTATCGGATGTACCAAAAAGTAAGGCCGCAGACGCTTTGATGCATGCAACAAAGCAAGCGTGGCTTTGTCCAGCTGTGAGTACCTTGTTTTCACATCCTTGAGTGTTTAGTAAACCGGTTTCTTTGCTTTCTTTTCCTTTCTAATCAGTACTGCGCTAATAGCAATGGGATGATCCTTGACTGAAAGACGGGCAGGGGGAAGGACATGAACGAGCGCTTTTTCTTCGACTTGGTCTGAAGATCAATCGATAAATCATCGTAGGGGAGTAGTGGGGATGCTCTGGTCAATCAAGTAACCGCCATTGACCAGGGGAAGGGGAGAGGTGGGTGGGCCCCTTCAATTGGCTGACGGTCTAGTCTTTGATTAGGGATGGCTGGTGCTAATAAAGATTTGACATTAACGATGGAAATATAAATTACATGATGGAATAGTTTAATAAACCTCTGAACAATCATCAAAATAAGCATATATACATGATGGAATAGTTTAATAAACCTCTGAACAATCATAAATTACATGACGGTCTGGTCTTCGGTTAGGCCTAGCATGTACTTCTATGCATTTTATATAGATGCATAACAGTCTCAGATCTACAACATATCCAAAATTCAAATGATTTTATCAATATTAATATATGATTTTCTAGTAATCACTATTAGCAAGAAGTCGTGAAGTAATCACTACTTAACTACTTCACTATTGGGCAATTAGTGCCCTAAGTATAGTCCATCTTTTCCTACTATTCTTGGTAATATTTGGGGTTCTTTTAGAATGACCTGGAGAATCGCGATCAATTCTCTCATTCTAATTTTTCATGGTATTCTTAGGTCTTATCCATTGATATAGAATTGCGAGTATTATTACTGTCTTGTAAAGTTTATCCTTGAGTTTTAAAGGCCTGTAGAAGTTTCGGTTCCGTGTTCCATACCCGGGAACCGAAACCGAATTTGTGCGGAGTCTTATAACATTGTTTGAAATTACTTGTGGTGTTGTATAGCCAAATAGACGAAGATGTCTTCGATCGATAAGAGTTGGATGCATAATTCGAATCGCATGAGCCAAGAGTACAGAGAAGGAGTCAGGAAATTTCTGGACTTTGCATTTGAGCGTCTTGCACCGCTTGATGGAAAAATTGTGTGTCCCTGCATAGACTGCGGAAGGGTGACTAGGAAGGTTCGAGAGGAATGTGAGGTTGATCTGGTAATGCGTGGCATTGACATTAGCTATACCCGTTGGTTCTCGCACGGTGAGGAGCTAGATGCAGTCCCCATGGCAGCTCACGGTGAAACTGCAAACACAGTGATCGCTGATGATAATATTAATACAGACGATGACGATGACATGCAGGGTATGATACATGATTTGCAAGGTGGAATAGGCACGGAAGCACCGTCAGGTGATCAGCCCAATATTGAAGCAGACAAGTTCTACAGATTGCTTAAAGATGCCGAACAACCTCTATACCCGGGGTGTGAGAAGTTTTCAAAACTCTCTTTCACTGTAAAGCTTCTTCATTTGAAGTGCCTCAATGGTTGGAGTAATAAGTCATTTAATATGTTGGTAGAGTTGCTAAAAGAGGCTTTTCCTATGGGTGAGACAGTACCGAAATCATTCTACGAAGCGAAGAAGACAATTAAAGATCTCGGTCTGGGTTATGAAAAAATTGATGCATACGTGAACGATTGTATATTGTACCGGAAAGAGTACGAACATGCGCGGTCATGCCATATATGCGGAGCAACAAGATATAAAGAGACGGATGCCGAGTCTAGTACCAGTCGAAGGAAGAAAAATATATCTGCAAAGGTTCTCCTATACTTCCCGCTCAGGGACAGGCTTCAGAGGTTGTTTATATCATCGAAGACTACTGAGCACATGAGGTGGCATGCACGAGAACGTACAGATGACGGGATTATGAGACATCCGGCCGACTCTCTGACGTGGAAAGATTTTGATCATACCTATCTTGAATTCTTATGTGAAGTTCGCAACGTCAGGTTAGGGCTTGCTAGCGATGGCTTCAATCCCTTTGGGAATATGAGTGTGTCGTACAGCATTTGGCCAGTTGTCCTAGTTCCATACAATTTGCCTCCCTGGATGTGCTTAAAAAAGCCATACATAATGCTCTCCTTGCTCATTCCCGGACCCAGGTCGCCTGGTAATGATATTGACGTTTACTTGCAGCCGTTGATTGAGGAATTGAATGAGTTATGGGAAGTTGGGGCCGATACGTATGATGCCTCGTTGCGCCAGAATTTTCGGATGCATGCGGTACTTCTATGGACCATCAATGACTTTTCTGCATATGCCAACTTATCCGGGTGGAGTACTAAAGGAAAATTGGCGTGCCCTATATGCAATAAGGAGACAGATTCATTACGGTTGAAGAACGGAGGCAAGTTCTGTTATATAGGCCATCGAAGATTCCTTATTGACGGCCATAAGTGGAGGCAGAACAAAAGAGCTTTCAACGGCAAGAAGGAACTTGCAAAGGCCCCGGAGCAGCTTTCGGGGGTAGAAGTCTTATGCGAATTGGATCAGCTTGATGCCGTAGCACTTCGTAAAAAGAAGAGAACGCATGAAGATTCTACGTGTGAGCATAACTGGAAGAAGAAGAGTATTTTCTTTAAACTACCGTACTGGAGCAGCCTACTCTTGCGGCATAACTTGGATGTCATGCATATCGAGAAAAATATGTGTGACAACATTATAGGAACACTGCTGAATATCGACGGTAAGACGAAGAATAATCTTAAATCTCATCTCGATCTTAAGGAGTTGGGCATCCGAAAATCACTTCATCCCCAAGAGATTGGGGATAAGTATGTGTTGCCAGTTGCATGCTACACCATGAGCTCACAGCAAAAGGCAGCCTTATGTGCATTCCTACGGTCTGTGAAAACGCCAGACGGTTATTCTTTGAATATCGCACGATGCGTGCAAGAGAACGGTCGAAAGTTGTCTGGATTAAAGAGCCACGATTGTCATGTTCTTATGCAGCGATTGTTATCTCTTGCTATACATAGAAATTTAACTGAACAGGTGTCCGGTCCGTTAATTGAGCTCAGCACTTTTTTCAGACAGTTGTGCTCGAAGGTACTTAGAGTGGACCAACTTGAACAGATGGAGAGGGATATTGCGCTCACATTATGCAAGCTAGAGATGATATGTCCACCTTCCTTCTTTGATGTCATGGTGCATTTGACCGTTCACTTGGCAAATGAGGCCAAACTCGGTGGCCCAGTTCATTACCGCTGGATGTATTTTATCGAGAGGTAATCGTCTCGTCTCATTCGCACAATGTATTTGATCGTTCTTGATATATTCATCCAAATATTTTTTTCTCAAATTAGGTACTTGCGAACATTGAAATCATATGTTCGTAATAAAAATCGTCCGGAGGGATCAATTGCTGAAGGATACCTAGTAGAAGAATGTCTAACATTCTGCTCAAGATACCTACATGGTATAGACACGCGATTCAATCAACTTGAGCGGAACTATGACGGTGGTCCAATAGACTTCGATGGGGGTCTGTCTATATTTGCCGAAATGGGTAGACCTGTAGGAGGAGGCAAAATCCGTCGATTGTCTGTAGATGAGATTCAACAAGCACATATGTATGTGTTGCGCCAATGTGATGAAGTATGGCCATTCATTGAGTAAGCATTTTACGATCATTTACTCATTCTTTCAGTCCATTCATTAAGTATATGTGCTAATTATAATCTAATTCATAACCGGTAAAACAGGAAGCATAAAGCCATCATTAATAATCGGGGTACTCGAAATGCTCCCCAAATTCATGATCGTGAATTCCCATCGTGGTTCGAGAAACATGTAAGTATTCACATCATTACTGAATTTCATTGACATCCATTACCGAACAATAATTATGTGTTCATATCATGAATGTCATATGGTTATTATAGGCACAAGAGCTGCACGACAACCATGATCCGCTGATGAATGAGGATCTCTGGCGCTTATCTTGTAGTCCTTTGCAAGACGCAATATCGTACGATGGTTATATCGTGAACGGTTATAGATTTCGGACGAAAGATAGTGAAAAATCACGAAGAACCCAAAATAGTGGGGTTGTCGTCAACGGTGAGCAAGAAGAATTAGAAAATATCGACTTCTACGGCGTCCTCAACGAGATTCTTGAGATTAAATTCCTTGGCCAAAATCGGATCGTATTATTCAAATGCGATTGGTATAATGTTAGTAATTGCGGGACTAGTTATAATGTCGATAAATACGGTTTTATCAGCATCAACACTGGCAAGAGATTGAATACCCAATATCAAGATCCATCATTCTTGTCTCTCAAGCGCAACAAATATTTTATGCACCGGATAATACCTCTCCAGGTTGGCAAATTGTAGTCAGGTCACCACCCAGAGATTTTTATGACATGGGAGACAAGGATGCGGGGGTCGTCGATGATGATTTGGATGCATACCAGAATGATGAGATAATCATTGTCGACGCAGTGCACGACGAAAATGAAGATGTCGACAATATAAACTGGACAGCGAATACAGATCAAATGATAGAAGAGGGATACGATGAGAGTGACAGAGATGAGACAGAAAATGACTAGACCGTATGTAAATCAAATTATTTCATATTTAAATCAAATTGTTTCATATATAAATCATATTGTTTCATATGTATATCATATTAATTTATACTGTTTCATATGTAAATCATACCGTTTCATATGTAAATCATACCGTTTCATATGTAAATCAAACTGTTTCATATTGTTTCATAAATCATATTGTTTCATATGTAAATCAAACTGTTTCATATTGTTTCATATGTAAATCTTACTGTTTCATATATAAATTAAACTGTTTCAGATGGCATCATGGTCATATGTTCGTAGAGGCAGAGGCAGGGGTGGGGTAGCTCGGAGCGCTCCGACTGCCACCCCAGGGTCCGAGGCTGAGCCATCTGGATCTGGTAGTGCTGTTCCTCTCTCTATACTAGCTCCTGATGTGGTCGCAGCCTCCGGAGCTTCGAACAGTGCTCAGCACTCGGCTACAGCGTCTACGCCCACAGGTAATGTTTAGATCTAAAGTTTTATACATGTTGTAAATACTTCTTCAGTACTGATGTATATTTTATTTGCAGGGTCGAGGATCACCAGGCACGTAGGCGACCGGGGCGTGACGACGGCCCGGCGCTTGTCGGCCTTACGCGAGTCGCTTTCCCTATAGTGGAGCGGCAGGACCTTTGTGGGCGAGCACGCTTCTGACGCCGCCACGTGGGTCGGCATTATAGTACAGGAGGAGAGGAATGCCCCGATTGTGGGGTTAAGGGGGTGGTAGAACATTGATGCATCCTATAAGGAGAGGATGTATCAGCAGTTTTTGGTACGTTAGTTTCATTAAAGCATTTTAGAATAATATCGTACTTCTTTATAATTTGATTTGATAAAATGACTTGTTTCTAAATTGATTTTACAGGAGAAATTTAAATGGGAGAACATGGAAACCAACACCCATCGGGAGGACTTGTGGAAGATGATGGGTGAGCGGTACAGGGATTACCGTCACGAGCTCTACCAGCTCTACGGTTACTTGGTCGGCCAGCCGGCTGAGGAGGTATAGGCTGCGGCCGGGACGAGAGACGCGCCACCGCTATATATTCTACAGTTTTTGGTCGCTCACTGGGCCACCCCTAGCTTTCAGGTATAATTATAATTTTATTGATTCGTACTTGTTTTAATGTTATACTAAAAATTTGTATTGATGTTTCAAAATTTAATCGATTGACACAGAGGAAATCTGCTATAGACAAGCAGAATAGAAGTGCCTCGACGACACCTGCTCCAGTGAAGGGGAGGACCTCCATGCCCCAGCTTGCCCAGCAGCTGGTAAATGATACAAACATTGTTATTATTTAAAGCTCTATACATATTATATTAACTTATTTATTTATTTTATATGTCCAACAGACACAGTCCTTGGGCCACGAGTCTAATAGGATTGACCTTTTTGAGGCCTCTAGGAGGCGGCGTATCGATGGGGCATTTCTGGATGATAGGGTTGCCTCGCAAGTGGTAAGTAATTAAATTACTGTTAATATATTCTTATACATATGCCATAAAATATCATTGAATATCATTGATTGTTTTTATATAGGAGAGGATGCGACTTTTGGTGACCCCGTCGGGCGAGGCCGGCTCCTCCTCCACTCAGTATCTGTCGACTCAGCGATGGATACTGTGATGAGACCTACCACGCACGGCCGTGTCCTCTGTACGGGCCTTGGAGTCACGCCCTCCTCCTACTTTGGACGATAGGGTATGCGCTCGAGGGCACTGGACACCCAGACCGGTGCTATCACTCAGCTGCAGTCTATGCTAGACGCGGAGCGAGAGCAGAGGCAGGCCCTCGAGCAGAGGATTGAGGCGGAGCGAGAGCAGAGGCAGGCCCTCGAGCAGAGGGTTGAGGCGGAGAAGAAGGCCCTCGATGAGGAAAGAGAAGCTCGCAGGGAACTGGAGCGTCGGCTTAATGACTTCATAAGCCAGTCTAGCGGTGGCTCAAGCTCATGATCAGGTACTTACTAATCTTTATAATATTAGTAAAAAATATGAATCTTACTAATTTAAGTTTAGATCATATTATCACACTTATGATTTTCTAACACTTAGATTCTAAATCGGTGAATCGGAGCGTAAATTGTTCAAATATCTAATTAGAACTCGCTCGCAAGTCCGAAATACGAAATAATTCCAAGTTCGAATTATCGGATGCCGATCCGATGACGATCGGATCGAATCCAAACCTATTTCATATCCGAAACACGCTAAATTATGATTTTCCAACACTTAGACTCTAAATCGGTGAATCAAAGCGTAAATTAGTCAAATATCCAATTATAACCCGCTCGCAAGTCCGAAATACGGAATAATTCCAAGTTCAAATTATCGGATGCCGATCCGATGACGATCGGATCGAATCCAAACCTATTTCATATCCGAAACACGCTAACTTATGATTTTCCAACACTTAGACTCTAAATCGGTGAATCGGAGTGTAAATTGGTCATATATCCAATTAGAACCCGCTCGCAAGTCCGAAATACGGAATAATTCCAAGTTCGAATTATCGAATGCCGATCCGATGACGATCGGCTCGAATCCAAACCTATTTCATATCCGAAACACGCTAACTTATGATTTTCCAACACTTAGACTCTAAATCGGTGAATCGGATCGTAAATTGGTCAAATATCCAATTAGAACCCGCTCGCAAGTCCGAAATACGGAATAATTCCAAGTTCGAATTATCGGATGCCGATCCGATGACGATCGGATCGAATCCAAACCTATTTCATATCCGAAACACGCTAAGTTATGATTTTCCAACACTTAGACTCTAAATCGGTGAATCGGAGCGTAAATTGGTCAAATATCCAATTATAACCCGCTCGCAAGTCCAAAATATGGAATAATTCCAACTTCGAATTATCGGATGTCGATCCGATGATGATTCGATCGAATCCAAACCTATTTCATATCCGAAACAAGCTAACTTATGATTTTCCAACACTTAGACTCTAAATCGGTGAATCGGAGCGTAAATTGGTCATATATCCAATTAGAACCCGCTCGCAAGTCCGAAATACGGAATAATTCCAAGTTCGAATTATCGAATGCCGATCCGATGACGATCGGATCGAATCCAAACCTATTTCATATCCGAAACACGCTAAGTTATGATTTTCCAACACTTAGACTCTAAATCGGTGAATCGGATCGTAATTTGGTCAAATATCCAATTAGAACCCGCTCGCAAGTCCAAAATACAGAATAATTCTAAGTTCGAATTATCGGATGCCGATCCAATGACGATCGGATCGAATCCAAACCTATTTCATATCCGAAACACGCTAAGTTATGATTTTCCAACACTTAGACTCTATATCGGTGAATCGGAGCGTAAATTGGTCAAATATCCAATTAGAACCCGCTCGCAAGTCCGAAATACGAAATAATTCCAATTTCGAATTATCAGATGCCGATCCGATGACGATCCGATCGAATCCAAACCTATTTCATATCCGAAACACGCTAACTTATGATTTTCCAACACTTAGACTCTAAATCGGTGAATCGGAGCGTAAATTGGTCATATATCCAATTAGAACCCGCTCGCAAGTCCGAAATACGGAATAATTCCAAGTTCGAATTATCGGATGCCGATCCGATGATGATCGGATCGAATCCAAACCTATTTCATATCCGAAACACGCTAACTTATGATTTTCCAACACTTAGACTCTAAATCGGTGAATCGGAGCGTAAATTGGTCAAATATCCAATTAGAACCCGCTCGCAAGTCCGAAATACGGAATAATTCCAACTTCGAATTATCGGATGCCGATCCGATGACGATCCGATCGAATCCAAACCTATTTCATATCCGAAACACGCTAACTTATGATTTTCCAACACTTAGATTCTAAATCGGTGAATCGGAGCGTAAATTGGTCATATATCCAATTAGAACCCGCTCGCAAGTCCGAAATACGAAATAATTCCAAGTTTGTATTATCGGATGCCGATCCGATGACGATCGGATCGAATCCAAACCTATTTCATATCCGAAACACGCTAACTTATGATTTTCCAACACTTAGACTCTAAATCGGTGAATCGGATCGTAAATTGGTCAAATATCCAATTAGAACCCGCTCGCAAGTCCGAAAAACGAAATAATTCCAAGTTCGAATTATCGGATGTCGATCCGTTGATGATCGGATCGAATCCAAACCTATTTTATATCCGAAACACGCTAACTTATGATTTTCCAACACTTAGACTCTAAATCGATGAATCGAAGCGTAAATTGGTCAAATATCCAATTAGAACCCGCTCGCAAGTCCAAAATACGGAATAATTCCAAGTTCGAATTATCGGATGCCGATCCGATGACGATCCGATCGAATCCAAACCTATTTCATATCCGAAACACGCTAACTTATGATTTTCCAACACTTAGACTCTAAATCGGTGAATCAGAGCGTAAATTGGTCAAATATCTAATTAGAACTCGCTCGCAAGTCCGAAATACGGAATAATTCCAACTTCGAATTATCGGATGCCGATCCGATGACGATCCGATCGAATCCAAACCTATTTCATATCCGAAACACGCTAACTTATGATTTTCCAACACGTAGACTCTAAATCGATGAATCGGAGCGTAAATTGGTCAAATATCCAATTAGAACTAGCTCGCAAGTCCGAAATACGGAATAATTCCAAGTTCGAATTATCGGATGCCGAACCGATGACGATCGAATCGAATCCAAACCTATTTCATATCCGAAACACGCTAAGTTATGATTTTCCAACACTTAGACTCTAAATCGGTGAATCGGATCGTAAATTGGTCAAATATTCAATTATAACCCGCTCGCAAGTCCGAAATACGGAATAATTCCAACTTCGAATTATCGGATGCCGATCCGATGACGATCCGATCGAATCCAAACCTATTTTATATCCGAAACACGCTAACTTATGATTTTCCAACACTTAGACTCTAAATCGGTGAATCGGAGCGTAAATTGGTCAAATATCTAATTATAACTCGCTCGCAAGTCCGAAATACGGAATAATTCCAACTTCGAATTATTGGATGCCGATCCGATGATGATCCGATCGAATCCAAACCCATTTCATATCCGAAACACGCTAAGTTATGATTTTCCAACACTTAGACTCTAAATCGGTGAATCGGATCGTAAATTGGTCAAATATCCAATTAGAACCCGCTCGCAAGTCCGAAATATGGAATAATTCCAAGTTCGAATTATCGGATGCCGATCCGATGACGATCCGATCGAATCCAAACCTATTTCATATCCGAAACACGCTAAGTTATGATTTTCCAACACTTAGACTCTAAATCGGTGAATCGGATCGTAAATTGGTCAAATATCCAATTAGAACCCGCTCGCAAGTCCGAAATACGGAATAATTCTAAGTTCGAATTATCGGATGCCGATCCGTTGACGATCCGATCGAATCCAAACCTATTTCATATCTGAAACACGCTAACTTATGATTTTCCAACACTTAGACTCTAAATCGGTGAATCGGAGCGTAAATTGGTCAAATATCCAATTAGAACCCGCTCGCAAGTCTGAAATACGGAATAATTCTAAGTTCGAATTATCGAATGCCGATCCGATGACGATCCGATCGAATCCAAACCTATTTCATATCCGAAACACGCTAACTTATGATTTTCCAACACTTAGACTCTAAATCGGTGAATCGGAGCGTAAATTGGTCAAATATCCAATTAGAACTCGCTCGCAAGTCCGAAATACGAAATAATTCCAAGTTCAAATTATTGGATGCCGATCCGATGACGATCGGATCGAATCCAAACCTATTTCATATCCGAAACACGCTAAGTTATGATTTTCCAACACTTAGACTCTAAATCGGTGAATCGGAGCGTAAATTGGTCAAATATCCAATTATAACTCGCTCGCAAGTTTGAAATACAGAATAATTCCAACTTCAAATTATCGGATGCCGATACGATGACGATCGGATCGAATCCAAACCTATTTCATATCCGAAACACGCTAAGTTATGATTTTCCAACACTTAGACTCTAAATCGGTGAATCGGATCGTAAATTGGTCAAATATCCAATTAGAACCCGCTCGCAAGTCCGAAATACGGAATAATTCCAAGTTCGAATTATCGGATGCCGATCCGATGACGATCAGATCGAATCCAAACCTATTTCATATCGAAACACGCTAACTTATGATTTTCCAACACTTAGACTCTAAATCGGTGAATCGGAGCGTAAATTGGTCAAATATCCAATTAGAACCCGCTCGCAAGTCCGAAATACGGAATAATTCCAACTTCGAATTATCGGATGCCAATCCGATCGAATCCAAACCTATTTCAAAACCGAAACACGCTAACTTATCATTTTTTAACGCTTAGACTCAGTTATAGATATAAACCATTTTTTTAACAAATACATGTTAATTGCAGGAGCAGGGCGGCGTCAGGGGATCGATGAGAGCACCAGCGTTGGTGGCGGGCGGGGGTGGTTGAGATAGGGCGGCGTCAGGGGATCGATGAGAGCACCAGCGTTGGTTGCGGGCGGGGGTGGTTGAGATAGGGCATGTATCATCTCTCAGTTTTGGATTGTGTAAATATTATTTTGTAATATGTGATTATTTTTTATTCTTGTCTATAATTGTTGGGTACTGTGGTAATATTTGATAATTTGTTGTAATTTTTTATCAATTTAGGTAATATTTTAAAATTTGCGATAATATTTTATAAATTATGGTAATATTTGATAAATTATGGTAATATATTGTGGTATTGTTGTAAATCATAGGAATTAAATAACATTATTTAGGTAAATTTATTAAACAAAAAACATACTTATTACCGACGAAAATTAATTATTCCGTCGGTAATAATCTTTTCATTTTTTGTAAATTATAAATAATTTGCCGACGGTATATAATATCCGTCGGTAATAGATATATTATTACCGACGGGACATATATATGCGTCGGTAATATATATATATATATATATATATATATATATATATATATATATATATATATATATATATATATATATATATATATATATATATATATATATATATATATATATATATATATATATATATATATATATATATTACCGACAGTATATACCATAACCGTCGGTAAAATGCTTATATATTTCCGACGGATTATTAAGGTTCATCGGCAATAATATATTATATTAATTTTTAATTGATTAAATATGACCGACGGCTTTAATATTACCGTCGGTATTAATTATTATTACCGACGGTAATATTTGGTCCGTTGTATTGTTTTTTCCGACACCTTCTTTCCCGACAGCCAGCGACGGAAATATTTTCCGTCGCTATAAACTATTACCGACGGAATGTTAATATTACCGACGGATAGTTTCCGTCGGTAATAACTGTTTTTTTTGTAGTTGTTCCAATATTATGGGTTCCTTATTCATGTAGCAGATTATGTAAGAAGTCCAAGTGTACCCCCCTCCCGACTATATTATAGAGGAGTATATCTATGTGTCAAATGGATGACTTTAACACCAACATATCTGTGGCCAAAATATAAATAGTCATATAACTAGAAAGAATCCCACTATTATGGGATCCTTCTTCATGTAGCAAATTATGAGAGGAGTCCAAGTGTACCCCCCACACACTATATGATATGGGGTACATCTATGTATCAAATAGGTGACTTTAAAACTCGCATGTGTGTGGCCAAAATATAAAAAGTCTCATAACTATGAGGAGTCCCACTACTTTGGGATCCTTATTCATGAAGCATATTATGAGGGGAGTCCAACTATACCTCCCGGACTACATCATGAGAGGGTACATCTATGTATTAAAGGGGTGACTTTAACATCCACATGTCTGTGGCCAAAATATAAAGAGTCTCAAAGCTAGGAGGGGTCCAACAGTTGTGGGATCCTTATTCAAGTAGCAGATTATAAGAGGAGTCTAAGGGATCCCTCTCGCACCCAACCACTGCAATGAAGTCGAAGTTAGCTGATCCACTAAGGGTTTGCCTGCAAAGGGTTGCTGTGATTTTTGTTTCCTGTTTTGATAGTCCATACCATCCAAAACAAGCAACTCAACTTACCAATACCAAAGCCTTTCATGCCATGACAAGTAGATGAGACTGCTAACTGGAATAGGGCTATAAGTGAGGCAAGAAAATCTAAAATCTAAGATTGTATAATATATGGTAGTTTTATGAAGAATTGTAACCAAACCCCTAGGAGCCACTACAGCTCGGCGGAAGCAAAGAAAACCACCAACAACCGCAACCCCGGCAGAACAACACAACCACCACCCCGGCAGACATCACCGCTACTAGGGTGTGCAGGATCCAAACCAAACTGATCAAATCGACCAAACCAAACCAAACCGACCAAGTTTGATCGGTTTCGACACACTCAATGGATCGGATCATATTGGTTTTTAAAAAAACCACATGATTGGATCGGTTGACAGATTTGTAAATTCAAAACCGACCTAAACCGAACCAAACCGACATATGTATATACATATAATATATTATCAAATATACCATATGCCCTCATATACCCTTGCTACCAACAACCATTGTAATACTATAGGATGACTCAAAATCAGTTAAAAATCTTATTTAGGCCTAATGATTTGATAACAATTATTAATTTTTAAGTTTGAACTAGGTCCTAATAGAAGAGGGGGGAGCACAATAAGAACATGGTCCAAAGCCTAAACCGATCATCCAATCTAATCCAAACCGACTTTAATTAGTTCGGTTTGGATCAGATTGAAAATCCTCAAAACCGACCAAGGTTCGATCGGTTTGGGTTTTCCCAAAATAGGTCTATTTCGAACCGCCACCACCGGCGGAAGATATAGAGCACCAACCCCTAAAACATCAGAAGAAAAAAAACCACGACAAAAAATAAACAGCAATGGCAACAAAGATAAAGAACCACATCGCACCCACAATTTGCTGCTGCGCCATCAGCTGCCGCATTGAGCCAGGATCAGATCCATCGGGCGATGGAGGGGGAACAAGTGACTCATTGTCAGAACATCTGCCAGGCAGCCCGGGGTCCAATCCAGCCACTCCGACTGCACTAGTAGGAAGTCGCTACCCCGCCACTAACTGGTGGCAGTCGAATTAACCGAGCAGGAGAGGTCGTGCAATCCATGGAAGAGACGAGCACAAAATTTCCACCACCGCTGACACCATCAAAGGCGAATCAAAAATCTAGGGAGGGGAAGGAGGCAAGAAGATCCCAATATCAACACGAGGAGGGAAGAGGAACCAATTCTGACCCCAGGGGGAACAGATCCAACCAAGTCCTGGCCTCCCAGGTGCTGCTGGTAGCGACCAAGGAGGCCAAGAGGGCAATCGCTGAAACCCTAAACTAGGGCCACAGGAAAAAGAGGAAAGGGGTGCTCCGAGCCTAACAAAATGATTTTATTGTTGGTCATCAGAAAAGGAAAACATAAGGACACCATCACCTTTCCAAAAAAAAAAGGGTTAATGTGTGAGAGGTCTCTGATAACAGATCCATCTCATAAACATGACCCCCCTAAAGTTTCTTGGGTAAATTACATTGACACCCCCTCGGTTATCTAACAATTTCACTGACACCACCTCTTGTTTCTGAAATTACACTGCCACCCCTTGTAGTTTAAATGTTCGTATCAGATAGCCCCACCTGTTAGTCAACCGTTGAAGAAATGGATGGAGAATGCTGATAGATGCTGATGTCATCCCACTT
This sequence comes from Chamaelirium japonicum, assembly GCA_947650365.1. Classification (NCBI taxonomy): domain Eukaryota; kingdom Viridiplantae; phylum Streptophyta; class Magnoliopsida; order Liliales; family Melanthiaceae; genus Chamaelirium; species Chamaelirium japonicum. Next base: position 19,641,548 of record OX393559.1, on the reverse strand, counting down.
TAATATGAGAATACCCAGTTTACCCTTGCCTTTTTAAATAGGCTTGCTCTGGTTTTTACCATGAGAGAGGAGCGGAGAGAGACGAGAGACTCGCAGGGGGAGAAAGGAAGTTCGGTGCCCACATCTCCAGCCAACGTCCAACGATCTTTTTCCAGATTCGGCCATCGTCCAACGAGCTCTACCCATTCTTCGGCCATCTCTATCCAAAACCGCCCATCCTCCTCCTCAGATTTATTTGTTGTTTTTTATATGGCATCAAGTGGGAGTTGTGCTAGTGGGTTGAGGAGTGGGCTGAAATTTCGAAATCGACGATGCCAATGTGGAAGGAAGGCGGCTGTGAGAATCTCAGAGTCGAAGGACAACCCGCAAAATTTGGATTTCTGTTGTGAATACAAGGCTTGTGAATTCTTTGAGTGGGGGTTCCCTTCGAAAGACTACGCTCCTCCTCGCCCGGGGATCCCTTCAGAAGACTACACTCCTCATCGCGCGGGGTTCCCTTCGGAAGACTACACTCCTCCTCGCACAGGGTTCCCTACAGAAGATGTTAGGAAAGAGTTAAGGGAATTGACGTCAAGGGTTCAAGTAATGAAGATCAACCATAAAGTGATGAAGTTGTTAATGTTTGAAACAATGATTTTCGTTGCATGTATTGTGATCATTTGTTTCTTGATGATGAAATAGTTTGATTTTCTTGTAATGATGGTGATGTAGTAGCTAGCTCGTTTGTTAACGATGATTGGCCCTCCCCAAGCATCTGAGTTAGCAAACTGTGGTGCTAGCTTGTTTGTTACAGATCTGACAAAGGGGTAGATTCGGAATTTTATACCCTCCGTTAATGCCGCTTAGGAGACAGATATGACAGGGGGTGGGAGTGTAATTTCAAAAACGAGAGGGGGTGTTAGTGAAATTGCCAGATAACTCAGGGGGTGTCAGTGAAATTTACCCAAGTTCCTTTTAGCCTAAGGTCCCTATATTTTTTGTAAATCCAAAATTACCCTCCCCTGTTTCTTCTCCCATGTACCTTGAGCATCTCGGCGGTGGCGGTGGCGGTGGCGGTGGCGAGCATCAAAGGCGATGGAGGTAGCGGCCGGCAGCAGAGGTAGAGGCGGCGAGCAGCTCCGGCAGCGGCGGCATTTGGTTCGGTGGTCCAGTTGAGGACCCTAGGTCTAGGGTTCATCCCATAGCTTGTTTATCTTAGGGTTAGGTTCGGTTCGGCAGCAGCATTCGGTGGTTCAGTGGCAGTGAGCAACTCTGGCATTCACTGGTTTAGTGGCGGCGAGCAACTCCGATGGTGAAGGTTCACTGATTCGGTGGCATGGTTAAAAAAAAAAGGGGGTAATGTGTGAGAGGTCCCTAACAACGATCCAACCTATGAACAGGACACCGAATAGTTTGATTTAGCCTAATGTATATGTTTTTTGGTAAACCCGAAACTACCCCCCTCTGGTTTCTTCTCCCCTCTCTCCCGATCAGCTCCCGCAACAGCGACAGCTGCAGCAAAGGCGGCGAGGGATCGACCAGCAGCTCCGACGATATCTCGGGTCGAGGGTTCATCCCATGGCATGTAGATCTCAGGGTTAGGGTTATGGTCGGCAGCGGCGTCATTTGGTGGTTTGGTTCGGTGGCGGCGGCGGCGTTCGGTGGTTTGGTTTGGTAGCGGCAAGCGACGAGCAGCGACGTTCGGTAGCGACGAACAGCCCCAACTTGGTGGTTCATTGGTTCGATAACATCCCAAAAGAAAATTTGAAATGTTATGGAAAGCAATTTCATCCACAACATTTCAAAGTCTTTAGACTTAAAAGCTTCTCCTTAAAAGGAGTTTTCACCAACTCCTATAAAAAAAATTAAAATGCTATGGAGAGCATTTTTGTCCACAGCAATTCAAAATCCTTCGCTTTGTCCCTTCGCTTAACTGATCTCTTTGTTTGGGACAGCTCACCAAGTCACCCCCAAAAAAAAGACCCCCCTTCCCCCCCCCCCCCCCCCGAAAAAAAAAAGCACAGTGCCTCAATCTTGTAGACCTAGTAATATGGGAAAAAAAAAAGTGTGATGGGCAATTGCAAGTGCAAGGGGTTGTCAAATGAGACCCCATTCATTTATAGGCCCAGGATTGGATAATCCGTCATCCATCCCGACACCAAACCCTTGCCCATCTAAGCTGTAGGGTTCAACTGCCCCTCTTTAAAGGCTCCTTCAACCTCGACGATGAAATAACAGTAGTCTCAGAAGAATCTTGCCACGTACACACCGAATAATTATGGACCATAGCTTCCAAATAGAGAGACGAGTCCATGTATATTTCAGGTGCGTACAGCTCTGATGGGGGGGAAAAATCCTCAAAAATGATGTTTTTCGTCCAGGTCGTCAATGCCGACCAGACTTTATTACAGGCAAAAGGAAATTATGCAGCACTATCCATTAGACCCAACTGGCGGACACGAGCCAATGTAAATGAAACTCGAGGGCTCAGAATGAATTCATGCCCAGGTCCCGGTCAGTGGGTAACAGCTACATGAATGGCCTCCGTGAGATGGGGGACTGTTCTCGAGCTCAAACCCGCCATGCTGATCCTCCTGCATTCAAACAATTCCTTCTTCAATCGATGTTTCAGAGATCTATACGCAAAAAATAATTGAACTCCAGGCACCAGCATTATGTGCAGATTGTTTGACTCATACAAGGACAATGGTCCTTGTTTGTACTGATTCGTGTTCACAAATTCAAGATAATTAATCCGACTATGATTCACGTTTGATAGATTGAGATTAACGGTGCTGAAGTGAGGATTCGAGATGGGAAATGGGAGGGTTAAACAGAGTCAGTGAGTGCGAGGGGAGTAACAGCAGTTTCCGACCATTGGCTCCATCAGCGGAGAGCACTCTAAGACTGAGGTGGCCATAACAGCTGATGCTTTAAATTAAAAGCTTATATATCTAAAAAAAACTCAGAAATGATAGAATTCATTGATTTTGCATATAGCCCCCTAGCAAATGTTGATATTACAAATAACCACCTCCCCTATTAAGTTTATAAATAACCCCTCACATATTCCGACATTTAATAAAATCCCCCACCACTATTTTTAAAAAAAAAAAATTGGCAGGGCCGTGGGTGTCACAAAACCTTTCGTGAAATGGACCCACTTCGGGCAAGGACTAATTCCTCCGAGAATGCGCACCGACTCACACCACTCAGAAGTTTCCCTACGCACTCCTAGGTAACTCAAAGTAAGGAATCAAAACCACAACCTCCTCACCCACTGTTACCATTTTTCCCTCGAGTTAAATGATTTAACCTTAAAGAATGGGGGGAAAAAGGTAACGATGGGGGGATTTTATTAAATGTCAGAATATGCGAGGGAGTTATTGATAAAACTAAAAACGAGGTGGTCATTTGTAGTATCAGTACTCATTAGAGGGTTATATGGGAAAAAAAAAACCTAAAATTAATAGGCATTAGTTTGTAAGTCAAGGAGCCTAACTTCAATCGATAAAAAGAAGGTTCATCATTACCCATCAGAAGTCATGTAAATATGAAACTCTCTGGTCATGAAGTTGACTTGTTCAGTGTTAAGCCCTGTGAAAGTAAACATCCCAATCTGCTTGATAATGTGACTCCAGTCACCTGGTGTTCCTGCATAACCCATAAAAAGAAGCAAATCAGCTTCATGAGAAGTCTGAACATCATATTATCTCCCTCCTGCACGGCTGAAATCGACAAGCACTTTTTCCTCGCTACCTACCGTGCGAGACTAATTTCCAACAGTGCGAAACGAATTCAAAGTACGGCCATATTCAAATACCCACCAATAACTGATGGCCACAATCTAGATACAAAATAATGAGGGAGTATCATGACTATCGTCTTACACCATTGTAGGAGTACCTAATTCATACACCCTAACAAAATACATGCTGATACGTCTTAATGGTCTATTGTTCAAATGATCATATAATTTGGGGTCTTCAAACTGATCCATCAACCAATCACAAGAATGGGCAATATAAAAATCAGACGAATGGTTTATGCAACCCGAGGTTGGAAAACATCCAAAACAATTGAAGTCAAAATCTTAAAACACAACAGTATTGACTCTTTTTTTTGGCAATCAGTGTTACTGTTGAGAGTCGAAAATCTGATACGTGTGAAATATATCATACCTCCACGATAATGTACTAGATTACATGTTGAAAGGAAAGAGTGTCGAGTCGTAGAGTTATCATTGGTTTGAGAGGTCGATACTTGCACCAAACTATTGGCAGCTTAAGGTACTATAGAAATGTTTCAGGTTTCAGGTTTCAGCTTTGGAATGATAAGACCCTCAACTTGTACACCTTTGTTCTCAACCTAGCTTTGAAACCCCTTTCCTTTCGTTTCTTGTTAACACATTAGCGCTAAAGAGATGTGGCCCCAAGGAACCATAGTTATAACATTAAGACACCACGAAGGAGTGAATTTACAGATTCCTTGAACAAAGTCATACAAATCTGAACATTAACAGGCAGCAAACAATCTAGAAGACCATGCAACACTCAAGTGATTAGGCTCTCTTTGTTGGACACTTCATTTTCTCAAGAAAGACAGAAAGTATATGACCAAAGATGCTGAGAATTCCAGCCAAGACGAGATGGTGCTTGAGGGGACACAACCACGAACGAGGGATCAGGAAAAAGAAGATGCACCAAAGCAACCAGTGAAATGGATGCATAGATGGATCAGCTAAAAATTTAAGGTCCAAAGGTTGTTTTACCTAATAACAAATGTTCCACTTCTTCATTTCATACAGTTTTGTCCAAAAATAAGATACGAAAAATACGACAAGAAGAGTGGGGGTGGGTGGTTGGGGAAGAGAGGAGAAGAGAATAAGATAGCAAGGTTTGTAGTATTCAATACTAGCCCTGTTAGTGTGGCTTGGCATATTATATGCCAATATGAACTATAATGGATACAACATGGATTTGTTTGTTGATTTGCAACTAGGCCAGCAACACTTTGACTTGAACAAACATAGATATCAAGAGTGCAACACTTTAGTGTAAATCTGCCTTCATATGCCAAAAGGAAAGGAAAAGAAAAAGAAACAATTGACTGAAAAATAGGATGGACTATTATTATATTCATAGCTAGGCAATTCATATACCTCTTGCACGTAAGGCATCGAAAAGCTGTTGGCGCATGCTGATTATTCGGTCAGCCATCGCTTTCAACTCAACAGTCCATTCCTGGTACATTCCACTAAAAAAACAATGCATGTGAAGTTAGTCATTGGCTTAATCTGTCAAATTTGGTTGGTAGGGGTCCAGGGGAGCCTTCAGGAACTAAATGATTAGAATAAATATAAGAAGCACTCATGAATGAACTAGTTCAAATGTGTGGATCTTCAAATGATCCACCATTTAATTCAGAAACAAAACCAAGAATGGATGGGAAAAGAACTAAGAAGTAGAAGGATGATTATGTGCTGTCTTCTAGTCTACCTTAATTTTGTTGATGGATCAACTTTTTCCAATTGTGGGTATTTGAAATTACTATCACTTAAAATCAAAGATTAACCCAAGAAAGAAAATGTTTTAATCACAGTTTGATATGTCTCTTCACGTGCATTAAAAGTTCATCTTTGGTTAACAGATTAGCTGAGATTTTAATCTTAAAGACGTTAATCAGTGAGTGGAAAATCTGATTTGTCCAAGGTTGACACTGTTGCTGCCCAATTCAAATTTCTTTTGAAGATCGGACAGGAGTTCCTTGATACAACCACACATGATACTTCAGCATATGTCCCACACTTCCAGTAACATCATTTAAAGAAGGCGATTGATTTTTCAGTGCCTGTTTGGATTTGATTTTCAGCCCCAGCTTCTGATTCCTGATTCTGCAGGAATCAGATTCCACAAATTCTTGCCTGGATGCAGTGCCAGAAGCTGATTTCCGCAAATGCTAGAATCAGTTTTGCGTAGAACAATCAGATTCCAGCAGAAGAACCCAAGAGCAGCTTCCAGCTCCTGCTTCTGGATTCTGCAGGAATACAATCCCGCAAGAATCTGGTCGGTGCAGAATCAAATCCAAACAGGCCCTCAATGACCAGCACTATTAGTACTTTCGCATACGACCAGTAAATTTTCAATCAAAGACTTGGCACATATCTAATACCTGTCTTTAAGAATGGTTGCCACGATAGATGCACCATGAATAGGAGGACTGGAATACATTGGCCTGATCACAAGCTTCAGCTGACTCTCAACCTTCCCTGCCACATCTGCAGTTCCGCAGACCTATAAAATTAAATGAACCTTCGATGAGCCAATCTAATAACATGGACCTTTTCAAGTTAAATCTGAACTAGAAGGCATAGAACATTCGAATTCAACAAATCAACGTTCAGTGTTTTCAGAGGCGGGGGCGTAAGGCGGGGCGTTTTGCCTGATGTGGGGCGGGGCGTAAGCCCCAGGGCGTGGGGCGTAAGCCCCACGAATTTTTCATTTTTTAATTTAAAAAATATATAGAAATAAAACATTTTATATAAATAGGGAAAATAGATTAAAAACAAACAAAATAAAAAATATTATGAACAAACAAAGCATTTAAGCCTACAAAATTGGTTGATAAAACACAAATATATACAAAATGATAATAAAAATGAACTTATTATTGTCTTTCAACATCATTTAAGATCTAATTCTAAATTTCTAACCAAAATTCAAACTATCTACGTTTATATTCCATAGATTCTATCATTCTATACATGATATATAACCAATTTAAAACAACTTTAGTTTCAAAAAATGTCATAATCGTCATCCAAGAGAGTAAGACGCATATAAAAGATCACACGGTAGCAATCAAATCATTTTTTTTTAACTATGCAGACAAAGTCCAGTGGGGCGTAAGCCCAGGCCATTGGGGCGTAAAAGACGTACCCGGGCGTTCGGGGCGTAAGCCCCAGTGGTTCGGGCGTAAGCCCCACAGGAAAAAAGCCCCAGATTGAGCCGCCCCGGGCGTTTTAAGACCGCCCCGCCCCGGGGCGCGCCCCGGGCGTACCCCGGGGCGAGTTTTTTAAAACACTGCGTTAAACTCATGGACTTTCTGCAAGAATAGCTATCAGCTGAGCATGATAAAAACAGCTCTCTAAGTTATGTGGCATTTCATTTAGGCTTCTGCGTCAAGATTCCTTCCAACAGAAAAGACATATCATGCAATAATAGGTGTGATTTCCATAAGCAAATACATAATTCAATAGAACCATATTCAAGTAAACGAGTAAACTGGACAGTAAAGCTGATTATGATTATAGTAACATGTTCAGATTGTCATGTTCAACTCTGCAGTAACTTGAAGTCATAAGTGCATAATTATATGTATCATTAGGTAACTATTGGTAGTATATACCAAAGTGATAATTATTATCGGTGTCCATAAATATTGTGATAAAATTTTGAGGGGGGCTGCTGCGGGCTGAATCATATAAGCCTAGGCGACACCTCACCTAACCATGGACAAAGGCCTAGGTGTCACCTAGCCGCCTTGACTCACACCGTGGACAGCTTATAAAATGCAAGGATGTTGATAAGTTTAAGAATTTAGGGGAACAAACAATAAAATATCAATGGACAGGCCATAGATAAGTGTAAGAATTTCTACAGTGAAACCATCAATTTGCAGAAATACAGCACAACATGTTGTGAAACCATCAATTTGCAGAAATTCAGCATTCACCAAGAAGTTTTCAAGGTAGTAAAAGCCTCTTACAATGCTCAGTGCACCAACACGCTCCCCATATAAGCCCATGTTCTTTGCGTAGCTTTGAGCTGCAAGGCATTCACCACCATCTGCAACAAACATGCGAACAGACTGTGCATCCGCATCCAGGTTTCCACTTGCAAAACCCTACAAAGAGAGTAGATACCAATCACCATTGAGACGCATGATACGGTCGAATAAAGAATGTACTCAAATAAAATAAAACTGAAAAGTAATCTCCAACCAGACATGATTCTCTGAAATATTAATCATGCCTATGACTCTATGACCAGTTGAAATGACTATGCTGCCTTGCCTCCTCATGGCAACATCCTTAGGATTTGCTACAGCAGGTAGAACCCATGCATTCATGATTATGACAATTCCAGAATTGTTTGGGTTTATGTGGACCACATATAACAGAGATGGAACAAAAAGGGAGGCAATCACATAAAGCTAACCTGATAAGCACTGTCAAAGAAAGGTAGCAAGCCTTTTGACCTCATCAACAGCCTGATCTGCTCCCATTGATAAGGAGTTGGATCTACTCCAGTAGGATTATGAGCACATGCATGAAGAAGCACTACTGAACCTGAAGGAGCAAAACTAAGATCTTCTAGCAGACCTGTACCATCAAATATTTTATCAAGAAACAAGGTAATTAGTCAACGTAAAAAATTTTGATTGATACTCTAATCACCAAATGGAAGAAATAAATCAATTGATGTGAAGCTTTAATACAAATAATAATCAAGTATACTCAATGCATTTGTGATGCTAACAAGTCGCTATCAGTTAGATCTTAGATTAACAGATGAACAACATTGATCAATTAGGAAGTAAATACAAAAACCTTATGTAACTGCCAATCATTAGCCAGAAGAAGGAATACCTTGAAAGTCCAGCCCACGAGTTGCCGGGTCATAATAGCGATAAACCTTAACAGACAACCCTGCCAATGTAAAAATTTTTGGATGGTTTCCCCACGTTGGCTGTGGAATATAAATAGTGCGCTGTACGAAAACATTACAACTTAAGCGACAAAACTATTCATCCAAACGACTTCCATTCATAAATAAAAATGGATCAGAAAAGAACTATTTACTTCGTGGTAATGCCTTGCCAAGAACTCTCCTCCAACCCTCAATGAGCCAGTACCGGATAAGCATTGTACTGTAGCAATCCTGTTTTCTCGAATGGCAGGGCTGTTTCAAAAGAATAAAAATTGGCAGGCAAGATTAAAATGCAGTAAACGAATACCCAAAGCAACCAAAAAATCGCGAAATAATTCAACTTTATTAAAAGTTCTTCGAAAAGAGTAACCAGATGTATCACAGTCCAGAAAAAGAAATAAAGGGGCTTCAACTCTCCACAGAATTACTTCAAGTCACCGGCATTCAGAGGAAACCAATATCAATAGCAAACAACTGACGCAAACATACCATGTTTTGGGTACCAAAAAAAAAACATACCATGTTTGGAAACAACAGTCAGCAAATCGTTGCAAGTTAGCTAAAATGTCATTTAGAATGATGATATACAACAGTCGACGATAGGCGTCAAAAGAATCATACAGTGAAAGAATTTAGATGAGGTTCATGAATCACTGATTACTGTCAGTAATTTCGGCCTTGCAGATGAAGTAAGGATGAATTAACATTTCAACCAAATATTAGATGTAATTCCCTTTACACTGTATTTTCCCTCTTACATTTTTGTGATATTCTCACCCGAGGTGACCACACCCTTTGTATGTTGTATATATTGTTGCCCATGATGCCCTAATACACTTTGAGCTTGGCCTTTTGGTCCTTCCCATTATTGCTACCCTTTAGGACTTCTCTCAAGGTAACACAAAATGTTTTATTTCGCCTGATATGCAGCAAATTTGACCAGGTACAGGGTCTTATATTAAAAATTATGTCTACAAGTACCATAAAGATCTCAGCAGAAATGTATAATGTGTTGTCAATTTCGGAAGGAGACCAAGAAAAAGGTCAAGAGCCAGTAAAACCATATGTCGTAACAATCATATTTGCATAATGTTCCTCTTAAGCATGGTTTGAAAAATCATGCCGCTACGTACCGGTTTTGGCTAGATTGAGACCAAACCTTCCTTGATCTCGATACCTAATCTGTACCGGTCATTACTGGTACGTATCGGTCAGTTCAAACCCATATCGGCGATACAAACCGCTACTAATAGGTTTCAGTCATTTTTTCCTTTTTTTCTTCTTTTTGTTTTTCAAAGAAAAATGAAAAGGCCTCAACTAGCATCAGTAAGTACCAGTCCGGGGCTGAATGATATCATGACAGACATCGTTATTTCTTAAGTTGTTTTCGTAACAATTTTTATTTTGTTGAAATGCCAGGAACCTTACTATTCACACTAAAAGTTTGCAACCATATAAAAACATCAATACACCTATCTAGTGTTTGTCATTGTCACATTCATGAATACTTATAGTTAAGGGTAAATTACACTGACCTCACCTGAGGTTTGCCTAAAATACATGAACTTCGCCTGCAATTCCGGAATTATAGTAGCCTCCCTTGTAAACATTGCCCCCTAACTCCGCCAACAAAGTAGGCAAAAAGTTCAAAGTACCCTTAAGCCAAATGAGTAAAAGGTGAAACTAATTTCGTAGAATGTAGTTTTCAGCATTCCCCAAGGGATAGTATTGGATTTTTGGCTTTATTTCTTATTTCTTACACCAACGCTTCTGGTGTGAGATACTGACGGTTGACCAACAGAGGGGCAATCTGTTACCAACAACTAAAGCAGAGGGTTACCAACAACTAAAGCAGAGGGGAGGCCAGTGTAAATACCAGAACTGCAGAGGATGTCCGTGTAATTGAGGCAAACCTCAAGGGAGGTCAATGTAATTTACCCTAGTTTTAAAGATCTTACTGTATCAAAATTTTAGATATACAAAACTATTATTTCCACATTCAACTTAAAATTGAACAAATTAGTGTAAACATTTGATGCAAAGACTCAAAATATTTGATTAGACAGTAAAGTACGATAAAAAAAACCGAATGCAAGTAGATGCACTAAGGAATGATTATATTGTCAATGTTTTGACAAAGTATTTAATCATTGAGGGATCTTCATACGGTCTAGGAGAGATTTTATGTATAAATTCTTAAAGAATTCAAATGATTCTTATCAACAAAGGATTCAAATTTCATAGGAGAGAATTTTATGTACAAGATCTTAAAGAGCCTTGTACCATCCTATATTCTTTTGTTGTCTAAAACGTAAAACCTAAACACATCTACAAAACTCCAGGAACAAAGTCATCAGATATAGATGGCATTGCTCTAGGTTCAAATGTTCCTTTTTTTTTAATGGATCACCTCCTTTGGTAAGGCATGCTCCTTTTATAGGTTAACTGTCATCAGATTGCACAAACAATGATAGTTGTTTTACTGATTTTTCTTGGTTATCATTACTTAGCAAGAATCATATTGGTATTCCAGCTACAAGTGCGTATTAATGTAAAATATCACTATCAAAAGTTCCAACATTCCATATCAGTATCACTATCTCGAGTTGATACTTGTATAGATCAATATAACATGCTACGGCGGTTTGTGAATGACTAGAACAAGCTGACTAGGACAAAGACAACTCAACAAAAGGAACGAAATAGATATAATAGATCTAACCGTCGGTCACGGTTGACATTGGAGAGAAAAAATAAAGGGATGGTTGTGATTGAGTTTGTTGGGTAAGGAAAGAAATTGTTGTGATTGGGTTGAGAGAAAGAAAAGAACAAGGGAAAGAGAGACACAAAGAAAGAGAGAGAGAGACATTTGGGTCATAATAAGCAAGTGGGCATGATGGGCACACCACGTTTGGTCCATAATAAGCAAGCGTAGCAAATCAATCGGGTAGGAAAAAATGCTTGGGCCTAATGGGCACACCACGTTTGGGCCATAATAAGCAAGTGCAGCAAATAATCAGGCAGGTAAAAATGCTCCCCCATCCCTCGCGAGGCGTCCAATTATCTCCCCCCTCTCCCTCTCTCCGATTTTGTCACTCCAGCAATCCCCTTTTCAGAAAAAAGAAAATCTTGATCCCCTCGCAATCCTCCATCCTTCCAGGCCACGTTAAGTGTAGCAAATCAATCGGGCAAGCATAGACTAGTACCTTAACGTTACATTTCAAAATAATGGAAAAGTATGACAAATTATCCTAGGCAACCAGTAACTAACTTGGGTGGCTTGCCAAGTATAGGCATATCAATGGGCAGAACAACATGTGAAAAAGGTCTACAGTGAAACAATTCTTGCTAGCTCAACTTGTGTAAGAGAATCTCTATTAACGTGCTTTGTCTTAGAATAATTTCCTTCTAAACCTTATAAACTCTCTGAAAAAGAGAATTATTTGGCTATTAGCTTTCATGGTTCTATAATTAATGCATAACACAGATGTCAAAGATATGACAGATACAGTGTTATAATATCTAAAGACTAAACAACCATCTTTTCCAGATGACAACTTTCTTTTCTTTAGTACAAAATTAAGATGGTTATGTCATATTAGATCTTATCAGTATAATTCTGATATATAAGGAAGAATAACGCCAAAAGAAAATCTGAATATGCCATTGGACCTTAGCAACAGTACTCACTGAAACAACAAGAATGCTTAAAGTTGTAAGACTTTGTGCACCTGTCCGATCCAAATATTAGTTTCGCACTCAGTTTATTGAAGTCAGCCAATCCAGTGATAGGTATGTACTCTTTAACACGAGACCTGTAGACCATGAAATGGAAGATAATTCAATATCTAAAAACAGGAATACAAATACAAAGAGTCTGATGGGATACACAGTATTGTTGATTCTCAAGTGCACCTTAACTTGTCATTACTTCTTCATTTTTGGTTTTTATATATTTATAACTGTTGTTGGAAATGCTGTTTCACTTCAACCCATTTGCTTACAATCAACGCCCCAAAGATGAATGCAGATTCACTATATCAAATCTTATCTTCTAGAGTCTTCGGCTAAGCTCTTTTATAATCTAGGGGAAGTGGGGAATCTTCGTGGATTGCTTCATCTAAGAAGCACGGACACGGAACGACACAGACACGACATTTTTCAAAAAATCATGACACGGACACGTTGGGGGACACGCTATATATATATATATATATATATATATATATATATATATATATATATATATATATATATGGTGTCCGGGAAGCTAAACTCAAGTTCACTATTCAAATGGTGAACTCGAATGGAGAAGCTGCCACATGTCCTGAAAAAGGTTTCAACCCTCTTTTACGTTCTGTTTTATGTCTTTTCAGTGTTCAACCCCCTTAAATGCTTATCCCCTCTTACTTGCTTTATGTCTTTTCAGTAGACACATGGCGCAATATAAACCATGTTTCACTTTCACCATTCATTTGTGAACTCAAATTCACCAAACCCTTTCCATATATATATATATATATATATATATATATATATATATATATATATATATATATATATATATATATATATATATATATATAGGGGCATGCTATGTTGCGGCATGCGGTACGTGCGGCACAGCACCGCAGCCGTCTGATGCACGCGCTGCGTGCATCGCATGCACGCAGCAGTGCATCAGACGGCATGCGGTAGGTGCCGCACTTACCGCATGCCGCATTCAAGCATCTCTCTCTCTCTCTCTCTCTCTCTCTCTCTCTCTCTCTATATATATATATATATATATATATATATATATATATATATATATATATATATATATATATATATATATATATATATATATATATATATGGTCAGGATCGGATGACCCAGCAAAATTTTGACCCAGCAATAACCCAGCACCTTTTGATGCACCTAGAGGTTATAGAATGGGCTGATTTTTTGTAGGGATGTTGTCTATGGTATGTTGATCATCCTCACAAAAAATCAGCCCATTCTAAAACCTCTAGGTGCATCAAAGGGTGCTCTTCAAATCAACGGTTAAAATTGACAGTGTAAAACCGTTGATTTGAAGTGCGCATTTGATGCACCTAGAGGTTTTAGAATGGGCTGATTTTTTGTGAGGATGATCAACATACCATAGAGAGCATGCCTACCAAATTTCATCAAATTCTAAAACCTCTAGGTTCATCAAAAGGTGCTGGGTTATTGCTGGGTCAGCCGATCCCGACCCATATATATATATATATATATATATATATATATATATATATATATATATATATATATATATATATATATATATATATATATATATATATACAAGGTTGTCATATCGTGTATCGTATCGTGTATCGTTTTTCCTATTTTGTGTATCGTGTATCGTAACGTATCGTGTATCGTAAGATACGGTTAAATTTATATTTTATACATATATATATATATATATATATATATATATATAATAAATATAGAAAGTACATACTAGAATATTAAATATGAAAAGTCAAGTAGAAGAGTAAGACATTCCCTATAATTTCACATCAAACATAACATTGGCCTATACAAAAAATATGATGTATATATTTATATAAAAAAGAAATCATATATAAGTATTATCTATGATCTATCAATATATTGTTCTCAAAATATTCGAATGGTCAATGAAGACAAAACAAAAACTCAAAAAGTAGGAAGATCATATTTTTCAATCTCCACCGCATCTACATCATCAATTTGATCATCAACAATAGATAATTTATCACCACTTGCTTCTTTATCTTTCTCTAATGTCTCTTGCACCTCTTATTTATTTTCATTCTCATCCTCATTGTCTTATTCAAAGTCATCCACTTCTTTCCTTTAGCCTTACTTTATGAACATAGATCCATTAGCCCTTTACTAAGAAGTACCACATATATATATATATATATATATATATATATATATATATATATATATATATATAGGTAGAAATGGAATCCTATAACTATTGAAATTAGCAAAGTTGTAGATATTTGGTGTTCCAAGCTCTAGAAAAATTTTAAAAACAAATGGCATTGGAAGCCGACAACTCTAGAGAAAGATTTGTAAAACACCTATAAATTTCTAAAAAAAAATTAGTATCACTTCACTCTAAGTTAGAAAATATTCCTAAGTATTTTTAACGCTAAGAGACCTATATAGTCCTTTGGGAAATTAAGAGAAAAAAATTCATTTTAAAAGTTTCAAAAAAAAAAAATAACAAACAAAAAAACATGTTTTCACCGTATCGGACCGTATCGTGTATCGTATCGTATCATAGCGTATCGTATAGTGTATCGTACGATACAGGAGAAAAACGATACGTAAACCCGATACGTATCGTTTTTCTCCTGTATCGTATCGTATCGTATGATACGTATCGTGTATCGTACGATACTAACAACACTGTATATATATATATATATGGGGGCGGGGAGCCTGCACCCGAGGTGCAGCAAGAACGTTGCACCTCTCGCTTGTTTACCTACCTAGAAGTTTTGGAATTTGATGAAATTTGGTGAGGGTGTTGTCTAGGTAAGATGATCCTCACAAATTTTCATCAAATTCCAAAACTTCTAGGGGGGTCAAATGGTCGAAGCAAAATCTGCATATTTTAACGGTGACTGCGGACGGCTGATTTTGCTTCGACCATTTGACCCCCCCTAGAAGTTTTGGAATTTGATGAAAATTGGTGAGGATGATCACCTTACCCTAGACAACACCCTCACCAAATTTCATCAAATTCCAAAACTTCTAGGTAGGTAAAACAATGCCTGAGGTGCAGCGTTCTTGCTGCACCTCAGGTCCAGCATATATATATATATATATATATATACACAGTGCGCTGTGCGCTGCCGAGAGAAAGTGCAGTGGGATTTTGGGCCATCCGATCCAACAAATAGGTTCACCCGGAACAACCCAAATCGCTGTTACTGTAGCGGCTACAGTAACAGCGATTTGGGTCGTCCGGGTGAATCCCATCTGTTGGATCCATCCGATCGAACGACCCAAAAAATTTTCACTGTTATTGTAGCCGCTACAGTAACAGCGAAATTTTTTTGGGCCGTCCGATCGGATGGATCCAATGGATGGGATTCACCCGACCCAAAAAAATTTCTCATCCGTTGGATCCATCCGATCGGACGGCCCAAAAAAATTTCGTTGTTACTGTAGCGGCTACAGTAATAGCGAAAAAAATTTGGGCCGTCCAATCGGATGGATCCAACGAATGGGATTCACTTGGATGACCCAAATCACTGTTACTGTCGCCGCTACAATAACAGCGATTTGGGCTGTTCTGGATGAATCCCATTCTTTGGATCGGATAGATCGGATGGCCCAAAATTCCACCGCACTTTCTCTCAGCACGCCGCATCCTATCACATATATATATATATATGAAACTAATATGTAGAACATTATGATTCAGTACGTAGGATCAGAGAGGCATATAAATAAAGGATTAGACAACTCTTTTTCCTTGTTCTACATAAACAGTAATGATCCTTTGACATTGTCTCACTGATTTTGCTTCAGCGGTTGCTATAAGCCTACTAACAAAGAAATGCAATGCATGCTTAGGTTTTAAATCAGTGAAAGCTTTCAATTAGTTGATCTAAAATGACCTTCGAGAATTCAATCATTTACCAATCGGGCTAACCATTCAGGCTAAATGTTTAAAATTTAAAAAGAAACATAGTCCGACATGTGTCCGACACGTGTTCGTGTCCGACACGGATACGGGGCCTCCAGAAAAGTATTCATGCTTCCTAGTGCTTCATGGTTGCATGAGCTCAAACTGCTTATAGCCCTACCCGCCAATTGATCATTTAGGCTTCTTGGCGGACCCACTCATGCCAAGCTGCTTTGGTCAGGCTTTTGGCCCTAATTGTAGAGAGTTGACGTCAAGTCAAGTTAACAATTGGTCGGGAATTTTTTCAATCCTTTGGTAGAGCAGTCATACTTCAATTGTGCTCCATAGTCGACCGCATCTTGATTGGATTGATGAGGATAACGAATTTATAACTACTTTTTAAACAAAAGAAGATCTATTTAGATGGGATTGACTTCTCAAGTGTTGAATTATAGTCCCACAATAATGACCCAGGATAACTTGTAAAACGGCTATCCTCAAGAAAGATGATACATGTACAAAACACAAGAGCTCCTTTCGAAAGTTGAGAATATATTGGTTTATACCACAAAGGAGTAGGATCAAGTGCCCAAACTAATGGAAAATAAGAATTTTACGTGCGCAACAAAAAAATCTTAACACCCCACAAGGAAAGGAAGTCTAGCGCAACTTGAAATACACCGTACTAACTGGACATATATCTTCATCTATATTATACATATATACTTTCTACTTCCTTCCACAAAGATCATAGTTTCCAGATTAGCCATTGGAGCATACCTGTCATTAAGAAGAAGTTGCTCAGCTCGTCTCACCACATTTAGAACAAGAGGTTTTCCTTCCTGTAAAAACAAAGAAGAAAGAGAGAAAAACAAGATCAAATCAAGAACAAACCCGATCGATCCGCAACATCTCATCCCGACATCAAGATATCGTGCTCACCTCTGTCCGATAGGCACCGACGCCCAAATTCACCTTGGCGGGGCTTGGATCCTTGTTGTATGCAACCGTCACCTTATTTATTTTATCAATAAAATTCAAAAGGAAGCAATTCAGGCTATCAAACGATAAATGCCCTCTAAATCCAAAATAAAACGCCAAGAAAAAACTAAATCCATCAGATCAGACAGTCAATAGAAGACAACAATTCATGGAATCGTAGTGATCGATCGAAGACCTAAGAAATCGCAGAGATCGACCGGAGACTTCCGATCAATGATCGCAGAGATCGATTGAATGCTTTTAGAGAGAGAGAGAGAGAGATATGTTACCCCTAGGATAGGATCCTCTGGAGCCTGGACGACGTGGCTGAAGACGGAGCCGCCATGGAATCCGGCAGTGGGTAAGAGCGAGATGGTGTCGGACGCCATAGGAGGAGCAGGGGACGAGGGTGAGTGACCGCCCAAGTGGCGAACCAGGGTAGTTAACCTCCGGTCAGGGGATGAGGCGCGATGGCGTACCTTAGCATCCTCCATACCTTTATCTTATCCTGCACCGTGACTCGCTATTTTCCGGAATTGAAAGTGGGAAGGACCTCCACCCGCGGTATTTGAAGTGTACGTTCCGTTGGGCGGGGACTGGGACGAGGGGGACCGCGCTGCTTGTTTTGTTATGGCGTGGACGTCTATGGAGGAGTAAAGGAGGAGCCAGGTATGACGCATTGGCACTTAAAAGGTGACACGTGGCGGTAAGGCTTCTGGAAGCTCGGAAACCGGAGAAGGCATGTAGACCAAGAGAGGATAAGCGCAGAAAGTGCAAGCATTTTTTTTTTTTTAATAAATCAAAATCCCTCCATAGATCGTTATTTAAATTAAAAGATACAAGCTGTTAGAATACTAGTGCATGCCCGTGCCTATCGACACTGCAACGGGCTGTCTTCCGCGGCAACATATCTATCGGCACTGCAGCGGACCACCTTCGGCGGAAACCCACCTAAACGCCTTTGACAACAAAACACTTTCGACAACAACATCGGCATTCATATGGACACCCATTTCCTCGTCCGTGACGATTGGCACGAAGCGGGCGCTTTCGACACGACCAACTCCCCCTCCCCCTATAATCGATCAATCACATCAGCGGCAAGATATTTGTCAGTACTCAACGGGCCGCTTTCGGCAGCAACACACCTGAACGTCTTCGGCAACAAAACACTTTTGACCACAAATACATTTCCTTGCTCGTGCCAATTGGCACGAAGCGGGTGCCTTCGGCGCAACCAACTCCCCCTCCCCCTATAATCGATCAATCACAGCTGTCTCTATTTGAATGGATTCCTTGAGATCGACACGATGGTTTGGGGCGGCCGAAATTTTAGCAGGCGAGTTTATAATCGTTAATGCAAATAATGATCATGGGATGAACGGTCAGGTTTAGTGCAGTTTAAATGGGTCGGGATTTGAAACCCATATGGAGTTGGTTGTCGGGGAAATAGAGATCATGAATTGATTTTTGAACGAATAGTTAGATCTATTCGGTTTATTTTTGTCCAGTCAGCTTCCGTTTTGTCAGGCTGAAAACCTAGATGAGATTTTAGGAAATCGGAGGAGAATATACCTGAGTTCGCAGGTTGGCACCTCTTCTTCTTAGCCTTGGGCTGTTGTTGCTGGTGGACAGTGCCAGACTTCTTAAGGGAAGAGAGACAGAGAAGTACAACTAATTTTGGGCTTAAGAAAAGATAGGGCCATGCATTGAATTTCATTTCTTTCCAAAATTATCCAAGAGGCTTGATAAGAAAGCAATTGATCATGGTGATAAAGAGAAAAAGAGAATCAAGGGAGGGAATTGGTTGATGGGGTAATAAAAATTGTGCATTGATTTTTAAACGAATGGTTAGATATATTTGGTCTAGTCAGCTTGTTTGTTTTGTCTAGTCAGCTTTTGGTTCCATTTTGTTCTAGTCAGCACAAAACCGTCGTGCCATTGTTAGAATATTAGCTAAAGTCCCCCCTAAAGGGTACGCTTGTGCAGCAAGTCCTTAACCAAAAATATTAACTTTTTTTAATCCTTTAAATTACAAAAATACCCCTCCTACAAGAGTATCCATTCGTCTTTGGCATGAGTATCCATTCGCCGATTACCACTATACATGTAGCAATATCTCTACTACAGCGAAAACATTGTAGCAAGAGTATACATTCATCTCCGGAAAGTGTGCATTCGTTATCAACAAGAGTATTCATTCATCTGGTGACACTGTGCATGTTGTGGTTGCCACAGTGATTTTACTATAATAAGAGTATCCATTCATCTCAAAAAGAGTATCCATTCGGTTAATTGATACTCTTCCTACAGTGAAGTCACTATACCAACAAACAATTCACTAAATTGGTACTCTACCAAATCAAATTGATATTGTAGCTACAGTGATTTCACTATAGCAGCTACAATGAAATCACTGTAGCAACTATAGCGAAATCACTGTAGCAACTCGAACTAAACCTACTTATAAAGTCTTCCACCATGCAGTCTCCAATCTGCAGATGCTATATTTGGTCCCAAGCTTACCGAACCTTAGTACATGTGTGAAAGAAAGCCGCGCTACGATCACCTTGAAGAATCCATCGCATCCTCAACTTATATGCCCAAATGCTTTCTTGTTGATCGAGAGCCCATTCTAGTTTGTGTTTGACCCATTCCCGCTCCCTCTACAAGAAAACCCTATTCATCTTAGGGTTGTTTTTCCTCTCAAGAAACTCGCTGAAATCTAACATAATAATCCCAGCGACCAAAACATCCTTTATATACATAGGGTTACACGGTTTTAGGGAAATTACATTTTGGTATTGAGTCACAATCTCAACATCTTGTTAGCTGGTTAAAATGTTCTAGAATCTTTCATCGACTGAATTGAATATGCATATCCTCTCTAGTCTATACCAATCAAAAAATATTCTATGCACCAGTTAACTTAGACTAGAATTGGAAATGCATTAAAGGATAATAAACAAGTCAGAAATATAGTTCAAGTTTAATCACAATATCAAATCTCATCTCTACTCCTTAGAAATTTCTTCATCTCCTCCTTTTACTGATTTGAAGAAATGATAAGAATCTACTCCCATGAGCAAGCTTCTTCTTCTCACCCCCGCTTCTTAGCACATAAGCATCCTGCAGAAAATGGAAAAATAGTCATCCACACAACTCTTTATTTCCTATTATAAATTAATGTGACAACCAAAATTAATAAAAAAAATCTATTCAAATTTAAGCTCAAGAGCAACAGAAAATTATCACGGATATTGTAATTCTAATTGCCAAGCTGCCAATATCCACTCGATTCATCAAGCGATGCAAGAATTGGGTATATCTAAATCACACTTAAAGATGGTGCAACTATCTTTGGATTGGTCATTCATCTTGTAACTAAAATCCAGAAGAGATAGAGGCTCCATAATGTTGTTATGTTGGATGGAGCATGATGATTTGGTTAGAATATTTGGATGAAGTCTGGCTTTTTTGGGCGTCCACACGATTTCGGGGATACTTTCGGTACTATTTTTCATTGTTTTATGTTAACCCTAACTGTAGGGGGTATATATATATAGATGGATAGCCACCAGACCCTGTAATTTCTTGTACCATCTTTTATTTTTGCTTTGGTGCCTAGTGGCATCTGTCGTGATGGGAGGACGTTGGCAAATTATCAAACCTAGTTAAATCTTTATTTTTTTATATGGTTGTGTGATTTGCATCTTGTTCTTTTGATTATTCCTAACACATACCTCCGCCTGGGCCCGAATTGAATGATTGTATGGTCTTGAAAGTACAGATGTGCCTTCAAAGACAGGGACTGCTGCAGCTAGTTCAATTCCTGAGAGAAAGATTTGTTAATTATTCATGTTTGGAGGTGTAGAGAAAGCCATATTGACTACAAATTGATTTGCAGGATTTCTAAACTAGAAAAGATCGAGTAACGGGAGATCAACGTACACTGTCAGACTAATAAATATCGATAAAGCTGCTCGAAACTATTAAAATAAGCTTCAATTATTCAAAAAACATAATTAAACCATCAAAAAATCTCCAACAGTAACAACAACAATAACAATTAACTACTGAAATTTGTCTTTTTTTTTGTTGGAGATCGGCAGATGTCCCGAAACCTTTCAGGTAATGGACCCACTTCGGGATCGGACTAATCCCTTCAGGAATGCGCATTGACCACTCGGAGGATTCCCTACACACTCTTGGATAACAAATGTTAAATAGTGCTGCAACTTAATTATGTTGAAAATTGCTAATAAATTTTGTTGGATAGTTCTTGTAACTTAGATAATTTTATCCACAATTAGCATGAATATTCCATGTGGGATAATTGAGTTGATATTATTGTTACTCGATCTTAAAACTTTTAAAACCCTATTAATCCATACTCAAAAGTACATTGAACTCCCCATAATTCTAATTATGCCTGTAAATGGAGCATATAACTACATGATTGGTCTTATTCAAGTTTGCTAATGAACTAATTAACTAAGACCCGAACAAGCCGTCCATGAATCCCAAAATGGATTCAATGTGATCAAGATAACCCGATCGGGTTACTGATCAAGCCCACGAATCACTCAGACTTTCATAAAAAATTCCAAAACAATTCAACTAGTTCAGTTTTCACCACCATTCTTGCCAGAATTCAAAATATGTATCATGGATCTTAACTTTGATACCTGCGTCAAACTTAGAATGACAAACCGCACCCAATTTATCTTTTCTGCAAGAAACCTCGGAAGCTTTTGAATCATGAGCATTGTTCCTGCATAAGCGTGCATTTCATCAGTTGCTCCTTGTGTCAGCTTCTACCATAGAAGAGCTTGCAGAGCACTAGATGAACTTGTTAGAGATACACTTGTATGTATTAGGTTTTACATACATCTTTCTACTATGTATGGGACTCATACCCTCTTGTGTGTGTGTGTGTGTGTGTGTGTGTGTGTGTGTATAGAGAGAGAGTAATGATACATTGCGGCCGGTAATGTGCGGCACCCCCTTCCGG
Source organism: Chamaelirium japonicum (assembly GCA_947650365.1). Lineage (NCBI taxonomy): Eukaryota > Viridiplantae > Streptophyta > Magnoliopsida > Liliales > Melanthiaceae > Chamaelirium > Chamaelirium japonicum. The sequence goes on along the minus strand of OX393559.1, from coordinate 19,619,200 downwards.
GGTGTTTTTCAAAAAAAAAAAAAAATTGTGATTGATCACCTACCATTGGATAGCACACAAAAAATTTCAGCTCGATCCAAGACCAGTAGGCCGTCCAAATATGTTGATCAAAATGACAGTAAAAATGAATGACCAATAAAAGTCGATCACATTTGAACGGCCTATAGGTCTTGGATCGAGCTAAAATTTTTTGTGTGCTATCCAAGGATAGGTGATCAACCTCCAAAAAAAAATCCCAAAAATACCTCTGAAGGGGGCGGCCGCACGTTACCGGCCGCAATGTATCACTACTATATATATATATATATATATATATATATATATATATATATATATATATATATATATATATATATATATATATATATATATATATAGAGAGAGAGAGAGAGAGAGAGAGAGAGAGAGAGGGCCGATCCAGTGAGAAACCCCTTATTTGTGAAACCTTGTGCGAAACCCCCCTAGAGGTTTTAGAATTTGATGAAACTTAGTAAGCATACTACCTATGCCATGTTGATCATCCTCACAAAATTTCATCAAATTCTAAAACTTCTAGGGGCATCAAATTTGATAATCAAATTAACGGTTTTTATGAACGGTCGGTAAATTTTCTAACATTTGATGCCCCTAGAGGTTTTGGAATTTGATGAAATTTTGTGAGGATGATCAACATGGCATAGGTAGCATTCCTACCAAGTTTCATCAAATTCTGAAACCTCTAGGGGGGTTTCGCACAAGGTTTCGTAAATAAGGGGTTTCTCACTGGATCGGCCCTATATATATATATATATAAGGCTCTTGCCCAAATGAGATCGAACATATCCCTTCTCCCTCAAAACTCTCTCTCTCTCTCTCTCTCTCTCTCTCTCTCTCTCTCTCTCTCTCTCTCTCTCTCTCTCTCGTTATTGGTGACAGAACTCTTAAGAAAAGATTTATCAGGAAATTCAAAGAAGGAAGAGTACCTTAGGTCGTCGTTAGAATATTTCTCAAGACGCTGAACCACTGTGCCAAAAAGAAATGTTAAGATGAATCAGAGGAAGTATGATCGGGACATCTGTAGAATTAAGCTAAATTTGATAGTCAATGCATGCACCTATCGACAACCGCAACTTAAGAAGATTGTGAGAAAAGCTTTTTAATTAATGGAAATTCATTGCTTTTGCGGAGCTTATTTAATTAACATGGATTCATATTCCCTCGCATAAGAAATTTAGTACTCTTTATCACCTTATCTTTGGTATTTTTCTATCTTAGTGATCACGAATGTCGTGCCCCCTCAAAACCAAGGGGTGTGCAATGGATATATGAAGACACGGAACCCCCCCCCCCCCCCCCCCCCCCAGCCGATGTGGGACTAATTGCAAAATAGTCTTAATATGCTTTCTTTATCATGCTTTTAGGCTCCGGGGGGTGTTAAATCCAACTTGAATGGTTTAGTCTCAATTACGGATAATATTATGAGGAATAAGAATGTTTTTTTTTTTGAGGAATTGAAGAATAAGAATGATAAATCCTAAAGGGTCAAAGTGGTAAGTTTCAAATTTTAAAGTTAGAGCAAAAGCATAAAGCAAATACACAGTAGGGGATGATTTACATTACATGGTGAAAGATAGTGTCGGTGATGCCTCGGGAAATTGACGATCCATCGCATGGTAGAGAGGTCGAGACTAAGAGCATATTGTTGGGACGTGAGCAGCCTCTGATGCCATGCATGCTTATTAGATTAGTTTGTACACAAAAGAAAAGGCCAGGAAATAATTAATTATTAAACAAAATTACCACTAACAACATTGGAGAGACCTAGTTAGTTTGTACACAAAACCTGTTGTAAGCAGTCTAGCCTTTGCTCCGTCTGGGAGGTTCTAGTTGTCCCACCATGGAGTCGACGGTCAAGATTAGAGGAGACAGACCCCAAATGGTCGACTACGGTCACGATTGCTTCGCAGATGTAGCTCTTTGTGTTCTCCAAGACACTGTTAAATTAATTTACAAAGAAAATGCATATAATAGAGAGAAGTCAGATGTTGTCGTATGTCCTGTGTGACAAAGCCATTCTAGAGGAGAAGGTAGAAACATTAGCGCTTGTGTATTGATTGTGTCACTCATATGTATAGCATATATTCTTTCTCTGTATATAAGCCTTGCGTGAGGACAGTATATATTGGCTTATTGGTTCTAATGAGATCAAAGACATTCCTTCTTCCCAAAAATTTAAACCTTCTCTCTCCCTCTTTGATCCCCTAGGGTTATTGGTAATAGATTGAACCTTTAGTCTTATGTATGGCCTATCTTTGTATATTGGCCCCAATAAGAGATATGCATTCTCCCCCAAAATCCTAGCCTCTCTCTCTCTCTCTCTCTCTCTCTCTCTCTCTCTCTCTCTCTCTCTCTCTCTCTCTCTCTCTCTCTCTCTCTCTCTCTCTCTCTCTCTCTCTCTCTCTCTCTCTCCTAGGGATATTGGTGACATATGGTATCAGAGCCATAGGTTTGATATCTCCTTCTCTTACATTTCTCTCCCTCGATCGAGATCTTCTGAACACCCCGGATTCGTCATCTACTTTCATCATCACTTCCTCGTCGACTCTCCGACACCTTGCAAATATGCCAGTAGTTGTTGAGTGCTTCTTGGGACGGCAAAGATCATCATCATCGACATCATCGGATTACTCTCTCTCTCTCTCTCTCTCTCTCTCTCTCTCTCTCTCTCTCTCTCTCTCTCTCTCTCTCTCTCTCTCTCTCTTACCTCGCGAACCTCCATGGGGATAGTGATAAGATATTTGTGTATATCCTCCGTAACTACATCAGTTACGGTGATAACACAGATAATAACAAACAGTGGATATCTGTGTTATCAACGTAAATCCGAATGTAATCCGATAGTTATTATTTTCTTATAAATAAATCTGGCCGGCCTTGAGGTTTAATAAGGAAGTCAACCGGCCACTTCTCTCTCTCTCATCTCTCTTTCATCTCTCTCTCAATCTCTCTCTCTCTCAAAAGGTTTTCATGGTATCAGAGCCTCGTCTCTGAGGTGTGCTAGATCTACATCTACCCTCAGCTTCTTAAACTTTTCTTCCAACTTTTTTTTTTTTTTTCTCCTCGGCAGCCTTCATCATGACGGACTCTTCCTCCACACAATCTTCTCCTCCCTCTTCTGCTCCTTCTCTGCCCTCGTTTTCTTCTCCAATATTGCTCCTCATCAAAAACCTGAGCTCTCTGGTGACAATCAAACTCGATGACACCAATTTTATGACTTGGAAAGATCTCTTTCTCGGTGCCTTATCAACTTTTCAACTTGAGCATCTTGTTGATGGTAGTCATCCTGTCCCAGAACCCACCGATTCTCTCTACAAGGAGTGGATCCTCGCTGATAGACAGCTTCGTACATGCATCCTCGCCACCCTCTCCCCTAGCATCCTTCCTACAGTGCTTCGTCTGCCTGGGTCTCGTGATGTCTGGGTGGCGCTTGAGAAGCGCTTCCTTTCCCAAGCCCGGTCTAATGTCCTTCATCTCCGCTCTCAACTTCAGAAGCTTCAGAAAGGCACCCTTTCTTTATCCGCCTATGTTCAACAGATCCAAACTATCTGCGACAATCTGGCCGCGATCGGTGCTCCAGTCTCCGAGCCCGACATTGTGCTTTATACTCTCGATGGCCTCCCTGCCGCATACAACAATGTCAAGACGGCGCTTCGTCTTCGCCCTGGTCCTTTGGCTATGGACGAGCTCTCTGCCCTCCTACATGCGGAGGAGAACTACCTTGACGTGGCCTCTCCTTCAACCACTTCCCCCGATCCCCACCTAACCTCGGCCCCACCACCGGCCTCCTCTGCCTTTACGGCCAGCCGTGGGGGTGGTCGTCGTGGCAACCGTGGCGGTGGTGGTCGGTTCTACCGTGGTCGTGACGGCCCCGATCGCAGTGGTTTTGAACGCACCCGCGGTCGTGGTCTTCTCGGTGGTTCTCCTTCCGCAGTCTGCCAGATCTGCTCCAGACCGGGTCACATCGCCCTCAATTGCTGGCATCGGACAAACATTGCTCTCTACCAGAGCCAGGGTCCTCCCCCCCTGCAGCCCTCTCTTCCCCTGCACTTCTTGCGTCCGCTCCTCCGACTACTCGCAATCCGTGGTATGCAGACAGTGGCGCGAGTAATCATCTGACACCTGACTTCTCCAACCTCAGTGTTGCCTCTCCTTACACTGGTAATGACTCAGTTACCATTGGTAACGGTGCTTCCTTGCCCATCTCTCATTCTGGTCGTGGTATTCTACATACTCCTACGTCTTCCTTTCAACTTAACAATATTTACCATGTTCCCACAGCATCTGCTAATCTTCTGTCTGTCAATCGCTTCGCGTCGGATAATAATTGTCGCCTTTGTTTTGACTCTTCTGAATTTGTTGTCCAGGACAAGAATACGAACAAGATCCGTCTTCGCGGGCCCAGTAGGAATGGGTTATACCCTTTTCCGTCGGGTTATCTGTCCTCTTCAACCTCCGCTGCACTCGTTGCTTCTATAGTTGCTGCTCCAGTCTGGCACTCCCGTCTTGGCCACCCCTCTACCGGCACTCTCCGTTTTCTTCAGCAACGATCGGCTCTTCCGTTCATCGGCTCGTTCAAGTTTTGTTGCACAGCATGTAATATCGGAAAAAGCCATCGTCTCCCGTTTCCTTCCTCGTCGTCCACGGTCAATCGTCCATTAGCTTTAGTGCATTCTGATGTATGGGGCCCTTCCTCCGTCCCCTCTGCTAGTGGATTTCTCTATTATGTCTCTTTTATTGATGAATATTCAAAGTATTGTTGGGTATTTCCAATCAAAAATAAATCTGATGTCTTTTCTGTTTTTCTTTCCTTTAAGCCTCTTATTGAAAATATGTTTGCTTCTCGTATTAAAACATTGCGAACCGATGGTGGTGGTGAGTTTGTCAGTATTGCCTTTACATCTCTTCTCACCTCAAGTGGCATCCTACATCAAGTCTCGTGTCCTCATACCCCAGAGCAAAATGGGGTCGCAGAAAGAAAACATCGTCATTTGATTGACACCACTGTTACCCTTCTGCAACATGCATCCATGCCCTATTGTTATTGGGCCGATGCCCTCTGTACAGCCACCTATTTAATCAATCGTCTTCCCTTACCCCAATTAGGCCACAAATCTCCTTTTGAGGTTCTATTTAAGCAATCCCCTGATTATCACTCTCTCCGGGTATTTGGTTCCTTATGCTTTCCCTGGCTTCGGCCTTACTCCTCCCATAAACTCGAACCTCGTTCACGACGATGTGTCTTCCTCGGTTACTGTGCTCTCTCCAAAGGATATAGGTGTCTTGATCCCTCGACGGGGATAGTGTTCATTTCTCGTCATGTTCGGTTCTTTGAGAACATCTTCCCGTTTGCACTTGACCCGCCTGCTGTCCGGCCCTCTCGTACTGTTTCCAAGCACTCTCCTTATCTCCCATTCCTACCCCCACTCTTCTCCGCTACCAACACCACTACTGCTCCATCAGGTTCTACAACCACCACCAGTGCTCCGCTTCTTCCTCCACCATGGCCGGGACTTTCCTCCGTCCAACGATCGAGGAGCCGGCGTCCCGTTAATGCCGCTTCATCAGACTCTGGCACTGCTGCATCCTTACCAACAACTTCAGGACTCAGAGTTCCAACTGCACATGCTGACAGTTCCTCCATGGACCCCACCTCCTGCCTACCGGCATCGACACGTGCGTCCTCTCCCGCTGGTTCCCCATGTTCCAACTCCATAGCACATGGGCCATATATCAATCCCTCGGATCCTGTCGTCGGCGAGCATCCAACCCTAGCAGACTCCACTACTCCTACTGCTCCTGGCCACCCCATGGTTACTCGCTCCAAAGTGAGTGTCTTCAAGCCCAAACACCCTCTCTGTCTAACAGCTATCTCCTCCACTCCTGACATCGAACCTACATGCTTCACTGATGCTAATCGACATTTGGAATGGCGTCGCGCAATGTCCGCTGAATTTCAAGCTCTCCAACGGCAAGGGACGTGGTCCCTCGTTCCCTCTCCTTCCTCGGCTAACGTCATCGGCTGTAAATGGGTGTTCAAACTGAAACGACGTCCTGATGGCACAGTCGCTCGCTACAAAGCTCGCCTCGTTGCCAAGGGCTTTCATCAGCAGGAAGGTGTCGACTTTCAGGAGACTTTTAGTCCAGTCGTCAAGATGGCCACGGTCAGGGTCGTTCTTACTCTTGCGCTTCACTTTGGCTGGCATATTCGACAACTTGATGTCTCTAATGCATTTCTTCATGGCTTCGTTTCGGAGGAGATTTATATGCAACAACCACCCGGGTTCGTTGATCCCTCTCAACCAGGGCATGTTTGTCGCCTTCGGAAGGCTCTATATGGTTTGCGCCAAGCTCCCCGTGCGTGGTTCGATCGCCTCTCCACCTATCTCCAACTTCTGGGCTTTGTCATGAGTAAAAATGATAACTCACTCTTTATACAACGGACTTCTCGTCGACTCACCATACTACTTGTGTATGTCGATGACATTCTTGTCACTGGAAATGATCCCGCGTATATTACTCACATCCTCTCTCAGATGAAGTCTCAGTTTGAGATGAAGGATCTTGGTCACCTCCATCATTTTCTTGGCATTGAGGTCTCTTCCAATGCCAAGGGCCTATTACTGCATCAACACAAATATGCTGTTGATATTCTCTCTCGCGCAGCAATGACTGATTGCAAGCCCTACCCGACACCCACCTCCTCTAAGAAGGGTCTGGATCCGGCTCTTACTGCTCCGTTTCATGATCCTACACTTTATCGGAGTCTTGCGGGTATGCTTCAATATTTGACGGTCACCAGGCCGGATATCTCCTTTGCTGTCAACACCATTTGCCAGCACATGCATGCTCCAACAACTGGTGACTTCGCCGATCTCAAGCGGGTACTTCGCTATATCAAGGGCACCATCTCACATGGCCTCCAATTTTCCCCTGGCCCTCTTCTACTTCAAGCCTTTTCTGATGCTGATTGGGCGGGGAATGACATCGATCGACGGTCTACTACCGGACTGTGCTTGCTGCTTGGCGGGAATGTGGTCTCCTGGTCTGCTAAGAAACAACCCACAGTTGCTCGCTCTTCGACGGAATCTGAATACCGGAGTCTTGCCACTACTGCTGCTGAAGTCACTTGGCTCGTCATGCTCCTTCATGACCTGCATATCCCTGTGCCTGGTCCTCCCATTATCTGGTGTGACAATATCTCCGCCATTTCATTGGCCTCAAATCCGGTATTTCATGCCCGCACCAAACATATTGAAGTGGACTACCATTTTGTTCGTGAGAAGGTCATTCAGAAGCGCATTGAGGTTCGTCATATCTCAACAGTCGATCAACTTGCAGATATCTTCACTAAGCATCTGCCTCAGACTCGGTTCAAATCATTACGGGACAAACTTCTCGTCGGATCCGCCGATCAGCTTGTGGGGGGCTGATAAGATATTTGTGTATATCCTCCGTAACTACATCAGTTACGGTGATAACACAGATAATAACAAACAGTGGATATCTGTGTTATCAACGTAAATCCGAATGTAATCCGATAGTTATTATTTTCTTATAAATAAATCTGGCCGGCCTTGAGGTTTAATAAGGAAGTCAACCGGCCACTTCTCTCTCTCTCATCTCTCTTTCATCTCTCTCTCAATCTCTCTCTCTCTCAAAAGGTTTTCAGATAGCACTTAATACTCTCTGTTTTTTTTTGGCCAAATTGGTACCTACAAATGTAGTCGTTAACACCCTTTCATTAATTCAGAAAAAAAAAAAAAACCCACGTGACTAGTTTAATATTTTTTGGATAAAGGTTTCCTTATTTTTTAGGATTTGGATGTTTTGAACCTTAATTAACTAGTCAATCAGTGACCTAAAATCCCTGAACCGAGTGTAGAATTGGGAAAAATTATATATACCCTATTATATATATATATATATATATATATATATATATATATGGGAATGCTTAGGTGCGATCTGCGGTCCGCGGTCCGCAGCCGTCCAATGCACCGGCCGCGTGCATCTGATGCACGGAGTGGTGCATCGGACAGCTGCGGACCGTGGACCACACGAACCGCAGACCACACTTAAGCATTCCCCTATATATATATATATATATATATATATATATATATATATATATATATATATATATATATATATATATATATATATATATATATATATATATATATATATATATATATATATATATATATATATATATAGAGAGAGAGAGAGAGAGAGAGAGAGTAGTGATACATTGCGACCGGGTAAGATGCGGCTTAACGTGCGACCACCCCCTTCCGGGGTATTTTCAGAATTTTTTTTTTTGGGATTGATCACCCACCCTTGGATAGCACACACACAAAATTTCAGCCCGATCCAAGCCCTGTAGGCCGTCCAAATGTGATCGATTTGTATCGGTCGTTCAAAAAAAAAAAAATTCGAAAATGCCCCGGAATGGGGTGCCGCACGTTACTGGCCGCAATGTATCACTACTATATATATATATATATATATATATATATATATATATATATATATATATATATATATATATATATATATATATATATATATATATATATATATATATATATATATATATATATATATATATATATATATATATATATATAGGAATGATAAAATGCGGCGTGCGGTGTCGCACCGCAGCCATCTGATGCACCCACTGTATGCATGCGATGCACGCAGCGGTGCATCAGACGACTGCGGTGCGACACCGCACACCGCATCCTAACACGCCCATGATCTCTTCTACCAAAATCCTACACCCATTAGGAAACTGGATTATGTTGGTTAATTCCCTCATATCATAGCCTACACTACCCATGGAAAAATCGGTTAATTAATTTCTTGTAGTTTTCTCGTATATCAAAGAGATTGTTTAAGCACCCTTTGGCACCCACATCCCTAACAAATGTTGATATTAGACATAACCGGCCAGGTTTCCCCAGTCAGTAAGTCCCTCCGGTTGTCCTCATATAAAAGGGTTTCATGTTGGTTTCCCTTATATCAAAGGGATTGATTATTTAACCCATTTCATATACACCCTTGATAAATCGTGATATTATATATAACTAGGTTAAAAGAAGGGTGGGTGAGTGTAAGTGTCCATGTAGGAGTGGTTTGGGCCCGGTATTTATGAATATGTTGTCTGGTTGTACTAGTATATGGAGAGTATGTGTTGGCTGTGTAATTTATGTGAGTTAGCCAAGGGTGGGTGAATGTAAGTGTCCAATGCGACCTTCGTTATTTCATTGTCGATGCTTATGTTAATATCGACATTATTTCATTGCAGGTCCTATAGATTTGTGGGTATTGGGTACTTCTCCAAGGGAACAGAAAGGAGATTAAGTGATTTTTGTCAAACTTCAGGGGAGGGGGGCTAAAGTGCAATTTTATGCATACCCGCCGTGTATGCAAAGCCTGCATGCATGTAACCCGCGCTGTACCAGCTGTGAATCAAACTTGACTGAAATGAGAAATTGTGAAAGAGGAAGAGAGAGAGAGAGAGAGAGAGAGAGAGAGAGAGAGAGAGAGAGAGAGAGATCACTGACGCCTTCTTCTGTGCAGCCTTTAGAAACGTAGCCTCGTAGTAATCCGCTGCATGGTGGAGCTGAGACCGCAAGTCTCTCAGTTCCTGCAAAATAAAAACGCAAAGTGGGGCTCCAAGCAGAGATTAATCCAGCATGCTCACATGTTATGATCGAACTCACTCGCAGGGATTGGCGGAAGCCGTCGTTGTCGGCCGGCGTCAGCCTCCGATCCTCTGTCCGGCGCCAGGGATGTGGATTCATTGAGCACTGTGGCTCCCCCTCCTCCTCCTCCTCCTCCTCCTCCTCCATCAGCAATCGCTACGGTGTTTATGGCTCGTCTCGGCGGCAGGATAGGTAGAGTCTCGTGAGGCTGAGAGCTTGGAGGACAGAGACAGTGGGGAGTAGACGCCAAAAAGAAGTTCTGATCAATCTCGTGATCCCTCACTCAGTCTATGAAGCCGACAAACAGCGGACTGTTTAGGGTTTCAGAGAGAAACAGGAGGGCCCGGGAGTCGGGACGCAGAAAGCTACAATCCATCCGACCGCCACGTAAAGATCGTGCAATCACCGGTCTTAATCGTAGGGGCGCGGATCCTGGCCGCCTTTGGTAGCCGGAAAGTGATAGAAAAAGGAGGGGATTCCTGTAGTGAGATATCTCACCCCAAAACCTAGGTTATAAGGGATCCACAGAGGATATATGAAGACAATACTTCCCAGTCTGTTACGGATGTGGGATTGAACTCCAACAATTTTCTCCCTTAAGTGATGTTGAACTTATTTGGTAGCCGAAAAATTTTTAAAAAATCTAAATAATTGTATACCTAAGTCATCCCTATGTCAGTGTAGAAGGCCACTGGGTCTAAACTCTTTTCCCTCAAAAGGGTAAAGACTTTTTTTTTTTCTTTAATGAAAATTTTCTACTACCAAACATAGCATGAGGTTATAAGCTCAGAGAGATTGAAAGCAAAACTGAATCACAGCTGTTCTTTTGCATGCCATTTGGTGTTGAGTATGATTGACCGTCAGGCTGGATGTAACAGATGGTTGTGATTGAAGCCAAAACTGAATTACAATCATTGTTTTGAATGCCAGTTGGGGCTGTGTGATTCACCGGTTGGGCCGGGTGTAACGGACGGTGGTGTTCGGTTTGGTTTAATATAAGTGATGTTTATTGGAAAATAGTAGTCGTTTTATCTTTAATAGGAGACAAATGATAAGGGGGTAGCTTTATCAATTTTGTCTCATATATGTTATAAACTTTTTATTCAAAATCTTGTTTTCAAAACTTCCCACTAAAAACCATTTGTCCAAATAAAAATGTGTTTTCATCATCTTCCCTCTAACGCTTTCTTTTGTTGATGAGAATTTTAGCACCACACTGCTTGGGGGAAAGAAGTGAGTTGGGTATATATATGGAAGGTCATATTGCTCACTTGTATGGTGTGATAAGAAGAGGGTTTTGTTGTGTACATGAGGCACCTATGATGTGGTGCATCACACCATATCGCACACTTGCATGTGCAGCGTGGGCATTGGGTTATATGGCTTTTGGTTCTTATTAGGTGCACTCAGCATAATCACGACATCGCTAGGAGTCGGGGCCTTTTCTTTTGGCTAAGGTTAGGTCCGGTTGGGCTGACTTGGGTGGGAGTAGGAGTCGAGTTGACTCAATGGCCCAATGAATCAGATCGACCCAAGTGTGGCAGTTACAAACCATTGGACTGGACTAGGAGTTCACCTACACACCATGTTAAATTTTACCCTAGCCCCTCAATTCTTGCAAACCTCCTGACTGGTCGTCTTTCACTCAATCCAACATGAGTAACCCTAGATTCTTACCCGAGACGACGCTCAAATGCCCTCGTCACGAGCAAAGACACTCTAACACCGACCTTTGCAAAGGCCGGTCGTGCCCAAAGGTGAATCACACCCCATTGTGGTTGCTATCAACATATAAGGGACTAATTCACCAATTTACCAAATTGACGAACCACAAAGGAATTACAACAGTTCTCCCATAGACCTACTATAAGGGGAATTAGGGTTCTTCTTATTTGATTCGCTCAAGGAAAAGACCTGATCCTCTTCCAACTCTCTCGAAAGAGCCCAATACATGGGATTTGCAAGGAAAGGAATAGAGACATCTAAACAAATTCAATCCTACTTAAGCTCTGCATAAGGATTATGGGGGACTACGTACAAGCCTAAGAGATCATTACCTTGTGATTTCAGCTTGAAGAGCGATGAAAACAAAGGATCTTCTTGTTCAAGTAAAGCTTCTCCTCTTTCTCCTCTAATCATCCCCTAGGGTTAACCTTCCTGACACAAGCCAAATTTAATATGAAATTGAAGGGATTTGATCCCTCTACATGAGTCAAACTTGTCATTAAAGGGGTTCAGTCCATACCTAGAGTATATTATCCGAATGAGTGTTCGGATGCCTTACTTCATGGTCCGAATGGTCGTTCAGATAGTAGACTCAGGAATCCTCTGATTGGGTCTTGAACGTCTGAATTCAGACACCCTGCACTAAAAATCCCAAATCATCTAGACGAACAAACACAGTTCGAAGGACCTGCTACGTGTCTGAATGAGTGTCCGGATGCCCAAACACTAGCGTCCGAACAACCGTTCGGACTTCTAGTGTGGACTTCCAACACTGAGAAAGTTCTAAGTGAACTCTCGACTAAAAATCTGACAAAACCAAACACACTTTTCAAGCATAAAATAATATTTTAATTTTGAAAACAATTATTTGAAAATGGAACTGAACATTTTGAAATCGCATCGAATCATTAAAACGCTTTACGATAAAAATGATAAAAATTTACGCGAATCGAGATGATCGAGAAACCCTAAGATATATACCCCTGCAAATCTGATCCATCACACGTTTATCAGGCGAGCAACTAGAGTCGTGCGATGGACTGTCAAGTCTTTCTGATGTTCTTGTAAACGTTGTGATGCACTTGATTGACCTTTATGAATGTGAGCGTGAGCGCTATCACGACCCAACTGAATCAGAGTTATATGTAATTTCGCAAACAATGGTTTGCACACACAAATTATGCCAACAAAGATAAGACCCCACAAACGATAAACAATTCCTGATGATTCAGTTCCTATAGGCCAAGTATTTGTTGTTGTGCAGCTTTTGCCCCATCCAACTAAAACTCCTGATTGCCAAGCTCCTCTCTACTCTCATCACAACCAAATGTATGAGCTAATCCTGACAGTGAATAGCCGTTACTAAACCCAGATCACTGCGCCACATACAAACTATCCCACCAGAAAACCCATTAGAAGGCACATCAGCTACCTCATACCTCCCTTGGAAGAGGACATGGAGTCGACCCACTTGATTCACCTGTACATGACTCTCGACCAACAGCAAGAGTTGCGGATCAAAACGTCGCACCAAAAGTTTCATATGACCGACCGCCGGCGGACGGAGTAATCCCGGCAATTCCATAAAAGAATTTTCATTGGGGTAGGGAAGAGATCGAGAAGAGCTTCCCTCCCTTTCCAGACTTTTTCATAGGGGAACCCCGGATTGCGAGCTTTCGTTGGTGTCGCTTAAAAGAGGAGGAAGGAGAATTGGTTGTTGCCGGGTCCTTCGTCTGTCAGGTCGGCTCCTTGCTTCTTGCCGAACTATGGGCGATTAAAGGAGCCTTTGCGGAGTTAACCCGTCGGGGGTGCAAGCTGGTGGTGGTGATGACTGATGCTTGCCAGGCCAATGATGCCCTAGTACTGGGTAAACCTAGTCATGGAGCGTTAAGCTCCGTGATTATGTCTTGCCTGCAACTTTGGTGGCAATTGGAGGATGATGTGATCCAATGGATCCCTAGAACGGCCAATTCAGCCGCCCATTGGATGGCACAAGAGACTAGACCGAGTGGGGAGGGCAGTTATTGGGAGTGTTCTTTTCCTTCTGTACTTTTTTTTTTTTGACAAGCGCGCGGATAGTGGTTCTCTCATCCAACTACTTTATATAGAGTTGGACTTGATTACTGTGTTCATCAGGAACTCCTTGTGCACTTCAAGTCCTTATGCATGACTTCCTGGTCATGATTCAATGACCCATCCCATGTACGCAAAAAAAACATATTCCCAATGATGCACTAAAAGCAAAAAAAAACTATTGAAAATGTATGGGATGAAAGTTGTTATTCCAAGATATGAAGTAGTCTATAATATTCTCCTTCCCCGGTACCAACGATTCAGGCCTTCAAGGGCCATTTGGAAGACGCAAGCGCCAGCAAAAATTGATATCTTCTCCCTACTAGCGGCTAGAAATAAGATTCTCACCAAAGATAACCTTTTGAAGCGGAACCAGCCGCAGGTTACGGAATCCCATTGCACGTACCTTTTGCAATTCGGAGGAGAATGCTACTCATCTTTTACTTGGCTACCCTTTTGCTCGACGTGTGTGGGACCACTTCAAGGCGAAATGTGATATTACCTGGCATCCAAGAAGTCTTAAAGCTATGTGAAATACTTGGTGAAGAAGGTGAATCCCAAAGGAGATCTAGATCATACCACCATGGGGTATTATTGCAATGGGTATCATTTTGGTCCTCTGCCTCGAGAGGAGCAACCGCATCTTCAATAGCAAAAATGTGGAGATTGATCAGCTTTGCAGATTGGTGATTTCGATCTTCAGAACGTGGATTATCCATTAGGTTCCAAAATTCGGAGTGGAGGCTATATCCTTTTGTAACAAAGTTTTTTTGTGAATTAATATAATAATTGGTCCGGGGCTGCCTAACCCTCCCTCCTTTTCGGAGGGGTTCTAAAAAAAAAAAGATATGAAGTAGCAGTAAACTTGCAAGGTTGGGAAAACACATTCCCAATGACCCATCCCATGTACTTCAAGTCCTTATGCATGAGGACTTCCTGGTCATGATTCAATGAACCATCCCATGTACGCAAAAAAAACATATTCCCAATGATGCACTAAAAGAAAAAAAAACTATTGAAAATGCATGGGATGGAAGTTGTTATTCCAAGATACGAAGTAGTTTATAATATTCTCCTTCCCCGGTACCAACGATTCAGTCCTTCAAGAGCCATTTGGAAGACGCAAGCGCCAGCAAAAATCGATATATTCTCCCTGCTAGCGGCCAGAAATAAGATTCTCACCAAAGATAACCTTTTGAAGCGGAACCAGCCGCAGGTTACGGAATCCCGTTGTACGTACCTTTTGCAATTCGGAGGAGGAGAATGCTACTCATCTCTTACTTGCCTGCCATTTTGCTTGACGTGTGTGGGACCACTTCAAGGCGAAATGTGATATTACCTAGCATCCGAGAAGTCTTAAAGCTATGTGAAGTACTTGGTGAAGAAGGTGAATCCCAAAGGAGATCTAGATCATACCACCATGGGGTATTATTGCAATGGGTATCATTTTGGTCCTCTGGCTCGAGAGGAGCAACCGCATCTTCAATAGGAAAAATGTGGAGACTGATCAGCTTTGCAGATTGGTGATTTCGATCTTCAGAACGTGGATTATCCCTTAGGTTCCAAAATTCGGAGTCGAGGCTACATCCTTTTGTACCAGAGTTTTTTTGTGAATTAATATAATAATTGGTCCGGGGCTGCCTAACCCTCCCTCCTTTTCGGAGGGGTTCTAAAAAAAAAAGATATGGAGTAGCAGCAAACTTGCAAGGTTGGGAAAACACACTAGTAGGTTAGGTTGGTGGTCTGAGAACGACATCAGCCGATTAGCTAGCCTCAACGGAGTCCCAGATGGGAGACGAACTACCGAATGAGGAGGTTTTTTTTATGCGGAATGTTTTTTTTTTGGTAGATCAAACGGGGGGAGGTTAGCACAGACCCCCCTTGGTCCCAAGAAGCACCACAGTCCGTCGCTAGCACGACAAACTCGACCCACAAGCGGGATCAACAGAGCAGCCACAATCCGACAAAGATAGAAAAAAACCAATAACAACCCGCCATCCCAGTTGCCACCACCACCCTATGACACCATAACACCACCACCCCACCGACGGCACACCAGAAGCAAGGGGTAAAAACTCAAACAAAATAAGGAGAAAGATACAAAAAAACCAAAACCAGACGGTGACCCACAGTCCACAGCCCAGTCGACAGAAAAAATGAGAGTCGCAGCCAGACTTCGATCTTTCGTCAACCCCGCCTCCGGGAGCCGCACCACCGACCAGAGGAGGCCGGGAGGCTATCTGGACAACCACCGGTGAAATCATCATCGCCGGAGCTAGCTAGGGTGGCAATGGGTCGTGTCATGTTGGGTTCGTGCGGTGTCTAGTTTCGTGTGTCGTGTCCAAAACCGCTAGACCCGGACCCGACCCATTTAACTAATCATGTCTAGATCCTAAACCCACACCTGATCCGTTAATAAACGAGTATACCCTATAAGACCCGGTAAGCCCTGTTTACCACCCGGGTCTATTCAGTTGACCCGATCCGACCCAACCCGACTCGACCCGACCTGACCCGAAAGATCCGTTGGTATTATATAGTATAGTATCGGATTGCGGGTAGACCCGACCCGACCCGATACGACCCGTTGAATACTTTCCGGGTCTACCGTGTCCAGACCATAAACCCGGACCCGACCCGTTTATTAAACGGGTTTATCGTGTCGACCGGTTTACAACCCGAACCCGTTTAGCCCTGACCCAGACCCGCTAACTTCGTGTCGGTCCGAAATTGCCAGCCCTAGCCGGAGCCATATCTGCACTCCGACTGAGCCCGACATGTGTCCCCCGAAGGCCGATGTTGAGCGTAGCGTCGAACAAACAGGAGGAGAGGGCCGTGACTCCGGCGTGACGAACATAAAAAACCGACCGCCGGAGAAGTCTCTATATACAAAGGGGGAGGAAGGAGAGCAGATTTCCATCCGAGAGCATCCCGGTCGGCAGGCCTGGCCTCCCCGGCGATGCTAGCGGCATCCGAGGAGGCAAAGGGAAGGGGGAAGAAACCATAACCCGGGGGGAGAAGGAGAAAGGGGCTAAGGCGCCCGAGCCAAATTTTCTTTCTATGCAGAATGTTCAATATGATTGGAAACCTTCTAGCTGTTCTTTTTGCAAGGTCTTTGGGTGAGCAACGGAAGTGGCCAACCAGCGCAGAATTCAGACCCGTTGAATCTAGCTCAACATAGGGGTGGGACTTGGGCGGGTCTGACCCGAGCCCGACCCGCCCAACCCGAACAATGGACAAACATGGGCAAAGCTGGTTAAAAACTTGGACGGATTTGGACAAAAAAAGATCAACCCGATTTTAATTTGGACGGGTTTGGACATCGATCTCTCCAACCCGAGGAACCCGAGGAAGTGACACACTAAGATTGAATGCTTTGATAGTTTTTTTTATGGAAATCAAAGACCGCCTATTTTATGTTGAATGCTAAGAATTCGTTTGAAATATGTGAGGATATGGGTTGGACTTTATGTTTTTGTTATGTAAATCAGAGATTTTTTTTATTCAATTCAAAAATCTGTTGAATTTTTTTTCCATCTATTTATGTGCACAAGCATTTCTAATTGGGCAACCTGCCCAACCCGCTTATTATTTTGTAAATTGGGCAATCCGAGGAACTAGAATGGGCAAGCACAGGTTGGGCTTCCACGGGTTCTCCGGGTTCCACGGGCAAAACGGACAAAGGTTTGTGCATGTCGGGTTGGGCATGGTCAGACCCTTCAACCCGCCCAAGTCCCACCCCTAGCTCAACATGGTGTTACAAGGCCAGCTCAGTGTGACCAAGCTGGCCCCAAGGCTGAACCTAGTAGTGCTGGTGTGGGTCCAGCCCATAATGCGGTGTAGGTTGGTGAAGCGCACATTTCAATATGATGGTACTAATGATGTATTGACAGATGTTGATAGACTAGTTATAGATCCTAGAGAAGCAGCAAAGTCCCCCCTTCTCTGCTGTTGTTGTGCTGCTGGAGATGGATCGTCGTCTGGAGCCGATGGTGGTCCAAATTTTTTTTATCTTTTTTTGAATTTTGTTTGTTTTTTCCTTCACTCTGTTTAGGGGCCTTGGTGCTCCTTGTCTTCCGCTGGGTGTGGCAATATATGTATGTCTCCGCCAATGTGCGGTTTTTTTTAAGGGCTCGTCAGCGCCGGTATATGCCAGTCTTGGTTCCGCCGGTAGTGGCGGTGGTTTGTTGTTCCCGAAGGTGGCGGGTTTACTGTTGCTTGCGCCGGTATGTGGCGCCTCCTGGGGGTCCAGTTGTAACCTCCGCCTTTCAATAAATCCAAAAAAAAAAAAGTTCCCACTCCTCTCTAGTGTTGTTTTGGGGGAAAATTTTCAGCACAACCGTGATACCATACAACTGCAAGCCCATTGCGATTCAAGAGACATGGGGGTAGAAACCCCCAGTTCTCAGAGCGTGCTTAATGATCCGGGAGCAGTGGGCTCCGTGGTTGTATGGTACTACGGTTGTACTGACAATTTTCTTCGAGGAGTTGGTTTGGGAAACAGATTTGAGCTGATGCTTTTTCTGTAAGGGTCCATTCTTTTGGCAAGTAAATTAGGTTGGACATTTGATTTACTCGGGTAATTTTACTTTGTGCCATGTTCTTTTGTCCAATGTCCCAAGTAAATGGTTTTTCAAGATTCCTTTTGTTCCTAGTTTGGTGCACATTAGAGTCCCACCAAAATTGACCGAACATTAATTGCCCACCACGAGCAAGACATCATTTGCCTAGTTCTATTTTGATCCATCGAAAATTTTGATGGATTTGCCCAACTGAAAAGAACATGAGACATTTAATTTTCCGAGACATCATTCTTCTTGCCCATGAATGTCTCACGCAAATGAATTTCCCATCCCATTTATGTCTCCCGAAAAGAACAGGCCCTAACAACCAACTCCTTGGTTGGGGCACAATTTGCAAAGAGGCCAGGGTGGGGGTCATTAGCAGTAGACTCTTTCTTAGCTTTCTAAGCCTGTGAGCCCAACTGAAGACTCAATTCCACGTGAAGGAGAAGGAAGGTAAGGTGGATTCTAGTTCAGAGCCTCCCCTTTTGCTATAGTCAGTCCTAATGATTGTACTAAGCTGGTTGGAGCTTCTTCCTCACCCCACCCTATCCCCACCCCCTTCTTTTGAGTTTTAAATACAACTGTTATTTGCTTCTTAAAAAAAAATACCAGATCATAGGAGCAAAGGACTTAGGCGATGTACATGAATATAAACCGTTTGATAAGTGGAACTATTGGAGTAGACGGGAGGAGACCATAAATATCCAGACTTGAAACACATATCAAATACACTCTTTAAAGCGTTATTCGCCCCCCCCCCCCTCCTTAAGAACAATTCTAACATAGTTTTTTTTTTTTAAGAACCCCTCTCAGCGCCGCCTTGACCCCAACCAGTAGATTAAATAATAAGTAATATTTACAAAGAGCTAAAGAGGGGGGAGCAAAAGAAAGATTACATCTTGAACTAAGCTCTAATAATAAAGTTTTCAATCTTGGAATCAGATGTGCTGCCCAGAGATGGATCAACAATCGGATCCTGTCAATCACTCCCTTCGAACTGAGATCCTTTTGTTCCGCTCAAACCATATGCTCCAACTATCAGGCACAAACCGTTCAGGCCCACTTAGCCAACGGGTGTCTCCAAGCATCTTTTGGGCCAACCGTCCAGTCCAACAGTTTGTAACCGCTCACACTTGGGTCGACCCGGTCATCAAGTCAACTCGACTCCGACTCGTACCTGAGCCAGTCTAGCCATACCGAGCCTTAGCCAAAAGAAAATGCCCCGACACATGTCCCTACTACACCAAATCCTGGCAACGATGTGATCATGCCCACATCGCGCGTGCGCGATGCAGTGCGATGGACCGCATCGTAGGTGACTCGTGTGCACAACAACACTGTTCTCTTGTCACTCCATACAAGTGAACTAGAGGAGCTTCCATATATATCTCACGTATTTTCCCTAAACAATGTGGGACTAAAGGTCACATCCAACAAAGATAGCTTTTGGAGGAAAAGATGATGGATTTTCATTTGGCCAAAAAGTTTTGGAGGGAAGCTATTGAAAAACAAAATTTTGAATAAAAAATTAAAATACATATGACAACTCGGTTAAAGTCGCACCTTTTTATTTGTCTCCTACCAAAGATAAAACAACACATATTTTCTAAAACCCACAACATCACTTATATTGAACCAAACCCAACCGGAACTGGACGGCTTTGCGTGCTTATAAGAGGTTATGGACCCACATTGGGCTCGGACTAGTCCATCCAGGAACGAGCATTGATCCACTCAAAAGTTGCCCTACACAGACCTAGGGAAATCGACGGGGGTTGCCCAAGCATCAATTGCTTTGTCAGTCCCTCTATCCTCTGATACTTCGACAACATATATTCTCTCTCTACAATATGCTTTCTCTACATCATTCCCTTTCCTATCATAAAATTATACTGAGATTGTATTGTTCTTACAAAACAAATGTCAAGAACAATCCCAAAACGATACCAAACACATTCCCATAACTAAATTATTTCAAACATAGGCCCTTTGTTTCTGAGAATACTTATTCCCAAATTATCGAATTTTTAAATTATACCAAATTATTATCAGTTTTTTTTTCTCATCCTGGGGTAGTATTATATATTGATGCATTGATTTACCACTTTCTTTTTTTTTTTTTTTTTGTGGGGAGGGGGGTTAAACTGGACTACGACTTTTATAAAAATACTTCATTATATGAAGACAGGACGAGAGAGAATCATAAATTGTTTTAAAGAATTTGAAATTTTAGAGAAAAAAAATATACTATCAGCCTACGACCCTCTAACTAACATAAAATTTGGATAAACCCATTGAAACTTTTCATTTGAGCTCTAGCTCTTCTAACCAACCCAACATTAGGATAACCTTTTCCCTTTTTTTAATCCCCAAACCACCCTCTCCTCTCTCCGATCAGCCATGGTGAAGCGGCGGAGGCGGCCGCGAGCAGCGGTGAAGGAAGTGGCGGGCTCGAGTGGCAAAAGTGACAGGCGCGAGCTGCGGCAGTGGCTGCTGGGATTTGGTTTAGATTGGAATTTCTAGGTCTAGGGTCCATCCCATGGCCTTTCGATCTCAGTTAGGTCCAACGTCTGTGGCAGGTGGTTCGATAAGATCCAGCGGCGGCAGAGGAAGGGCGGTTTGGTTAGGTCCGGCGGGGGGGGGGGTTGGTTAGCTCCGACGGCGAGGGCGGCGGCAACGGCGGATGAGTGGCAGAAGACCTAAATTCAAAGGGAGATGAAGGATCATTTTCGCCTATATAGGTATGAGCTCAAATGGAAAGGTGTCGGGACTGCAACTCAAAACCATCTCCTAATGAGGGCTTCTTACAAAGTCTCCCAAAAAAACCCAAAGAGCCAATTCCACGCTATCTCTTCTCTAACATATGTATAGATGGGTCGGGTTACATGTAACACTCTCTCTCTCTCTTCCTATTCCATCCTCTCCTTCCTGCTCCCCGCATACTAGCCATGCCCATCCGGTGAATCGCACTGGATTTTATGCTTGTAACCATTAGATGGTGATGTTCTTTCTCCGTCCATCCATTGGCGTTGGATTCAGATCCAACTGTAAGCGGGCTTATGATCCACTATAAATGCCTTCTAAATTGTTGCGTGACTAATTATTATATTTTATTTTAAATATTGTAGGGTGGTTATAAGGTGATTAAGAGGAGCTGTAGGAAGTTTAGGGAGATATTGGTTGGTTATGGGGAGTTTATATTATGAGGAATTTGTATTTAAAGGGGTAATGGTATATGAATGGTATATGAAGAATGAAATTGATAGACAAGTTCGATCTACACCCGAAGTGGATCCCTTTGAAAGTTTGGACTCCCTCAAACAAGTCACTTTTCATTTTATGATTTATTTTATTTAGTCACGTAACATAAAAACTAGGGATTTTTTTCAAAATAATGTTTAAAAATAAAATATTTAAACAAATAGCGTTTGACCAAAAGTAATTACCATACTAGCGCTCTGACAGCCACAAGGCATGTTAGTGTCGTAAAGCGAGCCGCAATATTTTTTTTTCTGTTTCAAGTAGAACACGGTATTTGGATTGCAGGGTTAAATCTGGTATTATAGATACCGAATTTATCTAAAATCCAACAAAAAAAGCTAAGTATGGAAACGTTATATAAGGGGGCTTGGTTAAACTCGGTGTCCAGAATACCGTGTTTAAACTCCGTAATCCAAATACCGGGTTCTACATGAAACAGAAAAAAAAATATAAAAATAAATTCTCGCGGCTCGCTTTACGACGCTGACATGCCACGTTAGGGCTGTGCAAAAACCGACCAGAACCGCCTAACCGAACCGAAACCGATCAAAATTTAACCGAAATAACCAACTGAACATCAAACCGAACCGAAAACAAACCGAACCAACAAAACCGATTAAATCGGTTACGGTTCCCGGGTATGGAACACCGAACCGAAACCGAAAAAACCGACCCGACTTCTTAAAACATAAACCCAACGGCCATAATACTTTTGTTTCCAATATGTATAAGTATGAAGTAATTATGTTACATCTGCAATGCTGCAAAAGAGTGAACGTCAGTTGATTTTGCTTTGAACTTTCATTTTGGCACTATGTAAGGACACAATCATTCACTGATTTGTGACGAACTGACGATTAAGATTCAAGAGCCAAGGGCTCTAGCATACCCAATATCAACCGAAACCGAACCGAAAACCGATCACACCGAACCGACAAAAACCGACCATTTCGGTTTCAGTTTTGATATTTTGAAAACCGGATAAAAAATAAAACCGATGCTCACCCCTATGCCACGTGACTGTCAAAGTGTTAAATTGATAAATACTTTTGATCAAACACTATTGAATTAAATATTATTTTTTTAAAAATCCCTAAAATCTAAAGATACATCATGTGTGTTGGAACCCTGAGGCTTTCTTAACAACCTGATCAGATTAACAGGAATAAAAAAGAATTTTCCATATAACCCCCTAAATAATATTGATTTCAACACACCCACACACGCTTCCTTCTTGTTACCTTTGTACCCTTTGCTAAGGTAACAATGGGGGAAATCTATTAAATGTCAGGATATGTGAGGGAGTAATAAGTAAAACTTTAAAAGCAAGGGGGTTATCTATAATTTCAATATTTATTAGGATCTATATGCAAAAATCACAAAAAATAAAGGGAAATTTTATTCATACCCCAAAAATCTGTAATTAGCCCCTGTATCCCTAGCGTTTCTCAATAACTTACTCAACAATCCTTTAATACCAACAATGCCCTTTTTTTTTACCCCAAACCCCAAAGCGGCAAAGCCCCTGCTCAGCGTCTTTTGTACCCCCAACCCAACCCAACCCAACCCAATGCTTGTTTAAACTTAGCCCAAGCCCAACCCGTCGGGTTGGCCGGGTTGTGCGGGGTGGATTCGGGTTAACCCGCCCAAAGTCCGGTTGGGTTCAGGTTGGCCCGCTCAAGTTGCAGCTAGGGGTGGCAATGAGTCGTGTCGTGTGTAGTTTCGTGTCGTGTCCAAAACCCCTAGACCCGGACCCGACCCGTTTAACTAATCCTGTCTAGATCCTAAACCTGTAACCGACTCGCTAATAAATAGATAGACACGATAAGACCGGTAAGACCCGTTTACCACCCGGATCTATTCAGTTGACCCGGTCCGACCCAATCCGACTTGACCTGACCTGACCCGAAAGACCCACTGGTATTAAATATTATAGTATTGGATTGCTGGTAGACCCGACCCGACCCGACACGACCCGACCCGTTGAATACTAAACGGGTCTTCCCGGGTCTACCGTGTCCAGACCCTAAACCCGGACCCGACCCGTTTATTAAACGGGTCTATCGTGTCGACCCGTTTACGACCCAAACCCGTTTAGCTTTGTCCCAGACCCGCTAATTTCTTGTCGGGTTCCGTTGGGTCGAGAAGAAATAATTCGGGTTGGGCTAGGATTAGCCCGCCGAAATTCGGGTTGGACTCGGGTTGGGTTCAGGTTGGCCCGCCCAAGTTGTAGCTCGACTTGTGCCTCAAGTATCAACCAACTGCATAGGGTTTATTTAAGAGTGAGGTGTATTCAAGAGTGCATATAATTGGGGTATATTTAAGGGGGTATGTGTTTGATTGGGGTATAATCAAGTTCGGGCGGCCATTTAACTGGGGTGTATTGAAGGTGGGGTGTAAGGGGGAAGGGGTATTTTTGGGATAGGAATGGGGTATGAAAAAAAAAATGGGGTGGGTTCAAGTTTGTTCTGGGGGCTAATTACAGATTTATGGGGGTATGAATAAAATTTCCCAAAATAAAAGGGTTTTTTACAGACAAAACCCTGTAATCTTCTCTATTTACATATAAACTCCTAAAAAGTTTATATTTATTTTTTAACACCTTAAATCATCCAATATTTACATATCAATCCCTATAGTTAGTTGACTTCCAAAATGAATGAATTTTTTTGACATAACCGGAATCTAACTTTGACCTAATCCAAAAAATTCTCACATTTGAGGGATATTTATAGGGTTAAGATAAAATATTAATGATGAAATCAAAAATATTCTCTCGTTTTGGATGTCAACTAACTACAGGGGTCAATATGTCATGTTTGAATGAATTGAGGGATTTATATGTAACTATCATTTTGGCAAGGGTTTATGTACAAATAGAGAAGATTGTAGGTGTTGATTTGTAAAAAACCAAAAAGTAAAAAAATGAAAAAAAGATCATTCAACAGCCACACACCATACATCACTAGTTAAGAGAGAGAAAGTATAAACAACTTACTTATAAATTACGTCAATCAGGACATGAGCCAATTAAAATAGGGCCGAATCGACCCTTATTTTTTTTTTCTTTTCTGTTTACAATAATTTGGTTATGGATTAAAGCAGTAACGGGGCTCAGCATTAAGCTTTCAACAGCATCCGAATGGTCGTCGCACGATAACAGGATAGGTGCATCAATCTGCTCCGGTGGTCTCTTCATTCTCTCCCTTCTATCATTTTTCTACAGCTCCATTTTCTCAATCTTAGGTTTTATGATGCCGTTCTCGATGATTGGGCGTCCGGTTTTAGGAGGCAGAAACCTATGGGCGGAAGCAGGGATTGCATTCACCTGCATTGAGCTCGAAGCGGGGGATCTATGGATGCCGTTAATGACCGGTTCCTGATGACTGGATGTCTCTGCCTTCATGGCCATGGATGAGTACTTTGCTTCTGAACCAAAAAAAAAAAAAAAAGCAAACATAAGCTCAACATGAACAGTAAAAAATTAATACTTTTCCACTGAACATGATTTTCTTTAAGATCATGCGAACCTCTTAATAATTCAAAAGCGGATAATTTTCTTTATGGGGCAACTTAATTGAGAAATTTAACCTTAATGGAAAATATACAACTCAAATATTATCACATTGTTAATGTATATTGTAGGTTATACATATGAGCTAGGTGTACATGACTCGTTCCCTACACATGCATGATGCCTATATATTTGTGGCTATTGCCCTAATAAGAATTGTCCGTCATTCTCTCAACTCTCTCTCTCTCTCTCTCTCTCTCTCTCTCTCTCCTTCTTCTAGGGTTTTGGTGACATGGTTTCAGAACGAGTTTGATCCTTGCACCCTCCTTTCCGCCGCCTTGCCTGCGCCCGCAACGATCCCGTCGCCCTACGACTTGCGTCCAATCCCGCTGCAGCCTGCGCCCAGCACCTCTGCGCCCATAGTTGCGTCAAGGCGAGGCTAGGCGCCCGGAGGGAGCTTAGGCGTGGCCTTACGAGCATAGGCGTGACCTTATGTGCATAGGCGTTCACCAGGCACGGGTATATATGTATAGTCTATACTTGCAGGTATATATGTAATAGGAAACAATATAACACCTTACTAACATAAAATTGAACAAATTCTAGTTAAATGCATGCAACACAATGACTCATACATAGTATAAACAAGTAAACAATAAAAGGAACAAATAGAATACAAACACTTGCTAACATAAAATTGAGCATATTCTAATCAAATGCATGCAACACAATGAACATATACTATAAACAAGTATACAACAACAAAATGAACAAAGAAGATGGGAGCGGGTTGGGTTTTACATTAAAAAAAAACAAAATCATTGCCTAAACTAAGCGTGCGCCTAGCCTAGGTGCGCCTAAGTAAGGTCGAGGAACACTGAGGCCTAGCTATCTCCGGGCGCCTAGGCCCGCACTTTGACAACAATGTCTGCGCCCGATCGACTCGCGCCTGGCCCTCCTGCCCTGCACCAGCCCCTCCTACAGCCCGATCGGCCTGTGTCTGGCCCTCCTTCCCTGCGCCAGCACCTTCCTGCAGCCCGTCGGCCCTCCACCGGCCACTTTTGCAGCCCGTCGGCCATCCGTCGCCCTCTTCTACAACCCGCCGACCATCCGCCGACCCTCCTGGTGCCTGCGTCAGCCCTCTTGTACCAGCAGTCGACCCTCCCGAGCACCACGCCGACCCTCTCGTGCCAGCAGCCAGCCTCCCGAGCACTAGTCGGCCCTCATGTGCCTCAGTCGGCCCTCCTGCAACCCTGTGGGGCCTCTGCAACTAGCAGTTCTGCACCCGTTGGCCCTTCTCTACTCACGTCAAGTAGCGTACGCTTTTGACGATCGAGGCATTGCGTCTCTTGCATCTCTCGATGGCAACTTTCGATCCAGCCTCAACGGCGACCTCTAATCAGTCCTCAATGACGACCCTAGGCCAGTTCTCGACGACGCCTCTTGAGCAGACGAGAGATTTCCTCCCCGTCTAGACAGATTTTTCCTTGATCACGATAGCTGACTGGATTGTGTGGTCTGCCACCATCCGCAGTGTCCTGGATGGCCAAGTCCTGCATGGGCATCTTGACGGCTCTACACCTGCTCCTGTTGCTGCTTCTGGAGCAGGGATCTCTAACACCTGGAGCCTTCGTGACGGTCGTATCCGGGTGTTTCTTGTTGCCTCGGTCGACCGCTCGCTTCGAGCTGACCTTGTCACCTTTGCTACTGCGGCAGAACTATGACCTCATCTCACAGAGCGCTTTGTGGAGCAGAGCAGGGCCCATGAGTACAGTTTTTGTCTTAGGCCCAGTCTGCTCAGTAGGAGCAGACGATTCAGCAGTTTCACAGCCTTATGCGCGGCTACTAGAATGAGCTCCAGGCTTTGGAGCCCCTATGCTGGAGATGTCCAGACTTGGTGCCTTCTAGCACGAGCTGCAGTTCTTTCGGGAATGACAACTCTATTAGTTTCTGATAGCTCTTCACCCTGAGTTCTCTCCACTCACTAGACAGTTGATCCATATGGATCCCCTTCCTCGCTTGGATGGTGTTATAACTGAACTTATTGCTGAGTAGACCCGTGTCAGACCTCTATACCCTCCAGTTTTGAGAGTGTTCTTGCTACTGGCCTACCTCCAAGACCCACTTCCACTGCTCCACTCTCTCACGGTCCCTCCTGTTTCTCTGGCACGTCCGGTAGCCCATCTAACACTCGGAGGTGCACCCACTGTGGCAAGCAGAAGCTCGAGGCACACGGTCGACTCCTATTGGCAGCTTCATCCAGAGAAGCGTGTTGACCCACCTAACTGTGGTCGACCCACTGCTGCAGTTGTTGGCGTCCCTACTGCAGATGCTATTACGACGGATCGCCTTCAACGTCTCGAGACACGCCTTGAGCAGCTCTTTCTGCAACCTGCCTCTGGCTCCTCTGGCTCTTCCAGACCCTTAGCCTTCTCTGTCACCTCGAGTACCTCAGCACCTTGGTTTATGAACTCCGAGGTCTCTCACCATATGACCCTGGACCACTCCATCCTTACTGCATGCTCATCTGCCACCCGCATTCCTCCGATCTACACTACAGATGGCTCTCTTTTAACCATCTCGCAGACTGTGTCCATAACTACCGCCTCAGACCCTACTGGTCTTCTCTCTCTATCTTTTGTTTTGTACGCACCTCAGCTTTGCATGAATTTAATTTCTATTAGCAGTCTGTGTGATTCCGTCCTAACAGTCACTTTTTCTTTTTCTTCTTGTGTTGTGCAGGATCCACGCTCGGGACAGAGGATCGATGTTGCTCGTAGGGCTGGCGGATTATACCACCTAGAGTATCTTCATTATCTGTTATCCCTTATTCAGTCTTTTGTGGTGATATCTCTTCTGATGCCGACCTGTGGCACATGAGATTTAGGTCATGTATCTGAATCTCGACTTAAAAGTCTTTTTCAGTCTGGAGCTTTAGGCCAAGGTTCCTATTCTACTCTTTTTTTTTATACGGGATGTCAGTTGGCTAAGCATTCAGCTAGCCCTTTTTATTCTAGTTTGTTGAGGTCCTGTAGTCCTTTTGATTTAGTGCACTTTGATATTTGGGGTCCTGCATCTTTATCTTCTATGAATGATTATCTTTATTATGTTAGTTTTATTGATGACAATTCATGTGGGTTTATCTTCTTCATCAGCGATCTAACATTCTTGAGGTCTATTAAACCTTCACAGCCATGGTTCATACTCAGTTTCATGCTCGTATCAAGACTTTTCGGTCTGATTGTGCTCGTGAGTATCTCTCCTCTACTATGTGCTCTATCCTTTAGTCCCATGGGACTCTCTTCCAACAATCTTGTCGCCACACTCATGAGCAGAATAGGGTTGCTGAGCGGAAATATCGTCACATCCTTGAGATAGCTTATGCTCAGCTTCTCTTCTCATTCGTTCCTCGCACCTTCTAGGCAAAAGTCATTTTGACCTCTGTCAACCTCATTAACATCACCCCCTCCTCAATTCTCTCGGGTGTTTCTCCTCATGAACGTCTCTATGGCACCCTTCCCGACTACAGCATGCTGCGTACTTTGGGGTACACGTGATGTCCTTCCTTCTAGGGGTGGCAATGGGTCGTGTCGTGTCGGGTTCGTATCGTGTCTAGTTTCGTGTCGTGTCCAAAACCCCCAGACCCGGACCTGACCCGTTTAACTAATCGTGTCTAGATCATAAACCCGTACCCGACCCACTAATAAACGGGTAGACCCGATAAGACCCGTTTACCACCCGAGACTATTCAGTTGACCCGATCCGACCCAATCCGACTCGACCCGACCTGACCCGAAAGACCCGCTGGTATTATATATTATATTATCGGATTGCGGGTAGACCCGACCCGACACGACCCGTTGAATACTAAACGGGTCTTCCCCGGTCTACCGTGTCCAGACCCTAAACCCGAACCCGACCCGTTTATTAAACGGGTCTATCGTGTCAACCCGTTTACGACCCGAACCCGTTTAGCCCTGACCCAGACCCGCTAACTTCGTGTCGGGTTGTGTCGGGTCTGCCGTGTCGGATCCGAAATTGCCAGCCCTACTTCCTTCCCATGAGCATAACAAGCTTTCGACTAGGTCCACTAAGAATGTGCTCTTGGGGCTCAGTTCTGAGCACAAGGGGTATCATTGCTATGACCCCTTGGCTCGTCGTCTTCGCATCTATCGACATGTTTCCTTTGTCAAGGATGTTCCCTATTACTCTGCTGCGTCTCAAGATCTTACCTTTCTTGAGATTCCTACCGCTCCCTCCTCTGTGTCTCAACATGCTCCTTCTACGACACCCTCTCCTTATGCTACTGCTTCTCCTCTTGCTCCTGCTCTTGAACATTTACCTCCTATTACAGTAGTAGCCCCTCCCTTCTTCTCCTTCCGTCTCAGATGTTTCTCCTGTGTCTTATTCCTCTTCCTTGGGTCCTTCGTCTCCTTCACATGTTTCACCCTTTCTTTAGGTGTATTCTCAACGTAGTCAACATGTCCCACCTTCATCTGACAGTGACACCTCTGGTACGCCGTCTACTTCGAGCAGGCTTCCTCTACCGGATGTGGATCCTAACACTCCTCGCTATCCGCAACGCGAGCGCCGCCACCCTGACCACTTTATCTACTCTTCTTACCGTTTTGGGTTTGCTGCAGTCACTTCCTACTCGCCTCAGTTCTTTGCTTACCTTACTTCCCTTCACACAGGCAAACCAGGTCCTACAGAGAGGCACTGCAGTACCCTGTGTGGCAACAGGCTATGGCTGAGGAATTCCAGGTCTTCGAGCAGACTCAGAAATGAGAGGTTGTCCCTCTGCCAGTTAGTATTGAGCCTATTAGCTGCAAGTGGATCTTCAAGATCAACCATCGTCCGGATTGCTTCATTGATCAGTACAAGGCTCATCTCCTTGCAAGAGGCTTTACCCAGTAGTATGGGATTGATTATGACGAAATTTTTGCTCCGGTGGATCAAATGACCACCATTCAGACCCTCCTTGTTGTCGTTGCTGCTCGAGGTTGGCCCCTATTTCAGATGGATGTGAAGAATGGGTTTTTATGGACTAAGGAGATTGTTCATCTACGGCGTTTTCTTCGAGATCTTGGTGTCGATACTTCTGACCCTACGACTCTTCATTGTGACAACAAGAGTGTTATTCAGATTGTCAGCAATCCGGTTTTTCATGAGTGGACAAAGCACATTGAGCTCAACTATTACTTCTCCATAGAGCAATACAAGGTTAAGACCATTTCTCTATCCTATGTGTCATCCACAGAGCAGTTTGCTGATTTTTTCACAAAGTCACATCCCTCTCCTTATTTTCGGTTTCTTATTAACAAACTCTCAGTGTTTGATCCACCGTGAGTTTGAGAGAGGGTGTTAATGTATATTGTAGGTCATACATATAAGTTAGGTATACAAGACTCATTCCCTAAACATGTATGATGCCTATATATTTGTCGCTATTGCCCTAATGAGCATTGTCCGTCATTCTCCCAAACCCTAGCCATTTCTCTCTCTCACCTTCTAGGGTTTTGGCGACACACTAATAAGGAATGATTGGCCACTTGCCAAGAATTAATAAAGTTAACTTGGTAATAGAAATCAATCTAAACAAAACGAAATAGAGCGAATGTGATTCGATGGAAATTATTGGAAGTGGGCACCAATTAAACCTTGATGCACATGAGTTTCTCAAATTGACCATTCTTGATATCTTCAATCTATTATACAAGAAATGAAGATATTTATAATCGTATTAAAATTGGTTAGATGAAGTGAAAAGGAGCTGCCATAGTGTTATGTGATAAAAATTGTTGGATACCCTCACACCCCAAAACCCAGGTCATAAGGAGAGGTCCACAGAGTATATTAAGTGGTTGATGGGTGCCTCCCTCACCGATATGGGACTATCCGTCAACACTCCCCCTCACGCGGAGCACGCGTGGCAAGGATCCTCCCACGCGGAGCACGTGCGGCAATGCACGATCGGTGGTGAGCACCTGGCGCAGGAGACGGTGAACCCTAGCTCTGATACCATGTTAGATACCCTAATGCCCCAAAACCTGAGTCGTAAGGGGAGGTCTATAGGGGGTATATGAAGCGGGTGATGGGTGTCTCCCTCACCGACGTGGGACTATCCATCAAAAAAAACTATGACGGGTGAAATTGAAGGAAAGATGTCATATAACAAATTAACAATAATAAGGTTAAATATATTATAGATAAGAGTGTTTGGCAAGGAAAGAATACTCGTTAAGAATGAATACGGAAGAAAGGATAAAATAAGGCAAGCTCCAAAGTTCCGACGATAAAAGAAAAGATATAAAAATGACGGTTCAGATGGCTAGGCTGTTTACAACGGAGATCAGAGGCTCCTCCGAGAAAACGGGTGCATGTACAAGTGGGGGCCAGCAGGAGAGGTGAACCAAAAACGACTTTGATGTGATGAAATCAAGACTTGGATGATGATAAGCAGTGGGCATCACATTCCAGGTTGTGTGATGAATGTGGGTCACACAAAATCATTGAGCCAGGATTTATAATTAGCAACAATCAAAATGTGAGACAGAGGACTACACACTTATCGTTTAACACTTAGCAAATGGAATTGATAAATTTTTAACCATAAGCGTGCGTCAAGGTCTGTGCAAAATGATTGCACCGCTTTATTTCAACATTGCATTAAATTCACAAAAAACAAAGCAATCATTGCACCATTCATAAATCTTGACGACCATCATTGGCTATAACCAGCTAAATCCACCTCTAAAGATTTAACAAAAAAGTGTCAAATCCAACTCAAGCAAATATAATGTCTGTGTGTGTATTGGTGCCCGCCATGATGGCAATGATAAGTTTAGATTACCTTTCTTGATCCCACAGGTGACAAGATTCCGAAGACAGTCTCGGAATTCTGTCAACATGCATCTCTCTTGCTCAGCATAGACTTCATTTACACTCTGGCCACAGGGAAACCTTGGAGAGGGAGTGCCATTTCGGGAATTCATGAACATTGTGTCTTGCTCATCACACATCAGTGCCAGCGTTCCAGGCGACATAGGCCTTCCACCTTTGTGACCTTCAGTACATTCAGATCCAGACTCTTCCGTGCTAGTTTTGTCTGCATGCGTGCCACTAGAACGGTCATCAGCTGAGGCTTTAGGAACATCTGGCTCTTTCTGGATTTCATCCCTGTCAAGGTTCGACGAGGCAAGGGAGCTTTCTGTTTGATATTCCCTCTCTGCTAGCTTTTCCTCCTGAACCTTTTTATCTGGAAAATTTAGTTGAAAAGACTAAGGATACAAAAAGGGACAAAACATTAGGACGATCAGGAATTCAGAAGCTTAACTGGCATTTAAAGTTTAAACCAGCAAACTCAAAGTTCACTGCAAAATTTGGTCAACTACTGAACGAAAAAAAAATATATTACTAGAATTCTGTAGGAAGAAGTTTAATGAGGTTCTAAACTGCGTTCTAATCAGTTTACAGTAAGCAGTAATAACCAAACAAGTTGTCCATGAGAAGAGTACAGACACGCAAGAGAAACATGCACACATTTGATGCCACCAATATATACGTAAACTAGGTGCTAACCTTGTGAAATGCACGGACGGGATGCGGCTCAGTATCGGAAGCATATTTGTAGGGAGGAAACCTTACTCCGCGAAGCATATTTGTAGAGAGTAAGGTCGGACGGTTGGGAACAACGGATCCTTCGATTACATGCCAAAAGGCCTTCTTGAGGTGAAGTCGAGGAAAGTGTGGGGGACAAGAGTCAACCCTAAATCTCTCATGAAGAGGATGATAATTTCTCCAAAACTGAAATCTTATGTTGTTTTTCATCTTTTAAACATCCAAGGTTATCAACAGGGTGGAGATAGAAGGAATAGAGGGTACCAAGGGTGGAGAAAAGGAAAGACAAAAGGAAAGAAACAGAAAGAAGAGGGAGATGAGAGAGGACGACGTGGAGAGTGAAGACGGCTCAGATGGAAGTCTCTACGGCAACAAACAGAAGATAAAAATCCATTGGTTTGGCCCATTACAGGGGAATAGACACGACTATTAGGTGAAAAGGAGAGAGAGGAGGGCAGTGAGAAGGCTACATGGGTTCCTCGAATAATAAAAGTCCATTGGTTTGGCCCATTACTTGCCATGTCATCAAGGCACTTAAGTTGTGCCCATCAAACTATCTTATCACGTTTTAAATCTCATCCATCGACGCCCTGCAGAAACTTGTTAGCCTATTTATTTAATTAAATAAAGCTAAAAACATATCTAAATCAGCCCGGAATGATGCGAAAGCAACCCGAATACAATTGCGAGCATCTCCCATACTTTAGGTAATAGAAAATGACAAAAAAACATCATAAAAATGACCAAAAACTGAAATGAAGCATGAAAATTGCTAAATAAATTATTTTTTTCAGTAAATAAAATAAAAGAAAATTCATGATGTATACCATGTTGCATCACATCATTGACTTTAAAACACCTTTCCACAAGGGTGAAGTCTAACTGTGACTTAACTTCTTACATGTAAAGGAGAGAAACTTCTGAAATTCTACTTCTAATGAAACTATTCAACTACCACCCTGAATATTTTGCCACAGCAGAGAAAAATAAGAACAAAATCTGATTTTTATATTAAGTGATGGAAGATTGATTAATAGAAGGGAATCATGATTCATGAATATGAAAAATTGATGAAAAAAATATGCTACTCCATGTTTTGAGACAGCAATTGATGAAACACAAGTACATAAGCAGAATCCAGTAGAAATTAGAACAAGCACAATGACA
Organism: Chamaelirium japonicum; assembly: GCA_947650365.1. Classification (NCBI taxonomy): domain Eukaryota; kingdom Viridiplantae; phylum Streptophyta; class Magnoliopsida; order Liliales; family Melanthiaceae; genus Chamaelirium; species Chamaelirium japonicum. The sequence goes on along the minus strand of OX393559.1, from coordinate 19,585,523 downwards.
GTCAATATAGTCACAGCAACTATACGAAAGAATGGTTGAGAAGAGTAAAGAAGTCAGAAGAATAAGAAAAGGAGAGAAGAAAATATCTCACCTGTGCGTTTAAGAGACTAGTAAAGTAGAAATTTTAAAAGTTATCTTTTATCGATGTTAATGGATAGTCTCACATCGGTGAGGGAGGCACCCATCGACCCGGGTTTCAGGGTGTGAGGGTATCTAACATGGTATCAAAGCTAGCCCGTCTCTTGCTCCTGCTCTTGCTCCGGGTACTCCCCAGCGATCGTGCCTTGCCACGCATGCTCCACGTGGGAGGATCCTTGCCACGTGTGCTCCGCGTGAGAGGGAGTGTTAATAGATAGTCCCACATCGGTGAGAGAGGCACTCATCAACCCGGGTTTTGGGGTGTGAGGGTATCTAACAATCGGTTTTTTTACCAAATAAAAGTCTTAAAGTTACAAGGTAGATTAGTCATTTTACCACAACATTTAGCAAGTCCAGAAAATAACCTTTTCATCAAAGTTGAGGGGTGATAGTATCAAAAAAAAGAAACTAATGGAGGGGGCTAGCAGCAAAACTAGGTATAATTGAAGGGGTCAAAGTGTATTTTTCACTTATTTCTGTGAAATCCATTTCTTCTTGAAAAACAATATTCACTAAGCAAGCTCTGAGTTATTCATCGGTCAGGGTAATGTAAAATTAGATATTTGATCTATGGTAATGTCTTACTGGTGTTTGGTTAAGGTGATCGGATCACTCTTAATAGTTAATACGTTAGAGGTTATTCTTGCACATTAAGTCAAGCAGCAAGAGTGGGTAATTACAAGGACTAATTACATAGAAGGCAGGAACAATGGCCTATTGCATTGATGTACACAGAAAGATTTAGCCAAAGTGTCTTTTCTACCAAATACTTAGGGCTCTTATGGTACAAAGACTCAACATAGCTCTACATCAGCCTTCGCTAGACACTAACAGAGGAAAAGTGCAGGAGTGGACAAATGGACATTTATCTTTAGCTGGTAGACTAGAGCTGATCAAATCTGTGCTCTCTTCTCTAAGTATAGTGGAGTGCAGCATTTCAATTCGAAAACAGGTTGCAAAAATAGTATTCATAAACAACTGAGGATCAATTAACATATCAATATCCATCACAATGTAAACAGGAATTGTTCATCCAAAGCAGTAGGGGACTTCATACCATCAGCAATTTCAACATGTTTAAATGGCTTTTGAATGTAGCATCTGGGTATACAATTATTTAGATGGATTGGGCTACATATAACTATCTGAAAGGTGAAGACTCCTTGCACTGTTCAATGCACTGGAAATGTAATAGTTTCTTTTGAAAATCTACTTTTGGCCTCAAACAAAGCGGCTGAGTTAATTCAGTTTAAATTGGCACTAGATCTAAGATATCAGTCTGGTAGGCCCCCTACATGGTTTGAAGATCGGGCCGAACCCAAACCCAACCACGCGAAATGTCGGATTTTAACGTAGCCAAACCGAACAACGCTCGAACTGATTCTTCATTGTGATAGTAACACAAATTAGTGATCCTGTCTTCAGACTAGTCTCAAACTAAATACAAATAACATCACCACAGAAACAATGTTGTCCACATCTAAACTTTTGTCCATCATGAGTGGTATATGACATCATTTATTTACTAGGAATTGATTTTAGACTATGACGAAAGATAATGCTTTCATCATAAAATCCATGATATTATACTCGCTACAGATGGTTTCTAACCATACTACTAAGAAAGATTGCAACAATTTGGAGGTCACGTGCCATGCTTAACCATTTCTCTCAAACCAAGTTCATAACAACTAAAAAAGTATCACACCCTTTATGTAGCACAAAAGTACTTAGTTTTTTATTCTAATATTCTTAGTAATTTGCTTTTCCTTTTAAATTTTCTATTTCTTTCAGTTTTTAAATCTTCAAATTGTTTTATCAATTTTTTCAGAGCATTGACCGAATGGCCAAAGCCAAAACGACCGAGCAGTTTCGTGTTTGGCGCAGGCTGAACCCAAAAAACGAATCCAAAATTTCAAACCTTGGCCCCCTGGCTTCATATTGGAATTACCAAGTTGCCAGGCCTTTCTCAAGTCGCAAGTGGATTTGCAAATAACCTGAAAGTATTTTGATTTAAGTTCTAATTCCTCGATTTCTAGCTTCTGCGTAGAGAGGTACTGCTGAAACAAGCCTTCCAAATGAGGCTATGGAAGATAAAGTAACTTGGAAGTTGGAAAAAATAACTAATAGATTTTCAGTTAAATCAGCCATTGGAGCCTTGACTGGAAATTCTAGGTTGGAGCTTGGGTAAAAGCTTTCTGGGAAGAGCACCTTGACTAAGCATTCTCTTGTCACATGTGAGCAAGGTTCGAAATTTCCATTTCGGTCAATATTTTGACCCCACTTCATATGGAAATATTTCGATAGTGTGGAAATATTGTAATTATATAGAAATGGTTGAAATATTAATTTTTTAATGAAATTTTTCAGTGAATCTCTGCATAGTCATAAACCAAGTATATATACACAATTTGGAGCACTTAGATAATATTTATACTCTATCTATGGGTGTAGAGCATCACAAAGCATGTATTATGCATTTGAATCTATGAGTCTTGTGCAGTCTTGTTTTGTCCTGTTTTGATCTATGTTTTTAAAATGGTTTTTAATCTTTTTTGTGGATAAAAATATTTCCAAAATAAAGATTAGTTGATTGTTAAAATAATGTTTCAAATGATTTTGAAAACGGACATAAAATAAGAAAGTTGTGCAAGTTTGAAATCGTGCAAAAATTATGCTGAAATGCAAAACACTGTTTTTTTACTAAGTCTGAAAAAATGAGTTTTTATAAAGAAAAGTTTTTATGCATTCAAAATTTTCTTTGACGGACCATAGTTTTCTAGATGTACTTGTAGTTCTACATCTTGTGGAATTTTTAGAGCTAAAAATGAGTTGATTTAACCATTTTTCTCAACATACAAATTTTATGAAAAACCGAAAAAACTGTATTCTCCTACTAAAATTAAAAGCATACTTATTGATTCACTTGGTTTTTGATTTTTTTGATATTTTTATTGAAATCAAATAGGGGGGTATTTGCTTATTTACATATAATAACTTAAAGTAAATGAAGAAAATAAAAATTAAGTAAGACGACATTTACATAAATGTTATTATATGTAAATAAGCTGCTGAGAACGAAACCCTCAATCCCCTTTTATAACCAGTCAGTTCTAACATTTCGGTGCCAAAATCCCGAAATATCTCGAAATTTCCACGAAATATCGAGATATTTCGTGCCAACAAATATATCGTGTGAAATATCGCGATATTATCGTGATTTTCATTTCGTTCGATATCACAATAGGAATTTCGTGCCGAGGTCTGAGAAAACTGAGATATTTCACGAGAAAAGAAAATGGTATTGTTCGGAGACTTTAGACTAATGTGCGGTGTTCTGTGCTACCATTTGGATCCTTTGGTAGAAATGGAATGGTATATCTTTAAAGATATGAGTTGAAGTAAATTGAAAAGCTAGGAAGCATAGACACTTCCCCAAGCCTCCCGTACTCGTGTCGGACACATGTCGGACATCGACACTCGTCGGACACACATGTGCCGTGTCCTTCGTACTTCCGGGAGCCGGACACTGTCGGACACTCCTCGGACACTCGGGACACTGCGGGTTGACGGATTGTTCGATATAGGGTCGGGTTACAAGCTGTGGTGATTCAGTTTTGGCTTCAACCTATCTAATCCTCTGAGATTATAACCTCAGATAATCAAATAGGTTGAAGCCAAAACTAAATCGCAGTCGTTCTTTTGCATGTCATTTGGGCCTGAGTGTGATTCACTTGTCAGGATGGTTATGATGGACGGTTACGATTCAGGTTTGGTTTTAACTTATCTTATCCTCTGAGGTTTCAGATAGGTTGAAGTCAAAACTGAAACACAACCGTTATTTTCCATACCATTTAGAACTGTCTGCGATTCACCGATCGGGCTGAATGTAACTAACGATAGCAATGCAGTATGCATTAAATTTTTATTTTAGTTGTTTTCTATGATGTTTTTTCGGTTATCGAAATATATATGAATTGCAAACATATATAAAATATTAATTTAAAAATATTAATTTATTTTGCCGTGTCCCCGTTGTACCCGTGTCCTCCTTTTTTAGGATTTGCCGTGTCGACGAACCCGTGTCGTGTCGTACCCGTGTCCCCGTACCAGTGTCAGTGCTTCTTAGTTGAAAAGCTTAGTAGGATCAGTGATGTTGTATCTACTAAATGGAAGTATTCAGATTTTAAAGTAGTAAGAAATATGTAAATGAAACAATGGGTAGATGGGATTGTTTGATGCAAGAAGAATAATGGTAGAGGCCTGAAGCGTTGTAAGTTGTAACTATCTTCCTATATAAATAAAGTTTTTAGCTTGCCCTTAAAAAAAATCTTGAGATTCTTTTGGCTCTATTGATAAGGCAATTATTGAGTAGCTAAAAAGGGTTTAAAAAGAACTGTTAATCAGCTAACCCAAGAAAGGAGAGAAGAAATATTTTGTTTTTTAATCTCATAATTCCATCAGTTTCTGGAGACATTGGTAGCAAAAACAACAGAAACAACTGGTCTTTAGTAAGTAGCATCAGATCAAAGCTAAAAGGCTCCAGAACTGATTTAAGACAACTGCATACATCTACTTACACATTAATTTATCCACTAAAAAACTTCATATGTCAATTAAAATGCAACAGTGCCTGCAAAAAAACCTCTTATATACCGTCAACCATACCAGAAAATCCTTTGGCGGTCTCTCTTGATACTACCACTAATAGCTTACAGAGCGCCTTTATATCCTCTGGTTGGACAATGTCTGCTAGAAGAGGCCTTCAGGATAAATAAACAAAAGTCAAACCTTCACGGAAGCAAATTCAAAATGTAGCTTGGCAAAACAGTAAAAACAGAAAATGAACATTTCACCAGATAAGATCATCAGAAGATCCATCTCTACCTGTACATAACCTTAGTAGATCCAACTGGGGGGTTAATAGCACGAGCTAAAGGAATGGAAGGTAAAGAAGAATCAAGTCCTGAAGTCTTCAGATGACTAGCCTGATATGCATAGGTAACTGTTAGTGACAATAGCCAATAAGCATGGTTGTTCAAATCAAGTAAGCATACACATTGAACATAAATAACTAAGCAACGACTGAACGGTAGTTGATTTTCATTTATATAGATAAGATCATAAAAAAGAACATCTTAAAAAGTAGAGGACTTGCAGCTACCTCCCTAAAGAACCATTAAATTAACAAATGAAAAAAAATGGAAATATATTGCAGTGGTGATCTCTATAAGAATGAGAAAGCGGGAAAGTACCTGAGGGAACTGCGCAAGCCTGTGAATCGATTGATCCTTTATTGACGTGCCAAATAAGGGCTCCTGATGTTTCCTCTTCTTAGATGCTGGAGAACCATATCCGGAGGCTCCAATAGCCCCATTAAAAGCAGCATTTGTTGACTGCTGCTGCATGTAGGTCAGCGTGTTTCCATGGTCCCCATGGAAAAGAGCTTTCCTCTCTTCGCTTCCTTCAAAGTTCTTGCAATCCATACATTTACAATTTTCAGAACAAAGAATGTTGGCTTGGAAGCACTCACAGTACTTCTTGAGGCACCCTGACTTCTTGCAGTGACATCCTTTATTGTGTTTTCCCACCAAAGCGAGTTCTCCTGCCTCCTCCTGGAATATGAAGGCATGTCTTCAACTTAGTACGCAAAATAAAATAACTTGAATGCCAAGAAAGGAAATTAGAAGCGAGTCAATAACTTCGAACATATTTTCTCAGTTGGAAGGTAACTAAAAGCAAGTTTTGTAATTTAATGAGGTCCTCAAAGAGGATTGATCAAATGAATATATCTATATATTTGGGTGCGCCTTGCTAGCAGGATATGGATAAGATATGTTCTAAATGTACTTTTCTCCATCAGTTAATGTCTCTTCCTTTGTTCTTGTCTCTTGCCTTTCTGAGAGCCTCTACATAAATGTCAAGTTCGCATAATTTTTCCCTTTCAGAGAAGCAGTAAACGATCAATTAAACTTGAAGAACAGCAATACAGTAGTACCCCATTTTTACCTCAACAGGATTTGTAAGGAGAAGAGACTGTCTCAAACACAAACAGAAATAAAAACTACAACAATAACAACCTATGATTGATCTATAGGTCTTTGCTGAAGCCCTCATCTTGATAAGCATCCCACATAATGAATGAACCAGAGTACTGTACCAGTAAGAGATAATACAGAGACAAAGCTACATCCTTCCCACTCGGAAAGAAACATCAGCATTCCACAGATATTATCTTTGGAGTCGCAACACAAAGGAATTGGAAAATCTCCCAACTGTATGAAAATTAAGGATCTGGAGTTGGACGAGCATAATAAACTTCACTGAAACCTTTTAGTGGGCAAAAGCCAATACATATAAATACAATGGAAATAAGCCCTGACATAAGTATTATAATCTCTCATGCGTGAGGGGGGTTCGGCCTAGACCCCTAAAAGTTTATTATAATAAAGTAGATGTAATGTACTGGTCAGTGGGGAAAAAATCAAAATATATTTCGGTATCGATGATCAAGCTTCTCCTTAGGATTCCCCGGTAAGGCCCACATCCATGACTTAATTAGTTGAGCCATTTGTTTCAAAGGATCCGCTAGTTGACTCTTCTTCATGAAGATTCTGAAGTTTCTTCTAAAAACAAGGGAAAGTGGAAGAATATGTCCTCTCATAATCTCATCTACTATGTCAATTGCCCAAATTATGCATATGAACAAGTGATGAGTGTGGTCCCCACCAAGGTGAACGTACCAAACCAAGACGGAAATAAAGGAAAGAGGCACATATGTACATACAATCAAGGAACAAAATATCGATATATTTCGCAAAATATCGCGAAATATATCGGAAAAATGAAAACCCGATACGAAATACCACCTGCAATCTCGAGCAGAACTGGAAATGTCAAAATATCGAGCGGTTTCGCAAAATATCGCGATATTTCCACGAAATATTACCATCTCCACGAAATATCGCGAGATTTTATCGAAATTTTGCGAAATTTTCGGAAAATTTTACGAAATATATCCGACATTCAACTCCTTTTTAGCTCAAAAAATTCCACAAGATGTAGAAGTACGAGTGCATCTAGAAAACCATGGTCTGTCTTAGGAAATTTTGAATGTATAAAAAATTTTCTATATAAAAACTCTTTTTCCAGACTTAGTAAAAAAACAGTGTTTCACATTTCAGCATAATTTTTGCACAATTTCAAACTTGCATAACTTTCTTGTTTTAAGTCCGCTTTCAAAATCGTTTGAAATATTATTTTAACAATCAACTAATCTTTATTTCGAAAATATTTTTATCCAAAAAAAATATTAAAAAACATTTGAAAAATATATATCAAAACCGAACCAAATAAGATTACACAAGACTCACAGGCTCAATACATTGAATACATGTTATGTGAAGCTCTACACCCCTAGATAGGGTACAAATATTATTTGAGTGTTCCAAAGTGTATCTATACTTGGTTTATGACTATCCAAAGTTTCACTAAAAATTTCCATTAAAAAATCAATATGTCCACTATTTCTACAAAATTGCAATATTTCCACACTGTCGAAATATGTCCACGAAATATTTCCATATCCAGAAGGTCGAAATTTCCACCGAAATGGAGATTCCGAACCTTGCATACAATGCGGATTCTATCTAACACACACCCCTCAAACTCAAGGTGGATCACAGACCGAGAGTTTGTTCAACAGAAGTTGAAAGCACTGTAAATCTAACTTAATTGGCAATTAATAACAGTTTACAAATCCTAGATGTAACAAAGAGCACCATCAATATCTCAAGACCCTGAAGCACCACCAACCGAAGGAGTTGGGACTAAGAGAATCATATACTCAAGCAAGTCAACCACACTACTCGGAGATAGTCGGGTCCCACCAGCACTATTTCGAGCTACCACGCTAACTACATTGAAAGACCATCCAAGATTCGACTTGATGGTCAATCTATACAACTTGATCAAAAAAAGAACATAGTTTCCTCCTTATGGATTGTGTTTTTGAAGACTGCTTATGGGGCAATATCTTTACCAGTCTCACCACTTCATGGGACAGAAGCGTCGCCAACCTACTTTGGACAATCTGGCTGGAGCAGAATGTAAGGGTCTTCCAACAGATGGAGAAGACTATGGAAGCTATATTCAGAGTTTTGGTAAGGAAATTTGCAAGCTCCTCGGTAGGGGACATATGATGGAGCAAGAGAGAACCAACAAGGTAATGATAGCAAACGGAGTGGTAGTCGATCAAGATGTGATTCATCCGCTCATGAAAGATTGGGTTGCAAGCAATCTGTAGTACTCTAATTGTCACCATAAAAAGAAAAAAGGGAAGCAGATGTAGCACCCATATCACTAAGAATATGCTTAAGCCAAAGGATCTCATCAAAAGTATCAGTCATGACGTGATCCTCAGCTGCAATGCTGTAACAGGAGACGATGGTCATGCTTTTTACTCCACCTAGAGACACAAGTCTCCAAGGAAGATGCAAAAACAGTTGGTCGACTAGCGATCAGAGGGATCACCAATTCAATCAACGTTGGTAAAAACCTAATGCTCCAAGATAGAAACGAAATAAATGATGAGCGAGCGAGTGCGAGGGCCACAAAGGTATCAAAGAATACTTAGCTTCAGAAAGCAGCATAATGTACAGTATAGAGAGCACTGACAAACTGAGTGAGTGAGCTCTATGCAAGCAATGTCGGGATGAGAGAATGTCAAATAGAGCAGACCCCAACAAGCTGACGATAAAGCATGGGATCTGAACTAGGCTCGTCGTCACTATGACGAATTTCACAATAAGCACATGTGCATTATCTGCAGTTCGGAAGTCGGTGAAGGAGGCACGACTGAGCAAATTTGCAACATACTTCTATTAAATCATGTAGCTCCAAAAAAGAAGGTGATAACAAGACCTAAGGAGTGACGCAAGGACCCAAGATCCTCCAGATCAAACTACCTTAGAAGATTATTATTTAAAAAAGGTAATGGTGGAGACATCGTCACCATGATGTTCATGTAATCCACATACAAGAGAAGGAAGGCTCGAGCACAAGAGGAGAAACGAACCAAGAGGCATAGTCATGACTCGTGAGAGCTCTTCATGAAGCCAGCCGTAGTAGTAGCCTGGCAAAAGCACTTAAACTATGCACAAAGGACCTATTTGAGTCCATATAGCACGATGAAGGAGGCACACATGCAGTGGATAAGAGAACAGGCCAGGGAGAGATGCATATAATGCTCCTCGGATAGATCACCATAACGAAAATCATTCTTCATGTCCATCTGAAAAAGTGACACCCATGAACAACAGCCACATTAGTAAGAGTACCAATTGAAGTCATCTTGGTCACAGTCTCGTAATAGCAAATGCCGTGCTCTATAGTGAATCCCTAAGACACAATCTGAGCCATGTACCGCTTAATGGAAGCATCAGATAGATGTTTGATCTTGTAATTCATTTACAACTAAGGGGGAGCTTGCCAATAAGGGAAACAAGATCCCACATATGAGTATGTTAAAGTGCTTAAAGCTCCTCTGTCATACCTTATTGCCACTAAGAATATTGAACCGCCTCACGACAGGACTTAGGCTCCTGATGGAAATGAATGGACGCAAGAAAAGGGTGGAACAGCAGAACCAAACTTATTGGTGGACAATGCTCACGCTGGATGTAAGGACATCAGTGTTCTAAAAAGCGGCCCAGGCGGCGCCTAGGTGCTAGGCGGCCCCCCACCGCCTCGCCTAGGTCCTAGGCGCTCCAGAAAAGCGGCCAAGCTCCCAGGCGGGGCAAGGCGGCCGCCTAGGCGGTCTACGCGGGGCAAGGCGGCCGCCTAGGCGGGCTGAGGCTGGCCAGGCGGGCTGAGGCTGGCTAGGCGGACCAGGCGGGCTGAGGCGGACCATGTTTGCTTTTGTTGTTGTTAATTACTCAATCTTGAATTATGGTTATATACTTGTTCTTCAAAATAATGGTTTGGGATAATCTTGAACTTATATTAATTTTTAAACATATATATATTATATAATATCAAAATAATAATTAAAAATATTAAAAAAAGGCAAAACGCCTAGGCGCCGCCTAGGCCCCGCCTAGGCGCTAGGCGGCCCCCCACCGCCCGACTAGCGCCTAGCGCTTTTTAGAACCATGAAGGACATAAAGGAGTAGTATCAGGATCCAGGAAAGGCGACCTATGCATGTGCAGAGGAGTAAGGTTTGAGAATTTAGGTTCATATTTGGATTCGGATTCGACTGGGAAAAACGACTTGGTTTGGGCTTGGATTCAATTGTTCGGTCAATAATATTAAAAAATATGAAACTCGGAAATTAGGGTTTGATTTCATATCCAAGTCTTGTGATGTGACTTTTGGAATAACTATTGTGAATATATACACATGGCTTATGCTGAAATTAATAGAACAATGATATAAACCAAATCCAAAAGCCTAACTGTGTTTTGTCCACTCAACATACATTTTTAATGTTTGGCCTCTTCACTAGGCACATTTTTCAAGAGATCTCGAAATTATGGGTATGACTTTCAAAATCGTGAGCATAGCAGGTAAGTTCCAAATCCAAGTGCCAGCCTAGACAACTTTTAGAGCATGGAAAGATTATTTTGCGAGCAATATGGCAAAACAACCCGCAAAAATTATGTTATACTTCCGTCGACAGGATACTCGGGTCATGAAAGTATCCCAATCATTCAGTATAGCCAGGATATCAAGTCTGTGTGAAGCCCATGAAAAGTGCAGCAGTAAAAACGGACAATAATAGCAGAACCCTGACAAAGAAGGTGCATAAAAAACTTTCCAATGGTATGTTTCAATAATTAATTACTTAGTTTCACTGCAAGCATGATGCACAGGCCATATGTAAACATACCACATTAACCGGGGAAAGAGTCCAAAACTTGATTAGTGATAACTTATTTATCAGACAAGTTCTAGTGAAAAACTACGAAAAAAAACAAATCCAACTGTCAGAAACAAATGAAATCGACACATTTAAACTATACAGCTTGAAAAACCATCCATGAGTCAACATGTTGTTTTGAGAATCACTTGACAACAAATGTATGTAAAACTCAAATCACCTATGAAGATTGCAAACGCAAAGATCAAAGATCACCAAACAAATAGACATACTACATGCATGCTGCATAAGAAATAAGAGTGATCAAGCCTTTAGTTCAAAATTATGCACTAGTTTGTTTTGAGATATAAACCTTTAAAGAAACCATAATATTTTCCATCCAAAAGACTTAATACATACCCTACTATCCCTGATTGCATGCGGACTGCTGGCAATCTTGGGCCTGAAGGCATTGGGGTTTCGCTCAAGAATAGCTTCAACAGCCTCATACCTAACAGCTTCATTCTCTATGTTGTTACAACAGTTCGCACAATTGCAGCCGTCGCAGTAAGTCCCAGATGCAAAACACTCACAATACCTGACCATGTTACATGTATATGTGAGATAAATTCAGATAATAAAGAAAATCATCAGAGTAAAAAAGTATAAATTAATCATCAAGTCAAGCACATTACTGCAGTAACACTTGCAATGTCATAGTACAGAAGGTCAAATTACCAAGCCTGGGGTTAAGATAGCATGCAGCTTCTACAATCATATTGAACTTTGCAGTTTCATTTGTTGGAAACTGATGCAAACAAATTAGGTAGAAAATTGAGTACAAAGAAGTATAAATCTGCTCCCACTGGAACAGTACTAAAGAAGTACATTAAATGCATGGCAACATGGAGTAATTTTTTCCCATTCAGGGCTTATTTGAAATCAATGAAATAACTTGTGAAAAAGGATTCATAAAACCGACCCCAAATAGTTGGGATAAGGCTAAATGGTTAAGGTTATGGCTCATTTGAAATCGATCATGGATGAGCATGTAAATATCCAACTTGCCCTGATATAACACAAGAATGACTTTTTTTCTTTGTGCCAACTCGTTGGCCCTTTATCAGAAAGCGAAAATTTTTTATTTAAAGAATCATTTGTGTACACTATATTTGTTCAACAAGAGGTCCCAGTACAAAACACTGTTGCAGACTTGCAGAATGTAACATATTTATTTTCTACTAGTGCGATTTAAATTAATTATGAGCTACGACAAAATATTATGATTCATATTAATTATGACGACAAAATAATATGGTTTTCTTTACTACCTTCAAATTAAAAAGACAGAACAAACTTTGAGTCCATTTAATTTTACGTCTTTCTCTGAACATTGTTCACATTGCATCTAAAATTGTAAAGAAAGACAGCAATTATCATATCCTCAAGGATCACATTTCAAAAAATCAAATTGAGCTCCCAAACCAGTATAAATATGCAAGCACAAAATAAACCTTCTTACTGTTAACAGAGTCAATTTTTGAATAAGTTGTGTGACAACACCTGGAGTGCTCCAAAAGGCCGATCATATGAAGAGAGAACAGAGCGGGTATATGAAGCGGCCCAATCCCGCTCCCCTGGTCGATGTGGGACTATTACCAGTGGAGCATCTCAACCCCCCCCCCCTCCCCCCCCTTTTCACACGTGGCACACGAGGCGAGGCACAATCGGGAGACACAGGGAGTGGGCCTAGCTCTAGTACCATGTGACATCACCCGAATTGTTCCAAAAGGCCAACCTTATGAAGGGAGGAGAGCATAGTGGGTATATGAAGTGGCCCAATCCCGCTCCCTTAGCCGATGTGGGACTATTACTGGTAGAGCATCTCAACAAGTTGCATTGCAAAGTCTTGCACTAATAACTCAGTTTTTTTACTCCTACGATCAGTTCAGAAACAAAGGACATGCATTTCACACTAACAAGTATTAGTGTGTTCAAACAAAAGTGCACACATTACATGCATTGCCCTAGAGATCTCACGGACTCACACCACATGGATCATCTAACTTCCAAGTGCATCCGCAATGCTAATGAATTGTTGATTTAGCAACAAAAGTACAAATTAGATGGCCACCAGGTGGGGAGACCGGAAAAAAAAAAAAAGATAAGCAAATGTTTCAAATGCATCTTCATATATCTGGGAAGGATGAACTCGCTATGTTTTCAGTTGAACCTTCTACCGATGCACTAGGTCCCAACAATATGAAGCTCAAAGAAGCCCATGGTCGCTACATCCCAAATAGTTCCCCATATGCCCCAGTATTGATATGACCATTTGGAACTCAGTACATATGACGATGTTGACCATTGAAGCACCATTTATGTAGGGACTAGCCCCAACGATTGTGAGGCCTGTAGTGCCCCAATCAGTCACAATAAAACCATAAATAGGCTATATGCCATAATATACTTGACTATCACTTGCCACGACATCGCTCATGTTGTTCAGCGTTCATGCTCTATTCACTGTGTGACTCTTCTACGCATCCTTTAGTACCCTTGTGTCATGATTACTCTCTCGCTTCTCATGTCTTCTTCATCTTCTCTAGAGCTTCACGCTTTTGCTAATGCAAAAGAATTAGGTTGGTCCAACAAATTGGCGTTCGACTACAGGCAAGGTTCTAAAAAACGCTAGGCGCAAATCGGGCGGTGGGGGTCCGCTTAGCGCCTAGGCGGCGCCTATTTGTTTTGGCTTTTTTTCAATTCTTTTTTAAAAAAGGGGTGAGCCACCGTTGAGAAATGCTGGATCCAAGAAAGGGACTGCCGCTAAGGAAGGCCGAATCAAGAGAGTGACTACCGTTGAGGAGCCCGTCTGAACCCGTCTGGCCTGCCTATCCCACCTGGTCAGCCTGAGCCCGCCTCGCCTGCCTATCCCGCCTAGACCGCCTAGGCGGTCACTTTGCCCCGCCTAGCTCCGCCTAGGAGCTTAGCCGCTTTTCTGGAGCACCTAGAGCCTAGGCTAGGCCGTGGGGGGGCTCCTAGCGCCTAAGCGGTCGTCTATGCCGCTTTTTAGAACACTGACTACAGGTTTTTACATCTTCCTTGATAATTCTCTCATCTCGTGGAAGATCACAAAGCAGGACACCGTTTCCAGTTCCAGCACTGATGCCAAATATTGTGCAATTTCTCGTACAGTTTTAGAGATTTTTGGCTTAGGTGTCATCATCGTGATTTGGGCGTCGAATCGTTTACACTTACTCCTCTTTATTATGATAACCAGAGTGCTATTCGGATTGCTAGTAATCTAGTTTTTCACGAGCATGTGAAGCACATCAAGATTGATTGTCACTTCGTGTGCCACCATTATCCCGATGGTTCTCTCTCCCTCCTTTATGTGTTCACTATGGAGCAACTTATAGATTTCTTCACAAAGAATTATTACATAGCTTTTTAGCTTCCACTGGGCAAATTTCATATTTATGATCCACCTTGGGCTTGAGGGGGTATTACAAAGTATATATACCTTTTACATAGATTATGTTTGTGTAGCCTGTCTATTCTTTTCATTCTTTGTGTGGTATGCTCACCATGTTGGAGATCGTACTCATATCTTGTACATATATAGCAAATGCCCATGCCCGTCAGCACTCGGATGGCCGCCTTCGACAGCCGCGGCTACCTTCGGGTGTGATTCACTTGTTAGATAGAGAACACTAATTAACCTTCCAAAAAAAGTACCAATTAACATCAAATGCCCATTAAATGTCATTGAATAGATATTTACCATCTCTAAAGTATGTTTTTAATATCTTATAATACATTTTTAATAGGATTTATAAGAGAGCCGTATTCACACACGAGAGAGAGGGGCGACTCGGCTCGAAATCGAAATAACCAATTTGGGAGGAGAAGAGAATTACGGAATTTATTACCTACCTAATTTTGGGTAGCTATGATTGGGGATTTGGGGCAATTAATTAGGTAGTTAGCCAATTTGGGCAACAGACGACTGTGATATTTACATAAAATCGGACGACTAAAATGGGTTTTTTTGTCTTAGTCAGCACAATACCATTGTGCCATGTTATATAGATATAATTGGATGCCCTAATGGAGATTCACTTGCTCCTCAAGTTTCAAAAACTATATTTAAAAAGTTCATAATATAGTAAGGGCATTTTAGTACTGGTCCTTTGGATATTAGCACCCATACAAACCTAGGAATGTGATTACTCGAAAACTTGCTCGTAAGAAGTGCATTCCCCACAAGCAGTGTTTTTAGAGGCGGGGAGTTTTGCCTGCTGTGGGGCGAGGCGTAAGCCCCACGAATTTTTATTTTTTTAATTTAAATTATATATATATATAATATTATATAAAGGAGTGAAAATAGATTAAAAACAAACAAAATAAAAAAATACTATGAGCAAAGGTAGCAAACAAAGCATTTAATCCTACAAACATGGTTGATAAATCACAAATATACAAATAACGATAATAAAAATGAACTTGTCATTGTCTTTCAATATCATTTAAGATCTAATTATAAGTTTTTAACCAAAATTCAAACTATCAATGTTTATATTTCATAGATTCTATCATTCCATACATGATATAGAACCAATTTAAAACAACTTTAGTTCCCAAAATATCATAATCGTCATCTAAGAGAGTAAGATGCATATAAAAGATCACACGGTAGCAATCAAATCATTTTTTTTCAACTATGCAAACAAACTCCAGTGGGGCGTAAGTCCAGCCCATTGGGGCGTAAAAGGCGTGCCCGGACGTTCGAGGCGTACGTCCCAATGGTTCGGCGTAAGCCCCATAGGAAAAAAGTCCCAGTTAAAGCCGCCCCGAGCGTTTTAGGACCGCCCAGCCCCGGGGCGAGCCCCGGGCGTCCCCTGAGGCGAGTTTTTTAAAAGACTGCCCGCAAGAAAAAGCTGCCACAAGCCATTTAGCAACAAACTCTATCAGACATTTTCTTCTTATTTCACCATAATATAGCAGGATGGATTTCAGTTACATCACTTTCGTCTGATCCCATTCTCAACACAGCATATTGTCCTATATTTTTGGGAAAGTAACACAGACCCCTATAGTTTCACTCACTATCTTTTCAGTCAAAGTCGGTAGTCGGCCTCTAGTCGGACAAAGACTGACTAGGACTAGTCAAGACTAATTCGGGACTAGTCGGTCAAAAATTATTATAACCCCTCCCCCCTCCCTAAGCATATATGATATATGAACTAGCATAAATGTCAATAAGTATATGATATTAGTCGGTCAATAACAATGCATGCCTTCATACTTCACAGCATGGGTATAAATACATAAGTAACATAACACGGTTGGATTGGCTTCATGCCATGTCAGAAGACTTAAAACTAAGAATTCATCACAATATTTGTTTGTTGATGTTTAATCTGTGAACAACCCCAATTTTAATTATAGTGTTATATGCCTATCATTTGGTGAACTGGGGGGTTACTTGTAAGTCTCGGGAGCAGGGAGGATTAGGGGTGATCAATCTGAGAGACTTCAACAGAGCGCTCCTCGGGAAGTGGTGGTGGAGATTACAGAATGATCAGGGGGACCACTGGTCGTCCATTATCAGAGATCGCTATTTCAGACGCTTCTCTCCTTTGCAAGCTCGGTGTAGGAAATCAGGTACTCGGTCCTCTTTCTGGAAGGGTATTTGTAAAGTTGGAGCTCCTTTTCGGGCTGGCACCAAGCTTATTCTCGGGAACGGCAAATCTATCAAGTTCTGGCTTGACCAGTGGGTCGGCGATATTAGCTTAGCTACACTGTTCCCAGATCTGTTCGAGTTGGCTTGGGATCCCCAGGCCTCTGTGCGCTCTCAAACGTCAGGTTCAGTTTCGAGCCGTACCTGGTCAGTGAAATTTAGGCGGCGAATCCCTCCCACTCTCCAGGGTCATCTAGCGGACCTTCACAGTATCGTGGAAGCTTTCTCACTGGGAGAAGATAGGGATTACTCCAGCTGGAAATGGAACAACTCAGGGATCTTCTCGGTGAAGTCATTCTACCACTTCTTCAATAATGGAGGCACTATCTGTCCCATCTCGAGCCACCTTTGGAGATCGCCAGCACCGTTGAAAACCAGAATCTTCATGTGGTTAGCCATCAGGGGGAGAATCTTGACGAGGGTACATCTGAGGAGGAGGAACAACCCGAATGTGACTGATCTTTCCTGCCCCCTTTGCCACGGACATAGGGAGGATGTTAATCATCTTCTTTTGAGGTGCCCCTTCTCTAGGGAGCTGTGGTCGACACTGAAACGGAAGTTCCGCATCAGAGATCACCCGGCCTCTATCCGTTCCCTTTGGACGGTTTGGAGACCTAAGAGGGTGGACAAGAATCTTCGGCCAACTTGGGACCTGCTTTCCATTGGGCTTTGCTGGAGCATCTGGAGGGAGCGCAATT
Organism: Chamaelirium japonicum; assembly: GCA_947650365.1. Lineage (NCBI taxonomy): Eukaryota > Viridiplantae > Streptophyta > Magnoliopsida > Liliales > Melanthiaceae > Chamaelirium > Chamaelirium japonicum. The sequence goes on along the minus strand of OX393559.1, from coordinate 19,568,085 downwards.
CTCGTGTCTTCACAGGGAAGGAGGCCTCGATCGCTACTATCTGGAACGACTTTGTGTCGTTGGTTCGGAGTTGGTCCCCAGGTTTTCCTGTCAAGCTCTCGGGTTGTATCCTCCCTTTTCTTTCTAAACTCTGACTTTCTATTCCATTAATAAAAGCTTGGGGTATGCTTAACCCCATCCTCTCTCTCTCGGAGAGGAATTCTCAAAAAAAAAAACAAATAAACAATAAGTATTTGTCTATGTTATTATCTCAGGTTCTCAACAGATGATTATAAGGAAGAGCCATAGTTGCGACTCAAGAGTCAAGACTTCAAGGCAATGCAAAAAAATCCAAACAAAATTGCTTGTAGAGACTCCTTGCAAAAAAAAATAAAAAATTTGCTTGCAGAATGCGGCCTGGGGACTAGTCTCAGTCGCTAGTCGGGAACTAGTCAGGATTCCGTCCAGCTATGAAAGAATCGGAATTAGTCAGTCGGCAAAATGCCGCCTAGGGACCAGTCACCACCTAGTCCCGATTTTGATAGCATAGCTCACTATTACTAACACCCCATTACAGAAGTATAATAACCTTTGCTATCCAACATTATTTGAATGAATAAGATAAATACTAGTTTTTATAGAGCCAAAATGCATATAGGTTTATCACGTGCCAATGCCATCACACAAATACCAATATTTAGTGCCATAAACGTCGGTTCAACAGTCCCTAAACAAATATGACAGAAGATGCTACAAAAGAAGGATTTGATCAGCTACTTTCCTTGGCATTATAAGTTATGTCACTTGTCGGGGGGAAAATCTCGTTGGTGAGGCGCTCGATCTGCAAGGCAAGGAAAACGTAAGAACGGCTGGCTCCGTGAGGAGCGCAGACCCTCTGACGCTCAAGTCAGTGATGGTTCAAAAATGGGGAGGTTTAAAAGTGATAAAATGTACAGGTTTCTGAGTTTCGAACCTGTACTTTGAAGCCGGGGATCGTACCTTTATAGACCTTTTACAGACCGCCAGAGTTCGACACGTGGCCGCTCTTTTTCGCACCTTCTACACCTTCACGTGCCAGCCCATATGGGCCTTTAATGGCCTTTGTCTTTTAGCCTGCCAGGCGGTGGCGGTCTAGTCCAGGTGGGTGTTCTGGAAGTCTCTAGTCTGGGGCGCTCTAGACCGACCTTGGCCGGCGAATGTGGCTCGCAATCGTCCAAGTAGTTCCACGGGGACGGTGTCATCTGTCGATTTGTTATCGCCTTACTGTAGGCGACCTCCACAGGACAAGGAGGCGAACTCCTTTGCTGTTACGTGATCGGGCGAGCTCCTAGGCGAACTGCGGGTGTTGAATCCTCTGAGGGGCTCTTTAAACTACGCTTAGGGCGACCTTTTCCGCGTACGAGCCAATCGCGTGCGGTCAGAGCAAGCTCCCGGGCGAGCTGTGCCTTGCAGTACCTCATGAATGAGACCTCGAGAAAGATAATGTTATATCCAAGGGACGCAGTGATCCGCTACTGCAAGAGGACGTTAGCCAGGAGCAACCTCTTCCGCGTGTGAGCTCCCGGGCGAGCTGTGGGTGTTCGTGGATATCCTTCTAAGCTTTCTGTTAGCAAGAGGCGATTTCTCCGAGTACAAGGTAATCGCGTGCGGATTGATAAACATCTCGGGTAAGCGAGCTCCTGAACGAGCTATGAGTGTTGAATCTTCAGAAGTATTCTGCAACTCCCAAGCAGATGACGACATCCTCCGCGGGCGAGCTGATCGCGTGTGGTCTAGGCAATCTTTCTGTGGGCGAGCTATTAGACGGTCATTATTGTTGGGCTTTTTCAGAACCTCTCCATCTCGTTGCTCTTCCAAAAGGCGACTCCTCCACGAGCAAACTAACCACGTGCGGATGGAGCGAGCTCCTGGTGCACTGAGGTAGGTGATCTGTCACGGGGGAGCTGATCATGTGCGACTAGACGAGCTCGCGGTAGATCTTACATCAAACAACGGGCAAAAGATGAGTCCTTCAAAGGGGGCACCTCGCGTGCGAACTGAACGCATGTGAGGTGTTTGTAAAGGCCGAGGCCGGCTTCTTTGGGAATTCTTTGAACTCCAAGACATTTATTGGTCACAATGCTGCTTACCCAAAAATCGGGGTTGGCCTTGAATCCTGAGCTCATCCAGGGGGGGCCTCTTCTTTGGTCACCCGAGGTCACCAAGGGTGTGCCCAAAAACAAGGGCAATCTCCCTGTGGACTTCTGTTGTCTCGTCGTGTCCTCCCCTGCTGCCGCCTGTGGATGACGAACCGATAACATTTTTTTGGCACCATCATCACTCATGAGTCATGACAAGACTGAGGCACACAAGCAATCATGTCAAGCACACAAGCAACCATGTTGATTAAGTTATAAACAAACAGCATGGAACACGTGTTTCAAAGCACATCAATCATAACTGTTTAGAGTTATAAAGTACTAGGTTAAATTAAAGCAAGTAAGACGCATTAAACATGAAAAACCAGTACAACAATCTACGAATTACACTTACAACTTCAAGCATTTTGAGTGTCTGCAGTTGCAATTCTTCTTTTTCGTCGGAGTGGCATCTTTAACTTCAAATAAAGGGCGTAGACGTGATTTTGGGGACTCTGGCTTCCTGGAGAAACACAAGGATAGCCGAAAGTAAACCATCTGAAATTTCTAGACTGAGCTGTTCCACTAGGGTCCACAGAGGTCTTAAAAAGCATGAAAGCTTGTCTACAGATTAACACATCCAAGAATGTTGGGAGAGAAATTTCTAGGAGGTCTGAAAACTTTGAGACACTTCCAGAAAGCCACCAATTCTGTTCTGGTTGGATATTACATAGAATAGACAGTAGACATACAAAAAAAAAATCTAGAATTTTAATGTTATAAGAAATTAGCATAGGCAATCATCAAAGTTCCATTAACCATTGATATCTAAAATTAACAAGAAGAAAGTGTCTGAACAATAAAAACATTTATCATAAGCAATTAAGGAAAAAAAAAATCAAGAATTAAATTGAAGCTCTAATAGAAACGGTTCCCATTTTATGATGTTCGATCATAGAACTGTTGTCGAACTACTCATCTGCATCGATGAAAGGTATACTGTACCGCATCATTTTGATCGATCAACAGATTCGTAAATTACAACTTATATGTCCATACTTTCAAAATGCTAGAAGCTTTTGAATTTCAGTAGATAAACGGAGAAAATGAAATTAGCCCTTGTCTCCTCATTTAAAAGATCAAAATTGATCAATCAACAAATTCGTAAATTACAACTTATATGTCTTTCAAAATGCTATAAGCTTTTGAATTTCAGCAGAAAAATGGAAAAAATGAAATTAGCCCTTGTTTCCTCATTTAAAAGATTAAATTTGACTTCTACAAGGGAGGGAAATCGGGCAAATCATGTCATGCTGTGAATCGTTAAATCGTTGAGAGAAACCTCCAGGACTAAGATCATACCAAACCGAGAGACAGAAAAACCTAAGAATTTTTTTTTTTTGAAGAGAAAACCTAAGAAATTAAAGAAATTTATACACATCAAGATAGATACCACCAATGAGACCAGAACTCACACAGGTAAGGGAATCGAGGGGCGGGGGGTGGGCAGAGTAGGCGGTAATGGAGATTGCAGCTGCTGCTGCGGCTGTGGCAACTGCTCGACGGCCATGGGGGCGGCGGCCGGTGCTGCAAAGTATGTGGACGTGAAATCCAGCTGCCGGACGAGCTTCTTCGGCGGGAAATCGGAGGGCGCTGGCGTGGAGGATTGGATGCCTTGCTCCATCAGAAGCCGTCCAATCGGCAACCGAGCAATTTCAAGAAATCAAAAGAGGGAAGAAAAGGATCCGATCAGAGGATTTCAGTTCTGCCCGGAGCAATCAAATCCTCCACCCGGTAGAGATTTCAAAGGCCTTGAGAGCCACCAGATTTTTATGGAGGCAGCTCGGAGATCGCCGGAGGTCGGGGAGGGGATCCGGAAAATGAACCCCGGGGGGACTGTCTGTCGGTGAAGAATCGTGCTGTGGAGATCCGTCGAGTGGGGAGGAGGGAGGCGGGGGAGGGAGGGAGAAAGGCTGGATTTTATCCTGCGGCTGCGGGAAAACTTTTTGGGGACGGGGCAGGAGGCGAGGGAGAAGACAATGGCCCCTTCTCTCTCTCTCTCTCTCTCTCTCTCTCTCTCTCTCTCCCTCTCTGCTTTCGAAATCAAATTCCTAATATTCAACGCACGGATGGGCCCAATGGATGGATCGGACGGTTAAAACGAATTATACGGATCGTGTGGCGGAAATTCATAGGCGTCGGGATGTCGGGTTGGTAGCCATCGGATTGGAGGAAGGGTTTTCCTTTCTGTTTTTTATTTTTGAAATAAAAAACAGAATAAAAACCTAGTGTTGATCAGTTCAAGTGACGGGAGTGATCATAAGACAGTCTCCACCGTTGGATGAGGGTAGGGGTCCTCGATCGAAAGGTGGGATTGGCGCGAGTTCTTTGTTTACCGCGCTAAAGTTCCAGCAGAAAAGGAATCTTGCGTGAGATCCATTTAATTAGCCATCGTGGCAGCGGGACATTGGTCGGTTACACCAGGAAAAATAATAAGAATTTATTTATGTCGTACATTTGTTGGACTTGTTCCCACTCACAAAATTAATTACAATCCCTCACAAAGAAGGGAAATTTTATTCATACCCCAAAAATCTGTAATTAGCCCCCGTATCCCTAGCGTTTCTCAATAACTTACTCAACAATCCTTTAATACCAACAATGCCCTTTTTTTTATACCCCAAACCCCAAAGCCATTGCTCAGCGTCTTTTGTACCCCAACCCAACCCAATGCTCGTTTAAACTTAGCCCCGCCCAACCCGTCGGGTTGTGCGGGGTGGGTTCGGGTTAACCCACCCAAAGTCGGGTTGGGTTCGGGTTGGCCCGCCCAAGTTGCAGCTAGGGGTGGCAATGAGTCGTGTCGTGTCGGGTTCGTGTTGTGTCTAGTTTCGTGTCGTGTCCAAAACCCCTAGACCCGGACCCGACCCGTTTAACTAATCGTGTCTAGATCCTAAACCCGTACCCGACTAGCTAATAAACAGGTAGACACGATAAGACCCGTTTACCACCCGGATCTATTCAGTTGACCCGATCCGACCCAATCCGACTTGACCCGACCTGACCCGAAAGACCCACTGGTTTTATATATTATAGTATCGGATTGTTGGTAGACCCGACCCGACCCGACCCGACATGACCTATTGAATACTAAATGGGTCTTCCTGGGTCTACCGTGTCCAGACCCTAAACCCGGACCCGACCCGTTTAATAAACGGGTCTATCGTGTCGACCCGTTTACGACCCAAACCCGTTTAGCCTTGACCCAGACCCACTAACTTCGTGTCGGGTCGAGGAGAAATGATTCAGGTTGGGCTCGGATTAGCCCACCCAAATTCGGGTTGGGTTCGGGTTGGACTCGGGTTGGGTTCAGGTTGGCCCGCCCAAGTTGCAGCTCTACTTGTGCCTTCAAGTATCAGCCAACTGCATGGGGTTTATTTAAGAGTGGGGTGTATTCAAGAGTGCATATAATTGGGGTATATTTAAGGGGGTATGTGTTTGATTGGGGTATAATCAAGTTGGGGCGGGCCATTTAACTGGGGTGTATTGAAGGTGGGGTGTAAGGGGGAAGGGTATTTTTGGGAAAAGAATGGGGTATGAAAAAAAAAAATGGGGTGTATTCAAGTTTCTTGGAAATGGGGGCTAATTACAGATTTATGGGGTATGAATAATATTTCCCCACAAAGAAACAGGGTTTTTTGGACCTTGCCCCCTGCTTAATTGGGATAACTAAAAAGTACCCCCTCGGATCTTAATTTTTGAGCTTTATCCCTCCAAAAACTGTTTTTTCATTGCAAAAGACCACGTGGATTTGTGGTCAACAAGGGGTAAGACTCAAAAATTAAGGTCATAGGGGGTACTTATTAATCACCTCAATTAACTGGGTGCAAGGTCCAAAAAACCCAAAAAAAAAATTACAGTTAATAAATTGTTACTACGATTTTTGTAAAAGCAATGTTGTTTAGCCATCGGGGTTTCCATCCGGATGGAGCCATCCTGATGTGACACCTGACTAGAACAGTCCCTTTGCCTAATCAACATTCGCGACATCAGAATTCAAAAGCCTTCAAATCAATTCTCTTTTTAATTATTATTCTTTTTTGTTATTAGCCTAAGACCCTTCTAACGACCCAAGTGGTACAGTAAACCCAGCATTTAGTCCCTCCCTCACACCCTTATTCAAAGGGTTAATGTGTGAAAAGTCCCTGACAACAAATCCATCCCATGAACATGACACCTAAAAGTTTCATTTAGCCTAAGGTCCCTGCCTTTTTTGGTAAACCCAAAGCTACCCCCGGCTTAGCCTCTCATCTCTCCTGAGCAACTCCGGCGGCGACTGCAGCAGAGGCGGCGGGGGCAGTGACCAGCAGCTCAGGAGGCGGCGGCGGCGACAGTAAGCAGCAGAGGCGGAGCGGTTGCAGCAGAGGCGACAGGGGCAACAGCCAGCAGCTCCGGCGATGGCAACTGCATCAGAGGCGACAGGGGCAACGGCCAACAGCTTCGACGACGACGGTGAGCAGCTCTGGAAAAGCGGTGCATTCGGTTCAGGACGATGAGCAGCTCCGGCCTAGGTCTAGGGTTTATCCCATAGCCTACATATCTTAGGGTTAGGGTTAGGTTAGGTTCGACGGCGGCAGCGAGCGGCTTCGGCAGCAGCGTTCGGTGTTCGGTGGCGATGAGCAGCTTCGACGGGTCACTGGTTCGGTGGCAGGCAAAAGACAATTCGAAATGCTATGGAGGGCATTTTCGTCCATAGCATTTCAAAGTCCTTAAGCTAAACTGATCTCTTTGTCGGGGATGGCTCACTAAGTCCCCCATTTTTAAATGACCATTTTGCATCTATAGTTGTTATACAGTGATAAGAAGTCGTTTGTACAGTTTTTTTGGGAGGTCATTAGTCTAAGGCCTCTCTAATTAACTAACCATGTAGTTTGATAAATCCCTCTAACTGTTTTGTAATGCACTAACTCCCTCCCTCACTCAATTTTTTAAAAATAACCATTTTGCCCCTTTAACTACCTATGTAGAACCCGATGTATTTTTTTTTTTTTTTACATGCTTTGTACAGTGAAATCCCTAATAGTAGACCCAAAAAGGTGTAGCTACTACAGTGATTTCATTGTGGCAGTAATATTTCGGAGTATAAATTCAGTGAAATCCCTAATAGTAGACCCAAAAAGGTGTAGCTACTACAGTAATTTCACTGTGGCAGTAATATTTCGGAGTATAAATTCAATTGCTACAGTGAAATTATTATAGCTGCTAGAGCGATTTCACTGTAGCAACCGAATCTATACTCCATAGCCGCAACAGTGATTTCACTATAGCAATAATATTCCGGAGCTAAATTCGGTTACTACAGATAAATCATTGTGTATGCTACAGCGATTTCACTATAGCAACCTTAATTTATCCTTCATTACCCCGAATTAACATCATTGTAGCTACAGAATTTAGAGTATAAATTCAGGTTAGCGGAGTATCAATTTGATTGCTACAATGATTTCACCATAGCAACCGAATCTATGCTCCCGAATGTTATTGCTATAGTGAATGCATTGTAGCAACTACGGAGTATCAATTAGGGCTAGCGGAGTACAAATTCAGTTGATATATCGAGGTAATGGTAGGGGTCTTTTAGTCATTTGATGGGGTTTGAATATGTCAACAGGGATTTTAATGTATAGGTGTCTTTTCGGGCTGGGTCTAAACTCAAACGAAACTATTGTCGGGATTGATGCTTTAAAGCATATTCTATAAAATGGCTTATCACCAACTCCTCCTCCTCTCCCCCTTTTTTTAACATTTGTTGTATAGTGAAATCCTCAATGATAGACTTAAAACACTATAGTTGCTACAACGATTTTATTGTAGCAATAATTATTTTGAAGTATCAATTGGGTCATTCTTAGAGTATCAATTCGGTTTGCTACAATGAAATCACTGTAGTTGCTAAAGTGATTTCATTGCAACAACTGCATTGATACTCTACTACCCAAATTGATACTCTGAAACCATTGTAAGTTATTAACAAATTCTAGGGTAACAATTCGAGGCAATAGATTATCAATTCGATTGCTACAATGATTTCATTGTAGCAACTAAAGTGATTTCACTATAGCAAGCGAATTGATATACTCCAGAATTGTTAACTGAGTATCAATTCGGTTGCTACAAGAGGGGGCATTTTTGTCATTTGATATGAGTTGAAAAAGTCAACAAGGGCTCAATGTAAAAGTGTTTTTTTTTTTTGGATGCCTTTGCGCTCAAACTAACACATTATCGGGAATGGAGTTTTAAAGCATCTCCTAAAAATGGTTTTTCAGCAAGTTCCTACCCCCTCCTTTTTTTTGGTAGATCGACAGGTGCCCCGAAACCTTTCAAGCAATGGCCCACTTTAGGCTCAAACTAATCCTTTCGAGAGTCAAGCTCAGCCCACTCGAAAAATTTCCATTGCACTCCTAGGCAAAATCGAGGGGGGTAGAAGTCGAACACACAACCTCCTTACCGAAGCATTAGTTCCTTGCCAACTCTCTTATTCGGCTATCCATGGTGGGTCACTTTTTAAACACTTGATGATATGAAGTGTGTGCAAAGGGTTTAAAAATGCAAGGCTTGTATGGTATAGGGTTTGTAATATACAAATCCTAAGCAATAACCACAAGAACTCATTGATTTTTTAGGCGAAAAAACCATAGGACAAATGTCATAAATTTTTTTTTATTGAGATAATGAAACATGTGTTTTAACTTTAGTCCCACATTACTTGGGGGAAGTGCAAAACGTGTGTATTCAAGAGAAAACTTCCTTTATTGTCTTGTATCAACACAAGAGTCAAGACGTGCACCCACTATACAAGCACGCGCGCGTCGGCCGGGCACAAGGCACGTGGCTGCTAACGGTCTTCATGTTCTTTTTGGGCCCAATTTGTCTATTTTTTAAAATTAATTATTGTAATTTCAACCGTCTTTTATTGTTTTTTTTACCAAGTGTTTGTTGGAAATTATCCTATGGCAGAGGCCCGCAGCTGAAGCAAATGTTAGGTCCGAAGACCGTGGGTGATGTGAGTTACATATCAAAATTTTCATCAAAACGTTCTATAGATGCATGTATGAATCTAGCATGACAATTACGCAAACTCCTAACGTTGATCTAGCAAACAGAATAATCTACATTCATGCATATTCTATCTATATACTAGAACTATATGTTATACGAATACCTCCGTGTGGATTCTTTCACCGCGACAAATTTTTTCTTTGTAGATGGAGACAGGTTCGGATCTGCTCGGAGAGGCTTCGGTGCAATGGCCATAACTTTTGATCTCGAACTCCAATTGGGCTAAAATTTGGACTACATGTAGAGGACTTCGAGACACAACTTTTGAATCCAGTTTGAGATCATTTAAAATTCTGTAGCTCCCACAGAAATAGAAACATCATTGATCTGTGCAAAATCTAGACAACATAAGATTACAAGAAGCGCCTTCTAATTCACTCGAACTCGCACGATGCATGACACCTCGTCAATGGATATCTGAGTGTCTCTATGCGACGAACCTACTCCGTCTATGAAATACCACGCGATGAAGACGCATTGAAGACCGAAGTCGCAAGTGGGAGAGAGACTAAAGATAAAGAGGAGCGATCGGGTAAGCCAAGCATTAGGTCCGGCCCCCCTCTCCTTTAGCTCTTTTATAAGGCCAGCCACTCCCCTTGGGTAAGGATCCTAGAGGATAGGGATGGTCCCCTTAAGTCTCTCCCTATATCTCTATCTCTTTCTAGCTTTTAGGACTTGCAAAGACCAAGTCAAACCCCCATTCCTATGTTGGAATTAGATCCGTTTATCAGAGTCGCAGTGGAAGCAAAAGATAGATCCAAAGATCATACAGTGTATGTTTCATTACAATTAATTCTGCAATACAATCTACATGCAAATCTATAATCTTAGCATATGTGCGGACACCCTAGAGGCATATACTACGATCTACGGAAGACATGCATGCATCTAGTTAGGTGTTTAGAATCATCATACCTTATGGATCTATGATCCGGAGAGGACGAAACGATGAAGAACCGCACTTGAATTGCAAGGGAAGCTGTCGGATAGCACCTTGACCTTTGCGAAATGAGGAATCCTCGAAGTCCCGTCTCGGAGTGCAAGGACTACGAGCCGACAGAGGAATTCATTGCGAAGACGACGGCGTGCCGGTAGATCTCCTCCTTCTCTTTCTCTCTTCTTCCTTCTCCTTCCTTCCTCCTTCTTCTTCCTCTTTCTTCCTTGGCTGAAACCTTAGAGAGGGAGAGAGGGGAGGGAGTTCGGGTATTATGAGAAGGGGAGAGCTTAGGCCGGCCCCTCCCTCTCTTTACCTCTTATAGGGCTGGTCTCCTAGTGTTCCAAGCAAGCTAGGGTCGGCCCCTAGTAAATAGGGATAAGCGGGGGCGGTTTTTAGGGTTTCCAAGTGTCTATCGTGAAGCCTGGGCGAAAACGCCCTTCACGAAAAGTGAAAAACTGAAAGAGAGACTGAGTGAGGTGCGCTACTCGGAATCGAGTTCCGTCAGCGCCTATGAGCTCCTGGAATTATTCCACTCATTCTAAGATCCATATTCAATATGTTCTGAGCTATATTTCAGTATTTACCAAAATACCCCTATGGCCCCTAACACATGTGAATTAGGTTCTTAGGCTCCGGGCTTGCGCTCTATCGTGCTACTTCGCATCCAACGTATCCAACCAGGTCAGGGAACAATTCCTATATGCAACGACATGGTGGAACCTTCAGGGTTCGGGATCTCTAGCTCCAACCGGATCCTTGATTAACTATTCCGGTGACACACCGAAAGTTCCGTTAATCAGTCCTAATCCGATTAACCCGCGCAGCCACCCAGAGTGCGACGCGAGTTGAACTTTAGTGATCCTAAACTTATGTTACTCCCTCGTAACCTTGTTCTCTACTATACTCCGATAATCCTTAGTCCCTCCTATTACTGGTGCCATGATACGACTTGGGCGGTGGGGAGCACCGTCAGATCCCGATCAATCATCTGACTAGGAATTAATGACTTGTCATATATAACACCACACACCTTCCGGTGCTATGCCTAGCATCCGGAACATCGTCAGTTATACTGACAACCACCATGCCTGGGTTAACTGTGTGGACAGATTGACTCATCAAAATGCACCCATCCAACACTGGACGTCGGATAACCTGTAGGGATTACATGTCACTCAAGCGTCAGCCGGATAACCCAACGTACCGTGGTATTGGACTATGAAAGGTCCGCACACATTGGCACATCAAAGCGCCACACAACTGGTTGGCCCAGTGTACATGGTCCCTCAGGGTTAAGGACGGATTATCTATAGTAGTAAGACGGTTTATGCACCAGTGTCTGAATCACTGAACTGTGCACCGTCTTGGTTCCTGTTCAACACGATCATCGTGCTTGGTCAGGTGAATGGGAATCCCACGTTTCCGTGGTGGAGACTTCACCACATCCTCTACCTGCCAACAGCTTGTTCTCAGTGAAGCGACCGACATCACCTAAGCTGTGAACTAGTTCTAGGTCTACACATAATTGGTCAACTGGGTCTCCCAAGCATGGATCCACCATGCGCCTCAGTGACCTACTGTGTTCCCTAGGGTCCTTTATTATATGTGTATTAACATATACCATAGTAGTATTCTAATTAAAGCAATAGCCAAAGTCATCTTTATTAATGTTAATACAGAAAATCCACGCTCAGGACACATGAGCTACAACATCCTATTCTTATGGCCGCCCCTATAATGGAGGTAACAACCTCTTAAAAACTAGGGAGCCAGCCCTCGTTAGTCTCCCAACACCTAGGGCCGGCCACCCCTAGTCCATAGTGACAATTTGTTTTGCCAAAATGCCCCCATGGCACTAGTTGGTCGTCCTACATGCAAGAGAACTCACATAATACACATAAGTGGGGTACACTAGTGATTTCACTATTCACCGAGGTTCCCTTAGTAAACACATAGAGTGTACCTAGTAAAGTCAACTAGTCAACTCGCAATATGTCTCGGTGCATCGTACGCATATAGCAAAGTCCACTTATGGTAAGGGATTACTACGTGTCTCTATACCACTCTAGGGTTTTCCCTTAGTGCATACATGAAGATACGCATCTATCATATACTAGTGCGAAGCATACACAGAGTGTAGGGTTGGACTCTTTGGTAACTCTAACTGTGACCTGTATTTCGAGAAGATAGTTCAAGGACCATACATAATGTGGATAAGGTAGAACCTTCAGGGACTAGGGTTCATGACTTTCAACTTGGACTTTATTGACACATTACCCGAGAATACTATCAGCCCTCTGATTCCGAGTTAACATGCGTAGTCACCTAGAGAGCGACGCAGACAGCACTTCAATTTCGCCGAACTACTATGTTTTCCCGTATACCCCTACTCTCTGCTTAGTAGTGGTAATATCAATGTCCCTCCACTTGGTGCCATTACGCAACTCGAGCGGTAGAGAATATCGTTAGACTCGAGTGCTTATATAACTCAGTTCCTTCCAGGTTGACTACGTATGTCGCACCTCCAATTACCCTACCGAGTAACCAGATCCGGTCAACAGTCCAACTGATGACCACCAGACCTGGGTTAATATAACGTAGGTCAAACCAAGGAACACGCCGGCCTCCCGTTAGGGGTGTGGATGGCCTACAGGAGTGACACGCTGATGCAACGCCAGATGGGTAACTTAGTACATCGTGGTTTTGAGTTATACATAACTAGACCCTCACACATTGGTGCACTAAAGCACCACACAATTAGTTAGCCCACTAGTCGTAGTTTCTCAAGATTTAGGACCGGTTTATCCTAAGTAGAAACACAACTTTGTGTACTTAGTGTACCGATGTCTACTTATCGATCTGTGAATCGTGTTGGTTTCGTTTGGCCACAGATATTATGTCTAGTAATGACCATAGTGGAGACACTCATACTCTGTCATCCCAACAGCTTATCCTGATAGGGCAACTAACCTTAATTAGAGCTGCGAACTAATTTAGGTTATATGGGACCAATCCATTGAGTCTCATACTCAAGTGGATTACCATGTAACCATGGCTCTCTGTTCTGTAATCAGAATACGTACTAAGGTATGTATCAAAATGCAATCATAAGCTATCAATCATACATAACTAAACAACAGGTTTTTACGAACTGTAAATCTTATTAATTTTAATAATCTCCTTAGGGTGCAAAATATGGCTAACGCCTGATGGTGGGACCCGCTAGTCCTGTCTGGGGTCCGCAAAAATGACGGTAAGACCTGCCAGGCCTACCTAGGGCCCACAAAGACGACGATGGGACTCGCTAGCCCTATCTGGGACCCACAAAGATAACAGTGGAATCCGTCAGCCATATCTAGGGCCTACGAAGATAATGGTGGGACCGGCAGCCCTGATTGGGGCCTACAAAAATATCGGTGGGACCCGCCAGTCCTGCCTAGGGCCCACGAAGAAGACGGTGGGAACATCTAGGTCTGCCTGGGGCCCACGGAGACAACAGTGGAACCCGCCAGCCCTGCTTGGGACTCACACATACTATATGGGGTCTGATAAATCCCCCCGGGTATTTACTAAAACCCCCGATATTCCCAAACCTCTATAACTAGCAGACCCTGCAAATAATTCAGACCAGAATTCATTATTTCTAACTCAATTTTTTATTTTTTAGAGCTTCTCGAGCCTTTTGGTGATCAAACTCTAGTCAAGCCTACTACACCCTATGTCTACTTATATAATCACTCCTTGGCCTATCGAGAGTAGCACTACATTTTTAGAGTTAGTGGATTCAAAGGTTGTGTCTTACCGCAAGAAAACGTAGGCTTCGGCTGAACTTCATCACCACACCCTGTGTCAACTCTCTATCTCTATCTCCCTCTCTACTCAACAATATCTGAGTGGCAGCTCAATACTCCATAGTGCAACACACTTAAAATTCAACCCTCAATCAACTATTGGAGGGAGATCGTACAGCGGCCGTAATTTCCCCCCATAATTTGGTGTCTTCTATGGGATCCTTCCCTATCCACTTGCGACCTCCAAGGTTCCTAGCTCTTTCAGTCAAGCAACAACAATCGATTACCTAAGCAATCCATCTGTCTCCACGCTATACCAAAATAGCAAAGACACGACCCGTGGAACAGCCGGAAGGAAGCTACATGCATCTCGATTCACAAAAGCCTACAACCTACTCTATGAGTCATAGACACGAGGCAACCCAGTAATGACCTGATCACCAATCTGTTGTGAACTCTCAGAGTCACTGGTCGACGGATCAGACCTTTCAACCTCAACTTCGAGGAAACCCTCCACGACCGTGGTAGTTCCCTAATAACGGGAAGAGGTACACATCTCTCCGGTAGCAAATCCTCTTGCGGCATATCAAGTCTCTGCCGAAGACTTTCAACTCTTGACTCTCATGAAAAGAACTCTGCCCTTATGCTAGAGCAAGACACCATTCGATAAGCTGCCTCTGAGACAAAGGTGAACCTTCAACCTTCCATGGCTGGTATCAACGACGGTGAAAACATTTGCCAGTCTAGGAATCTAACCCCTAATCCCTCAAGATGGCCAGTCATCGACACTTCTAGGAGGGTAGCAGGTCCCTCGCCAGTAACACTCTCTACAGATTCCTAGAGGCAAATGACCTGGGATCGCATTGATCATCTTGATCGATGTGCGTCGTTCTCCAAATCTGAGTCATCCTCCGATTGCTACGTCATAAAGAATGCTCGAAAGGAGGTTTACACCCCCTGCAATCAGGCATCGGGCACACGAAGGCTGCCTCCAGATGGAGCAACACCTTTCGACAAGACAACTGAGCCTTTTTAGCTCCTACTCGTCCTCTGATTTTTCCTCCCTATCAACATACCAATCGGAGGAATGATTATGCGGTGAAAGGGCCACCCATTGGGATATTCTCCAAGCTCAATTCCCAATAAGTTGGAGACTTCCCTCACTCCCAAAGTTCAACTACTTAAAGGGCGACCTGACGATGCAGGTCTTGGTATTCAAGCAGTCCTTGATGCCTTATGATTCCAACAATCAAGTGCTATGCCGCACCTTCGTGGGTAGCCTTGATGAGCTATCTCTCGATTGGTATCAAAGTTTTACTCGAAGATTCCGAAGTGAGCATGCATCACTCTTCGAACAACATATCGACGACGAGGCAGTCATACTAGCCTTTCAAAATGCGCTACAGTATGACCTCCATATCTATAATGACTCTATTAGAAATCCTCTGATCTCCCTTGGAGCGTTGTTCAATCATATTCAGTGGGAGATTGAAGTAAAGGACAATCCGGTTACCCGCAAGGGGTATAAAACCAGAATACGTTTGCCCGAGGAAGAGTCAACAAGGTAAACATCTAGAGCTCACAACGCTCAATCAAAGGAAGGCAAGCTGTCCAAACGAACCTCAGTTTGGGTGTCGCATACCTCCCTCGCCCATGAGAGCTAAGTTCATAGATTGGAATCTGCTGGTAGACCAGATACTCGAGCAGAAGCATGAAGAATTCCTCAAATGGCCTAACCCTCTCCAATCTGATTCAAAGGACACGGCAAACAAATCGGTCTATTGTGACTTTCACCAATGCCACAGACATCAACCGTGAAATACAAGTCTCTATCGTATCACTTGGAAGACCTCTGGTAGGAAAGACATCTCCAGGAGTTCAAAGAATGGCAGAGATCCTTTCAGGACCCCCCTCTCTGTAACCAAGGAGAAAGAAGATTGCAGAATCCATGGTTCCGAAAACCGACAATGTCAGCTGAAAGAGAAGCATCGCATCGACCGATCAGAGTAGAAACCGCAGATTATCAATAACTAGGAATGTCGCTCATCTGAAACCCATGATGTAACATCTTCCAAGTTATCAATAAAATGGCAACTGATCGCCTTCTGTATGTAAATCCTTCTTAAACTCTTGATCAACTAGTGCTTCGCCACTGTCAACCTCTAAGGTTCATGCTCGGTGTCCCTTCACTGGTTTGATTGTACAGGGTCTCTCCATGATCAGCCAGCATTCAAAGGCACCTCGTCAATGGATCTCTGAGTGCCTCTATGTGACGGTCGACCCTAAACAGCGGGTCGGCGGACATGCCCCTAGCCGGCCCTTGCAGGGGGTCGACGGGTATGACGGTAGGCCCCGGACAGCAGGTTGGCGGACACACCCCTGGCCGGCCCTTGGCAGGGGGTCAGTGGGCATAACGGCCGGCCCCAAACAGTAGATCGGCGGACATGCCCCTGGCCGGCCCTTTACAGGGGTAAATAAGTGCGACGACCAACCCCGGACAGTAGGTCGGCAGACACGCCCTTGGCCGGCCATTAGCAGGGGGTCAGCGGGCACGACGGTCGACCTCGGACAGTGGGTCGGCAGACACACCCCTGGTCGGTCCTTGACAGGAGGTTGACAGGCACAACGACTGGCTTCAGACAGCGGGTCGGTGGACACGTCCCTGGCCGGCCCTTGGCAAAGGGTTGATGGGCGCGATGACTGGCCCCGAACAGTGGGTCAGCAGACACACCCCTGACCAGCCCTTGGCAGGGGGTCGGGGGGCACGACGGTCAGCCCCGGACAGTAGGTCAGCAGACGTGCCCCTAGCCAGCCTTTGGCAGGGAGTCGGCAGGCACGATGATCGATCTCGGACAACGGGTCGATGGACATGCCCCGGCCGGCCCTTGGGAGGGGGTCGACGGGTGCGACGGTCAGTCCCAAATAGCGGGTCGATAGACACATCCCTGATCGGCCCTTAGCAGGGGGTCGATAAGCGCGATGGTCGGCCCTTGGCAGAGGGTTGGCAGATGCGACGATCGACCCTACATAGCGGGTCGGTAGACAGAACTTTGGTCGGCCCTTGGCAGGGGGTCGGCAGATTCTTCCCAAATACTCATCAAGCCACCTCGACATTGACAAGCCAATTTTACACCATAGAGTCCCAGTTTGCTAGATTAGTATCTGTCTAGCTGTGAGGGGGTAATTGTGGGTGCAAAATCTGGCTAATGCCTGACGGTGGGACCCATCAGCCTTGCCTGGGGCCCGTGAAGATGATGGTAGAACCCACCAGCCTTACTTGGGGCCCGAGAAGATAATGATGGGACCCACCAGCCCTACCTGGGGCCGATGAAGATAACGGTGGGACCCGCCAGCCCTGATTGGGGCCTATAAAGACGACGGTGGGACCTGCCAGTCCTATCTGTACCCATGAAGACGACGGTAGGACTCGCCAGTCCTGCCTAGGGCCCATGAAGATAACGGTAGGACCCGCCAGCCCTGCCTGAGGCCCACGAAAATGACAATGGAACCTGCCAGTCTTTCTTAGGGACCACACATACTATCTGGAGTCTGGTAAATCCCCTCGGGGTATTTACTAAAACCCTCGATATTCCCAAACCTCTATAAATAACACACCCCGTAAATAATCCAGACCGAAATTCATTATTCCCGACTTCACTTTCTATTTTCCAGAGCTCCTTAAGCCTTCTGGTAATCAGACTCTAGTCAAATCTACTCCACCCTCTGTTTACTTATATAAGCACTCCTCGGTCTGTCAAGAGTGGCTCTACTTTCTCAAAGTTAGTGGATGCAGAGGTTGCATCGTATCGCACGGAGATGTAGGCTTCGGCCGAACTCCGTAACCATACCCTTTGTCAACTCTCCATCTCTATATCCATCTCTACTTAACAACTCTGAGTAACATCTCAACATTCTATAGTGCTCCACACTTAAAATCAACCCTCAATTGATTGTTGGAGAGAGATCGTACGGTGGCCATAATTTCCCCCCCACTTCTCCCACTAGGTTTAATGAGGAAAAACTGTGTTTAATTCTATAGCTTCTACATGCTGCCCAAAAGCCTTTGCAGAAAATTCATTCAAGGAATTATCAACATTATCTACAGATGCTACCTCAATTACTGCTACTTGTATTTCCTCCTAAAACTGTCGAATCAATAGTAGTTTGTACTTGATGAGTTTTCCCTTATGATGGTTCCTAGTCTTCTTAGACCTTACTTATAGCTCTTCTATTGATACAACATATAACTAAGCCTCTGGTATGTGTCCCGTGTTCTCCAAGAACTTTCTAAGCCATACCATCTACGATATTACCTCGCACGCGACAACATGCTCAGCCACTGTGGTGAAGTCTGTGATCCATTCTTGCTTCACACTCTACCAACTATCGCTTCTAATCCCACGTTAAAAATAATTTCTGAAGTTGATTCTCTAGAATGCACATCTAACACAAAAGTCAGACCTTATGTATTTAATTGACATCAGAACCTGTGAAGTGTAAGCTAACTCACAATTATTGCTTAATGAGGACTTCTAAGTATACCCTTTATATTAGACCAGCGATCTGGACCTGGGTTCGACTGAAACTGACTAATCATTCCTACTGCGTAATAGCAGGGATGGCAACGGTGTGGTTTCAATACGGTTTTGGGTAAAACCAAAACTGCACCGTAACACCGAACCGCCACACCAAAACCGTACTGTACGACGATGGTGTACCGTTATGTAAAACCGAAACCGCACCATGTGATGCACCATGGTTTATCATTGGAATGGTCTAAATGCGGTTTTTTGTGATTTTGGTCAAAACCACACCGCTACATCAAAAACGAAAACTGAAATTGCACCGCACCGCACCACAACGATTTTATATTTTTGACAAACCAAAACTGTACCATACGGTGCGATTTTTTGCGATTTTAAACTGAACCGTTGCTATCCCTACGTAGTAGATATCTAGCCTCATAAACCAAATCTGACTAGAACCTTATCTTTATGTGTAACCTGTGGCAGAGAGAGAATCTTGCTCTAGTAATCTCGAGTTACACTTGATTCCAGAGCATAACTCGCCTCACTAGGGTCTTTCGTATCGAATTATGATGAAACAATTTTTTTTTACCATAAACAACATTCCTACAGCATTTTCAATCAATAGATATCATTAATGTAAAGTATTAAGTATATCCTTGTAGTTTCATTATCTTTATTGTACACTCCTTGGTTTATTATCATTCTGATCAAATTTATATGAGCGGAGTCCTTGACCAAAATAAATATTCCAATTCCTTGATGCTTACACACTACAAAAAAAAACAGTTTTTACCGACGGACAATATCCGTCGGTAAAGTTAGTTTTTCGTGGGTAAAGATTTATAGCGACGAAAACTATTTCCGTCGCTAGTCTGTCGGAAAAAAAGGCGTCGGGAAAAATCGGTGACGGACATAAAATATCCGTCGGTATTAATAATTAATACCGATGGAAAATTTCTATCCGTCGGTTATATAATAATATTTAATTAAAAATATAATAGAGTATTACCGACGGAAACATATCTTCCGTCGGTAATATATACAATTATTACCGACGGGTAATAGTCTTACCGTCGGTAATACTTTATATATTACTGACGAAAATATAATTTCTGTCGGCAATATTAAATAATTAAAAAAATATATTATTGTCGACGAAATTGATATGTTCCGTCGGTAAAAAAACATGATTTTTTTTAAAAAAAATATAGAAATAATGTTATTTAATTCCTGTGATTTACAACAATACCACAATATATTCAAATATTATCATAATTGACTAAATCAATAATACCATAATACCACAATACCACAATACAACAATACCATAATATTTAACAAATATTACCACAAATTATCAAATATTACAAAATACTACCACAATACCAGACAATTATAGACAAGACGAAAAAATAACCATATATTTATTACAAAATTATTTTACACAATCCAAAAGTGAGGAAATATATATGCCCTATCTCAATCACGCCATGCCACCCGGCACCAACACTGGTGCTCTAATCCCATGACGTCGCCCGGCTCCTACAATTAACATGTATTTGTTAAAAAAATAGTTTATATCTATAATTGAGAGTCTAAGCGTTGAAAAATCATAAGGTAGCGTGTTTCGGATTTGAAATAGGTTTGGATTCGATCGGATCGTCATCAGATCGGCATCCGATAATTCATACTTGGAATTATTCTGTATTTCGGACTTACGAGCGAGTTCTAATTGGAAATTTTAATAATTTACGATCCGATTGACCGATTTAGAGTCTAAGTGTTGGAAAATCATAAGTTAGCATGTTTCGGATTTGAAATAGGTTTGGATTCGATCGGATCATCATCGGATCGGCATCCGATAATTCATACTTAGAATTATTTCATATTTCGGACTTGTGAGCAAGTTCTAATTGGAAATTTTAACAATTTACGATCCGATTGACCGATTTAGAGTCTAAGTGTTGGAAAATCATAAGTTAGCGTGTTTTGAATTTGAAATAGGTTTGGATTCGATCGGATCGTCATCGGATCGGTATCCGATAATTCGTACTTAGAATTATTCCGTATTTCAGACTTGCGAGCGAGTGCTAATTGGAAATTTTAACAATTTACGATCCGATTGACCGATTTAGAGTCTAAGCGTTGGAAAGTCATAAGTTAGCGTGTTTCGGATTTGAAATAGGTTTTGATTCGATCGGATCGTCATCGAATCGGCATCCGATAATTCGTACTTGGAAATATTCTGTATTTCAGACTTGCGAGCGAGTTCTAATTGGAAATTTTAATAATTTACGATCCGATTGACCGATTTAGAGTCTAAGTGTTGAAAAATCATAAGTTAGCGTGTTTCAGATTTGAAATAGGTTTGGATTCGATCGGATCGTCATCGGATCGGCATACGATAATTCATCCTTGGAATTATTCTATATTTCGAACTTGCAAATGAGTTCTAATTGGAAATTTTAATAATTTACGATCCGATTGACCGATTTAGAGTCTAAGTGTTGAAAAATCATAAGTTAGCGTGTTTCGGCTTTGAAATAGTTTGGATTCAATCGGATAGTCATCGGATCGGAATCCGATAATTCGTACTTGGAATTATTCCGTATTTCGGACTTGCGAGCGAGTTCTAATTGAAAATTTTAACAATTTACGATCTGATTGACCGATTTAGAGTCTAAGCGTTGGAAAATCATAAATTAGCGTGTTTTCGATTTGAAATAGGTTTGGATTCGATCGGATCGTCATCAGATCATCATCTGATAATTCGTACTTAGAATTATTCCGTATTTCGGACTTGCGAGCGAGTTTTAATTGGAAATTTTAATAATTTACGATCCGATTGACCGATTTCGAGTCTAAGCGTTGAAAAATCATAAGTTAGCGTGTTTTGGATTTAAAATAGGTTTAGATTCGATCAGATCATCATCGAATCGGCATCCGATAATTCGTACTTAGAATTATTCTGCATTGCGGACTTGTGAGCAAGTTCTAATTGGAAATTTTAATAATTTACGATCTGATTGACCGATTTAGAGTCTAAGTGTTGGAAAATCATAAGTTAGCGTGTTTCGGATTTGAAATAGGTTTGGATTCGATCGGATCATCATCGGATCGGCATCCGATAATTCGTACTTGGAATTATTCCATATTTTGGACTTGCGAGCGAGTTCTAATTGGAAATTTTAACAATTTACGATCCGATTGACCGATTTAGAGTCTAAGTGTTGAAAAATCATAAGTTAGCATGTTTTGGATTTGAAATAGGTTTGGATTCGATCGGATCGTCATCGGATCGGCATTCGATAATTCATACTTGGAATTATTCCGTATTTCGGACTTGCGAGCGAGTTCTAATTGAAAATTTTAACAATTTACGATCCGATTGACCGATTTAGAGTCTAAGCGTTGGAAAATCATAAGTTAGCATGTTTCAGATTTGAAATAGGTTTTGATTCGATCGGATCGTCATCGGATCGGCATCCGATAATTCGTACTTGGAATTATTCCATATTTCGGACTTGCGAGCGAGTTCTAATTGGATATTATAATAATTTACGATCTGATTGACCGATTTAGAGTCTAAGTGTTGAAAAATCATAAGTTAGCGTGTTTCGGATTTGAAATAGGTTTGAATTCGATCGAATCGTCATCGGATCGGCATTTGATAATTTGTACTTAGAATTATTCCGTATTTCGGACTTACGAGTGAGTTCTAATTAGAAATTTTAACAATTTATGATCCGATTGAGCGATTTAGAGTATAAGTGTTGGAAAATCATAAGTTAGCGTGTTTTGGATTTGAAATAGGTTTGGATTCGATCGGATAGTCATCGGATCGGCATCCGATAATCCGTACTTAGAATTATTCCATATTTCGGACTTGCGAGCGAGTTCTAATTGAAAATTTTAATAATTTACGATCCAATAGACCGATTTAGAGTATAAGCGTTAAAAAATCATAAGTTAGCGTGTTTCGGATTTGAAATAGGTTTGGATTCGATCGGATCGTCATCGGATCGGCATCCGATAATTCGTACTTGGAATTATTCCGTATTTCGGACTTGCGAGCAAGTTCTAATTGAAAATTTTAATAATTTACTATCCGATTGACCAATTTAGAGTCTAAGCGTTGGAAAATTATAAGTTAGCGTGTTTTGGATTTGAAATAGGTTTTGATTCGATCGGATCGTCATCGGATCGGCATTCGATAATTCGTACTTAGAATTATTTTGTATTTCGGACTTGTGAGCGAGTTCTAATTGGAAATTTTAACAATTTATGATCCGATTGACCGATTTAGAGTCTAAGTGTTGAAAAATCATAAGTTAGCGTGTTTCTGATTTGAAATAGGTTTGGATTCGATCGGATCGTCATCGGATCAGCATCCGATAATTCGTACTTAGAATTATTCTGTATTTCGGACTTGCGAGCGAGTTCTAATTGAAAATTTTAATAATTTACGATCCGATTGACCGATTTAGAGTCTAAGTGTTGGAAAATCATAAGTGAGCGTGTTTTGGATTTGAAATAGGTTTGGATTCGATCGGATATTCATTGGATCAACATCCGATAATTCCTACTTGGAATTATTCTGTATTTCAGACTTGCGAGCGAGTTCTAATTGGAAATTTTAACAATTACGATCCGATTGACCGATTTAGAGTCTAAGCATTGGAAAATCATAAGTTAGCGTGTTTCGAATTTGAAATAGGTTTTGATTCGATCGGATAGTCATCGGATCGACATCCGATAATTTGTATTTAGAACTATTCTGTATTTCGACCTTGCGAGCGTGTTCTAATTAGAAATTTTAACAATTTACGATCCGATCGACCGATTTAGAGTCTAAGTGTTGGAAAATCATAAGTTAGCGTGTTTCGGATTTGAAATATGTTTGGATTCGATCGGATAGTCATCGGATCAGCATCCGATAATTCATACTTGGAATTATTCTGTATTTCGGACTTGTGGGCGAGTTATAATTGGATATTTTAACAATTTACGATCCGATTGACCGATTTAGAGTCTAAGTGTTGGAAAATCATAAGTTAGCGTGTTTCGGATTTGAAATAGGTTTGGATTCGATCGGATCGTCATCGGATCAGCATCCAATAATTTATACTTGGAATTATTCTATATTTCGAACTTGCGAGTGAGTTCTAATTAGAAATTTTAACAATTTACGATCCGATTGACCGATTTAGAGTCTAAGCGTTGGAAAATCATAAGTTAGCGTGTTTCGGATTTGAAATAGGTTTTGATTCGATCGGATCGTCATCGGATCGGCATCCGATAATTCGTACTTGGAATTATTCCATATTTCGGACTTGCGAGCGAGTTCTAATTGAAAATTTTAACAATTTACGATCCGATAGACCGATTTAGAGTCTAAGCGTTGGAAAATTATAAGTTAGCGTGTTTCGGATTTGAAATAGATTTGGATTCGATCGAATCGTCATCGGATCAGCATCCGATAAATTGTACTTGAAATTATTCCATATTTTGGACTTGTGAGCGAGTTCTAATTGGAAATTTTAACAATTTACGATCCGATTGATCAATTTAGAGTCTAAGTGTTGGAAAATCATAAGTTAGCATGTTTTGAATTTGAAATAGGTTTGGATTCAATCGGATCGTCATCGGATCGGTATCCGATAATTCGTAATTAGAATTATTCCGTATTTCGGACTTGCGAGCGAGTGCTAATTGGAAATTTTAAAAATTTACGATCCGATTGACCGATTTAGAGTCTAAGCGTTGGAAAGTCATAAGTTAGCGTGTTTCGGATTTGAAATAGGTTTTGATTCGATCGGATCATCATCGAATCGGCATCCGATAATTCGTACTTGGAAATATTCTGTATTTCGGACTTGCGAGCGAGTTCTAATTGGAAATTTTAATAATTTACGATCCGATTGCCCAATTTAGAGTCTAAGTGTTGAAAAATCATAAGTTAGCGTGTTTTGGATTTGAAATAGGTTTGGATTCGATCGGATCGTCATCGGATCGGCATACGATAATTCGTCCTTAGAATTATTCTGTATTTCGGACTTACAAACAAGTTCTAATTGGAAATTTTAATAATTTACAATCCGATTGACCGATTTAGAGTCTAAGTGTTGAAAAATCATAAGTTAGTGTGTTTCGGCTTTGAAATAGTTTGGATTCGATCGGATAGTCATCGGATCGGAATCTGATAATTCGTACTTGGAATTATTCTGTATTTCGGACTTGCGAGCGAGTTCTAATTGAAAATTTTAACAATTTACGATCCGATTGATCGATTTAGAGTCTAAGCGTTGGAAAATCATAAGTTAGCGTGTTTCCGAATTGAAATAGGTTTGGATTCGATCGGATTGTCATCGGATCGGCATCTGATAATTCGTACTTGGAATTATTCCATATTTCGAACTTGCGAGAAAGTTTTAATTGGAAATTTTAACAATTTACGATCCGATTGACCGATTTCGAGTCTAAGCGTTGAAAAATCATAAGTTAGCGTGTTTCGGATTTGAAATAGGTTTGGATTCGATCGGATCATCATCGGATCGGCATCCGATAATTCGTACTTAGAATTATTCTGTATTGCGGACATGTGAGCGAGTTCTAATTGGAAATTTTAATAATTTACGATCTGATTGACCGATTTAGAGTCTAAGTGTTGGAAAATCATAAAGTAGCGTGTTTCGGATGTGAAATAGGTTTGGATTTGATCGGATCATCATCGGATCGGCATCCGATAATTCGTACTTGGAATTATTTCGTATTTTAGACTTGCGAGCGAGTTCTAATTGGAAATTTTAACAATTTACGATCCGATTGACCGATTTAGAGTCTAAGTGTTGGAAAATCATAAGTTAGCGTATTTTGGATTTGAAATAGGTTTGGAATAGATCGGATCGTCATCGAATCGGCATTCGATAATTCATACTTGGAATTATTCCGTATTTTGGACTTGCGAGCGAGTTCTAATTGAAAATTTTAACAATTTACGATCCGATTGAACGATTTAGAGTCTAAGCGTTGGAAAATCATAAGTTAGCGTATTTCAGATTTGAAATAGGTTTTGATTCGATCGGATTGGCATCCGATAATTCGTACTTGGAATTATTCCGTATTTCGGACTTGCGAGCGAGTTCTAATTGGATATTATAATAATTTACGATCTGATTGACCGATTTAGAGTCTAAGTGTTGAAAAATCATAAGTTAGCGTGTTTCGGATTTGAAATAGGTTTGAATTCGATCGAATCGTCATCGGATCGGCATTCGATAATTCGTACTTAGAATTATTCCATATTTCGAACTTG
Source organism: Chamaelirium japonicum (assembly GCA_947650365.1). Lineage (NCBI taxonomy): Eukaryota > Viridiplantae > Streptophyta > Magnoliopsida > Liliales > Melanthiaceae > Chamaelirium > Chamaelirium japonicum. Next base: position 19,542,301 of record OX393559.1, on the reverse strand, counting down.
CAAGTGAGTTCTAATTAGAAATTTTAACAATTTATGATCCGATTGATCGATTTAGAGTCTAAGTGTTGGAAAATCATAAGTTAGCGTGTTTCGGATTTGAAATAGGTTTGGATTCGATCGGATAGTCATCGGATCGGCATCCGATAATCCATACTTAGAATTATTCCATATTTCGGACAGGCGAGCGAGTTCTAATTGGAAATTTTAACAATTTACGATCCGATTGACCGATTAAGAGTCTAAGCATTAGAAAATCATAAGTTAGCGTGTTTCGGATTTGAAATAGGTTTGGATTCGATCGGATTGTCATCGGATCGGCATCCGATAATTCGTACTTGGAATTATTCCGTATTTCGGACTTGCGAGCGAGTTCTAATTAAAAATTTTAATAATTTACGATCCGATTGACCAATTTAGAGTCTAAGCGTTGGAAAATTATAAGTTAGCGTGTTTCGGATTTGAAATAGGTTTTGATTCGATCGGATCGTCATCGGATCGGCATCCGATAATTCGTACTTAGAATTATTTCGTATTTCGGATTTGCGAGCGAGTTCTAATTGGAAATTTTAATAATTTATGATCCGATTGACCGATTTAGAGTCTAAGTGTTGAAAAATCATAAATTAGCGTGTTTCTGATTTGAAATAGGTTTGGATTCGATCGGATCGTCATCGGATCAGCATCCAATAATTCGTACTTGGAATTATTTTGTATTTTGGAGTTGCGAGCGAGTTCTAATTGAAAATTTTAACAATTTACGATCCGATTGACCGATTTAGAGTCTAAGTGTTGGAAAATCATAAGTGAGCGTGTTTTGGATTTGAAATAGATTTGGATTCGATCGGATATTCTTCGGACCAACATCCGATAATTCCTACTTGAAATTATTCCGTATTTCAGACTTGCGAGCGAGTTCTAATTGGAAATTTTAACAATTACGATCCGATTGACCGATTTAGAGTCTAAGCATTGGAAAATCATAAGTTAGCGTGTTTCGAATTTGAAATAGGTTTTGATTCGATCGGATAGTCATCGGATCGACATTCGATAATTCGTACTTAGAATTATTCCATATTTCGGACTTGCGAGCGTGTTCTAATTAGAAATTTTAACAATTTACGATCTGATTGACCGATTTAGAGTGTAAGTATTGAAAAATCATAAGTTAGTGTGTTTCGGATTTGAAATATGTTTGGATTCGATCGGATAGTCATCGGATCGGCATCCGATAATTCATACTTGGAATTATTCTGTATTTTGGACTTGTGAGCGAGTTATAATTGGATATTTTAACAATTTACGATCCGATTGACCGATTTAGAGTCTAAGTGTTGGAAAATCATAAGTTAGCGTGTTTCGGATTTGAAATAGGTTTGGATTCGATCGGATCGTCATTGGATCAGCATCCAATAATTTATACTTGGAATTATTCTTTATTTCGAACTTACGAGCGAGTTCTAATTAGAAATTTTAACAATTTACGATCCGATTGACGATTTAGAGTCTAAGCGTTGGAAAATCATAAGTTAGCGTGTTTCGGATTTAAAATAGGTTTTGATTTGATCGGATCATCATCGGATCGGCATCCGATAATTTGTACTTGGAATTGTTCCATATTTCAGACTTGCGAGCGAGTTCTAATTGAAAATTTTAACAATTTACGATCCGATTGACCGATTTAGAGTCTAAGCGTTGGAAAATTATAAGTTAGCGTGTTTCGGATTTGAAATAGGTTTTGATTCGATCGGATCGTCATCGGATCGGCATCCGATAATTCGTACTTCGAATTATTCCGTATTTCGGACTTACGAGCAAGTTCTAATTGGAAATTTTAACAATTTACGATCCGATTGACCAATTTAGAGTCTAAGTGTTGGAAAATCATAAGTTAGCGTGTTTCGGATTAGAAATATGTTTGGATTCGATCGGATCGGCATCCAATAATTCCTACTTGAAATTATTCCATATTTCGGACTTGCGAGCGAGTTCTTATTAAAAATTTTAACAATTTACGATCCGATTGACCAATTTAGAGTCTAAGCGTTGGAAAATTATAAGTTAGTGTGTTTCGGAATTGAAATTGGTTTTGATTCGATCGGATCATCATCCGATAATCCGTACTTAGAATTATTCTGTATTTCGGACTTGCGAGCGAGTTTTAATTGGAAATTTTAACGATTTACGATCCGATTTACCGATTTAGAGTCTAAGCGTTGGAAAATCATTAGTTAGCGTGTTTCGGATTTGAAATAGGTTTTGATTCGATCGGATTATCATCGGATCGGCATCCGATAATTCGTACTTTGAATTATTTCGTATTTCAAACTTGCGAGCGAGTTCTAATTGAAATTTTTTACAATTTATGATCCGATTGACCGATTTAGAGTCTAAGTGTTGGAAAATCATAAGTTAGTGTGTTTCGGATTTGAAATAGGTTTGGATTCGATCGGATCGTCATCGGATCGGCATCCGATAATTCATACTTGGAATTATTCCGTATTTCGGACTTGAGAGCGAGTTCTAATTAAAAATTTTAACAATTTATGATCTGATTGACCGATTTAGAGTCTAAGCGTTGGAAAATCATAAGTTAGCGTGTTTCTGATTTGAAATAGGTTTTGATTCAATCGGATCGGCATCCGATAATTCGTGCTTGGAATTATTTCGTATTTCGGAGTTGCGAGCGAGTTCTAATTGGAAATTTTAATAATTTATGATCCGATTGATCAATTTAGAGTCTAAGTGTTGGAAAATCATAAGTTAGCATGTTTCGGATTTGAAATATGTTTGAATTCGATCGGATAGTCATCGGATCGCCATCCGATAATTCGTACTTAGAATTATTCTGTATTTTGGACTTAGGAGCGTGTTCTAATTAGAAATTTTAACAATTTACGATTCGATTGAACGATTTAGAGTCTAAGTGTTGGAAAATCATAAGTTAGCATGTTACCGTGATAATATGATCTAAACTCAAATTAGTAAGATTCATATTTTTTACTAATATTATAAAGATTAGTAAGTACCTGATCATGTGCATGAGCCACTGCTAGACCGCCTTATGAAGTCATTAAGCCTCTGCTCTAGTTCCCTGCGAGCTTTTCTTTCCGCCTCAACCCTCTGCTCGAGAACCTGCCTCTCCGCCTCAAGCCTCTGCTCGAGGGCCTGCATCTGCTCTCGCTCCGCCTCAACCATGTGCTCGAGGGCCTGCCTCTGCTCGCGCTCCACGTCTAGCGCAGATTGCAACTGAGTGATAGCACCGGTCTGGGTGTCCCGTGCCCTCGAGCGCATACCCTCTCGTCCAAAGTAGGAGGAGGGCGTGACTCCAAGGCCCGTACAGAGGACACGGTCATGCGTTGCAGGTCTGAGCACAATATCCATCATTGAGTCGACCGATACTGAGCTGGAGGAGGAACCGGCCTCGCCCGACAGGGTCACCATAAGTCACATTCTCTCCTATATAAAAACAACCAATGATATTCAATAATATTTTATGGCATACGTATACGAATATATCAACTGTAATTTAATTACTTACCACTTGCGAGGCAACCCTGTCGTCTATAAATGCCTTATTGGTACATCGCCTCCTAGAGGTCTCAAAAAGGTCAATCCGATTAGGCTCGTGGCCCAAGGACTGTATCTGTTTGACATATAAAATAAATAGATGAGTTAATATAATATTTATAGAGCTTTAAATAATAAAATGTTTGTATCATTTACCAGCTGCTGGGCAAGCTGGGGCATAGAGGTCCTCCCCTTCACTGGAGCAGGTGTCGTTGAGGAATTTCTATTCTGCTTGCCTTTAGCAGAATTCGCCTGTGTCAATCGATTAAATTTTGAAACATCAATACAAATTTTTAGCATAACATTAAAACAAGTACGAATCAACAAAATAATAATTATACCTGAAACTGAGGGGTGGCCCAGTGAGCGACCAAAAACTATAGAACGTGTAGCGGTGGCGCATCTCTCGTTACGATCGCAGCCTGTAACTCCTCAGCCGGCTGGCTGACCAAGTAACTGTAGAGCTGGTAGAGCTCGTAACGGTAATCCCTATACCACTCACTCATCGTTTTCCACAAGTCCTCCCGATGGGTGTGGGTTTCCATGTTCTCCCATTTAAATTTCTTCTGTAAAATCAATTTAGAAACAAGTCATTTTATCAAATCAAATTATAAAGAAGTACGATATTATTCTAAAATATTTTAATGAAACTAACGTACAAAAAAGACCGGATACATCCCCTCCTTATAAGATGCATTAATATTCTTCCACCCCTTTATCCCCACAATAGGGGTATTCCTCTCCTCCCGTACTATTATACCGACCCACATGGCGGCGTCAGAAGCGTGCTAGCCCACAAAGGTCCTGCCGCTCCACTGTAGGGAAAGCGACTTGTGTAAGGTCGACAAGCGTCGGGCCGTCGTCACGCCCCGGTCGTTTACGTGCCTGGTGGTCCTCAACCCTGCAAATAAAATATACATCAGTACTGAACAAGTATTTACAACATGTATAAAACTTTAGATCTAAACATTATCTGTGGGCGTAGACGCTGTAGCCAAGTACTGAGCACTGCTCGAAGCTCCGGAGGCTGAGACCTCATCAGGAGCTGGTGTGGAGAGAGGAATAACACTACCAGATCCGGAGGGCTCGGCCTCGGACCCTGGGGTGGCAACCGGAGCGCTCCGAGCTAGCCCACCCCTGCCTCTACGAACCCTCGATCGTGATGCCATATGAAACATTTAAATTTACATATGAAACAATATGATTTACATATGAAATAATATGAAACAATTTGATTTACATAAGAAATAGTATAATTTATATATTAAACAGTTTGATTTACATATAAAACAGTATAAAATAATATGATATACATATGAAACAATATGATTTATATATAAAATAATATGATTTATATATGAAATAATTTGATTTAAATATGAAACAGTTTGATTTACATACGGTCTAGTCATTTTGTGTCTCATCTCTGTCACTCTCATCGCATCCCTCTTCTATCATTTGATCTACATTCGTTGTCCAGTTTATATTGTCGACATTTTCATTTTCGTCGTGCATTGCATCGATAATGATTATCTCATCATTCTGGTATGAATCCAAATCATCATCGACAATCCCCGCATTTTTGTCTCCCATGTCATAAAAATCTCTGGGTGGTGATCTGACTACAATTTGCTAACCTGGAGAGGTATTATCCGGTGCATAAAATATCTGTTCCGCTTGAGAGGTAAGAATGAATGTATCTTGATATTAGATATTCAATCTCTTTCCAGTATTGATGTTGATAAAATCGTATTTGTCAAGATTATAACCAGTCCCGTGATTATTAACATCATACCAATCGCATTTAAATAATACGATCCGATTTTGGCAAAGGAATTTAATCTTGAGAATCTCGTTGAGGACGCCGTAGAAATCGATATTTTCTAATTCTTCTTGCTGACTATTGACGACAACCCCACTATTTTCTGTTCTTCGTGATTTTTCACTATCTTTCGTCCGAAATCTATAATCGTTCACGATATAACCATCGTACAATATTGCGTCTTGTAAAGGACTACAAGATAAGCGCCAGAGATCCTCATTCATCAGCGGATCCTGGTTGTCGTGCAGCTCTTGTGCCTATAATAACCACATGACATTCATGATATGAATACATAATTATTGTTCGGTAATGGATGTCAATAAAATTTAGTAATGATATGAATACTTACGTGTTTCTAGAACCACGATGTGAATTCACGATCATAAATTTGTGGAGCATTTCGAGTACCCCGATTATTAATGATGGTTTTATGCTTCCTGTTTTACAGGTTATGAATTGGATTATAATTAGCACATATATTTAATGAATGGAATGAAAGAATGAGTAAATAATCATAAAATGCTTACTCAATGAATGGCCACACTTCATCACATTGGCGCAACACATACATATGTGCCTGTTGAATCTCATCTACAGACAATCAACGGGTTTTGCCTCCTCCTACAGGTCTATCCATTTCGGCAAATATAGATAGACCCCCATCGAAGTTTATTGGACCACCGTCATAGTTCCGCTCAAGTTGATTGAATCGCGTGTCTATACCATATAGGTATCTTGAGCAGAATGTCAGACTTTCTTCTGCTAGGTATCCTTCAGCAATTGATCCCTCCGGACGATTATTACGAACATATGATTTCAATGTTCGTAAGTACCTAATTTGAGAAAAAAAATTATGGATAAATACATTAAAAACGATCAAATACACTAAAAAATGAGACGAGACGATTACCTCTCGATAAAATACATCCAGCGATAATGAACTGGGTCGTCGAGTTTGGCCTCATTTGCCAAATGAATGGTCAAATGCACCATGATATCAAAGAAGGAAGGTAGAAATATCATCTCTAACTTGCACAATGTGATCGCAATATCCCTCTCCATCTGATCAAGTTGGTCCAGTCTAAGTACCTTCGAGCACAACAGTTTAAAAAAAGTACTGAGCTCAATTAACGGACCGGACACCTGTTCAGTTAAATTCCCATGTATAGCAAGCGATAACAATCACTGCATAAGAACATGACAATCGTGGCTCTTTAATCCAGACAACTTCTGACCGTTCTCTTGCACGCATCGTGCGATATTCGAAGAATAACCGTCCGGAGTTTTCACAGACCGTAGGAATGCACATAAGGCTGCCTTCTGCTGTGAGCTCATGGTATAGCATGCAACTGGCAACACATACTTATCCCCAATCTCTTGGGGATAAAGTGATTTTTGGATGCCCAACTCCTTAAGATCAAGACGAGATTTAAGATAATTCTTCGTCTTACCGTTGAGATTCAGCAGTGTTCCTATAATATTGTCACACACATTTTTCTCGATATGCATGACATCCAAGTTATGCAAGAGTAGGCTACTCCAGTACGATGGTTTAAAGAAAATACTCTTCTTCTTTCAGTTATGCTCACGCGTAGAATCTTCATACGTTATCTTCTTTTTGCCTTTCCCAAGTGCCACTGCATCAAGCTGATCCAATTCACACAAGACTTCTACCCCCGAAAGCTGCTCCGGGTCCTTTGCAAATTCCTTCTTGCCGTTGAATGTTCTTTTGTTCTGCCTCCACTTATGACCGTCAACAAGGAATCTTCAATGGCCTATATAACAGAACTTGCCTCCGTTCTTCAACCGTAATAAATCTGTCTCCTTATTGCATGTAGGGCACGCCAATTTTCCTTTAGTACTTCACCCGGATAAATTGGCATATGCAGAAAAATCGTTGATGGTCTATAGAAGTGCCGCATGCATCCAAAAATTCTGGCGCAACGAGGCATCATACGTATCAGCCCCAACTTTCCATAACTCATTCAACTCATCAATCAATGGCTGCAAGTAAACGTCAATATTATTACCAGGCGACCTGGGTCCGGGAATGAGCAAGGAGAGCATTGTGTATGGCTTTTTTAAGCACATCGAGGGAGGCAAATTGTATGGAACTAGGACAACTAGCCAAATATTGTACGACACACTCATATTCCTAAAGGGATTGAAGCCATCGCTAGCAAGCCCTAACCTGACGTTGCGAACTTCACATGCGAATTTAGGATAGGTATGATCAAAATATTTCCACGTCTGAGAGTCGGCTGGATGTCTCATAACCCCGTCATCTGTACACGTTCTCGTGCATGCCACCTCATGTGCTCAGCAGTCTTCGATGACATAAACAACCTCTGGAGCCTGTTCCTAAGCGGGAAGTATAGGAGAACCTTTGCAGATATATTTTTCTTTCTTCGATTGATACTAAATTCGGCATCCGTCTCTTTATATCTCGTTGCTCCGCATATGTGGCATGACCGCGCATGTTCGTACTTCTTTCGGTACAACATACAATCGTTCACGCATGCATTAATTTTTTCATAACCAAGACCGAGATCTTTAATTGTCTTCTTCGCCTCGTAGAATGATTTCGGTACTGTCTCACCTATAGAAAAAGCCTCTTTCAGTAACTCTACCAACATATTAAATGACTTATTACTCCAACCATTGAGACACTTCAAATGAAGAAGCTTTACAGTGAAAGAGAGTTTTGAAAACTTCTCACACCCCGGGTATAGAGGTTGTTCGGCATTCTTAAGCAATCTGTAGAACTTGTCCGCTTCAATATTGGGTTGATCACCTGACGATGTTTTCATGTCTATTCCACCTTGCAAATCATGTATTATACCATACATGTCATCGTCATCGTCTGTATTAATATTATCATCATCGATCACTGTGTTTGCAGTTTCACCGTGAGCTGCCATGGGGACTGCATCTAGCTCCTCATCATGCGAGAACCAACGGGTATAGCTAATGTCAATGCCACACATTACCAGATCAATCTCATATTCCTTTCGAACCTTCCTAGTCACCCTTCCGCAGTCTATACAAGGATACACAATTTTTCATCAAGCGGTGCAAGACGCTCAAATGCAAAATCCAAAAATTTTCTGACTCCTTCTCTGTACTCTTGGCTCATGCGATTCGAATTACGCATCCAACTCTTATCGATCGAAGACATCTTCGTATATCTGGCTATACAACACCTGAAGTAATTTCAAACAATGCTATAAGACTCCGCACAATTTCGGTTTCGGTTCTCGGGTATGGAACACCAAACCGAAACTTCTATAGGCCATCTACATCCCTAATGGATGGGTGTATTATGATGAGTAGACTAGTCACATAGTAAACCTAGGGTTGGTGGCCAGCATTTGAACTGCTGATAGTCCGAATGCTAGGCATAGCACCGAAGTTATGCGACAGTAAGTCAACAAGTCAGGGAGCCTCGTCAAGTAAACACTTGGGGTCTGACAGTTCTCTCTGTCGCTCGAGTCAATTTATGGCTTTAGCATACTTCATATCACACCGAACCGACAAAAATCGACCATTTCGGTTTCGGTTTCGGTTTTGATTTTTCGTAAACCGAAAAAAATAAAACCGATAAAAACCGACACCGAAATCGACCGACAAAATCGATGCTCACCCTAGTATAAAAACTACATTTTGCCCCCTATTCCTCCATTCAATTCAGTTTTGATAGGATAAAAATTACCAAATGAGGGAATTAAGTATATGACAAAAAGGGTATTGTGCAAATATTTCAAACTTTATAATTACTTAACCCTAGTCTAAAAACTAGATTTTTCCCCCCATTCCCCCCATTCAATTCAGTTTTGATAAGATAAAAATTACCAAATGAGGGAATTAAGTAGATGACAAAAGGGGTATTGTGCTAACATTTCAAACTTTAGGATGCAATTTGGAACAAAATAAACTAAGGGGGAGAGGGAGGAGGAGGAGGAGGAGCTCACCGGAGATGGTCGGTAGGTCTCGAGGAGGAGGAGGAGCACTGGCGTCGCAGTCGGTGGCGCGAGAGAGGGGAGGGGTGGCCGGAGGTGCAAGGGAGGGGAGGGGAGGGGTGGCCGGCCGGAGGGGGGGAATAGATCGAGAGAGAGAGAGAGAGGGAAGGGGAGGAAGGCTGGGTTGGGAGGGGGTGATTAGATCGAGAGAGAGAGGGAAGGGAGGCCGGGGAGGGGGGGAGGAAATAGAGAGAGAGAGAGAGAGAGAGAGAGGGCCGGAGAGGGAGAGGGTTAGGTCGAAACAGAAACAGAAAGGGGTCGCTGAACCTGTTAAATCGCAGGGTTTTTACCAACGGAAATTATATATTTTCGTCGGTAAAAAGTTTCCTTATACCGACGGAAATATAATTTCTGTCGGTAAAAATCGACGATAAATTACAGGGTTTTTACCGGGTCTCTGGAAAAAATCGTAGGGTTTTTACCGATGAAAATTATATATTTTCGTTGGTAAAAAGTATCCTTATACCGACGGAAATATAATTCTCGTCGGTAAAAATCGACGACAAATCGCAGGGTTTTTATCGGGTCTCTAAAAAAAATCGCAGAGTTTTTACCGACGGAAATTATATATTTTCATCGGTAAAAAGTATCCTTATACCGACGGAAATATAATTCCCGTCGGTAAAAATCGATGACAAATCGCAGGGTTTTTACCGGGTCTCTGGAAAAAATCGTAGGGTCTTTATCGACGAAAACTATATTTTTCGTCGGTAAAAATAAACCAAAAAAAATAGTAAAATATATTGCCGACAGATGGTTTTATTTCCGTCGGTAATAACCTATATTACCGAAGAAAATAATTAATACCATCGGTAAATATATATTACCGACGGATAATATATAACCATCGGTAATAAAAATACAAAAATAATTAAAAAATTCTAAGTTATATTACCGACGAAAAATATTGTTCCCGTCGGTAAAATATATATTATTACCGACGGAATTATAAATTTTCGTCGGTAAAAAACCTATTTCTTGTAGTGACAATAGTCTATAAATAAACCTTTGCAACTTGCATTCAAAATTTTCTTGACATGCTGACACAAAGCCTGGGGTTGCATCATATACATGTCCTTTTCTAAATCTCAGTTAGGAAATAACTGTCTTGACATCCATCTACAGATCTTCTAGCTATAATAGGCCGTGATGAATTAAAAGGATTCGAAATAGACTTATACATAGTTACCGCTAAGAAGTTTTTGACATAATCAATCCCTTCTCCCTTGGCAACTAATATAGTTAGTTAAGTCTTAACAAGAATATCGGGTCCTCTTTTTATACACCCCCTATACTCAAAAGAGTGATAGTGTAATTAGAGTCAATACTGTTTTCAAGGGATATTCATGCAAGCTCTGCATCCATGGTATTTTGCCAGTCAGCGCTGCCGGAAGCTCTTACTGTTTTGATGTAGCTTAAGGGATCATTCTCCTGAAACTCTGGATTAACTAGCAAAGTTTCTCTATAGCATCTTTCAGGAGCTTAGATGGTTCTCCCATAACGACGAGGTGGTGGTGGTACAAAGTGAATCGTTTCTAAAGTATCTGGCATAGTAGTTTCTGTATCATCTACCTCCACTATGATTTTGGATGACACTCTATAACAGTACCAGTAATTTATCCAGAACTACCTTACCGGTAAGTTTGTAGTCTATAATATAATCTTGATCTAGATAGATGATATTTATATAAATGATTATCTTCCAGACCTTAAAATCATAGAACAGTCCACCTTATGCCTCCTTAGGGTAACCTATAAACATATATACCTAAAACTTCATATTCATCTTATCCCTCTTGTCCTTCTGCATAAGTGCATGACAATCCTATATCTTGAGACATTACACTTTCGCTTTTACCATGGCTCTCTATAGGTTTGAGACACTGATTTATATAAGAAATAGCTCCAGCTATATGCTATTATTTTAAGGTACAACTCCACCAGTAGGTGGTTGGCCATACTACGGACCATGTCCAACAGAGTCCGATATCTTCTCTCGAAGATTTTATTCTTGTGTATCATCATTGGAGTATTTAACTGGGAGATAATCTCATGCTCCCTCAAGATCCTATGGAACCCGTCCAATACTCGTTTTCTTGATTAATTCAAAAAGTCTCCTACTATCTAAACGTTATTAGAATCACAAATGTTAAAATTAACTAACATCAATACGATAATGATCATTTTAATTACTCTGCCTTCCAGATAATACTCACTGATCAAAAAGGATCTCCGAGAAATCTATGTACAGAAACTCGGCATTCTGTAACCTTTGAATTTATCTAAGGTAAAGTATCTAAATCAGAGGGGCACAAATGGGTTAGCTTCTCCAAATGATTTAAATGAATTTAAATTAGTACTGCAACTGTCATGAGATCTATTTTTGAATTATGATTAAATACAAAGAGATCGTTCTAAATAATTTATCTAGCAATGAAGATATCTATTCGTTTGAGAGACACACCAACAATGCCATCTACAATTAAAAACTTCATTTAGCGAGGAGGAAACAAAACCAAATATCTAAATATCAAAGTCCATGTTTCAAAAAAACTAAGATAATTATATTAACAACTTCTACAGCAGCTGATAACATCAGTACCTATGTTAGGGCCACTTCATCATTAAGTAACTTTTTGTTTTCCTTAAATTCATGTAAACATGAAATCTATATTCTAAGAAATAGAAGAACTGCTACTAGATAGTGATTCAACCTCTTCGGGAGTTAATGTCTACATGTCCTAACATTCTGAGGCCGTATACAATCGTCCAGTACCCCCTATACTCGCCACAGCAGAAATACTTTCGTCCTTGGTATCATCAGACCTAAGAGTCCTTACCAGTTTTTGTACTGATATAGTTTTGGTTTCTAATAAGTTACTCCATTAGGCTCTTCCAGAGTAGTCCTAGGTTAAGCACTAAAGGTTTTGCCTTTAATCTTTATCCCATCCATTGTCTCATAGAAAGATCCCAGAAGTTATGTGTTTTGCATCTCTAGTTTGTTAAAGTTAAATTCTCTGACAACGCCCTCTAAGGTTCCAGACAAGGATGTAAGACATACGACTTCCACCACCTCGTCATCTGGCACCAAGTTTTTGGAACCCAATTCTATCTAGAACTCAAGTATATGTTCTAAAACAGATATATCCTCAGACATCTTGGCACCGACGAGTCTCTTGATGATAAAATATTAAGTCTATTGACCTCACCTCTATGACATCTAATGCAAGTAAAGCTTTATTTCAGAATCTTTGGCTTATCTTCAACTTGCTTTTAAAGAGTTGTCCACAGATTTGCTATGACATAGTACTTACACATGTCCTCAGATTCTCGCTAATTGTCATATGCCCTAGTGGCATCTGGATTCATTAGATCTGGTTCAGGGATATCAAGATTGACAACCAATATATATTTATAACCCTGAGCATAAGCCCAGATAGCACTTCCACTTTACGTAGTTAGAGTCCCGATAACTAGTTTTCTTATGGGATAGCGGGTATGAAAACTATATGGTTAAATAAAAGAATATAGAAAAGTTATTTTATAGATTTTAAAAATAAGCTAATTATATCCAAATGCCAACGCTACCATCATAGCAAAAACCCCTTTATGGATTAAATAACCATGTATGCAAGATCTCGGAATCGGATACACCCATTGTAGGGGGCAGTGTGCAGTGTCATCCGCTCAAACAGGTTGATAGACCATGGCTATCTTTTGGCCAGTGCAACGTGATCCCCATGGGAAGTACCGGAAGCCTCACGTGCATTTCGGATGCTTACCCACAAGTCTAGGTAATTACGACACGGGAGTTCATGCAGCCCCTACTAGGGTGGGAATAGCCCTTCTCTTCTGGCCCTGTAACCGCCATACCCCGAAGGAGACCACTAGGTCATCTAGCATGGAAAAATATAACTCTCACCCTAAAAGGGTGTTAAGTTACGCCCTCTCATCCATACACAAAGTAGTTGGATATAGATAAGTCCTCTTACACATCCCTTATTGGAGTTGAGGGTTATTTTAATATAAGTCTGAGTATAAACTAAGGTCACGACAACCTATACATTAGACCCTGGTCATACCGTGCTCCTACTAGCGTTTTAAGCTATTCACGAAGTATTAATTGGACTCGAAGTATCATAGTCCCTACCTCAAGTGGATTTTTTCGCTCAAGGATCATATTGTATACTCTTAGAACATCGATGCTCTACAAAGCCCGTTATCACCTTAATACTCTGGAGCCTAGCCTAAGGTCATACTGATAGGAAAGACCACCCACTACCATGGCGTCTTAATTATAAACTTGACAATTGATGTCATAGTAGATCTTCATCTCATTATTGATTTCGATGCTGGCCAAATAGGGACACCCAACAAGTCAAGCATCGTCATAATAGTGGCATAACTGAAAGTGATGAGTTTATACTATTATAAAAAATTAATTAAATAATAAACATTATTAGTTAAATCCTATCCTTACATGATATCTTGAATTTGAGGGAAAAGGTTATCCCTCTAAAACAGATAATCTAATTATTGCATCAGGGTTCTCTGCAAAAATATAAAAAAAAGAAAGAAACAACCATATAACTAAATCAAGTTCAAGGTCCAACCCTGAACCTGACTAGTATAACGTAGGCTCTCTGACTCATTCGCTAGGTTTCTCGATCTAGTGCAAGCCTCTGCATGTATACTATCTTTTGATGCTTTTGCCCTTTGTTGTCATCGTGTATGATTCGTCAGATCATCATTGTACTCCAAGGTTCTACTTGTCCTTTTGGTAATGGATCTCCACGGCAAGTCCTCTTCTCGATCTGTAACTGAAAAAGATATAGTATGCTTCAAGCAAGTGCTTGCTCGTACATAATCTTTTAGATAGAAAAGGAAAATAAGTCTAGGAAAAAGCCTGGGAATCAAGGGTGGTCAACCTCCACCTCTTGCCCGACTACGACTCTAAAACGTATCCATATATAGAAGAAAACACATCCAAATAAATACCAGCACGGGGTTTGACCCCCGGTAGCAAGCAATCATATATCAAGACAATTTAAAGCGACACCCTATAAGATCGATTCATAGAACATATAATATCTATAATATGCATGATTTACTCGTAGAACCTCGATATTGGCACATACTAATCATATATGCACATGACGTACGGTTTTATGAAAAATATGAAAACACACACCACTAGCATATATTTAATACCAATTATTGAAAATAATCATAAAATAGGATACAAAATTATATTTGAGTAAATTATCAAATGACAAAAAAATAACACATATGTAATCGGGTTGGGTCGAAATAGGCTAATCCGATCCCGTCCCAAACCAAATCAAGTTTTATTTTATAAATCCCAAACCCACCCAAACCCAACTAGTTCCATCCCAAACCCAGCCCTAACCCAACTATGATGTTCTTCGTGCCAACACCTTGAACATTATTACACATTTAGTTATTCCAGAGGTGTCAACACCTGTCAGAAACAATATTATAAAATTAGACCAAACCAAATAGTTCAATTGATTTGGACCTGAACCAAAATAAGTTTTGGGTATGGTTTTTGAATAAACTTGGTTGTTTGTAAAATTCCATATAGATTTATGTTATATGATATCGTTTGTAAAATTTCATAAAAAATCAAACGTTATATTTTTTTAAAAACAAGTTTGTTGGGTAGGTGATGCTATTTGCACTCGACAAATTATTAGTACCCACAACTTAACAAATAAATAAATGTTGGATGTGACCCCGCAATATCATATGCATATTGATATGCACATTGCCACCTCTACCGTCGGAGTTGCCAATCATTGTCGCTTCCTCCCCGCTCTAGCCATAGTTGCTATCCCCGCTGCGTCCACCCCCCTCCTCCGCCTCTTGCTCATCCCCACTCAAATTGCCCCGCTGTCCCATGCACCTCACTACCGCCAACCCCCCCCCCCCCCCCCCCCCCCCCTCTTTCTTCCTCTTCCTCCTCATTTTTGTAGACGTGTCGGTCGCTCTCGATCGACACGATTTGGTCCGTGTGTGGGGGGTGGGGGGTGGGGGGGAGGGGGTGTTAGTGTAACTGATAGCTCTGACGGGCCAATCGAACTGGGGAGGATGAAGGGTAGGAGAAAGAGGACACATCGACGACGACAGGCGGAGCGGATAGGAGAGGGATGGGGAGGCAAACCTTTCTCTAGGGTGCATTATCAAAATGGGGGCGTTATTACAATTTTGAATCGGGGTTGGGGCGTGTGCATAAAAATGGGGGTGCTAGTAATTTTGTGGGTGCAAATTGCAAGATGAAGGGAAGTAGGAGGAGGAGTGAATAGGAAGAAAGGGTGGAGGAAGAAAGAAGGGGAGGAGGAGATGGTGATTGTGACGGCGGGCATATAGGGAGGAGAGGGTGCCAATCCCATTAGGTATTGAATACAAGACCTATGGTTAAAAAATCTCTTGTGAGTTGTTAATCAAGGAATCATAGTTTTCATTCCAATATTAAGAAAGTAATAGCTTTAAAATATTTTTTAAAATAATATTTTAAAAATAAAATAATAGTCATCTATGAAAAATAATTTCAAAAGTCGTCATCTGACAACCACGTGGTAGGGCAGCACTGTAAAACGCTCGCCACATCGGTTATCAGATTTTTTTTCCATTCTTGCCATGAAAAATCGGTATATGAAATCCCGACTTCACTATAACCTTTAATCCTAACACATAATCAACAGCAGCCGATGAGAGTTAAAAAAAAATACAAAAAAATAAAATTGATATTTTAAATACTATTTTTAAAATCAGTATTTCAAGTGCCGTTTTAACCTTGGGAAGAAAGAAAAAAAATCAAGTGTCGGGTTTGTTTCACGTGAGTAATTCACTGTAAAACCATTGAACAATTAAAAACGGTATTTGAAATAGCGATTTTAAAAACGATATTTAAAATATCCATTTTTAAAATAATATTTGAAATATCGATTTAAGTTTTTGTATATTTATTTAGACTCTCATCACCAACTCTTGATTATGAGTTAGGATTAAGGATTAAGTGAAGCCAGTATTTCAAATACCGATTTTCACGGTCAGACGGAAAAAAAACTGACAGTTGACATGGTGGACGCTTTGCGGCACCACCTCAACATGATACTGTCAATTGACCACTTTTAGAATTATTTTTCACATGTGTCTATTAAAACAATATTTTCTTTTCTAAATGCTATTTTGAAAAAAAGACCCTTTAAAAACCTATTTGTCATCAACCGGCTTGGACCAGACCAGAGTCTTCTCCGTCAGTTTCCTATTCGGTTTTAAACGATTGGTGGGGACTAGGTAGCAGTACTAAATTAGTCTGATGATCTTGGTAGGATCCCAATACATGCCTCAGATGTATAACGACAGTGTCGTTCCATTTTACATTGAGCGCATCGTGGCCGTTGATGCATGTGAGGCAACGCCGGCCTTGACTGGTGATTATCATATCATACCATTGCATCCGTAATTCGAGCTGGACTCCTAGCCCAATCACCGTGGGGAGCCGTTCAATTGTAGGGACACAAAAAGGTCAACGACGCACATGCTCGACTGTGTTGCATCGGACGGTTCCTACAATAGTTGGGTGGCCAATTATTTGAGGGAAATTTTATTCATGCCCCAAAAACTACTTCTCATACTCCGTTTATTCCTAAAGATTGATTACCATTTCATATCCTCATTTGTTTCCTTTCCTTCCACACCGTTGGAGATGCTACCGTTGGACCCGCCGCCTGCGCTCGTTGAGCCCACCGTCAATACCACCTCCGCCCGGCCTCCTCCATATTCTCCACCGCCACTGATGCCCCAACTCATCCCAGAGCCACCGGAAGACATAGCCCTAACATATCAGGTGCACGAACTTATGAGCATCCCTGGGTTCTGTTTTCGACAGCTCTACGGTGGATTAGGGATTTATATGGCGGTGGACAAGATGGAGGAGGGAGGAGGTGGCTTTGACATTGGCAGACGCCGGTTCTTTCTATGGCTGTGATGGGAAGGAGGAGGGGAAGTTGTGGCGTATCCGGCAGTGTGGAAGGGAAGGAAGCAACATGTGTGGGGGACTTAGCAATCCGTCCTTCAATGAAGTCTCTTTTTAGTGCTAAGGCCACTGAATAGACTGTTTAAGCTGCACTCCCTATGCAAAAAACGGAACAACGCCAGCTAGGGCTTTCAATTTCGGACCCGACTCTACCCGACACGAAGTTAGCGGGTCTAGGCCAGGGCTAAACGGGTTCGGGTCATAAACGGGTCGACATGATAGACCTGTTTAATAAACGGGTCGGGTCCAGGTTTAGGGTCTGGACACGGTAGACCCGGGAAGACCCGTTTAAAATTCAACGGGTCGTGTCAGGTCTGGTCTACCCGTAATCTGATACTATAATATATAGTATTAGCGAGTCTTTCAGGTTAGGTCGGGTCGAGTCGGATCGGGTCGGATCGGGTCAACTGAATAAACCTGTGTAGTAAACGGGTCTTATCGGGTCTACCCATTTATAAACGGGTCGGGTATGGGTTTAGGATCTAGACACGATTAGTTAAACGAGTCGAGTCCGGGTCTAGGGGTTTTGGACATGACCCGAAACCAGACATGACACGAACCTGACCTGACCCATTACCTTAACGCCAGCCACGTTTAACTGCCTCAATATTAAAAAAATCCATCGATACCGATCATATTTTCTTTAAATTACAAAGGTTGCCATTAACTAAATTTGAACAAATATAACAATATTCACTGTTACAAACGTTACTATTTATTAACGTATATTTTTATTGCTACAGTGATATCATTGTAGCATTTTATTTGAAAAAATTTGTTTTAAACAATTTAAATATTTAATATAGTGAAATCACTATAGCAAATGTTAATTTTTAATAACAAAATGTTACTTTTTATAAAGAGTAACATTTCAACTAATAAAGAGTAACATTTGCTACAGTGTAATCATTGTAATAATTTTTTTTGATAAAAATATTGTTTTAAAAAAATAGCTATAATGAATCACTGTAACATTTTTTTTTTCACAAAAATCTTGTTTTTAAAAAAAACTATAGTGAAATCACTATAGCAAATGTTACTATTTAATAACAAAATGTTACTATTTATAAATAGTTACATTTCGGATAATGAATAGCAACATTTGCTACAATGTAATCACTACCACATTTTTTTTGATAAATCTTATTTTTTAAAAAAATATAGCTACAACGTAATCACTGTAGCAAATGTTACTATTTAATAACGAAATGTTACCCTTTATAAAGAATAACATTTGATACAGTAAAATCACTATATCATTTTTAAAATTTTTTATTTTTTTAATTAGCTATAATAGTATCACTATTGTAATAATGTTTTGACGATGATTTATATTTTGCATATAAAGAAAAGAATATAGAAGAAATGATTAATTTGAGTTTTTTTCCTATTTGGTCGGACAAGACCCCAATAATATGCCATCCTTTACAACCAAAACACTCACACACACACACACACGTGACACACATGTCGTGATTGTTCCGTCACAACCAAACCACTCTCACACACACGTGACACACATGTCGTGATTGTTGGGTACCTTTGATCCTCTCGATCCTTGGACTGAACTGCCGGCCCGTGTACCGCACTCGAAACGTGATGGACGGCTCAGATCCGATCAAGGATAGATATATCGAAATGATCACGAATAAAATCAAATCCTATAAAAAAAATTACAAGTTCTGTTTCAAGTTCCCTCCTTCCGTACGGTCAGCAGAAATCTCTCTCTCTCGCTCTCTCCTACCCGATCTCAAACGGTCGGTGGTTATCCGCGCTATATCTCGCCCGCTCCCTCGCTCGTCTCAGATCTCGAATGGCGGCCCAATTGGGATCCTTCCGCTACAATTTCGAGCAGAAGGGCAAGCAGCGACTTCTCTCCGTGAACTACGGCGATCTCGTCTCCGACGACGATGACGAGGAGGTGGGCGGGTGCTGCCGGCGCCTCCGGGGATGGGTCGCCGACGAGTGGAGGAAGGCGAAGGGGTGGGCCGCAGTCGCGTGGGAGTTCGGGCGGTCGGACCCCCGGAAGGTGGTCTTCTCGGCCAAGGTGGGGCTGGCGCTCGTCCTCATCTCATTCCTCGTCTTCCTCAAGGAACCCTTGAAGGACCTCTCCAAGTACTCCGTCTGGGCCATCCTCACCGTCGTCTTGGTCTTCGAGTTCAGCGTCGGTATCCCCCCCTTCCCTCCTCAACTTCAGCCCCCGAATAAAGAAATCGATAGTTCAATGTGGGTTTTTACCCCTTTCTTCCCAAAATCAATTTTAGAGTTTCGGGGGGTGAGGTTTTTTGGGTGAAGGGTTTACATCATTTTCTTTCGGATCATATTTTTCATCGGAACCAAGAGCTCGTAATCGGATATCATTAATCTACAAAACATCATTCTATTACTATTAGGATAAATTACACTTTGCCCCCCTGAAGTTCAGCTCAAAAACACTTAACCCCCCCAGTTACAAAACTACATTTTGCACCCTTTCAATTCAATTCTGACCAGAAAAAATTTACCAAATGAGGAAAATTAAGTAGTTGACAAAAGGGGTATTGTGCTAACATTTTAAGCTTGAGGGAGTGATTTGTAACAAAATATAAAAAATAAAATTGGTATTTTAAATATCGTTTTTAAAATCGGTATTTCAAATACTGTTTTAACATGGGAAAAGATAAACCCCCCGTAAGGGTTGGGTTTGTCTCACGCAAGCAATTAACTATAAAACCATTGAACAGTTAAAAACGGTATTTGAAATGCCAATTTTAAAAGCGATATTTGAAATATCAATTTTAAAATCAGTATTTGAAATACCGATTTTATTTTTTGCATATATTTTTTAAACTCTCATTGGCCACTATTGATTACGGGTTAGGATTAATGATTAAGTGAAGCCCGTATTTCAAATACCGATTTTCACGGTTAGGAGGAAAAAAAATTCTAACAGCCGATATGGCGGGCGTTTTGCAGCCCCGTCCCGCCACGTAGTTGTCAGTTGACCATTTTTACAAGTATTTTTCACATATGGCTATTAAAATAATATTTTATTGGGCAAAGTATAAAAACCTCCTCTAAACTATACACCTCATTTCATACTGATCCTTCAACTATTTTTTTGAACAATTTGATTCTTAGATTATGCTCTGTCTGCATTTAGTCTCATGTGTCAACTTTTATTTCGAAAATACCTTTGTCCTAGTAAGTATAAATTAACTATTTTAAACCAATTTGGAGCCTTATTGTAAATTGATAAGGGTATTTTTTGGATAAAAAGTTGGCAGAGGGGGTTAAATGTGGAGGGATCAATATGAAATGAGGTGTATAGTTCAGGGAGGTTTTAATATTTACCCTATTTTATTTTCTAGATGCTATTTTGAAAAAAAAACCCTTTATAAGCCAATTTGTCAAACGGTTCAAAAGGCATACGGTTCAAAAGGGTTTCAGTTGGTTTGGATCGGACCGAAGCCTTCTTCGTTCGCTTCCGGTCCGGTTTTAAACTCGGTGTGGACTAGGTACTAGAGAGCGGTACCCAATTAGTCCGATGATCTTGGTCGCCTCAGATGTATAACGCCAATATTGATCTTTTTTACATTCAGCGCATCGTGGCCGTTGATGCATGTGAGACGACACCCGACTGTACTGGTGATTACCGGATCAAACCGCGCTCCTAGTCCAAGTGCCGTGGTGAGCCGTCCAATTGCCTGCATGCAAAAAGGTCAAGCATCGGACGGTACCCTACGACAATTGGGCGGCCAATTATTTGATCTTACTTCTTAGGCGGTCCCGTTTGAGTTTTGTCCCTCTTTGATCGTACAACTCAGCATCGTACCATCCTTCACAACCAAACACACACACACACACTATAACGTGATGGACGACTCAGATCCGATCAAGGATAGATAGATCCAAATTATTATAGTGGATAAAATCAAATCCTATAAAGAAATACAAGTTCTGTTGCAAGCTCCCTCCTTCCATACGGTCAGCTGAAATCTCTCTCTCTCTCTCTCTCTCTGTCTCTCTCTCTCTCTCTCTCTTACCTGATCTGATACGGTCGGTGGCTATCCGCGCTGTATCTCGCTCGCTCCCTCGCTCGTCTCAGATCAGATCTCGAATGGCGGCCCAATTGGGGTCCTTCCGCTACAACTTCGAGCAGAAGAGCAAGCAGCGGCTTCTCTCCGTGAACTACGGCGATCTCGTCTCCGACGACGATGACGAGGTGGGCGGGTGCTGGAGGCGCCTCCGGGGATGGATCGCCGGCGAGTGGAGGAAGGCGAAGGGTTGGACCGCGGTCGCGTGGGAGTTCGGGCGGTCGGACCCCCGGAAGGTGGTCTTCTCGGCAAAGGTGGGGCTGGCGCTCGTCCTCATCTCCTTCCTCGTATTCCTCAAGGAACCCTTGAAGGACATCTCCAAGCACTCAGTCTGGGCTATCCTCACCGTCGTCGTGGTCTTCGAGTTCAGCGTCGGTATCTCCCTTCCCTCCCTCAACTTCCGTCCCCAAATAAAGGAATCGATCGCCTGGCACTATTCATTCAATCTACTTTTTTACCCCATTTCTTTTCAAAATCAATTTTAGGGTTTCAGGGTGTGAGGTTTTTTGGGTAAAGGGTTTACCCCCATTTTCTTTCGGATCATATTTTTATCGGAACCAAGAGCTCTTAATCGGTTACCATTAATCGACAAAACATGATTCTATTACTATTATTCGCATTGTTATTACTTCAATTGTTTTTTTTTTTTTTTTTTGCAAAGATTGTTTTTTGAGTATTGTTTGGACATATTATATTGCTAGTTTGATAATTTGAATGAGTGTGAATCAGTTCCTTTGTGAAAAGTACTAGCATGGCATACAGTTTGAATCTATTTTCATGCAGGTGCAACGCTTAGCAAAGGGTTCAATCGGGGCTTAGGGACATTGTCTGCCGGAGGGCTTGCCCTAGGGGCCGCAAAGCTGTCCACATTCACCGGAGAATGGGAGGAGATATCTATTATAATCAGCATCTTTATCGTTGGTGATGCATACTATTGAAGAGTTTCCCCTTTGTTCTTTTCATTCTTGAAAGATGTCATTTCCCCTTATTCACCATGGTATTGCTTTTGGGTGCTAGGTTTTTCGGCGACCTTCATAAAGCTCCATCCATCGATGAAGCCCTATGAATACGGATTCCGAGTTTTCTTGCTCACCTTTTGTTTCATAATGGTGTCTGGGTATAAGACGAGGCAGTTTATTGAGACGGCCGTGAGTCGTTTTTTACTTATTGCGCTTGGTGCTGCTGTTGGCCTGGGAGTGAATATTTGTATCTATCCAATTTGGGCGGGAGAGGATTTGCACAACTTGGTATCAAAGAATTTTATGGGTGTGGCCAAGTCTCTTGAAGGTTGAAGTTTTCTATTCCTTTACCTTGTTGTAAGCTAAAATGTCTTTCCACTCTCTCTCAAGTACCATTTGGTTGATGGTTCATCTAATTCACACTCAATTTACTACTGTGCTAATGGAACATTTACTATGAGATTGTACCAACTAAGGTTCACTACCAATTATCCAGCCTCCCATAGTTTGGTGATGGTAAGATATCAATGATACTTAAAACATTGCCCCTCAAGTGGATAATTTGAAGTTTTTGTTAGTGCAGTTTTCATGCTATGGGCTATTGTAGATACGACTGATCATTTGGCACTCAATTGTAACCCACTTAATCTTTTGTAAATGGTATAATATTT
This sequence comes from Chamaelirium japonicum, assembly GCA_947650365.1. Lineage (NCBI taxonomy): Eukaryota > Viridiplantae > Streptophyta > Magnoliopsida > Liliales > Melanthiaceae > Chamaelirium > Chamaelirium japonicum. The sequence goes on along the minus strand of OX393559.1, from coordinate 19,519,125 downwards.
CGTCAAGATTAGCCACTAGAAAATCTAACTTGTCTATGGTGAGTTATAATTTTGTTAGCTGATTTCATTTTTTGTGGATTTTGTAGGCTGTGTTAGTGGATACCTCGACTGTCTAGAATATGAGAGGGTCCCTTCGAAAATTCTGACTTACCAAGCTTCCGATGACCCTATGTACAGTGGGTGTAGGTCAGCTGTTGAATCAATGTCCCAAGAAGATGCTCTCGTATGTTTCTACTGAAAATTTACACTACATGTTGTCTGGTTTTAGCCAAGTGGATTTTAATGCGCAATTTGCTTTTATATATCTTGACAGTTAGGTTTTGCAATATGGGAGCCACCTCATGGTCCTTATAAGATGCTGAAATACCCTTGGAAGTACTACGTTAAAGTTAGTGGTGCACTAAGGCATTGTGCCTTTATGGTTATGGCACTACATGGTTGTATACTTTCTGAGATTCAGGTACATAATACATTAGCACAGATGTTACTAGTGGAATGCATATACTCTTGTGACGGTCTTGTCATATCAATTCCTTGTTTCAGCTTGATATGGAGTTGTTAGTACATGCATTTTCTATGCAACTTTTTTCTTCTTCTGATCTTATATCCATCGCTACTATGGTAGAATTTCCACTAATTATCCTCATTAAAGGTCATTATATATATTAAGTGTTCTTTGTAAATTTGTTCATTCCTTCTTTGTAGTAAGCTCATAGACTTCTCATTGCCGTCAACAATTCGATTAAAAATTGCGTCAAATGGACCTATTCATCATCATGTTTGGCCTTCTTTGTATTGGCTTTAGCATTCTTTATGAACATTGTGAAAGATCAGAAAACAACCTCCTCTTTAACATTATGTCTTTTCCTGAATGCACTTTTATCTTTTGATCAATAAATTACTCCAAAATGTACAAATGTTAATACTGGTTTAGATTAAGATTCTTACAAGTCTTGTTTCCTAGAGCTTTACAGGGAAAAGTCTTGTCGAGTACATAAAATTAAGTCGTCACTTAAAACTTGATCCTTTTCTTAACAAACATTTGTAGATTAATTGAGAGAGAAAGAATTTCTCTTAGACCTTCTCTCTTCTCTCTTCTTTTTTACTCAGAAAGTGGGAAGGTTTCATTGAATGGAAAACGGTACAACTTGACATAAAATTGTTACAATTCCCGTGCCCCCTCAAAACCGGTGATGAGAGGGAGGGGGCAACAATATATAAAGATGTGGAACTTCCACCCCTTTATCGATGTGGGACTATTTTCAACACCTGCTCGCACGCAGAGTGCCTCTTGATCGGAGGGAGGGACAAGATCTCGATCGGAGGGAGAAAGAGGGGGGCGAGACGAGGTGGGACCTAGCTCTGATACCATGTTACAATTCCCATTCCCCGTCAAAACCGGTGATGAGAGAGAGGGGGCAGCAATAAATAAAGACATGGAACTTCCACCCCTTTACTGATGTGGGACTATTCACAACAAAAATAAAGAAGAAGTCTTGAAGGAGAAGGGTGCTTTTCTTCCATACCTGGTCCCCTCATTATCCATAGAAAAAGAAAGAGACGAGGTATTTTCCCCCAAAAAATCTAGCTAATAGTTTTTTTTTTCAAATATATAAAGTCCAAGGGAGACAGACCCCTCACCTTTATATAATCCAGAAAATTGTTTGTGGAATTTGCATGACATGCTAAGTCTGCATTAAGCAGACTCCAATATTCATACTTCAATTAATGTTTATATTCTTACAAAGGAATTTATATCATATAAACAGGTAGAAGTAGAACCATTTCCCAAAAAATTACTAAAATTGTAATGTAGGAGAAAGCACCGATTGATAGGGATACAAGAAGAGAGAGAGAGAGAGAGAGAGAGAGAGAGAGAGAGAGAGAGAGAGAGAGAGAGAGAGAGAGAGAGAGAGAGAGAGAGAGAGAGATGAGGCCAATATGCTCTTCCACAAAACAAAACATCAATAGCCATAATCTAAATTTTATTAATAATATAAAAAAATTACATAAGGGTGTAGACACTTTCTTATATAAGCCTAATTTTACGACAAATCCTACTAACAAAAGGACTGAAAGGCCTACCAATTAGGACCCTGACTTGATTAGGAGTAGAACCACTAATTAATTGCAAACTTCTTTATTTTTTTGTATCCTCTGCAGATTTTTAGGAAGATTCCAGCCACTTGTTTTCTATAGAAAAGAGAGTAAAACCCCAAATAAAAAAGCTAATAAGAGGTTTGCTAGATGAGGGCATAAGGGGAAATTTATAAGGGTTAAGTATTTAAAAGGAAGTAAATAAGGGGAGGTGTAGGGCTCATGAGAAAGGGAAGGGGTCATGCACAGTTGCACAATAAGTCACACATTACAGTAGATCTTCATTGTTTTCTTCCTAGGTCCTATTTTATTTCCTATTATGATTCTAACACCAATCACACTTATTTTTAAAACTTGTTTCAATTGGCTTTAAATGGAAGGTTACTGGGAACTAAATACATAGGAGATAATAGAGAGAAGAAAATTCATGTGGGAGAGAAGGTATTATGTCTTCTCAAGAGCAAATGAGGGTCCACGAGAGAAAAGGAGGATTCGTTTTAATGTGGAATCCCCTCTCTTGACTTGTTTTACTTTTCCTTCTTAATTTGGACACCTAAATCCTAATTTGTTTTGGTTTAATTGCCCCTTAATTCCAGCTGATCTTATTTTATGCAATAAGGAGAAGTTTCCTATTACGTACAGGTCAAATTGGCTCAAAATTCCACCCAATCCCTTATTAACATATACATTATGAAAACAAAATCTAGAAAATTTCATAAAAACAGAACAAGGACTTGGTATGTTGATCATCCTCACAAAAACTCAACAAATTCTTATACTCGAATCCAACGATTAGGATGATGGGTCAAAGTATGGGGTAACAAAATCACTAACAGACTCAAGGCCACATTTACCTATTGCAAATTTACCAATATAAAAAAGTTTATTAAACCTTGCACTACCACTAGTCAAATTCTGGGCACTCTCATCTGTTTTTTTATTCACTTTTAAGTTTAACAAGTTGACTTTCAAACGATTTTTTTTATTTTCACAGTCAGGTTCACTTTCTAGAAATCCAAAAAGAGATATATGAAAGAGTTCTTTTTGGCTTCATAGATTTTTAATTTGTTGAACAAACTCTTATTATTTTCTACAGTTTGACCATCTCAGCATTATGTTCCTCAAAAGTTGCCTTGTTGTCATCATCACCATCGGAGTCACTAGGACGCCTCTCAGACTCACTAGAATGGCTATCAACAACCACACTAATTTTGGACACTAGAAACAATTACAGTAAAGTTCTGTCTCTTCAGAGGAGGAAAAACTTGATGAGTTACCGGGCAAAATCATCCTAGGTCACATTCATGGCATTCTCCTTACATTTTGATGGGGGCCAGATTCCAGCTTGCATGATTTCCAAAGCCTAAATCAGCGGGCACGTACCTTGAGGCTCGATTAGAAAAATAAGTCATCTTTGGATTTAATAATTCCTGAAAATACTATCTTCGGAATAAAATATTATTTTTGAAATAAAATAATTATTTTACTATGAAAATGCTATTTTAATTCAAAACTTGTTTGGGCCTGGTCTCAGCTCGGGCTTAAAAATCACACACACACACACACGTGCGCGCACACACACAGAGAGAGAGAGAGAGAGTTGTCTCTTGAGGTTGCCACATGGCACCAAGAGAAGGATGAAAAGATTGCCACGTGGCACTCAGTTGTTTAAGGCTACTACTTTAATATATAGGTGCAGATATGTTATTTTCGGATTTATTGACAGTTTTGATTAGGCAATTTTAGGTAAGATTTAGTTAGATCCAAATATTTTTAATTTGGGATGGATAATCTTTTTTGTTACGAAGGTTATCTTATTTTTTGGTAATTATTTTTAGGAAGGTTATCTTTTATTTCTATATTTAAGAGGTCTTGCCTCTCATTGTAAGCAAACTAAACATGCTATGAATTATGAAAAAAGTATGATGTCTTGCAAGCTTCGTTAGGTTTTCTAGATTGGAATCCATCAGGGCTGGATTCCCCGAATCCGGTGGACTTCGGATCTTCCGCCTCCCCTTCTCTCCTCCCCAACCATCTCTCTCAAAACCCTCACAAAGAAGATGACACAAGATCAATATTTCTCACCCCTTCCCTCTCTGCGACGTTGTCCCGCATCACATTTCTCCTATTCGGACATTTAGTGGCAATATGGGTGTATGTATGTCACGCAAAGCATTAAAATCGGGTATACGGTTTTTCCTTTCCTATCGTTCTTGTATTTAAAGTTTTTTTCTCAAATTTTCAATTTTAGATTTATATTTCAATCTTTGAGGAAATTTTCTTCCAGATTAATTAATAGTTTTAAAATTTTTAGAAATTTTCTAAACTTTTTTGCCAATTACATATAATCATTATTATCTCTATCAGATCCTATCAAGGTTCGAAATCTCCATTTCGGTGGAAATTTCGACCTTCTAGATATGAAAATATTTTGATAGTGTGAAAATATTGCAATTTAGTAGAAATGGTGGAAATATTGAATTTTTGATGAAATTTTTTAGTGAAACTCTGGATAGTCATAAACCAAGTATAGATACACACTTTAGAACACTCAAATAATATTTGTACCCTATCTACGGGTGTAGATCTTCACATAACATGTATTTAATGTATTGAATCTATGAGTCTAGTGCAATCTTATTTGATTCGGTTTTGATATATATTTTTCAAATGCTTTTGAATCTTTTTTTTTGGATAAAAATATTTTCAAATTAAAGATTAGTTGATTGTTAAAATAATGTTTCAAATGATTTTGAAAGCGGACTAAAAACAAGAAAGTTATGCAAGTTTGAAATTGTGCAAAAATTATACTGAAATGTGAAATACTGTTTTTTAATTAAGTTTGAAAAAAAGAGTTTTTATATAGAAAAGTTTTTTATATATTAAAAATTTTCTAAGACGGATGATGGTTTTTTAGATGCACTCGTACTTCTACATCTTGTGGAATTTTTTGAGCTAAAAAAGAGTTGATTTAATTACTTTTCTCACCATGTAGATTTTATAAAAAACCATGAAAACTGTTTTCTCCTACTAAAACTGAAAGTTTACTTTTTGATTCTTTTGGTTTTTGATTTTTTTGATATTTTTATTGAAATAAAATGGGGGGGGGGGTTATTTGCTTATTTATATATAATAATTTAAAATAAATGGAGACATTTACTTAAATGATATTATATGTAAATAAGCTGCTGAGAACCAGGCCCCCCAGTCCCCTTTTATAGCCAGTCAGTCACATAATTTCGGATATATTTCGCGAAATTTTTGCGAAATTTCGACAAAATCTCGCGATATTTTGTGTATATGGAAATATTTTGTGGAAATATCGCGATATTTCGCGAAACCACTCGATATTTTGATATTTCCAGTTTTGCTCGAGACTGTAGGTGGGATTTCGTATCGGGTTTTCATTTTTCCGATATATTTCGCGAAATATATCGATTTTTTGTTCCTTGGATCCTATACATCATAGATGCTCCGATCCGATCTCGACGGTAGTGTCTCCGAATTTCGTTGGCCAACGATCTCAGGTGCTTATACATCATAGATGCTCCGATCCGATCTCGACGGTAGTGTCTCCGAATTTCGTTGGCCAACGATCTCGGGTGCTTCACGAGTCGACACAAAACCCGCTCCCCATTGTAGTGCTTCATGCATCATATTGTATCGAATTGAAATAATTGTTTCTCATTCTCAAGGACCCAATATTTTATGTTTTCCAAGAGTTCTACTTACACCAAATGATAAAAAGATGCATCAAACAGCAGATCAACATGTTTTCTTTAGGCTAAGGATATCTAGACCTCAAGAAATTGTCATGCATGTGTACTGTACCACAACCATCCAATCACAGACACGCACAGTCGGGGACAACCGACCTGAGAGGATCCGAACTCTACCACAACCTCTCCTCCAATGTGCAGCTTCTTTTTGAAGCTGTATATGAGATCTAACTGCAGTGAGAAATACATGTTGCGAAAAGTTAAAGCAACCTACCTCATCCGAATTTCTTTGACCAACAATCTCAAGTGCTCTCTAAGTCAACACATGTCATAACCCAATCTCCCAAGCAAGGCTTTGGAATCCAACCGGTCAAAGTCACTATGAATGAACACTCTACGCTGTCTTTTCACAAAGAGGCTCCATCACGGATGGCCAAATAGTCCTTGAAGAAAAAAGATTGGAAGTGTGGAAGGAACCCTAGGTTACCTATTGATCTCTCCGGAATCACTCAAAGAAAACCTAACCTAATATCACCATAAGTATCAAGTTTAAATCGATGTGAGTGATGTTTTTTGTGATCCGATTGGCCATATTTAGAGATAAGAGTGTTAGATACCCTCACACCTCAAAACCCGGGTTGTAAGGGGAGGTCCACAGCGGGTATATTAAGCGGGTGATGGGTGCCTCCCTTACCGATGTTGGACTATCCGTTAACATCCCCCCTCACGCGGAGCACGCGTGGCAAGGCATGATCGGTGGGGAGCACCCGGAGCGGGAGCAGGAGCAGGAGACGGGCTAGCTCTGATACCATGTTAGATACCCCCACACCTCAAAACCCGGGTTGTAAGGGGAGGTCCACAGCTGATCATGCCTTGCCACGCGTGCTCCGCGTGAGGGGGGATGTTAACGGATAGTCCCACATCGGTAAGGGAGGCACCCATCACCCGCTTAATATACCCGCTGTGGACCTCCCCTTACAACCCGGGTTTTGAGGTGTGAGGGTATCTAACATGGTATCAGAGCTCTAGGGTTTCTCCGCGGTGAAGGCGACGCCTCCGGCAGCCCCTCCAGCACCCTCCTACATTCGATTCCCCCCTCCGGCAGCCCCTCTAGCACTCGGCAGCCCCTCCAGCACTTCGGCAGCCCCTCCAGCACCCGATTATCCCCTCCGGCAGCCTCTCCAGCACCCGATTACCCCCTCCGGCAGCCCCTCCAGCACCCTCCTGTACCCGATTCCCCCTTCCGGCAGCCGGCAGCCCCTCCAGCACTCCGGAAGCCCCCGTCGCCTTCTCCTGCACCTTCTGCATCCCCCGCCGCCCCTCCAGCACCCGATTCCCCACTCCGGCAGCCCCTCCAGCACTCCGGCAGGCCCTCCAACCCCCTCATGCACCCGATTCTCCCTCCGGCAGCCCCTCCAGCACCCTCCTACACCCGATTCCCCCTCCGGCAGCCCCTCCAGCACTCCGGAAGCCCCCGCCGCCCCCTCCTGGACCTCCTGCAGCCCCCGCCGCCCCCTCCTGCACATCCTGCAACCACCGCCACCCCCCTTCTGCACCTGAAGCCCCGCCGCCCCCCTTCTGCACCTCCTGCAGCACCCCGCGCCCCTCCTCTTCCAACAGAACCCCCCCTGCAGCCCCTTCGACCCCCCCGCCATCCCCTGAAGCACCCGCCGCCCCCTCCTGCACCCCCTGATGCCCCGCCGCCCCCCTTCTGCACCTGCAGCCCACACCGCCCCCCTCCTGCACCCCCTACTGCCCCCCATCGCCCCACCGCTCCTCCCCTGGCCCTCCTCCTCCGGTCCGTCTCCTCTATACCGGACTGCCCGGGACCTCCCTTGTGCCGGCTCGCCCCCGTACTTCAGGGGTATGGCTTCCTACAGCATCTCTCGGCTCCCATACTGCCTGCACACAGTCGCTGCTCGTCGAGTCCCTCCGTCTCCTCGTTTTGATGGTATTCTCGGGCCACGTCCCTCCACCACGTCAGTCGACTGTGGACGTCGTCAGGATTCCCTCCGCCATGATGGCGAGATTGCTGCTGCTGCTGATCTCCCTACTCTAGCACCGCCTGCCACCACTCCTGCTCCGTCTCGGTCTTACTCCGATCGCCTCCAGCGCTTTGAGGAGTTATTGTTGCGATACCTCGCCTCCACCAGCTCTTCGACAGATCACAGTCTCTCTGCCACTCCGGGTACTTCTGCTCAGTCTCGGTCCTACTCCGACCGCCTCTAGCGCTTTGAGGAGTTACTGTTTCGATACCTCGCCTCCACCAGCTCTTCGACAGCTCACAGTCTCTCTGCCACTCCGGGTACTACTGCTCCATGGATCTTTGACTCGGGTGCCTCCTGCCACCTTACCTCCGATCCTTCTGCCCTCACGGACTGTAGCCCTGCTCCTACCCACATGGGGATCCATACTGCTGACGGGACTCGTCTACCCATTTCGCAGTGTGGATCCATCACCCCTGCCTCCGATCCCACTGGTCGCCTAACCTTACCTCGTGTTCACCTTGCTCCCCGCTTAAACATTAACTTAATATCTGTTAGTTCTCTTTGTGACTCGGGCCTGATCGTTACATTTACTTCTTCTTCTTGTTCTGTGCAGGATCCGCGAACGGGTCAGAGAGTTGGGCTGGGTCGTCGAGCAGGGGGACTATATCAGTTGGATCACCTTCAGGTTCCCACTTCCACTCCGTCGGCTCTGTCTGTTACCTCTGATGCCGATTTGTGGCACAGAAGGTTAGGTCACATATCCAGTGATCGACTCCAAAGCGTTTTTCGCTCTGGCGCTTTGGGTCGGGTGTCCTTCTCCCCTCTCTCTGTCTGCACTGGGTGTCGATTAGCAAAGCACCTTGCTCTTCCTCTTTCTACTAGTGTTTCCCGTTCCAGCGCCCCTTTTGATCTCGTGCACTCTGACGTGTGGGGTCCTGCTCCAGTTGCCTCTTTTACTGGTTTTTTGTATTATGTGAGCTTCATAGATGATTACTCCCGCTGCACCTGGGTCTATCTCATGCGTCGCCGCTCCGAGATTCCTCATATTTACAGGACCTTCACTACTATGCTTCACACCCAGTTTGGTCGGCGCATTAAGACTTTTCGGTCTGATTGTGCCCAGGAGTATCTCTCCTCTGAGATGCGCGAGATCCTTCAAACTCACGGTACTCTTCACCAACAGTCGTGTCCCCACACCCATGAACAAAATGGAGTCGCCGAGCGCAAACATCGCCATGTCCTCGAGACAGCACGAGCTCTACTTCTGTCTGCTTCTGTTCCACATTCCTACTGGGCTGAAGCTGTCTTGACCGTTGTTCACTTCATCAACATCACTCCATTCTCTCCAAACCCTAGCCGTCATCCTCTAACAAAGAGAAAACTTTGCCCGTCTAACGTGATAAAGTCCAAGAGAAATAGGACGTGTTTGGGACTGTGCAAAAGCAATATGCTCGATTGATAGGTCTCTAAGCCCTGATAGATCGGTTGTAGAGAAGTACCACTACATGGTATTGTTCTGCACAATGATCGGGTCGTTTGTCTTGAGCCTTTTACGACCTTTTAAATGTGAAGTGTGTGAATGAAGTGTATTATGTAGACGTGGTCTGCTAGAGTTTATAAACCATAGGTCATCTAAAATCTCTGTCATCTTTTGTTGATCCTAGTGGCTATTGCTTGGCACTATAATTTTGAGATTCTCTTTGAACTCCACCATAGGACTTTGACTAGGCACACTTTGACAGACGAACTTACATTACAATGGACCTTCCTCTACAGAATTTGCTAACCATTGTTCAAAAAGTCGAAACTCAGACTCGACTCAAAAGTCAACCGAGTCGAGTAAACTCGGTCCAACTCGGCCAAGTTTTCTCCAAACTCGTTCCGACTCGGCCAAATAACTCGACTCGAAATCTGTCCGAGTCGAGTCGACTCGGCTGAGTTTTTCCGAGTTTTAAAGTAGTGTTGCTAACACTACACCTAACATAGGAGAGAATCTATGTTAGTTGTGGGAATTCCTAACTAAAATAGGGCCTCGGAAGAGGTTTTCGTTGCCTCATCCCGTTAATGGGGTCCACATGGGTAGAGAGGGCCACAATATTCCTATTCAGCGTGTCCTCTTGGTTGGCTTCCTATGAGTGCAAAAGTACCCCTTCTTGCCAATTATTAAATTTATTTACTGATTTATCCCTTTACCAACCTATCCTTATCTCTTTTCTTAATAGGACTTCTATTAAATCTTGTTTGTAATCAAAACTTCACTCATACACTAAATTAATTTCTTAAAAAATCTAGAAAATCTAAAAAAGAAGATGAATTTGACCATTAAAACACCTCATGGCACATAATTATTTTCCAATTGGATAAATTAAAACACCTCTTGACCCGAACATACTCCTGTATCACATTAGCTTCAGCGGGAGTGTTGAAAGGTTTATAGGGGACATTTTGATTTAGCATTTCACTAGGGGTTCTTTACAGCTGTAGAGTTGTTATTTGCTATGATGATTATAGTATTTTTTTTTTCTAAAAGATATAGTGACTAGACTAAAATGTAATGAAGTGGCCTATATCTAAATATAAATGATTTTGATAGTTTAGGAGGTTTGGGTGATTTTGGTTTGTCGGACGGCTGTGCCTTATCAACAACATAGTCAACTCCTTATCATGATGCAAGCCACTTGGGCTTATGGCTTACCTCAGGAGAATTCCACTTATATTAATTTAAATAATATAAGTTTCCTTGCGAGAAGTAGATCTGGTCTTCTGTGATGCCTATAAGTATGCAGTGAGTGACAAGGGCCAACACGAAGCAGTTTAATATGAGACGCATCATACTTGGCTGTATGGTAAGGCAGTTTACTATATGGTATTGTTACCACAACCTTAGGGGGGAGAGAGAGAGAGACGGCTAGGGTTTGGGAGAATGACGGGCTATTCTCATTAGGGCAATAGCCACGAATATATATAGGCACATACATGTGTAGGGAATGTGTCATGTTCACTTAACTCATATGTATAACCTACAATATACATTAACACCCTCCCTTAAACTCATGGTGGATCAAACACTGAGAGTTTGCTAGTAAGAAACCGAAAACGAGGAGAGGGATGAGACTTTGTGAAAAAATCAGCAATCTGCTTGGTAGAAGACACATAGGGCAGAGAGATGGTGCCAACCTCGTACTGCTCTCTGGAGAAGTAACAATCGAGCATTCGAGCTCAATGTGCTTTGTCCGCTTATGAAAAACCGGATTATTGGTAATCTGAATAGCACTCTTGTTGTCGCAATGAAGAGCTGTAGGGCCAGAGGTAGCGACACTAGGATCACAAAGAAGACACCGGAGATGAACAACCTCCTTAATAGTAGTAGCCATAGTACGAAACTCAGCCTCAGTGCTGGAGAGAGAGACAACGTTCTGCTTCTTGGTCTTCCAGGAGATCAGAGTCACCCAGAAACAGACAATAGCCAGTAGTAGAGTAACGAGTAGTCGGGTCACCGGCCCAGTCAGCATCAGAATATGCACGAAGAACCAGGGAGGAGGTCGATGAGAAAAGAAGCGACCTGGTAATAGTGCCTTGAAGATACCGAAGGACTCGGAGGAGAGCAGCATAATGAGCCGAGTGAGGTGCATGATGTGCATCCACGAATTGGCTAAGAATACTGATTGCATGTGCAATATCCAGCTTGATGACGCAGAGATAAACAAGCTGACCAACTATCTCCTGGTACCTGGTAGGATCGGATAGGGGCTCTCGATCAGCAGGACGAAGCTTCACATGATGCTCAAGAGGAGTGTCAACTGTACGACAGTCAGAAAGAGAAGCACAATCCAAGATGCCAGCTGTGTATTTCTGTTGAGAAAGTAGAATCCCCCTAGCACCCTTATCAACCTCTAGGCCCAGAAAGTAGCGTAGGGGACCAAAATTCTTCATCTGAAACTGACTCTGAAGATGCTGCTGAAGAGAGGCTATGGCACCAGTCGTCACCATTAAGGATCATTTTGTCAATATAGAGAAGAATGATGGCCCGGCCTTGGGGGGAAGTCCGCACAAACATTGAGTGATCCTAGAAGCTCTCCACAAAGCCGATCTCAGTAATGACACGACGAAAACGCTCAAACCAGGCACGAGGAGACTGTTTGAGTCCATAAATAGCTCGACGGAGACGACAGACGTGCTGCGATTAGGAGGAGGCTACATATAAACAACCTCAGAGAGATCACCGTAAAAAAACGCATTCTTCACATCCATTTGAAGCAGGGGCCAACCTTTAGCAGCAACAACTGCAAGGAGGGTCCGAATGGTGGTCATCTGAGCCACCGGAGCAAAAGTCTCGTCATAATCAATCCCGTACTCCTGAGTAAAGCCCCGGCAACGAGACGGGCCTTGTACTGATCAATGGAGCCATCGGACGACCCTTGATCTTGAAGACCCACTTGCAGCTGGTGGGATCAACATCGGTAGGTAGAGGGACAACCTCCCACGTCTGAGTCTGCTCAAAGGCCTGGAACTCCTCAGCCATAGCTTGCTGCCACACAGGGTACTGCAATGCCTCTGTAGGACTTGGACACTCTGTCAGTGTGAAGGGAGGTAAGGTAAGCAGTGAACGAGGATGAGTAGGAAGTGACTGCAGCAAAGCCAAAACGGTCAGGAGAGTAGCCAAAGTTGTCGGGGTGGCGGCGCTCGCGCTGGGGATAGCGAGGCGTGCTGGGATCCACATCCGGTAGAGGAAGTCTGCTCGAGGTAGACCGTAGACGGCGTACCAGAAGAGCCACTGTCAGACGAAGGTGGAACAGACAATGGGGCAGACTGACAACGACGAGAATACACCCGAGGAAAGGGTGAAACAGTGGAAGGGGCTGAGGGACCCATGGAAGTGGAAGAAGACACAGGAGAAACATCATCTGAGACGGAAGGAGAAGGAGGGGCTACTGCTGTAACAGAAGGTAAGTGCTCAAGAGCAGGAGTAAGAGAAGTAGTTGCAGGAGAAGGTGTCACAGGAGGAGTTGGCTGAGACACCGAGGAGGGAGCTCGAGGAACCTCAAAAAATGAGAGATCTTGAGACGCAACCGAGTAGTAGGGAACATTCTTGACAAAGGAGACATGTCGAGAGATGTGAAGACGACGAGCCAAGGGGTCATAGCAACAGTACCCCTTGTGCTCAGAACTGAGTCCCAAGAGTACACACTTAGTGGATCGAGCCGAAAGCTTGTTACGCTCATGGGAGGAAGGAGGATAAAGCACGTGACCCGAAAGTACGCAGCATGCTGTAGTCGGGAGGGGTGTCATAGAGATGCTCATGAGAAGAAACACCCGAGAGGACAGAGGAGGGGGTGATGTTAATAAGGTTGACAGAGATCAAAATGGCCTTTGCCCAGAAGGTGTGAGGAACGAACGAGGAGAGAAGCTGAGCACGAGCTGTCTCAAGGATGTGACAATGTTTTCGCTCAGCAACCCTGTTCTGCTCATGAGTGTGGGGATAAGATTGTTGGAAGAGTCCCATGTGACTGAAGAGTAAAGCGCATAGTAAAGGATAAATACTCACGAGCGCAATCAGACCAGAAGGTCTTGATATGAGCATGAAACTGAGTATGAACCATAGTTGTGAAGGTCTGATAAACTCAGTGATGTCAGATCGCTGACGAAGGAGATAAACCTACGTGAAACGAAAATAGTCATCAATAAAATTAACATAATAAAGATAACCATTCATAGAAGATAAAGATGCAGACTCCCAAATATCAGAGTGCACGATATCAAACGAACTATATGACCTTGACAAACTGGAAGAAAAGGGGCTAGCTGAATGATTAGCCAACTAACATCCCGTACAAAAAGAAAGAAGATAAGGAATCTCGGCCTAAAGCTCCAAACTGGAAAAAAGACTTTTAAGCCAAGATTCGGACACATGACCTAATCTCCTATGCCATAGGTCGGCATCAGAAGACACAGCACCACAAAAGACCAAAGGAGGAACAACATGTAGATGAAGATACTCCAGGTAGTAGAGTCCGTCAGTCCTAAGAGCAGCACCAATCCTCTGTCTTGAGCGTGGATCCTGCATAACACAAGAAGAGGAAGAAAAAAATGACTGTTAGGCCGGAATCATACAAGCTGCTAATAAAAATTAAATTCATGCAAAGCTGAGGTGCGTCCAAGACAAAAGGTAGAGAGAGAAGGCCTGTAGGGTTTGAGGCGATAGTGATGGACCCAGTCTGCGAGATGGTTAAAAGGGAGCCATCTGCAGTGTGGATCGGATAAATGCGGGAGGTAGGTGAGCAGGCAGTAAGGATGGAGTGGTCCGGGGTCATGTGGTGAGAGGCCCCAGAGTCCATAATCTAAGGTACAGAGGTACCTGAGGTGGCAGAAAAGGCTGAGGGTCCGGAGGAGCCAGAGGTAGGCTGCAGAAAGAGCTGCTCAAGGCGCATCTCGAGACACTGAAGACTATCCGTCGTAGTAGCATCAGCGGCAGGGGCGACAACAGCTGTAGTAGTGGGTCGACCACGGGTAGGTGTGCCAGCACGCTTCTCTGGATGAAGTTGCCAATAGGAGTCGACTGTGTGCCTCAACTTGCCACAGTGGGTGCACCTTCGATTGTCAGGCAGGCCACCAGACGTACCAGAGGAACGAGAAGGACCGCGAGAGAGCAAAGCTGTGGAGGTAGACCTCGGAGGTGGAGCAGCAGCAAGAACACCCTCAAGGCTGGAGGGTACAACAGTCCGACGAGCTGCAACGGTACGGAGACGGGTTTACTCGGCAATTAGCTCAGCTACAGCAGCATCAAGACGAGTAAGGGGATCTATATGGATCAGCTGTCTCGCAAGGAGAGAGAACGCAGGGCGAAGAGCCATCAAGAACTGATAAAGTTGTCGCCGTTCCCGAAAGAATTTCAGCTCGCGCCAAGAGACACCGACTCTGGACACCTCCAGCAGAGGGGGCTCCAACGCCTGAAACTCACGCCAGTAGCCGCGCATGAGACTGTGCAACTGTTGAATCATCTGCTCCCCCTGCTGAGCAGATTGGGCCTGAGACAGAAGCTGATGCTCACGGGCCCACTCTGCTCCATAAAGCACTTCGTGAGATTAGCCCAGGGCTCTGCTGCAGTGGTGAATGTGACCAGGTCGGCTCGAAACGAGTGGTCAACCGAGGCAACGAGAAACGCTCGGACATGACGATCACGCAGGCTCCAGGTGGCATAGGACCCTGCTCCAGAGGCATCAGCAGGAGCAGGTGTAGAGCCATCAAGATGCCCATACAGGGCTCGACCGTCCAGGACACTCCAGACGGTGGCAGACCATGTAGTCAAGTCAGCAATCGTAATAAGAGGAAAGTCTGTCGAGACAGGGAGGAAGTCTCTTGTTTGCTCTAGAGGCGTTGTCGAGAATTGAACCGGGGTCGTCGCCGAGTACTGAACCGGGGTCTGTGTTGAGGACTGATTAGCGGATGCCATTGATGGGCAAACGGCACGGAGGCCACGCGGGCACTAGGGCAGGGCGCGGGAGGCCGGTGAGCTCGAGGGGAGGTTGGCGGGCTCAAGGGTAGGGCGTGGGAGGCCGGCAGGCGCAGGAGCAGGGCGTGGGAGGCCGCGCGGGCTCGAGAGTAGGGCGTGGGAGGTCGCACAAGAGGCCCGCGAGCTCGAGAGCTGGGTGCGGAAGGCTGCACAGGAGGCCCGCGAGCTCGAGAGGAGGCCGGCAGGCTCAAAGGGCACTAGGGCAGGGTGCGGGAGGCCGGCGATCTCGAGGGTAGGCTGGCCGATAGTCGGCGGGCTGCAGAAGGGTCGACGACGGGCTGCAGGAGATTCGACGGAGAGCTAGCGGGATGCAGACAGTGTTCTAAAAAGCGGTCTAGGCGGCCGCCTAGGCGGCGCCTAGGCACTAGGCGGCCCCCCACCGCCTCGCCTAGGCCCTAGGCGCTCCAGAAAAGCGGCCAAGCTCTCAGGCGGAGCTAGGCGGCCGCCTAGGCGGTCTAGGCGGGGCAAGGCGGCCGCCTAGGCGGTCTAGGCGGGCTGAGGCTGGCCAGGCGAGCCAGGCGGGCTGAGGCTGACCAGGCGGGTTGAGGCTGGCCAGGCGGACCAGGCGGGCTAGGCGGGCTGAGGCTAGCCAGGCGGACCATGTTTGCTTTTGTTCTTGTTAATCACTCAATCTTGAATTATGGTTATATACTTGTTCTTTAAAATAATGGTTTGGGATAATCTTGAACTTATATTAATTTTTAAACATATATATATTATATAATATCAAAATAATAATTAAAATAATTAAAAAAAAGGCAAAACGCCTAGGCGCCGCCTAGGCCCCCAGCCTAGGCCGCCTAGGCGCTAGGCGACCCCCCACCGCCCGACTAGCGCCTAGCGCTTTTTAGAACCTTGGATGCAGAAGAGGCCGGCGGAAGACCGACGGGCTGCAGAAGGGTCGACGGATAGCTGGCAGGCTGCAGAAGAGGCCGACGGGTTGTAGGAGGGCCAACGGATAGCTGGCGGGCTGCAGGAGGGTTGGCAGATAGCTGGTGGGCTGCAGGAAAGGTCGATGGAGGACCTGCAGCTTGCAGGAAGGCTGGCGTATAGTCGACAGACTCTACTGGAAGAGTCGGCGGAGGACCTGCAGCTTGCAGGAGGGTCGACGTATAGTCGGCAGACTCTACTGGAAGGGTCGGCGGAAGACAAACAGGCTGCAGGAGGGCCTGTGGATAGTCGGCAGGTTGTACAAGAAGGGTCGGCGGAAGACCGAAAGACTGCAGAAGGGCCGACGAATAGTCGGCAAGCTGCAGGAGGACCGACAGAGGGCCGATCGGGCGCGGGCTCGGATGCAAGGCGCAGGGCGACGAGCTTGTCGTAGGCACAGGCAAGGTCGCCGGATCGGGAAGGAAGGTAGCATAGGGGGATGGCGAGGGGATTAAACCCGCTCTGATACCATGTTACCACAACCTTAGGAGAGAGAGAGAGAGACGACTAGGGTTTGGGAGAATGACGAACTATTCTCATTAGAGCAATAACCACAGATATAGATAGGTACATATATGTGTAGGGAATGAGTCTTGTACACCTAACTCATATGTATAACGTACAATATATATTAACAGGTGCGATGTGAATTGTACTTGGTTAACAGAAGGCATGTGTTCATGGATCTCAATCCATAATCTGACTATCTTTTCTGAAATAGACTACAATTCAGGCTAGTTTACTTGCCTCAACACAGACTAAATGACGTTTTACTATAAGCTTCTTCTCACCCGTAACAAGTCAGTTCCATGTATAATTCTTGACCTATGAATAATCCGATAACACTGAATTGCACAAGATGACTCTTCTCTCTATCAGAATTCGAAGACCTCTTTTGGATAAGTACAGAAGTGTACATAACACATGCAACTGGGAACACTGCTCTTGTAGACACGATGTGTTAACTGTGCAGAACGCCTAGGACGAACCCTTAGCCTCTTTTACATATAGTGGTTTAGATACAATTATTTGTCTTTAGGTTCCATTATGTGAATAGCGCTAAAAAGGTTTATTTTATATGTGCTACCTGGCCTATTTGTAACTTGAATCTTAGTGTTTAAGTGAAACGGTTACTGCTATATTGAGCGATCATGTACTTTCATATTATTGTGATTTCAAATTTGTATTCAAACCGGTCAAATTGACCGAGCAGTTAGAGGTGGTCAACTCAAGTTCCAGTCCCCTATACAGGTTGTGGGTTTGAAACCCACTTCCTACATTTTGAATAGTTACTCTTCTCTTACCTTCCCTCTTTATTGTTGGTTCTCATTTTAGTCCCACAGTAGAAAAGTAAAGATCAGACTTGGGTATTTATAAGACCCCTACTCCCTTGATTTTCAATGAACACATGGGTCTTGGCCCTCTTGGGAATGCACCACCACTCGTGCACACCACGCCATCCCTTGGGCGGGTTCGGGCGTACACATACCCCCACACTTGCAGACACTAATGCAGCTACGACTCGGGTGGGCTCAGGCCTGCCTACTTTTTTATATTTTGGCATTATCTTTTTGGACCGTTGGAGGAAAGTGCCGTTATATGCCATACAGCCTTACTCTCCAGAGATTGTTCCCATTAAATGAGTCGCCGATTACAGCCGGAAATCATGACCATTGAATGGGCCATCAGTTGTAGTGGGAAGGGTAATGTACTTACTTGTGTACCACTAACAGAGGCTCAATACACACACAGAGAGTGAAGGCTCTCTGAACTCCTCTGCTTTGGCTCTTCCTCTCTCTTTTTGTATGGTCTGATACTTGTTTTATGAGTTGCTGGATTCCTGAAAACCTGATCAGGGGTCACTAAGGCATTCTTGCAAATGTACTGACAAACAGAAGGTGGTTGCCTATTGTCGTCGTATCTACATGTGCCATTGCTGACAGTCCCTTACGTGGGTGGCCAATCGGTTCTTAGGACAACACCTAGCGCTCTTCGATCCCCCAGCCCATTTCTTTTAATTCAAAACTTGCTTTAGATTAAACTTTCATGTTGGTGAATGATGAATCCAATTCTCGTTATTTCACTTGCTCTGTTTTATGGTCAATTGCTAGACAGTGAATGTACCTGAATTTATTCACGCAGAGAAATATTGCATCTAACAAGTAGTTCTCTTCCATCAAATATCTCTCTATATGCATATACCAACCAGATTCTGTAGTACATAAACTACTGGTCTCCTTTGGTTCTGGCACTGAAATGTGAAATTTCTACAGGCTCCACCAGAAATGAGACATGTCTTCAGCAGTGAGTTGCAGAGAGTAGGCACCGAAGGTGCTAAAGTGTTGCGTGAACTGGGGAACAAAGTGAAAACTATGACAAAACTGAGCCCTGTGGACATCCTCTTTGAAGTTCATGACGCAGCTGAAGAGTTGCAGAAGAAGATTGACCGGCGATCCTACCTTCTTGTTAACTCAGAAAGCTGGGAGATCGGAGTCCGTCCCGAAGGGACGAAAGACATCTCATACGGACTTGGCATCAAGGGAAGAGAAATACATCTCGCGACCAAGTCCCTTAGTGAAACATTGCTTGATCTCCGGTCATTCCAAGTTCCAAAAAGCTGGGAGGACCAGAAACCCATCAACACGGGGGTCGATCCCACCGTGGCAATAACAGTCGGCTCCCCTGAATCGACGCTCGAGAAGCAGATATCGTGGCCCGTGAAGCAATCGTTCAATTTTGACGAGGCACGGATTGATGAGGAGTCTAAGACCTACGAGAGTGCGAGCGCACTGTCTTTGGCAACGTTTGCTTCGCTTCTCATTGAATTTGTTGCGAGGCTTCAGAATCTTGTGGATGAGTTCAAAGAGCTCAGTGAGAGAGCTAAATTTAAGGAGCCTGTAGATGAACCTGGAGCGGAACCTGAAAGGTTCTGGACCAGATCAAAGCAAGTTTGTCGGCTTTAAGTAATTAAGAATTAAGACACTGCATGAAATGTATAAAGTATTCAATTTCAAGGTGTCGATGAAATCGGTGGATAGTTTCAGCAGGAATAAATCCTCTTTGTACAGATCGATGATTCTGAGCGAAGGAAATATATGTTTTTTTTGCAAATTTAATATTTGTTTCAAATTTAATATATGTTTTTTTAATATATGTTTTTTTGCGATAAGATTTAGATCCTGATGAAGTTCTGACCATCTGTCAAAAGAAAATAAAAGAAGGATATGATCTTGATTTGCACTCTAAATTTTTACTTCATGCCAGTCTCTACTTTTAAAACTAAACTAAACCCTAAACACTAAGATCTACGTACCATTGTCTAAATCCTATACCTATAAATCTTAAACCGCATAATCCTAAATCCTAAGATCTATTGATAATTGTCTAAAACCCAAATCCTAAACCTAACCCTTCCACCGCTTATGGGTTCTCGCCTTTGTCTCTACCACTGCTTGTTATAATATATTTCAAATGATACTTACAAGATATTAATTTTGACTTTAAAAAAATAATATTTAAACATTTTTTTGGTTTTTTACAAATCAATCCCTACAATGTTCTATATTTACATATAAATCCATATCAAAGTGTTATATACATATAAATAAATTCATTCAAACATTATATATTAACCCCTGCAGTTAGCTGACATCCAAAACCAGAGAATATTTTCAATTTCATCCTTGATATTTTACTGAAACTCTGTAAATACCCCTCCAATGTGAGAATTCTTTGGATTAGATCCAAGTTAGATTTGGATTATGTCTGTGTTTGTTTTGGATTAAGTCCATGTTCAATAAAGATATGCCATTTTAAGTAATTAAAACCATGGATAAATCGGTTATTTTCTCTTTAGATTAATAAAATAATAGTGGAATGAAGGAATATTTTAGAAATATTCCTTTATTTTGGATGCCAACTAACTGTAGGGGTTGATATGTAAATATTGGATGATGTAAGGGGTTTATATATAAATATTGACTTTACAGGGATTTATATATAAATAAAGAATATTACAGGGGTAGATTTGTTAAAAACCTAACATTTTTTGACGCTAGTTCTAGCTCTAATGCGGGATTTGAACCGGTTATCTTGGGTTGTTATTGACTTTACAGTGAATGCCCGTGCCAATTGGCATGGACGCCTTCGACGTGAACCCCCCCCCCCCCCCCCCCCCCCCACACACACACACAGACACCCATCCACCCACCCCCTCCCCCGCCACCCAATAGGTAGAGAGAGAGAGAGAGAGAGAGAGAGAGAGAGAGAGAGAGAGAGAGAGAGAGAGAGAGAGAGAGAGAGAGAGAGAGAGAGAGAGAGAGGTGTAAAGATGGGGAGAGAGAGACGGGGAGAGAGAGAGAGGTGTGCGATCGGTTTAGAAAGAGAGAGAGAGACGGTGTAGAGAGAGAGAGAGAGACGGGAAGAGAGAGAGATGTGCGATCGGTTTAGAGAGAGAGAGAGAAATCGTGGGGAAGAGAGATATTTTAGGTGGGACGCGCGGTTATTATCGTGGACTTCTTTGAGAGATTTGAGGGGTGTATTTGAACCGTTCGATTTGATCAAACGGTTTGAAAACGGCTTGAGGATATGAGGATTGTGATGTGGTTGATACGTACAATTAGATCGGATGGACAACTTGTCTCCGAAACTTGTCTCACATGATTTTGAGGATAATAGGGTTGTAAATAACCCGAACTGCCCTAACATATTATATAGATGATCGGCATTGGTTGTGGCTTGATGACCCGATTGTACATGAGAGACATGAATCAACATTTAACATGTAAATGAGATACATGAATCAACATTTAGCAACGCCCCTTCATCTTCTCTACACTTAAATGGTTCCATAAATATTTGGGCATTTCTCTCTATAAAGGTGTTCTTGCTGCGAATATTTTTGCACAACCCATGAGTAGTAAGGGCTTCATTGTATCATGAGAACGTGATTGTTTTAAACCACTGTGCATTCTCGGTTTCTAACCGCATGGGGGTCTGGCGATTCTTGTTTTGAAGATATCGTCTCTAAGATTGAGCCTTGAAGTCCGACTTTCTTTCTCGACCTCTCCATATTCTCCTGGACTATTTTATCCAAAAACTTCAAAACGAGGATCGATATGGATGCGGTGCAATTGATTCAAGTGATGAATCAGGATTTCGTACGTCTTGATCGATTCAATGGGCAAAATTTCAGTCGCTGGCGGCAGAAGATGCTCTTCTTCTTTACGACCTTGAAGCTAGCTAGCTTACATTCTTGATGAAGATCTGGAGGCGATTCCAGATCCTACACTGGAAGACAACAATTATCTAAGGAAGAAGCACTGCAAACTCAAGGAGGACTACTTTCTGTGTAAACTCGATCTACATATGATGCTTACCGTACTTCTCCATCTACGAAAGCGCTATGGAAAAGTTTAGAAATCAAATACAGGATTGAGGAGGCAGGTATAAAATATTCTCTCATCAGTAAATTTCTAGATTTTAGTGTGATCTCCAACAAACCAGTCTTTGCACAAGTGCATGACTTACAACTAATGGTTGAAGATCTAGAAACTATTGGGATAGAACTTCCTGAAAGTTTTTTGGGAGGACTTGGTGATAGCTCCCTGACGAAGGCATCAACTTGCAATAAGCCCTCCTACAAATTCAGTATTACAATAGATTACAATAGTTTTTCAAATTCCTACCGAAACAAATAGAAAAAAAAAGGACAATAGCGTTTAACCCAAGTTCATTAAATTTATATTTTTTGCCATCAACTTAACACGAACCATTTTTAGTATAAAAATTAATTGAAATCACTCCAGATTGTCGATTTAAAACGACAAAACAGCAGGTTGACAGACAGAGTTTTGTCTCGCCGCTATGCCTGGCCCGGTAGGAAGAGCTTGTCAACCTGAAGTGACATTCCTCTAAATGTGCTCGTCTGACATCCACGGTCAGGACTCAACCACCATCTTCTCAAACTTAGGGTTGAGAATCAAATCTGCACAAAATCGATGTCTACTATGGTCAATCCATTTCCAGAGATTCAGCAACAATTTAGGAATGATCGTCTTCAGCAACAACATGAGAGTACGTGATCATTTTCAGCAATAGCTTGATAGTGATCATCTTCAGCAACATTAACTTGAGCGCAATTGTGAACTCCAGAAACGATTACTAGTGACGAACGAAGCAGCATGCTGCTTTTCTTCTGGTCGGCCCTTGGCAGGGGGTCGGTTGATTGTTTTCGAACATTTGTCAAGTCGCCTCGACATCGACCAATGAGTTTTTGCACTATCAAATCCCAGCCGGCTAAGTTGACACTTGCTTAACTGGGAGAGAGTAATTATGGGTTCAAAATCTGGCTAACGCCTGATCGATATTGGGACCCACCAACCCTGCTTGGGACCCACGGAGACGACAATGGGACTCGCCAACCCTGCATGGGGCCTAAGGAGATAACGGTGGGACCCGTCAGCCCTGCTTGGGACCCATAGAGACGACAGTAGGACCCACTGTGTCACGCCCCAGAAATCTGAAGACCGATCCCTGGGGTGTGAAATGGGAAAAAGAAGAGGGTTCTGGGTCTGGTTACTTAACTATACCAATTTGGGTTCTCACAGGGCTTCTTCTACACTCTCTAATGTAAAAAAACAAGGAGGAGGAAGAAACAAGAGGGGAATCTTTTAAATTTGATTTCTCGAAAATATTTTTTTTATTTAAAAAGCAGATAAAGAGAAATGTCAATAGAGAGAAGACATTATCTAGTCAAGCTCGACCTTCAAAAGTCATATCCTCTCAATATGAGTGACCTGTCGGTGCCACTACATATTGACAGAAGTCTATCTGAGGGAGCACGAGGCTCAAGCCTCCTACGGCTAGCCAAGTGGTTTTACCCACTACCTAACACTCAAGTGCACCAGTCTAGGGTTCCTATCTACAAGGTTAATCAATTTAGTCATTTATATATACTTATATTTTCATCATGATCTATCCTATGCTTAGGGCCTTGAGGAGAGGCCTACCCAAAAGAATTCAGCTGGAACCATTGCAACTACAACCATCGAATACTAACTAACCGATAAAATCACTTATTCCAATACAATTACAATGTCTGAATAGAAAAGACTACAAGATTAACGTACTAAGCAGAAAGGTAACACTGCAACTCTAACTCCGCCTCTGGAATCCAACTGCTACTCTTGAGCCTCCGGACCTGCAACTGAGCCTACTCGTGGGAAAGAGTAGCCCCCAATAGGAAATTGGGAGATTAGCCAAATTAATGGCTAGTGACATCCTAATAGTCTTTAATAATATGAGACGACCAATTGTAATAAATTAAGATATAATCTAGTAGTTCTAGTATGATCAATGTTTGCAGAATGATACCTAAACCTATCAATAGTCTATATTCACATGCAATTCCTACTGTCACTAGGTTATCTAACCTAAAGTCCATTCAATGTTCTACAACATTAAAGAACAAACTAAATAAGACATTCATTTAAAGTTACGAGATCATCGTGTGAACAGTTATACAATTCTAAATTCATGTACAGATAAAACACACTCTATCAAAATGTAAACCCCGGATATTTTGTTCATCCTGCCCCCGGTCGGGCATTACTATAGGGCCTTTTATTTCGATGTAGAGGGCCAACTCTCTCGCCGTGCATCCACCAACACCATGCACAAATCACCCAGATGATCATAAGGGGTTTCCCGTCTTTCACGGTGGAGCTCTACCGCCCAACTTGCTTTACTATGGGGACTTCAACTCCCCGGGACAGGGTTGCTAGGCCAATCCCTACTCGAGGGCACCACCTATTGGCTTTACCACAACCCTTGCCCGTGACCCCTAACCTACTTAACTTCGGCTGTACGCGCAGGGTGGTTCACGGCCCTTGCGCGCACGGGGTCTCTACCTTCTAACCAGGTAGATTCTCATATAACATCTTTCAACATATATACTGAAGCTACAAAAGGTATATTTAATGCTTAACAATTTCCAATAATTTACCCCTGGTCCTGTACTGCTCTCGCAACCCATGCAACATAATAAATCAATAAAGTAAAACACTCATCCTAGGACCCGTGTGCTAGGGTTGCCATACTCCTCTCAAGAGGGTGGGTCCCGATAATTATTAGTTATTCAATTTATGATTAATTAAAGGGAATCCTAATTACGGTGTCCATACAATCAAAAGCTAGCAATCATTATTATTATTTTATTAATATTTTAAGCATGCGTCGCCGGACTCGCGACTCCGCATGCAAGGCGGGGTCCACTTGACCACATGCGACGATGCCCGGCGGGGCCCGCATGCAGTGTCCTGGACACCTACCCTTAGTCATTCTCATTTCCCACTATTAAAGACCATGCAAGGGTAGTAGATGTCACCTGGTTGTCGATCGCACACGACTCCTACTAGTTGCTTCTGATCCGTCTCCGCTGGATCACCATGATCAAGGTCTGATAATAACCACAGCTCTATATCACAACTCTATCGATTAAAACATAAAAATCAACGACGAGGGTTCTATGCCAAGGATAGTCGGGCATCCTCGATAAGGGACCAACATTGAGTCGACAGCACGCAAATCCGTGCGATTGAAGAACTCGAACCTAAACACTACTAGGCCAAACAAGTAAATAGAATCTAAACCTACTCATCGAATCGGGCTCGAAGAACCCTTTCCGATGGTTCCAGTTTCGCTAGAATCCGACTTCGGTCGAATGGTTTCGGGTCAAACCATGTAGAACCGGTGAAACCGATCGCATGGTTGGTTCACTAGGGTAGAAGAGGTTCTAGGATTATATTCTGGGTTTAATAGGTGGGACTCAATATTCTAAGCACAATGCCGCTGGTTTTGTCCGAATCCGAGTTCGGACGATAAAACGGCGATCAAACCACGGTACCGCGATAAGTTTCGGTCCAAGGATAAAATAGGGTATTAAACAGTATAATTATTATGATAACTATGTCCAACAGGTAGTATTTTCTGAGCCGGTCGAAATGGCACTAGTTTCGTCCAATTCCGAGTTCGGACGGAGAAATGGCAGTCGAACCAAAATCGACTGGTTCACGGGGTCTGGTTCAGGTGAACCAGACCGGTTCACTATGTGGCTCGGGTCAAGTCTGCTGGTCGGGTCGGGTCTGCAGTGGTTAGGTCGGGTCGGGTTCAGGGCTAAACGGATCGGGTTCAGGGTTTAATTAAAAACCTGAAAATTACTATTCTACCCCCCCCATATCCTTCTTCTCCACGAGACCGAAACCAGCACGGGCTGGTTCCTGCGCGTCGGCGGCCGGCGGGAGGGGCGACCTGGAGCGCCGGCGAGCGCTCGGCCGGTCTCTCCCGCACCACCCCCACGGAGGAGGCGCGGGGGGAGGCGGCCGGAGCGGCCGTCGGACTCCCAAGAGCTCGGACGGAGCGGGGGCTCGCATGGGGTTTGGAGGTCGGTGGTGCGCCGGCGATCATCGGGAGGGGCTCAAGTGCGGCAGAGGTGTCTGCCCGTGCGGGCCGCGGCAAGGGAGGAGGAAGGGGGGGTCGCGGGGTTGGGTCGCGGAGGAGGATGGGAGGAGGAGGGTGGCTGACCTGGGCGTCTCGGCGTGCTCGCCAGTGCTCCGGCGAGGGGCGGGTCGGTGCTCCATCTCCCTCGATCCCTCCTCCTTCTCTCTCTGTCTCGCGTTCTCTCTTCTTCTTCTCCCGTTCTCTCTCTCTCTCTCTCTCTCTCTCTCTCTCTCTCTCTCTATTTCTCTCCCGTTCTCTCTCTCTCTTTCTCTACTACTTCCTTCTCTCTCTCTCCCGTTCTCTCTCGATTTCTCTCCCTCTCTCTCGGTTCATATATAAAGGGGGGGCTGTTGTGGATATGGGTTGGGGATAGGGTCGGTTAAGGGGAAAGGATAAGGATAAGATATGAAGATATGGGTTTATCATCCCCAAATCTTACCCGATCATTCCCATCCGAATTTCGGATTTAAATAACTGGGGAGGGAGGTCAAGAGAGCCTAAATTATGCTAGGAGACCGGGAGGTAGGCTCTAGGGCTGGTCGGGCTCGGTCCCGAGCCCTGAACCGGGCTCGGTTGGAATCCGGGTGCGATTCGCCCATTAACCGAGCTGAAAAGAATAATCACTCGTAACTATCAAACCGGAAGTCGGAAAAGGGCCCGAGAGGATTCGTTGGAAAGGACTTGTCAACGCGAACGCGTCAGTGCTTAGTACAATATTTTCTGATTTCTGGATCTTCCGAAAAGAAGGAAAGACTCCAAAACTCAAAATAGCAATAACTATTCACTCGGGTGTCGGATCAACCCTAACTCAGGCTCATTGGAAGGCTCTCTCAGAGCCTCATCTAACGTATCTTGTTTCATTACGATCCGATCACCCGATCTCTTGCAAGAAATAAAACAGTTACAACTATCGATCAATTATCGTTTTTCTAGGGTTTACCTGCCGGGCTGCCGAAACTGGCTGCGCATACACATGATCATTGCACGGAACGCACCATTGCGACGTGCTCGAAGTTACGAAGAATGTGAACGTAAAACATCTCATAGGTTTACGATCCATTTATTGGGAAAAAGCCCAAAGAAAAAGTCTGGCTGCAAAAAGACGAAACTAGCCATTGAGGATTTCTATTATTCTCAAATCTAACACCACAGGTGTTACAACCTACACACCTTAAAAAAATTTTCGTCCCAAAAATTCAACTATAAAAACCATATATACGAGTCCACTCATCTCTACTACCAAAACAAGAACATTATAGCAATAAAAAGTTAACTATAACGAGTACGAAGATCCTCACTAACACTGCCAACCAGAAAGCCAAGTCACTACACCAAATCTTACTAAAAGAAAACCCTAACCCTCTACTACTCACAATCCTACTCTCTCTACTAACCTAAACATTATACGAATCGACTCTCATAATTATTATAATAGAAATGAACCACCAAATTCTCGCATCGATCGCAAATACGAGTTTTGGTTTCCATTTCCCATTCTAAGCATTACGGATTAGACCAAAATCATGAGTTTTGACCATTAACCCTGCCTTGATAAGGGGCATCATATCCCCCTTATTAGTACCGCCGAGGGGTGTCCTCCTCGGTAGGGTAACTACCGAAACTCATAGATTCAGAAACTTAAAATGCACTCAATTGTCAGTGCCGATATAAAAGATATATCAATGTATATGAGTGCCCATACACCCATATCTAATTTATACTTTTGGTATCGACTCTACAATCATAGCAATGTATACTACATATATGCGCCCATACATATATGCTTAAGTACACATTCCAGAATGATTTGACAAAAGAGATGCCTCAACTAGTACGCCTAACGTGTATCTCATACTAAACTAAAATCCTATAAGATTCATATGAGACCAACACCTATACTAACCGAACTACCAATACTGCTCAAGGAACTAAAGAACAAATGCCCGAAAAATCTATTTCTTAAGTGGGTCCAAA
This sequence comes from Chamaelirium japonicum, assembly GCA_947650365.1. Classification (NCBI taxonomy): domain Eukaryota; kingdom Viridiplantae; phylum Streptophyta; class Magnoliopsida; order Liliales; family Melanthiaceae; genus Chamaelirium; species Chamaelirium japonicum. Next base: position 19,491,409 of record OX393559.1, on the reverse strand, counting down.
CTAGATAGCTACCCTCTGACAATAGATAGTCATTCCATTGGCTCACTCCAAGACGAGGGGACCGATTCTAAACCAGAACTATTATGAGTTGGCTGAAGAAACTACCTACTAGAAAACTAATGGCCAACTAATATCGACTGAGCAGATCGATACCAAGTACTAAGTTCTACCCTAAACTAATCATCGAGATAGTTAGACGGAAACCTCACAACCATACAAAAATAAGAATAAAGGACCCGAGACAAATAGAGACAACTTATAAAAAAGGACAACTGAGGAAACTAGCACAATCTTAACATTCTGAGAACTAAAGGTAATTAATCAAAAGAAACTGAAGCAAACAGAAGTTACTAGAATCGAATAATAATTAGAAACAAAGTGGGGTGAATCAGCAGACTAATAATTATTCTTAAGAGTCCAACTGATAAGGTATTCTCAAATTTTATAAACATAGGCAGTCCTCTTGACATCGTCGCTAACATCTTTCTAGTACTCAATTATCTCAATTCTATCTTAACGTCACTGTCATCTAGTCAGTGCGCTCTCTCCCGCAAGTTCCAATAAGAACTGCGAAACCAACCGTCAAAGCCTCTGAAGAGTCAGCGCGTAGCCACAGTATGTCCTCTACCAGACAATCATCATCTATCGCCAAAGTTCCCTAGGAACAGTGCGTACTCTTTCGCAAGAGTCACTATCAAGGTATCCCATAATCTACTAACCATGGGAAATTCAAACTATCACCTGAGATTTTCATCTCCTGGTGTACTTCTTGAAACCACTATCCCCAAGAGTCATCATCATTACTTATAAGATCTATTTAAAAAAAAAACATATAAGCTCTACACCAAACTAAATATAACCCATGATACACAAGAGAGGTCTAACAAGTAAACTAATCTAATTATTACACCTATATCGAGATAATGGACAATCCTAAAAACACCAACTAGGTCTCTAATACCAATGGTCAACAAGAATCAAGGAATCCTAAAACACCAACTAAGTCTCTAGTACTAAGGGTCAACGAAGATCAAGGGATCCTAAACACCGACTAGGTCTCTAATACTAAGGGTCAACAAAGATCAAGGAATCCTAAAATACCGACTAGGTTTCTAGCGCTTAGGGTCAACGAAAAATAACAAAACCAACAGAAAGGGCAACCTCACAACCATACCAGATAAACTATCAAGGATATATATCCTTTCAGATATATTCAAATATATCCATCCCAAAACCAATCAACCAAATCACTAACTAGAGTTGAATATCTAGTCCTTGGTCAGCTCCTTACCACTAGAAAATTCAAGAGAATCCATATTAGAAGACTCCCAACCTATATAACTCTGATATAGAATCAAACACTATGCTTCTGCCTAGAGATCAAGAAATACCACCCTTGGTTACGATGTTCCACGTGGCTCCTTCTTAATAACTATCACCCGAGTTGCAACGACTAACTCTAAACCTAAACATTACAGCACATCAGAGTTCTAATACAATCATACGCATACGACATATAGATTGATTCATGATTCTCGATCAATCAAAAACTCAATCATAGACAGTTCTTAGTTACAGATCAATTCCTCAAACAAAACCAGTTCTCCATGTATGATTAACCCTAGGTCCTTATCCTTAGAAATACTCGCTATACCACACTAGCTACTACGAGAATTCTATCGACTCATTATCTATACAATCTCTAGAAAACATTCTAACACCACTAGAGTCTGAACTTTCTGAAGAAAGAACAGCAAAACACGAACCACATCCTAACAAAACCCCTAGGAACATATCCCTAAGCTTTGATACCAGCTGTCACGCCCCAGAAATCTGAACACCGATCCCTGGGGTGTGAAATGGGAAAAAGAAGAGGGTTCTGGGTCTGGTTACTTAACTATACCAATTTGGGTTCTCACAGGGCTTCTTCTACACTCTCTAATGTAAAAAAACAAGGAGGAGGGAGACACAAGAGGGAAATCTTTTAAATTTGATTTCTCAAAAATATTTTTTTTATTTAAAAAGCAGATAAAGAGAAATGTCAATAGAGAGAAGACATTATCTAGTCAAGCTCGACCTTCAAAAGTCATATCCTCTCAGTATGAGTGACCTGTCGGTGCCACTACATACTGACATGAGTCTATCTGAGGGAGCACGAGGCTCAAGCCTCCTACGGCTAGCCAAGTGGTTTTACCCACTACCTAACACTCAAGTGCACCAGTCTAGGGTTCCTATCTACAAGGTTAATCAATTTAGTCATTTATATATACTTATATTTTCATCATGATCTATCCTATGCTTAGGGCCTTGAGGAGTGGCCTACCCAAAAGAATTCAGCTGGAACCATTGCAACTACAACCATCGAATACTAACTAACCGATAAAATCACTTATTCCAATACAATTACAATGTCTGAATAGAAAAGACTACAAGATTAACGTACTAAGCAGAAAGATAACACTGCAACTCTAACTCCGCCTTTGGAATCCTACTTCTACTCCTGAGCCTCCGGACCTGCAACTGAGCCTACTCGTGGGAAAGAGTAGCCCCCAATAGGAAATTGGCAGATTAGCCAAATTAATGGGTAGTGACATCCTAATAGTCTTTAATAATATGAGACGATCAATTGTAATAAATTAAGATATAATCTAGCAGTTCTAGTATGATCAATGTTTGCAGAATGATACCTAAACCTATCAATAGTCTATATTCACATGCAATTCCTACTGTCACTAGGTTATCTAACCTAAAGTCCATTCAATGTTCTACAGCATTAAAGAACAAACTAAATAAGACATTCATTTAAAGTCACGAGATCATCGTGTGAACAGTCATATAATTCTAAATTCATGTACAGATAAAACACACTTTATCAAAATGTGAACCCCGGATATTTTGTTCATCCTGCCCCCGATCGGACATTACTATAGGGCCTTTTATTTCGATGTAGAGGGCCAACTCTCTCGCTGTGCATCCACCAACATCATGCATAAATCACCCAGATGATCATAAGGGGTTTCCCGTCTTTCACGGTGGAGCTCTACCGCCCAACTTGCTTTACTATGGGGACTTCAACTCCCCGGGACAGGGTTGCTAGGCCAATCCCTACTCGAGGGCACCACCTATTGGCTTTACCACAACCCTTGCCCGTGACCCCTAACCTACTTAACTTCGGCTTTACGCGCAGGGTGGTTCACGGCCCTTGCGCGCACGGGGTCCCTACCTTCTAACCAGGTAGATTCTCATATAACATCTTTCAACATATATACTGAAGCTACAAAAGGTATATTTAATGCTTAACAATTTCCAACAATTTACCCCTGGTCCCGTACTGCTCTCGCAACCCATGCAACATAATAAATCAATAAAGTAAAACACTCATCCCAGTGACCCGTGTGCTAGGGTTGCCATACTCCTCTCAAGAGGGTGGGTCCCGATAATTATTAGTTATTCAATTTATGATTAATTTAAGGGAATCCTAATTACGGTGTCCATACAATCAAAAGCTAGCAATCATTATTATTATTTTATTAATATTTTAAGCATGCGTTGCCGGACTCGCGACTCCGCATGCAAGGCGGGGTCCACTTGACCACATGCGACGATGCCCAGCGGGGCCCGCATGCAGTGTCCTGGACACCTACCCTTAGTCATTCTCATTTCCCACTATTAAAGACCATGCAAGGGTAGTAGATGTCACCTGGTTGTCGATCGCACACGACTTCTGCTAGTTGTTTCTGATCCGTCTCCGCTGGATCACCACGATCAAGGTTTGATAATAACCACAGCTCTATATCACAACTCTATCGATTAAAATATAAAAATCAACGATGAGGGTTCTATGCCAAGGATAGTCGGGCACCCTCGATAAGGGACCAATATTGAGTCGACAGCACGCAAATCCGTGCGATTGAAGAACTCAAACCTAAACACTACTAGGCCAAACAAGTAAATAGAATCTAAACCTACTCATCGAATCGGGCTCGAAGAACCCTTTCCGATGGTTCCAGTTTCGCTGGAATCCGACTTCGGTCGAATGGTTTCGGGTCAAACCACGTAGAACCGGTGAAACCGATCGCATGGTTGGTTCACTAGGGTAGAAGAGGTTCTAGGATTATATTCTGGGTTTAATAGGTGGGACTCAATATTCTGAGCACAATGCCGCTGGTTTCGTCCGAATCCGAGTTCGGACGATGAAACGGCGGTCAAACCACGGTACCGCGATAAGTTTTGGTCCAAGGATAAAATAGGGTATTAAACAGTATAATTATTATGATAACTATGTCCAATAGGTAGTATTTTCCGAGCCGGTCGAAATGGCGCTAGTTTCGTCCAATTTCGAGTTCGGACGGAGAAATGGCAGTCGAACCAAAATCGACTGGTTCACGGGTCTGGTTCAGGTGAACCAGACCGGTTCACTATGTGGCTCGGGTCAAGTCTGCTGGTCGGGTCGGGTCTGCAGTGGTTAGGTCGGGTCGGGTTCAGGGCTAAACGGATCGGGTTCAGGGTTTAATTAAAAACCTGAAAATTACTATTCTACCCCCCCTATATCCTTCTTCTCCACGAGACCGAAACCAGCACGGGCTGGTTCCTGCGCGTCGGCGGCCGGCGGGAGGGGCGGCTTGGAGCGCCGGCGAGCGCTCGGCCGGCCTCTCCCGCACCACCCCCACGGAGGAGGCGCGGGGGGAGGCGGCCGGAGTGGCCGTCGGACTCCCAAGAGCTCGGACGGAGCGGGAGCTCGCATGGGGTTTGGAGGTCGGTGGTGCGCCGGCGATCGTCGGGAGGGGCTCAAGTGCGGCGGAGGTGTCCGCCCGTGCGGGCTGCGGCAAGGGAGGAGGAAGGGGGGTCGCGGGGTTGGGTCGCGGAGGAGGATGGGAGGAGGAGGGTGGCTGACCTGGGCGTCTCGGCGTGCTCGCCGGTGCTCCGGCGAGGGGCGGGTCGGTGCTCCATCTCCCTCGATCCCTCCTCCTCCTCTCTTTGTCTCGCGTTCTCTCTCTTCTTCTCCCGTTCTCTCTCTCTCTCTCTATTTCTCTCCTGTTCTCTCTCTTTCTCTCTCTCTCTCTCTCTACTACGTCCTTCTCTCTCTCTCCCGTTCTCTTTCTATTTCTCTCCCTCTCTCTCGGTTCATATATAAAGGGGGGGCTGTTGTGGATATGGGTTGGGGATAGGGTCGGTTAAGGGAAAGGGATAAGGATAAGATATGAAGATATGGGTTTATCATCCCCAAATCTTACCCGATCATTCCCATCCGAATTTCGGATTTAAATAACTGGGGAGGGAGGTCAAGAGAGCCTAAATTATGCTAGGAGACCGGGAGGTAGGCTCTAGGTCTGGTCGGGCTCGGTCCCGAGCCCTGAACCGGGCTCGGTTGGAATCCGGGTGCGATTCGCCCATTAACCGAGCTGAAAAGAATAATTACTCATAACTATCAAACCGGAAGTCGGAAAAGGGCCCGAGAGGATTCGTTGGAAAGTTCTTGTCAACGCGAACGCGTCAGCGCTTAGTACAATATTTTCTGATTTCTGGATCTTCCGAAAAGAAGGAAAGACTCCAAAACTCAAAATAGCAATAACTATTCACCCGGGTGTCAGATTGACCCTAACTCAGGCTCATTGGAAGGCTCTCTCAGAGCCTCATCTAACGTATCTTGTTTCGTTACGATCCGATCACCCGATCTCTTGTAAAAAACAAAACAGTTACAACTATCGACAAATTATCGTTTTTCTAGGGTTTACCTGCCGGGCTGCCGAAACTGGCTGCGCATACACATGATCGTTGCACGGAACGCACCATCGCGACATGCTCGAAGTTACGAAGAATGTGAACATAAAACATCTCATAGGTTTACGATCCATTTATTGGGAAAAAGCCCAAAGAAAAAGTCTGGCTGCAAAAAGACGAAACTAGCCATTGAGGATTTCTATTATTCTCAAATCTAACACCACAGGTGTTACACACTGGCCCTGCATGGGGCCCAAGGAGATGACGGTGGGACCAGCCAGCCCTGCCTGCAGTCTAGGGAGACGATGATGGGATCCGCCAGCCCCATTTGGGGCCCATGGAGGCAGTTTGGGGTGTGGGTGCAAAATTTACCTAAGGCCTGGAAGTGGGACTTGCCAGTCATACCTGGGGCCCACAGAGATGACAATGGGACTCGCCAACCCTGCTTAGGGCCCGCGAAGATGACGGTGGGGCCCGCCAGTCCAACCTAAGGCCCATGAAGACGACGGTGGGACCTGCCAACCCTGTCTGGGGTCCCTGGAAACGATCTGGGGTCTGATAAATCGTCTCGGATATTTACCAAAACCCCAAATATTCCCAAAACTCTATAAATAGTAGACCCTGTAAATATTCCGGACCAGAATTCATTATTCTCAATTCATTATCTTGAGCTTCGCCGAGGCAGAGAGGATGGATAGGGAAGAGGCACCCTTAGAAGTAGCTATCAAATTTGAAAACTTTTGAGGAACTCTCAAACACAAGAAGCAAAAACTCAAGATCTGGATGTCTCAAAGTGGTAAAAATGAGTTTTCACTGAAAGATCCAATGTATAGACTTCAGAGTTTTTGGTACCTCGAGAAACGTAAAGACAAGAAGCAAAAAGGTAGGAGATGAAAAGACTTGACCAGATTCAATATACAGAGCGAGACCCTTCGCCTTCCAACAAGACCTTTCACCTTCATGCAAAGCCACATCAGTATCTTGACCATGCCAGCATTGTGCCACATCAGCACCGTGCCACGTCAATAATCAGCCTCGCTACCGAACTATCTAACTCCATATTCGGTAAGCAGAAACCGATAGCTTATCGCCTCTGGAGGCCGATAGCCTATCGGTCCCAACCAACAACTTTGCAAGGTGGATAGGCCTTTGACATCCTATCGGCCTCCAGAGGTCGATAAGTTTATCGGCCTCCAGACACCGATAGCCTATCGGCCCCAGTTCTCGAATAATCAGCCTCATAGAGGGTCTCTAAGGCCGATCATCAATTTTGCGAGGCCGATAAGCATCTGGCATCCTATCAGCCTCCAGAGACCGATAGGCTATCGACGCCAATTCTCGAATAATCGGCCTCAGTGAAGATTTCTAAGGCTAATCATCAATCTTGCGAGGCCGATAGCCTATCGGCCCCAATTCTTGAATAATCGGCCCCAAGGAGGGTCTCTGAGGTCGATCATCAAAACCTTGAGGCCGATAAGGGTATCGACACCCCCTATCGGCCCCAGAAGGCCTCTCTGGGGCCAATCATCGATTCTTCAAGGCCGATAAGGGTATCAGCCTCCAGAGGCCGATACCCCTATCGGCCTCCAGAGGCTGACCCCCCTATCAGCCCTAGGAAGCCTCTCTAGGGCTGATTAGTCCAAACTTGAGGCTGATGTGGGTATCAACCTCCAGAGGGCGACACCCCCTATCAGCCCCAGGAAGCCTCTTTAGGCCGATCAGTCCAAACTCGAGGCCGATATGGGAATTGGCCTCTAGAGGCCGATACCCCCTATCAGCCCCAGGAAGCCTCTCTAGGGCCGATCAATCCAAACTTGAGACCGACATGGGTATCGGCCTCCAGACGCCAACACTCCTTATCGGCCCCAGGAAGCCTCTCTGGGGCCGATCAGTCCAAACTCGAGGTCGATACCCCTATCAGCCTCCAGAGGCCGACACCCCCTATCGGCCCTAGGAAGCCTCTCTGGGGCTAATCAGTCCAAACTCAAGGCCAATATGGGTATCGGCCTCTAGAGACGACACCCCCTATTGACCCTAGGAAGCCTCTATGGGACCGATCAGTCCAAGCTCGAGGCTGATATGGGTATCGGCCTCCAGAGGTCGATACACATGATCGGCCTCCTAAGGCCGATACACCCTATCGACTTTTCGAGTTCTATCTTCCTCTGCACTCGGGTCTTCTCGCTCGACCATTGGCCCTTGGCAGGGGGTCGTCAAACGCTATGGTTGGCCCCGAACAATGGATCATCCGACGGAACTTTGGTCGACCCTTGGCAGGGGGGTCGGCAGACGCTACGATCGGCCTCGGACAGCGGGTCGGCCGACATACCCCTGATCGACCCTTGGCAGGGTGTCGACATGTGCAATAGTCTACACTAGGAGCAATCGGGGACACTCACCAAATTCAAACCCCGCGACGGGCAATCAGGCCGGATTCCTTCTACCCTTATTACGCAAAAGCAACTGCCAAGTTCAAACAATGCATTGAATTCAACACCAAAACTTCTCGTGATCTACCCTCTTTCGGGATCAGCTTGGTGAACCATTACAAATTGGAAGCTGAATATTAGATCGACACCCAATCCTGAGAGCGGCCGTCTTTAGCAACAGCTTTAGGGTGATAGTCTTCGGCCCCATTAACCGAAGTGACAACATCTTTGTGCTACCCCCATTCTAGTTGACCATCGGTAGAAGGCTGACCAATGTAGCGGTCAACTCCGGATGGTGGATCGACAGACAAACTCCTAGTCGGTCCTTGGCAGGGGATCAACAGACTCTCTTTAACACGCGTCAAAATTGCCCCGGCATCGACAACCATGGATTTGAAACCAATCCAGCACAAACTCATGGTGGACCTCACATCAACGGTCGCCCCCGGACAGCGGGTCGGCAGGCAGTCATTTGATCAGCTCCGGACAACGGGGCGGCAAATAGATTCTGGTCGGCCCTTCACAAGAGGTATGCAGATTCTTTCCAACGCTCATCAAAGCTACTTCGACATTGACAAATCGGTTTTGCACCATAAAGTCTTAGCCATCTAGGTTATCACCTACCTAGCTGTGGCAGCAGGCCCTTCCAATAGAAACAAATGTTGAGTCTTACATGTATGTCCCAGAACAAATCGCACATCACAGTTGTAGCAGAGACCCTTCTCCCTTCGTGCTTGCATTTGTTCCCATGTTAACCTTTTGAATCCCATACCCCATACCAGCCGAGGGTCAAGAAGGTCCCACTGGTTGTGTTGGTCGTGCCGGTACGTCGGGGGCTGCAGGTCTGGCAAATGGTGTAGGCAGTAAGTCCCGCTGAGGTGGGTTGGAAAAAAGACTCATTCGCGGTGCAACCTTTCTAACTTGAAATATCTTGTCCACATGCTGTTGGCCTTGCGCGCCTGCACGAGGAAACCCTAAAACCAAAATTTTGTTTTACGATTTTCCCTCCTTTAGCCATTGAATTTGAGATTTTTGACGTCAGTCGACGTCACGCGTTGTTAAGAGATTGTGATGAAGGTGAATGTGGTGCTCCAAGTTGCCCTACCACTTTTTCGTTCCAGCGGCGAGCCTCACATTTACACAACTCACAATTATGATTTAGAAGATGAAAAGGGTGACCCTGATCGAAAACTTCTCAGATCCAATGAATAAACTTAGACTAATCAAGGTGTATTAACCAAACGTTTTCAAAATGAAAGGAATGGGCTCATGATCAAAAGCTAAACGAGCAAGTTGTGTGACATAAGTTTCAGAAAATAAATCATTCCATGAAAGAATGTAGAAGGCACGATCAAGATAATCTAGGGTTGAAAAATGACCTATTGGCTCGATATGTCGGTGGGATATTGTCGACACGTGCCCTGGTGTGGTTTAGGCCAGGTTTTAGCACGAGGAAGATGAAGGAGGAAGGTGGAAGAAGAAGAAGGGAGGAAGGAGGAGAAAGTGGAAGGAGGAGAAACATGAAATAGCACTACAAGAAATAGGTTCTTCATCGACGGATATTTTTATTTCCATCGATAATAATATACCTTTTACCGACGGCGACAATAATTTCCGTCGGTATTATAACTTCGAGTTTTTTTAATTTTTTTTGCATATTTATTACCGACGGTTATATATAATCCGTCGGTAAAACGTTTTCTACCGACGGAACATATATTTCCATCGGTAAAATGACTTTATACCGACAGAAAAATAATGTCTGTCAGTATAAAGTCACGACGTTACTTTATACCGATGGAAAAATATATCCGTCGGTAAAAAGTAGCGACAAAACTCAGGGTTTTTACCGGGTCTCTGGAAAAAATAAAACCCTGAGTTTCGTCGTCGCTTTTTACCGACGGACATATTTTTTCCGTCGGTATAATGTCTTTATACCGACGGACAAATAACGTCCGTCGGTAAAACGTCACGACGAAACTCAGGGTAAAAACCGGGTCTCTGGAAAAAATAAAACCCTGAGTTTCGTCATCGCTTTTTATCGACGGATATTATTGTGCCATCGGTAAAAATGTTATTTTTACCGACGGAAGTAAAAATTACTGTCGGTAAAAACCCTGCGATAAATTAGTTTCAGTGATCCCCTTCTGTTCTGTTTCGATCTAAAGCCTCTCCCCGCGCCCCCCCCCCCCCTCTCTCTCTCAATCTGCCCCATCCCCGGCCTCCTTCCCCCCCTCCCCAGCCTCCCCCCCTCCCCGGCCTCCCTCGCGTCCCTCCGGCCGGCCACCCCTCCCCTCTCTTGCGCCACTGATCGACCGGCGGCGAGCTCCTCCTCCTCCTCGTGGGCTCCGGTGCGATCCTCCTCCTTCTCCTCCTCCTCCTCCCCCCGGTGAGCTCCTCCTCCTCCTCCCTCTCTCCCCAAACTAAATCACAACTGTTCTTTTGCAACTGGTTGGGGCTAAGTGTGATTCACCAACTGGGGCAAGCTAGCTGTAACGAACGGTTGTGTTTTAATTTTTGTTCTAACCTATCTCTTAAACCGATATCGTAATCTCAGAGGATTCGATGCCAAGATCGTACGAGGGTGTGGATCCTCTAAGGTTATAACCTCCAAGGTTCATATAGATTAAAGCCATAGCCTTTCATTTGTGGCTGAGTACTCATCCTTTTGCCCAACGTTTGGGGCCGAGTGAAATCCACCGATCAGGCTGCGTGCAATGAACAATTGTGATTCAGTTTCGGCCTTAATTATACTTTGTCCCCCTGAATTTTAGCTCAAAAATATTTAAACGAACATCGACGATACTACATTTTGCCCCATTGAAATGAGGTGTATAGTTCAGGGGAGGTTTTTGCAATTTGTCCTTTATTTTAAGTATCCGGTTTTTTTTTGTTTTGACACAAACCACTGTGGCAATTTGCAGATTGTTACTCTTCGTTGCAGATTGTTACTCCTTTCTAAAGTGAAATCACTATAGCAAATTATAAATTTTTTTAGATAAACAACTCTTTAGAAAAAATAGCAACAATGAAATCACTATAGCAAAGAGTCACAATTTGCAAAGATTGTTACTCTTTGCAAGAGTGAATCATTGTAGCAAAAATATGTAAAATACCGATGCGAATAGAATCATAGGTAGTTTTGTCATTTGGCCATGGTTTGAAAAAGTCAAATTGGCAGCGATTCACAAGTGTTTTTGGCAGCGATTCACGTTTCGTGAGGATTCAGAGGCGATAGCGATTCACGTACGTGTCGCGAGGGTCCAAGGGCCTCACTGGGTTGAGGCGGGCTGAGGTCTTGGTTGAGGCGGACTGAGACATGTACTTAATAATATGGGATAATTTTTCTCAAAACTCAGCCGGGCTATAGCCCGGCAGAGACAACTATTAGATCCGCCCATGAGTTGACCCCTTCAACTATAACTATGCTCCGTCAGAATGTTGACCTTCCTCCTTAAAGTTTTAACCATTAGGCTTAATTTTTATCCCCAAAATACTCTTTCCAGTGGAAATATAAAGATTTTTCCATCCATTAGGGATGTGGATGGCCTGTAGAAGTTTTGATTCCGTGTTCCATACCCGGGAACCGAAACCGAATTTGTGCGGAGTCTTATAACATTGTTTGAAATTACTTCAGGTGTTGTATAGCCAGATAGACGAAGATGTCTTCGATCGATAAGAGTTAGATACGTAATTCGAATAACATGAGCCAAGAGTACAGAGAAGGAGTCAGGAAATTTCTGGATTTTGCATTTGAGCGTCTTGCACTGATCGATGGAAAAATTGTGTGTCCCTGTATAGACTGCGGAAGGATGACTAGGAAGGTTCGAGAGGAATGTGAGGTTGATCTGGTAATGCGTGGCATTGACATTAGCTATACCCGTTGGTTCTCGCACGGTGAGGAGCTAGATGCAGTCCCCATGGCAGCTCACGGTGAAACTGCAAACACAGTGATCGATGATGATAATATTAATACAGACGATGATGATGACATGCAGGGTATGATACATGATTTGCAAGGTGGTATAGGCACGGAAACACCGTCAGGTGATCAGCCCAATATTGAAGCGGACAAGTTCTACAGATTGCATAAAGATGCCGAACAACCTCTATACCCGGGGTGTGATAAGTTTTCAAAACTCTCTTTCACTGTAAAGCTTCTTTATTTGAAGTGCCTCAATGATTGGAGTAATAAGTCATTTAATATGTTGGTAGAGTTGCTGAAAGAGGCTTTTCCTATGGGTGAGACAGTACCGAAATCATTCTACGAGGCGAAGAAGACAATTAAAGATCTCGATCTGGGTTATGAGAAAATTGATGCATGCGTGAACGATTGTATGTTGTACCGGAAAGAGTACGAACATGCGCGGTCATGCCACATACACGGTGCAACGAGATATAAAGAGATGGATACCGAGTCTAGTACCAATCGAAGGAAGAAAAATGTATCTGCAAAGGTTCTCCTATACTTCCCACTTAGGGACAGGCTTCAGAGGTTGTTTATGTCATCGAAGACTGCTGAGCACATGAGGTGGCATGCACGAGAACGTACAGATGATGGGGTTATGAGACATCCGACCGACTCTCTGACGTGGAAAGATTTTGATCATACCTATCCTGAATTCGCATGTGAAGTTCACAACGTCAGGTTAGGGCTTGCTAGCGATGGCTTCAATCCCTTTGGGAATATGAGTGTGTCGTACAGTATTTGGCAAGTTGTCCTAGTTCCATACAATTTGCCTCCCTGGATGTGCTTAAAAAAGCCATACACAATGCTCTCTTTGCTCATTCCCGGACCCAGGTCGCCTGGTAATGATATTGACGTTTACTTGCAGCCGTTGATTGAGAAGTTGAACGAGTTATGGGAAGTTGGGGCCAATACGTATGATGCCTCGTTGCGCCAGAATTTTCGGATGCATGTGGCACTTCTATGGACCATCAACGATTTTCCTGCATATGCCAACTTATCCGGGTGGAGTACTAAAGAAAAATTGGCATGCCCTACATGCAATAAGGAGACAGATTCATTACGGTTGAAGGACAGAGGTAAGTTCTGTTATATGGGCATCGAAGATTCCTTGTTGACGGTCATAAGTGGAGGCAGAACAAAAGAGCGTTCAACGGCAAGAAGGAACTTACAAAGGCCCCGGAGCAGCTTTCGGGGGTAGAAGTCTTGTGCGAATTAGATCAGCTTGATGCCGTGGCACTTGGGAAAGGTAAAAAGAAAAGAACGTATGAAGATTCTACGCGTGAGCATAACTGGAAGAAGAATAGTATTTTCTTTAAACTACCGTACTGGAGCAGCCTACACTTGCGGCATAACTTGGATGTCATGCATATCGAGAAAAATATGTGTGACAACATTATAGGAACACTGCTGAATCTCGACGGTAAGACGAAGGATAATCTTAAATCTTGTCTCGATCTTAAGGAGTTGGGCATCCGAAAATAACTTCATCCCCAAGAGATTGGGGATAAGTATGTGTTGCCAGTTGCATGCTACACCATGAGCTCACAGCAAAAGGCAGCCTTATGTGCATTCCTACGGTCTGTAAAAACGCCAGACGGTTATTCTTCGAATATCGCACGATGCGTGCAAAAGAACGGTTGAAAGTTGTCTGGATTAAAGAGCCATGATTGTCATGTTCTTATGCAGCGATTGTTATCTCTTGCTATATGTGGGAATTTAACCGAACAGGTGTCCGGTCCGTTAATTGAGCTCAGTATTTTTTTCAGACAGTTGTGCTCGAAGGTACTTAGACTGGACCAATTTGATCAAATGGAGAGGGATATTGCGATCACATTGTGCAAGCTAGAGATGATATTTCCACCTTCCTTCTTTGATGTCATGGTGCATTTGACCATTCACTTGGCAAATGAGGCCAAACTCGGCGGCCCAGTTCATTACCGCTGGATGTATTTTATCGAGAGGTAATCATCTCGTCTCATTTTTTAATGTATTTGATCGTTCTTGATGTATTTATCCATAATTATTTTTCTCAAATTAGGTACTTGCGAGTATTGAAATCATATGTTCGTAATAAAAGTCGTCCGGAGGGATCAATTGCTGAAGGATACCTAGCAGAAGAATATCTAACATTCTGCTCAAGATACCTACATGGTATAGACATGTGATTCAATCAACTTAAGCGGAACTATGACGGTGGTCCAATAGACTTTGATGGGGGTCTGTCTATATTTGCCGAAATGGGTAGACCTGTAGGAGGAGGCAAAACCAGTCGATTGTCTGTAGATAAGATTCAACAGGCACATATGTATGTGTTGCGCCAATGTGATGAAGTGTGGTCATTTATTGAGTAAGCATTTTACGATCATTTACTCATTCTTTCAGTCTATTCATTAAGTATATGTGCTAATTATAATCTAATTCATAACCTGTAAAATAGGAAGCATAAAGCCATCATTAATAATCGGGGTACTCGAAATGCTCCACAAATTCATGATCGTGAATTCTTATCGTGGTTCGAGAAACACGTAAGTATTCACATCATTACTGAAGTTTATTGATATCCATTACCGAACAATAATTATGTGTTCATATCATAAATGTCATGTGGTTATTATAGGCACAAGAGCTGCACGACAACCACGATCCGCTGATGAATGAGGATCTATGGTGCTTATCTTGTAGTCCTTTGCAAGATGCAATATTGTACGATGGTTATATCGTGAACGGTTATAGATTTCGAACGAAAAATAGTGAAAAATCATGAAGAACACAAAATAGTGGGGTTGTCGTCAATGGTCAGCAAGAAGAATTAGAAAATATCGACTTCTACGGTGCCCTCAACGAGATTCTCGAGATTAAATTCCTTGGCCAAAATCAGATCGTATTATTCAAATGCGATTGGTATGATGTTAATAATCGCGGAACTGGTTATAATGTCGACAAATACGGTTTTATTAGCATCAACACTGGCAAGAGATTGAATACCCAATATCAAGATCCATTCATTCTTGCCTCTCAAGCGGAACAGATATTTTATGCACCGGATAATATCTCTCTAGATTGGCAAATTGTAGTCAGGTCACCACCCAGAGATTTTTATGACATAGGAGACAAGGATGCGGGGGTCATCGATGATGATTTGGATACATACCAGAATGACGAGATAATCATTGTCGGTGCAGTGCACGACAAAAATAAAGAGGTCGATAATATAAACTGGACAGCGAATGCAGATCAAATAATAGAAGAGGGATGCGATGAGAGTGACAGAGATGAGACACAAAATGACTAGACCGTATGTATCAAATTGTTTCATATTTAAATCATATTGTTTCATATATAAATCATATTGTTTCATATGTAAATCATACTGTTTCATATGTAAGTCAAACTGTTTTATATTGTTTCATATGTAAATCATACTGTTTCATATATAAATCATACCGTTTCATATGTAAATCAAACTGTTTCATATTGTTTCATAAATTATACTGTTTCATATGTAAATCAAAATGTTTCATATTGTTTCATATGTAAATCATACTGTTTCATATGTAAATTAAACTGTTTCAGATGGCATCACGGTCGAGGGTTCGTAGAGGCAGGGGTGGGCTAGCTCGGAGCGCTCCGGCTGCCACCCCAGGGTCCGAGGCCGAGCCCTTCGGATCTGGTAGTGCTGTTCCTCTCTTCACACCAGCTTCTGATGAGGTCGCAGCCTCTGGAGCTTCGAGTAGTGCTCAGCACTCGTCTACAGCGTCTACGTCCACAGGTAATGTTTAGATCTAAAGTTTTATACATATTGTAAATACTTGTTCAGTATTGATGTATATTTTATTTGCAGGGTCGAGGATCACCAGGCACGTAGGTGACCGGGGCGTGATGACGGCCCGATGCTTGTCGACCTTACACGAGTCGCTTTCCCTACAGTGGAGCGCAGGACCTTTGTGGGCGAGCACGCTTCTGACGCCGCCACGTGGGTCGGTATGATAGTACAGGAGGAGAGGAATGCCCCGATTGTAGGGTTAAGGGGATGGAAGAACATTGATGCATCATATAAGGAGAGGATGTATCAGGTGTTTTTGGTACGTTAGTTTCATTAAAGCATTTTAGAATAATATCGTACTTCTTTATAATTTGATTAGATAAAATAACTTGTTTCTAAATTGATTTTACAGGAGAAATTTAAATGGGAGAACATAAAAACCGACACCCATTGGGAGAACTTGTGGAAGATGATGGGTGAGCGGTAGTGGGATTACCGTCACGAGCTCTACCAGCTCTACGGTTACTTGGTCGGCCAGCCGACTGAGGAGTTACAGGCTGCGACCGTGACGAGAGACGCGTCACTGC
Organism: Chamaelirium japonicum; assembly: GCA_947650365.1. Lineage (NCBI taxonomy): Eukaryota > Viridiplantae > Streptophyta > Magnoliopsida > Liliales > Melanthiaceae > Chamaelirium > Chamaelirium japonicum. The sequence continues at coordinate 19,474,939 of OX393559.1, read as the reverse complement.
TACACGTTCTACAGTTTTTGGTCGCTCACTGGGCCACCCCTCACTTTTAGGTATAATTATTATTTTATTGATTCGTAATTGTTTTAATGTTATACTAAAAATTTGTATTGATATTTCAAAATCAAATCCGAAACACATTATCGGATGCCGATCCGATCGAATCCAAACCTATTTCAAATCCGAAACACTCTAACTTATGATTTTCCAACAATTAGACTCTAAATCGGTCAATCGGATCGTAAATTGTTCAAAAATTCAATAAGAACTCGCTCGCAAGTCCGAAATACAGAATAATTCCAAGTACGAATTATCGGATGTCGATCCGATGACGATACAATCGAATCCAAACCTATTTCAAATCCGAAACACGCTAACTTATGATTTTCCAACACTTAGACTCTAAATCGGTCAATCGGATCGTAAATTGTTCAAATATCCAATTAGAACTCGATCGCAAGTCTGAAGTACGAAATAATTCCAAGTACGAATTATCGAATGCCGATCCGATGACAATACGATCGAATCCAAACCTATTTCAAATCCGAAACAAGCTAACTTATGATTTTCCAACACTTAGACTCTAAATCGGTCAATCGGATCGTAAATTGTTCAAAAATCCAATAAGAACTCGCTCGCAAGTCCGAAATACGGAATAATTCCAATTACGAATTATCGGATGCCGATCCGATGACGATACGATCGAATCCAAACCTATTTCAAATCCGAAACACGCTAAGTTATGATTTTCCAACACTTAGACTCTAAATCGGTCAATCGGATCGTAAATTATTCAAAAATCCAATAAGAACTCGCTCGCAAGTCCGAAATACAGAATAATTCCAAGTACGAATTATCGGATGCCGATCCGATGACGATACGATCGAATCCAAACCTATTTTAAATCCGAAACATGCTAACTTATGATTTTTCAACACTTAGACTCTAAATCGGTGAATCGAAGCATAAATTGTTCAAATATCCAATTAGAATACGCTCGCAAGTTTGAAATACGGAATAATTCCAAGTTTGAATTATCGGATGCCAATCCGATAACGATATACGATCGAATCCAAACATATTTCAAATCCGAAACACGCTAACTTATGATTTTCCAACACTTAGACTCTAAATCGGTCAATCGGATCGTAAATTGTTCAAATATCCAATTAGAACTCGCTCACAAGTCCGAAATACAGAATAATTCCAAGTTCAAATTATCGGATGCCGATCCGATGACGATACAATTGAATCCAAACCTATTTCAAATCCGAAACACGCTAACTTATGATTTTCCAACACTTAGACTCTAAATTGGTGAATCAGAGCGTAAATTGTTCAAATATCCAATTAGAACTCGTTCGCAAGTCCGAAATACGGAATAATTCTAAATACGAATTATTGGATGCAAATCCGATGACGATCCGATCGAATCCAAACATATTTCAAATCCAAAACACACTAACTTATGATTTTTCAACACTTAGACTCTAAATCGGTGAATCGAAGCATAAATTGTTAAAATATCCAATTAGAACTCGCTCGCAAGTCCGAAATACGGAATAATTCCAAGTACGAATTATCGGATGCCGATCCGATGACGATACGATCGAATCCAAACCTATTTCAAATCCGAAACACGCTAACTTATCCAATTATAACTTGCTCGCAAGTCCGAAATACGGAATAATTCCAAGTTTGAATTATTGGATGCCGATCTGATGCCGATCCGATCGAATCCAAACCTATTTCAAATCCGAAACACGCTAACTTATGATTTTCCAACACTTAGACTCTAAATCGGTCAATCGGATCGTAAATTGTTTAAATATCCAATTAGAACTCGCTCGTAAGTCCGAAATACGGAATAATTCCAAGTATGAATTATCGGATGCTGATCCGATGACGATACGATCGATTCCTAACCTATTTCAAATCCGAAACACGCTAACGTATGATTTTCCAACACTTAGAATCTAAATCGGTCAATCGGATCGAAAATTGATCAAATATCCAATTAGAACTCGCTCGCAAGTCCGAAATACGGAATAATTTCAAGTACAAATTATCGGATACCGATCCGATGATGATACGATCGAATCCAAACCTATTTCAAATCCGAAACACGCTAACTTATGATTTTCCAACACTTAGACTCTAAATCGGTTAATCGGATCGTAAATTGTTCAAAAATCCAATAAGAACTCGCTCGCAAGCCCGAAATATGGAATAATTCCAAGTACGAATTATCGGATGCTGATCCGATGACGATATGATCGAATCCAAACCTATTTCTAATCCGAAACACGCTAACTTATGTTTTTCCAACACTTAGACTCTAAATCGATCAATCGGATCGTAAATTGTTCAAAAATCCAATAAGAACTCGCTCGCAAGTCCGAAATACGGAATAATTCCAAGTACGAATTATCGAATGCCGATCCGATGACGATATGATCGAATCCAAACCTATTTCAAATCCGAAACACGCTAACTTATGATTTTTCAGCACTTACACTCTAAATCGGTGAATCGGATCTTAAATTGTTCAAATATCCAATTAGAACTCACTCGCAAGTTCGAAATACGGAATAATTCCAAGTTCGAAATATCGGATGCCGATCCGATGACGATACGATCGAATCCAAACCTATTTCAAATCTGAAACACGCTAACTTATGATTTTCCAACACTTAGACTCTAAATCGGTCAATAGGATCGTAAATTGTTCAAATATCCAATTAGAACTCGCTCGCAAGTCCGAAATACGGAATAATTCCAAGTTTGAATTATCGGATGCCGATCCGATGACTATACGATCGAATCCAAACCTATTTCAAATCCGAAACACGCTAACTTATGATTTTCCAACACTTAGACTCTAAATCGGTGAATCGGAGCGTAAATTGTTCAAATATCCAATTAGAACTCGCTCGCAAGTCTTAAATACGGAATAATTCTAAGTATGAATTATCGGATGCCGATCCGATGACGATACGATCGAATCGAAACCTATTTCAAATCCGAAACTAGCTAACTTATGATTTTCCAATACTTAGACTCTAAATCGATGAATCGGAGCGTAAATTGTTCAAATATCCAATTAGAACTCGCTCGCAAGTCCGAAATATGGAATAATTCCAAGTACGAATTATCGGATGCCGATCCGATGACGATACGATCGAATCCAAACCTATTTCAAATCCGAAACACGCTAACTTATCCAATTAGAACTCACTCGTAAGTCCGAAATACGGAATAATTCCAAGTTCGAATTATCGGATGCCGATCCGATCGAATCCAAACCTATTTGAAATCCGAAACACGCTAACTTATGATTTTCCAACACTTAGACTCTAAATCGGTCAATCGGATCGTAAATTGTTCAAAAATCCAATAAGAACTCACTCGCAAGTCCGAAATACGGAATAATTCCAAGTACGAATTATCGTATGCCAATCCGATGACACGATCCGATCGAATCCAAACCTATTTCAAATCCGAAACACGCTAACTTATGATTTTCCAACACTTAGACTCTAAATCGGTCAATCAGAGCGTAAATTGTTCAAATATCCAATTAGAACTCGCTCGCAAGTCAGAAATACGGAATAATTCCAAGTACGAATTATCGGATGCCGATCCGATCGAATCCAAACCTATTTCAAATCCGAAACACGCTAACTTATTATTTTCCAACACTTAGACTCTAAATCGGTGAATCAGAGCATAAATTGTTCAAATATCCAATTAGAACTCGCTCGCAAATCTGAAATACAGAATACTTCCAAGTATGAATTATCGGATGCTGATCCGATGACGATCAAATCGAATTCAAACCTATTTAAAATACGAAACATGCTAACGTATGATTTTTCAACACTTAGATTCTAAATCGTTGAATCAGATTGTAAATTGTTCAAATATCCAATTACAAATCGCTCGCAAATCCGAAATACAAAATAATTCTAAGTACGAATTATCGGATACCGATCCGATGACGATCCGATCGAATCCAAACCTATTTCAAATCCGAAACACGCTAACTTATGGTTTTCCAACACTTAGACTCTAAATCGGTCAATCAGATCGTAAATTGTTCAAATATCCAATTAGAACTCGCTCGCAAGTCCGAAATACGGAATACTTCCAAGTTCAAATTATCGGACGCCGATCCGATGACGATATGATCGAATCCAAACCTATTTCAAATCCGAAACATGCTAACTTATGATTTACCAACACTTAGACTCTAAATCGGTGAATCGAAACGTAAATTGTTCAAATATCCAATTAGAACTCGCTCGCAAGTCCGACATACGGAATAATTCGAAGTACGAATTATCGGATGCCGATCCGATGACGATACGATTGATCCAAACCTATTTCAAATTCGAAACATGCTAACTTATGATTTTCCAACACTTAGACTCTAAATCGGTGAATCGGAGCGTAAATTGTTCAAATATCCAATTAGAACTCGCTCGCAAGTCCGAAATACGAAATAATTCCAAGTACGAATTATCAGATATCGATCCGATGACGATACGATCGAATCCAAACCTATTTTAAATCCGAAACATGCTAACTTATCCAATTAGAACTCGCTCGCAAGTCCGAAATACAGAATAATTCCAAGTTCGAATTATCGGATGCCGATCCGATCGAATCCAAACCTATTTCAAATCTGAAACACGCTAACTTATGATTTTCCAACACTTAGACTCTAAATCGGTCAATCAGATCGTAAATTGTTCAAAAATCCAATACGAACTCGCTCGCAAGTCCGATATACGAAATAATTCCAAGTACGAATTATCGGATGCCGATCCGATGACATGATCCGATCGAATCCAAACCTATTTCAAATCCGAAACACGCTAACTTATGATTTTCCAACACTTAGACTCTAAATCGGTCAATCAGAGCGTAAATTGTTTAAATATCCAATTAGAACTCGCTCGCAAGTCCGAAATACGGAATAATTCTAAGTACGAATTATCGGATGCCGATCCGATCGAATCCAAACCTATTTCAAATCCGAAACACGCTAACTTATTATTTTCTAACACTTAGACTCTAAATTGGTGAATCGGAGCGTAAATTGTTCAAATATCCAATTAGAACTCGTTCGCAAGTCCGAAATATGGAATACTTCCAAGTACGAATTATCGGATGCCGATCCGATGACGATCCGATCGAATCCAAACCTATTTAAAATCCGAAATACGCTAACTTATGATTTTCCAAAACTTAGATTCTAAATCGGTGAATCGGATTGTAAATTGTTCAAATATCCAATTACAAATCGCTCGCAAATCCGAAATACGAAATAATTCCAAGTACAAATTATCGGATGCCGATCCGATGACGATCCGATCGAATCCAAACCTATTTCAAATCCGAAACACGCTAACTTATGATTTTCTAACACTTAGACTCTAAATCGGTGAATCGGAGCGTAAATTGTTCAAATATCCAATTAGAACTCGCTCGCAAGTCCGAAACATGCTAACTTATGATTTTTCAACACTTAGACTCTAAATTTGTCAATCGGATTGTAAATTATTAAAATATCCAATTAGAACTCGTTCGTAAGTCCGAAATACGAAATAATTCCAAGTACGAATTATCGGATGCCGATCCGATGATGTTTCGATCGAATCCAACATATTTCAAATCGGAAACACGCTAACTTATGATTTTTCAACGCTTAAACTCTAAATTGGTCAATCGGAGGGTAAATTATTAAAATATCCAATTAGAACTCGCTCGCAACTCCGAAATACAAAATAATTCCAAGTACGAATCATCGGATGCCGATCCGATGACGATTCGATCGAATCCAAACATATTTTAAATTCGAAACACTCTAACTTATGATTTTTTAACGCTTAGACTCTAAATTGGTCAATCAGAACGTAAATTTTTAAAATATCCAATTAGAACTCGCTCGTAACTTCGAAATATCCAATTAGAACTCACTCACAACTTCGAAATACGAAATAATTCTAAGTATGAATTATCGGATGCCGATCCGATCGAATCCAAACCTATTTCAGATCCGAAACATACTAACTTATGATTTTTTAACGCTTAGACTCAGTTATAGATATAAACCATTTTTTTAACAAATACATGTTAATTACAGGAGCCGGGCGGCGTCAGAGGATGAGAGCACCAGCGTTGGTGGTGGGCCGCGTGGGGTGGTTGAGATAGGGCATGCTGATTCTCTCAGTTTTGGATTGTGTAAAAATTATTTTATAATATGTGGTTATTTTTTGTTCTTGTTTATAATTCTCGGGTATTGTAGTAATATTTGATAATTTGCTGTAATATTTTATAAATTTAGGTAATATTTGATAATTTACGGTAATATTTTATAAATTATGGTAATATTTGATAAATTGTGGTAATATTTGATAAATTGTGGTAATATATTGTGGTATTGTTGTAAATCACAGGAATTAAATAACATTATTTTGGTAATTTTATTTTAAAAAAAACATAAATTTTACTGACGGAATTTAAATATTCCGTCGATAATAATCTTTTTAATTTTTTTATATTATTAATCAATTTTCGACGGATAATATATATCCGTCGGTAATATATATATAATTACCGACGGTAGAATACAGATCCGTCGGTAATATATATAGAATTACCGACGGTAAATATAGTAACCGTTGGTAATAAGCTTATATATTACCGACGGATAGTTATTATCCGTCGGTAATAATATATTATATTTTTAATTAAGTTTTTATATATTACCGACGGCTATAATATTACCATCGGTATTTAGTATTATTACCGACGGAAATATTTAGTCTGTCGCATCTTTTTCCCGACACCTTTTTTCCCGACAGACTAGCGACGGAAATATCTTCCGTCGCTATAAATTATTACCGACGAAATATTAATATTACCGACGGATATTGTCCGTCGGTAAAAACTGTTTTTTTTGTAGTGTAGGAGGAGGGAGGAGGAAGAAGAGCGGCAGAAGCTGGGCTCGGCATTGGAAAAGGGTTGGTGAGGAGGGGACGACGGTGTTGGTGAAGAGGGATGAGGACAGCGTTAGGGGGGGAGAGGGGACGAGGGCAATATGGGCATTAAAAAATTTAAAAATAATCAGTGCCATGCTAATATCGGCAGGTGCAAATAGAACGCACATAACGGTAACCCCAATATCCTAATACCTTTTATTTGTTCGATCTTCTGCACACTATCATAGCCGTCCATTGCACCCAACCGGTGAATCATACTATGCCCCAATAGGTAGGGAAAGGGACGTCTACGATCAGGTACCAAGCAGGATCCAATGTCATTGGGAAATTCAAAGTTGTTCCTTTACTTGCCCGCCAAGGCTGAGTGTGATTCATCGGTTCGGCATGGGTGCAACGGACGACTGTGATGCAGGGTATAAATGATGGAATAGATTAAAGGGGATTTGGATTTGGGTTTTACTAACGGGTGCTCTATCTTTGTTTCTATGGCTCTGTTTGGTTCAAAGTATTTTGTGAGGTATCATGGTTATGAGATATATATTCTGGATACAAGGTATTCGTCACTCGATTATTTTGCGGTATTGAGTTGTCTCAGTTATGAGGTATCCTAGAGTAGGGCTGCAAACGACCCGAGCCGAGCTGAGCTTTGGTTTGTTAGAGCTTCTTCCTTTATTAAACGAGCGTAAACTTTAGGCTTGGGCTTGGCTTGTTTAATAATCGAGCCGAGCATTGGTCTGCTTGAGCTTGGCGCATTTATTAAACGAGCCTAAGCTTCATGCTAGGTTTTGCTCAATTAGTGATCGAACGGTCACTGATTGAGCTTGTTCCCGAACTCCAAAAGCATAGACTATATTTGTTAGGTTTATTCAAGCCAATGAGCCTATTCACGAGCCTACTCAAGAACCTTAAGCAAGCATGTTTGCGTGCTTAATCAAGTAGAGCTTTGGTCTACTTGAGTTTGGCTCGTTTATTAAACAAGCCTAAACTGTAGGCTTGGGCTTGACTTGACTAGTAACTGAATGAACTCGAACGGGCTTTTATCGAGCTTGTTTGCGAGCCACTCATGAATAACATGGTTCGCTTGCAGCCCTATCCTAGATTCACAAAGACATGAAATCAACTTATTGCACCGGATACTACAAAACAAATATAATAAATCATACATTACCCTTACCCCCCCCCCCCCCCCCCCCCCCCCCCCTCCAAAAAAAAAAAAAGATAAATCATACACGATATTTGAAATTTTATTCCCCATTCGGTAGTAAAGTGACGAATGGGGAATCAAGTATTTTCATCATTTTTGGGTGAATAAAATTTCACATTCTAAATACTTCAAAGCCGCTTATTGCACTAGATACTTCCAACCAAAGAGAGGCTATGTGTTTTGGTACGAACCCCTAACTCTCCCCCCCCCCCTCTCTCTTTCTCTCTCTCACACACACACACACACACACACACACACAATTCATCTTCTTTCTCGAAAGTTCAATCAAAATATATAGGGGTTATTAACGTTAGTTTCTGTTTTACGTTAAAGTTATGTAAAGTTTGAACTTAAAGTTAAGCCTCTGTAGGTGGACTTCAGCTAATGCGAGCTTCTTTACCCGTGCACATGTAGTAACAAAAATTTTAAATGATAATTTTACCCCTACAGACGCATGCGGCCCTCCTTGCATGGCATCAGACCTACCTGATCAACAACAAGGCGAACATAATCCATACCGAGCCACCTGAACCACCCTGCGTGGCCACATTGCTACAGCCCCTCCACCGCATGCATGGACTACATGGCCGGAGTTTGTCACAGATCACTGAGTTCATCAACACGGAATCGACGAACCTCGGCACGAACAGGCGATATCTGGTGGTTCTGCTTTGCGTCCTCTTCGCATCGACGACGCGGGGGAGGCTAATCGGTGTCTGAGCGCGCCACGGGAGCTGTGCAAACCCCCTCTAAGCTCGGTTCTATATGAAAGAATGGGTGGCACCATTCGTAAATTCGAATGTCACTTTGGATATTTACGTGATAAATTAAATGCCACTTTATTTGTGGTTGGGCTTTGGCTAACGTGAGCTTCTTCTCCCGCACACATGTAATACCAAAAAATTTTAAATGATAATTTTACCCCTATAGATAAAGTGTAACAATTGTAGCAAAAAAGTAACAATTGTTAAAGAGCAAAAATCCATTAGTTTTAGCTTACACGGGCTCCTTCTGTCGTGCACATGTTATAACAAATTTTTTTAAATAACAATTTTAGCCCTATATATAAAGTGTAACAATCTTAGCAAAAAAAGTAACAATTGGTAAAGAGTAACAATCCGTTAGCTAAGAGTAACAACTTGATATGGTAAAATACATTAATTGTTGATTGATTGTAGCGGTATTTCTGCTCATCTGGTCATAATATGATTATCTTTGTGACAAAAAATGCATTTAACTATGCGAAACCAAGTCAATTCTATCTCGCACATAAAAAGTAACAATTAGGTAAAAAAGAGTAACAATTTGGTCGGTTGAAATAATATTTTTTTGATGAAAATATACAGAAAAAAAATTAAATTGTTTTGTGGTTTTAATCGACAATATGGAGTGATTTCAATTGATTTTCATGTAAAAAATGGTTCGTGTCAAGTTGATGGCAGAAAATGTTAATTTAATGAACTTGTACTAGACTTTATTGTTTTTTTTTCTTGGGGAGTTAACGATAAGCCGTTTATAGAAGATGCTTTTAAGCGCCAATACCGACAATAGTTTCGTTTGATCTAAGATTCACACTGTTATGCTATCAAGCGGAATGCTACAGCTGACCAAAAACCCCTTTTTAGATCAAACAGAATACTACAGTTGGCCAAAAATCCTCTTTTGGATGAAATCGATTGCTACAGCTGACCAAAATATCCCTACGAAATTATTTAATTTATAAATCATACCACTAAATTAAAAAAAATCCTAACTTTATCACCATGTTCAAAATACCAGTCTATTTGATTTGATAGAATTTTCGGAGTAAGCTATTGCATTACCCTTTATTTTTTTTTATTTGGTTCCATAGGATTTTGGAAGTGAATAATAAGGAATTTGTAAGAGGACTTATTGCAAAGTTGTTATCTTTGTAGGGAGCTATCACTAAGTCCCCCCAAGTTATATCTCCAAGAAGCCCTAGTCTCTCTCTCTCTCTCTCTCTCTCTTGACAGCTCTCTCAAACCGGAAAAGGGCCCTCTCCTCTTCGGCTCTCCTCTCTCTCTCTCTCTCAAAATTTTCTCTCTCCAACCGCTGAGAGACGAGATGAGTTCTGAGGAATCTCTGCGAGTAGAGAGGTGCCGAGCCCATTGATCCCCCTTGCGACTCCCCCAATCCAATCTTCTGTGAAGATTAGAGTCTCCCGACCAATCCGGATCGTTAGCATTCCATTGTTTGCCTTGATCCTAATGGCGGAGAAATCTGCAGTGACCCGCCGCCCATCCTCCGTCGCTGAGCTCCCACAGGTGTATGGGGTTCCGGATGACATTGGCCCGGCCCCTTATCCCCAACGGGAGGCCGCTCTTCCGTCGGACAGGATCTATGGAGCCACCGATGCCAACGGGAAGACGACCGACGCCAAGATAGACGACGCCATGGGCATGGGGGAGGAGCCTCACCGGCAGATACTACAACCCTTCAAGCTTGTGCAATCATCCACTGCAGCGGCGGCGGTGCCGGTCGCTTTGTCTGTCGACGCCCAGGACGGGCAGCCATCGGTGGCATCTTCGCCTGCCGTCTCCCGGGAGGCTTATTCGTCTGCAGACTCAGACGATGAGCGGCCTTTGCCATACACCAGGGGCAACCGGGCATGGACGGCATCTTCGCCTGCCGACTCCGACGGTGAGCAGGCGTTGGCGGCATCTTCGTCTGCCGATACGGACGGTGAGCAGGCATCGGCGGCATCTTTGCCTCCCGATACGGACGGTGAGGAGCCATCGACAGCATCTTCGTATGCCCATACGGACGGTGAGCAGCCATCATCAGCATCTTCGTCTGCCGATACAGACGGCGAGCAGCTATCGACAGAATCTTCGTCTGCCGATACGGACGGTGAGCAGCCATCGACAGCATCTTCGTATGCCGACACCCAAATTAAGGATGAGCGGCCATTGCTGGCATTCTTGCATGCTGACACCGATGGTGAGCGGCCACCGACGACATCTTTGTCCGCCAGCACAGTGGCTGAGCAGCCATCGATGAAGGAAACTCAATCTCTCGCCGCCAAGGGGATTAAGAGGAGGGCTTATCATGACCCTGCCACAGGGACACAGCTCAAGAAGACCAATTGTGGGCCTGCTCTTACCACCCGGGGGAATGGAGCAGGGTCTCAGCCGACCACAAGCCTCCCTATCGAGGAGATTACCGGGGTGGGCGTGGTGGCTGCCGCCACCACAAAGCTGTCTGTTGCTGCAGATGATAGGAAATCGGCTCCGATGGAAGCACCTGCCCCTCCACTGGGGACCACTACACCAGTGACTCCGAACCCTCCTTCCGGCCATCTCTCGATGGAGGAGTTGACTCGGTGGTACAGGGAGAAGAAGAGGAGGAGGAAGGAGGAGTTGAGCGACCTCCGGGCTTCCTTAGCGTGCGAGCGAGAAACATGGCGCAAAGAGGTGGCGGATCTGACTGCTACCACGGTGGCCAATAATGAGTTGTGGGAGAAGGCGGCCGTTAAGCTTTGGGATGCCCTTCACGCCGCCCATGGTGAGCGAGATAAGCTGAAGGAGGATGTAGTTCATTTGTATGCCACTCTCTGCAAGGAGCGTAAGGAATGGAGGAAGGAGCGTAAGGAATGGAGGAAGGAGCGCAAGGAGCTGCGATTGAAGCACACCTTGGAGCTCGAGGAGCTTCATTCGAAGCACGAAATACGACTGGCGGGGGAGCTTGTGGCCGAGAGGGAAAGGATCAAGGCTGAACTCGTTGAGGAGTTCAGGGGAGTCTTAGCCTCTTCTTCGAGCGATGAGGACGACGCAGCTGGTGGCAAGGATGAATTTTCGGCTAGCTAGGCAGCAGCTTCGCTGCACCTCTTTTGCTTTTCCATTTTGTAAATGGTGAGGGGAATATTCTCAATTTTGGATCTGTATTTCGATTGCAACCAATGGAACCTCCTCATCCAACATCCGAGCTCGATTAATTCATATACTGGCAATATGAGCTTGATTAAGCGAAGGTCAAGCTGAACATGAGCCAAATGTTGGCGCCCTGATCAGTTGAAGTCCTAGTTTCAACCCTATAATCGTGCAAGTTTTTAGATATGTTTTTTTTTTTTCCGATACTTATTAATTTGCTAGTTTTTCTATTCACGTTAAGTGCAAGTAAAATATCTCAAAATTCTTGTCTATCTCAATATTTTAACATTCACTCTATAGGCTTCATTGTAATCCATGACTCTCGCACTGAAGAACTAGTTAAAATGACAGTGGCGGTAATTTCTCATATAGAATTCTATTTCTTTGCTTTGTTGGCCTTCGATTATGTGTGTATTACTACAATAATCCAATTTTGCTGGATTTTATTTCCGCTTGCAGTGTGAAAGATTGAGCGCAGAAGCAGTTGTTTTGCCTGGCATACGAGCAGATATGCCTTCAGAAGAAGAAATTCTTCTGCACTGGAATTATATGGGTGAACATGATGAAGAGGTACTGTTTCTTGCACCATCTAAGCATAATTCTTGGCTCATATGAAAGCAAACATATATTTTTTATGTTGAGTTTATTTCTGCGAATACCATTTTGGGGAAAAAATTCATATAAAGGTTTATAAAGCACAATAAGTTTTAATTATTTTAGAGTAATCTACTGCAAAATGACTGGCATTCTATCAGAGGTATTGATGTTAGTTTTGTAAGGAGGCACCTTTTATTTGTATAACTTGATTTGAGTTTTAATTGGACGAGCTGAATGAAACCAAATGAGTCTTTTCAAAAAACCATCTCAAATTGCAGAATGGAGGTTGAAGGAAACTGAAGCTTTGGTTAGTTATGATACTCTCTTGGTATGTTAGGTGAGCGCGCAAGAAGGGCTGTGATGATGTTTTGAAAGCGAGTGTACTAGCTTTGCATAATGACCACTTAGGAAATAGTTGTAAACTTTAGGGAATTCTATGGTACCAAATCGGTACCATACCGAAGTTGGGATGAGGATTCCATTTTCTTGAATCTTAGGGGTCCGCCTTGGGTTCATCCCATGCCCCCTATTATAATATTTGAACCAATGGGATGGAGGAAAAGGGAGTTGGATGGAGAGAGTGAGAAGTGCCCCGGGTTTAGAGGAAATCTTGCATTAGCTTCTCAAGTGTTGTGATAGAACGATGTGCAACCCAAGTAGCATACAAGGTAAAAATAGGAATGGAATTTAAAACAGAGTGTATTAAAGTTAAGCACCCAAAAAAGGAAAGCAAAGAGCTCAGCCATCCAGCAAGTTTAGTGGCAAACTTGTTGAACAATGTTTTACTCGGGTTTGGGCATTGGCCAGACACATGGCAGTAGGTAATAAGAACTTTCTCAAAAAGCTCCTAGTGAGATATATTGCCCTTAAGAAAAAATAGGCAATCATCAACAAAATTAAGGAAAGGAAGGCCCAAAACGTGAGAAGGACACACCAACCAACTTACTACAATAATAATGCGGGCGCGTTTTGATGAAGAACGTCAGCACCGAGAATGAACAAACATGGTGTTAAGGGATCACTTTGCCGGAGACCTCGACTGTATTGAAACCATTGTGAATGAGAGTCATTAATTAGGACAGAGAAGGCAGGCTGAGCAACACAACCAAGGATCCAACGAATCCATTTATCCTGAAATCCAAACCGGCGCATGACTTCTGCTAAGAAAGACCATGACATACCTTCTGTTAAGAAAGACCATGACATACCTTCTGCTAAGAAAGACCACGAAATATGATCATAGGCCTGGGCTATATCAATTTTCAGTGCCATGAGACTATCATTATCCTTATTCGTCGCCAAATATTGTAGAGCCTCTTGGACTAAAAGAATATTGTCTGTAATGCTCTGTACCTTAACAAATGCAGCTTGTTTTGAAGAAATAAGATTGGGCGAAACATGCTTTAAAGGATTTGCCAAGAGCTTAGAAATTATCTTATAAGAGTATTACAAAGGCTAATTGGGCGAAAATGATCCAGCAAGGTGGGATTGTCGATTTTTGAGATCAAAGTAATAAATGTCATTTCACGAATAGGGAAGAACACCTAAACGAAAAATTTGGAGGATAGCATGGCATACGGGCCAACAAGAGACCAATTTGCAATAAAGAATTCAATAGTGAAGCCATCGGGCCCGGGAGCCTTATTTCGAGGCAGCGTGAAAATCGTTGCTTTAATTTCCAGAAAGGTATTATAATAATTGCGAAAATGATTCTCAGCATCTGAAAGACATGGAGAAATAGTGTGAAACACCTCCGGAGAATAATTAACATCTTGAACTTGACTCCACCGAGATCGGAATGAGAAGAAAACCCTTTCAATCTTCAATCGTTGAGTAAAGAGAACCCCAAGAAAAACCGAGAGGACCAAATATGGTTGCGATTCCGATGAAGGATGGTGGATTTATGAAATAAAGAAGTATTGTGATCCTCATTGTGAGGTCAATTGATCTGTGACTTTTGAAACCACTTGGTCTCAGTCATGGGCCATGGCTAAAACAGAGTGATACTCAGGAAGATGGCACCGTGACAAGGAGTCCTTATCATTTGATAATTGACGGATACCTTCAAGGAGATGAATAAACTAAATTGCTGTTTGTTTGGTTTGATCAAGTTTTGATTCTAGTGGACCCACGGACTGACGGTTCCATCATCTTAGCACACGACGAGTAGCATCTAATTTCAAAGATACCTCCCATCTCGACAAAGCTCCATGCCCTTGCAATCACAAAGGGACAATCGGCCTGGAGCAATAAAAATATTTAAAGTGATGATTGTGGGTAACAAGTAGGCAGGGATCAAGAGAAATATAAAGAGAGCTAGGATCGGATGTAATACGGGAAAAATGTTCAACAAAACAATAAGGAAATAGCTCCAACTAAGTTGGGGTGAAGAGGGCTCGATCAAGATGTTCTAGAATACACCGATTGTCCACTTGGTTGTTGCACCAAGTAAAAGGACTGCTCCAAGAGCCAAATCTACCAACCCATTAGATGCAACAAAGTCACAAAACTCCCGTATTTCAGTATCAAGATAAAAGTCATTGCCCCCATGTTTATCTTCTGGATTTAAAATCACATTAAGTCACCAGTGTTAATGTAGGGAGCCCGACTTGACACACAGCTGAGAGTAGGAAATAACACCAAAACAGACCTGGTGATTAAAGGGGAGGTAAGTGATGGTGCCCATAGCTGGACGCCATAAGAACAGAATACCGCCTGATCGCCCTTCAGCTGATAGTCAAAAATATGCCCAATGACCGACTGACCAAGCTGTCGGGCCAAAACTGTGGCACGCCCCTGCAAAATGTGTGTTAAGGAGGACAACAACATCATGCTGTTTCTCGCGGATGAGAGCAGCACAGTGATTGTGCGCCATCGATCGGCTAGCGCCCATGCAATTCAATAGTAATATCTTCATCAGAAAAGGAGAGATAAGAAGGGGTCATCAACAAAGTCCTTAATATTGGAGCGATAATCCCCACCATCCGGTCCACTGAACTGGCGTTGCCCACGGTCCGATCAACCACCAACATCGGTTCCCGTTTGCTACATCAACAATGACCTCAAGTACGATTGCTTCCACCACTACTGGGACTGTTGCAACCAGTCTGCACTTCTTCGGTGGCAGGTATAAGCAGCAGAACCAATCGCAAGGATCCAACATAACTTCCACTAGCAGAAGACCTGTTGTCTACTTTCTAGTCCAAGACTTTACCTATTTACCATAACTTCCGACAGGGTACCATGATGATGCCTTCATCTGCCTTCATAATGGAAGCTTAGGTTGGGATTTGCAAAATGGGACCACCCAGTCTTGGAGTGGCAATGGATCAGATCGGCATATTGATCGAGCCACGATAACTACTGGTACAAGATGTGTTGATCTGATTATCGGCCACACTTTCAGCTTTTGTGGTCCCATCTCCACCAATCCCGATACTTTCTCCTTCTCAAGGTCGATGAGGGTGAGGTCTCAAGCTAGAGGGGAGACAACATGCTTTCCGCTAGTGAATGTTTTGTCGGATCCGTAAGACTGTTCTGCTGCTCACATCTGCCATGGGACAAGTGTAGACCGGTTGCAACATTCGTAGGGGTTGCGGAATTGGTCGTAATTGGGAATCTTTGCTGCCGTGGCAAATGGGAACTGATGTTGGTGGTTGGGCGGTACCACCTCCGCCAGTCCCATGGAGCGAAGGGGGAGGGAGAGCTTAAGAGGATGTACTGCAAGTCTGCAACAACCTCGTTAAGACAAGCTGCGGGTGTTCAGCTTAAAATCATGGTCACATACTAACAATATTGTTGAAATGATTGAATTTTTTTTTAACAATTCTCCAATTATTCATAAGCTGGTTAATTCTACAAACATATAGCTCGAAAGTGATGAATCTCATGAACTATGTGTGGTTTAGCCATAACTTTTTCTTGAAATTAACAGTTTATTCACTAACTATTTATAAATTGATGATTAAACGACATTATTTAGGCTCAACCATGCTTGTTTCGTGTGCCTTGACATGTAAATGTAGAAATTTTTGGAGTTATTTCTCTTTCTATGCACTCTTTTTTTGTTGGATAGGTTCTCTTTCGATACACTGAATCCTTCTAATGTATAAAGATTTTATTTTTCTTCAGAATTTGTCCATTTGAGAAATTTACCCCTCAGGGGAATAATTCCTGACCAAACCTATGAGTTGCGGTATGCTTTGACTTTCATCCTATCTTGCAATTCTCTCACTACCGATTTCCATTGCAGGTATTCGACGTCGGTTGAGGCTGATAGGTTGGTCGGCTTGGGCTTCGAAGATGACATCAGGGAGGTGTTCGACCATTTCGAAGCGCCCAGAGTCAGACCCAGCTGTTTTCTGCTACCATGCCCAAAAAGATTCAGAACTTTGTGAAGAGTGCCCAGGTCCTGGTGAAGCCTGTGACCGTAAATGTGGTCAACTATGACATGATTGCTGGGACAGAGAACTACTTGCATCGGACCGGGAGGTGCGGGGAAACCGGCATCGCCGTGACATTTGTGAACAAGAACCAGAGCGAGACGGCTATTCTGGATCTGAAGCTCCTGCTGCAAGAGGCTAAGCAGAGAATCCCTCTGGTGCTTGGGGAGCCCAACGACCCGATGGAAGATGATGATGCGATCGCCTATGCGAGTGGGATGAAGGGCTGTGCCTATTGTCGCGGGCTTGGCCATCGGATACAAGATTGCCCTAAGCTGGAACATCAGAAGACGATGGCAATCGCTGGTTCAAGAAAAGATTATTTTTGGTTCGGGTGGTTATCGAGGGGAGATATGATCCTCTACGCTCTATCTCGGTGTTGTATGCTTCATGTTTCGACCTACTTGGTCATTTTCTGCACCTGTGCGTGGTGAGTGGTTGTACATTCATAGGGTGGGAAATTCATAGGACCTAAGGCTCAAGAACGGCTGATGAGTAGATAGTCGTAAATTTTGATAGTGGGTAAGGTCGGGGTGCACATGGTTTTGTTCGGTTTGGTTCCAGGATGAACTAGGAACCAAATAAGTCCCAACGGTTCTCGTAAATTTGGAGCCGAACCTTGCCCGTTGGGAGTATGGAACCGGACTGGACCGAATCATACAAAACCGGTTCGGTTAGGTTCCAACAGTTCTAAACTTTGCAGAGATGCGCACATGTGCAACTTTTGGCAATTAATACTTTGCAACAACGATTTCATGGTATCTAACATGCCAAACCGCGTAGCTTTCACAAGCACATTTATAAATTTGCCTTGACAAAAATAAATCCAATCTGTGAATGCACTAGTGCATGTCCATACCTGTTGGCACTGTAGTGGACCGTCTTCAGCGGTAAGACACCCCTCGGGCATCACCACCACCATCCACACCGTTGTATTTGGCAACAACAGAGCTGACCGCTTTTGGCAGCAAAACACTTTCGGCGGCAACACTAGCCTATAGTGGTCCCGTCCTGACGGACCGACGACCTCGACACCACCAATAGTGATCACTGTTGGGACATTCGTTGCTATCTATGTGACCACCTTCGTCGGTAACACTCAAATCAATTGAGGGCATGCAATGTACATACAGGATCTTGCTGGGCGTTATCTGCTGTTGCGGCAACCGAAGGGATCCACAAATTGAGCACAAGTAAGTTGGTCTCCCACTCGGAGCAGAAACTGATGGGCTGCGACACTGGCGGCGGATACAACGGAGGCCTCATGGACGGTGCCTTCCACTTCATCAATTACAATGGAGGGCTTAAGACCGAAGCTAACTACCTGTACTAGGCGGCCGATAGCAGCTGCAACTCCAAGAAGGTTGCCTCCCATGCCGCGGCTATCAGCGGATTCGAGGACGTACCCGCCAATAGCGAGTCCTCCCTCCTCAAGGCTCTGTCGCCGGCGAGGACGACTTCCAACACTACGCGAGCGGGGGCTTCACCGGTGAGTGTGAAACGGAGCTCGAGCATGGTGTCGCCGCCGTGGGCTACGGGACCGACTCCGATGGAACAAAGTACTGGTTGGTGAAGATCTCGTGGGGCACAACGTGGGGGAAGAAGGGGTATATAAAGATGCAGAGGGACGTTGATGCAGCATAAGGTTTATACGGAATTGTCTTGCAAGCTTCTTACCCAACTGCAACATAGTTCTTCCAAAGCCGTGCGAGCTAACTACTATGTGATGGTCGGGTGCCATTTGGTATCTCATGTGTATGTGTATACGTCATTCTAGGTAGAAATCAAATCATGCTGCCACGTGTGTAACCTATGCAAGTGCCACATGAATCTATGTATGTCCATCATCGATCATCATTCATCAAGCCTAAATATGATTCTCTCCAAGAACATCTGGTGCTGAGCTGAAGGAAAGAGAGGGTATGCATTGAATTTTATTTCTTTCCAAAATTTTCTGAGCTGCTAGATAAGGAAACAATTGACCATAGTGATAAAAAGAGAATCAAGCGAGAGAATTCGTTGATGTGGAAATAGAGATCATGCGTTGATTTACAAATGAATGATTAGATCTATTCAGTCCATTGTTGTCGAGTCAGCTATTTGAAGATTTGTGGGTTGTGAATAAAATACTCGCATTTTATGAGGTGACATATAACTTCTAAAATTCTTTTAGCAAAACTAACTTGATTCATCTAAAACCCGAATGCCTATGGAATGAGGTAGGGATGCAACTTGGTCGGGTTGGACCATTCCAACCCGAGTTTTGGACGGGTTTGGACTGATGTATTTAAAGAATGGATGTGTTAGGGTTGAAAATATACAACCCAGATTGAATTTGGGTTGTACTCAGGCTAAGCGATTGGGCAACCTGGGGAACCTGGTGGGATGGGAATCGTGGGATGACAGGTGGGGAAGCAGGACAGGGTTTAGTTTTTAATATTTCTTTTATGGATATATTACACTTAGCCCCCCTGAAATGGTATATACCAAAATTAACACAACCCGATTTGTCCTACTAATTAGGGCTAACACGAGCTTATAAATTTTTGTTTGGGTTGGGCTTGGGCTAGGCAACTCGGGTTAGATGTTGGGTAAAATTTGGTTACGGGTTCACGGTTCTAGTATTTGGGTTGAGCCCTAACCCGATCCAACCCACCCGAATCGCATACCTATGGAGTGACTCGGTAAGGTATGGATCCTCCCGTACCCGAAAGGGTAATGCGTAATTGCGTAGGGGTGGGGATTGGGCGGGTTGAAGGGTCTGCCCATGTCCAATTCGACTTGCACAAACCTTAACCCGTTTTGCCCGTAGAACCCGGGGATCACAGGGAAGCTCAACTTGTGCTTGCCCATTCTAGTTGCTCGGGTTGCCTAATTTACAAAATAATGGACGGGTTGCTCAATTAGAAATGCTTGTGCACATAAATAGATGGAAAAAAAAACCAACAGATATGTGAATTGGATAAAAAAAGTATTTGAATTACATAACGAAAACATAAAGTCCAACCCATATCCTCACATATTACAAACAAGTTCTTAGCATTCAACATCAAACAGATAGTCTTTGATTTCCATAAAAAAAACTACCAAAGTATTCAACCTTAGTGTATCACTTCCTCGGGTTAAGAAGATCGGTGTCCAAATCCGTCCAAATTGAAATCGGATTAATCTTTTTTTGAACAAATCCGTCCAAGCTTTTAACTAGTTTTGCCCATGTTTATTCATTGTTCGGATTGGGCGAGTAGGGTTCGGATCAAACTCGTCCAAGCCCCACCCCTTTATGGGTTGGGAGGGTCCGACCCAAACCCCACCGTTGCCAACCCTACCTGTACACATCCGGCCGAGGTCGGCCCCGTGGTCACGCTGACCGCTGCCGCGGGGATCCGCACATTCACAGGAACGATCTCACTCCCCCGTCTCCTGCACAGACACAGTAGCCGGAGCTCCACCACCCTCCTACCGCTCGGGAAGCCGTCAACGCCGTTATGGAGCCTTCAGGTTAGCACGAATCCCCTACCCATCAAGAATGGGAATCGGAAAGGGAAATGGAATTCCAGGTTCTCTAACTTACCCTTGATGGGTCAGTTTGTAATCTCATTCGGTTTGTCTCAAGAAAGGGTAATGGTTTCTGATTTAGCATATGACCTGTTTGTTGAAATGCCAGAACCTTTACAGCGTTCGTGGGTGTTGGGATTACAGTATTTTTGGGATGCTAACTGTTCGTTGAAATGCCTTCTTTCAGTGAATCCGGGCAAAGGGGGATGATGGCTGAGCGCGTGTCGTGATATCGTTCGTCGATAAGCCTCCGCTGCTGTGGTCATCGAGGATGTCCGTATAAAACCCGTTCTGATTAGTTGATAGCTGCTCACTGATGCATATGTGCTGTGTGGCTCTTTAAACGTTACTTGTGTTTTTCGATTGCAGTGTTGCGAGGTAAACTCAATATCAAGGTGATGGCAAGCCAGGAGGAAGTGAAGAAGACCCAGACTGTAGAAACACGGGCTAGAAACATTAGCCACAATGTCCGGTGCACCGAGTGCGGAAGCCAATCCATTGAGGACTCTCAAGCAGACATCGCCATTCTCCTCAGGAAAGTGCGATATCTCCCGCCTTTTTTTTTGTTCCGTTTCTCTTTTGCTTACTTATTTACACAGCATAGGACAAGTTGATATCACTGACCATGCACACACCCCACTAACCACCACACCCGCTGACCTTAGAAGGTGAAGTTGGTGATATAATTATAACGAGTTTTCATTGAAGAGGGACAGAGTGTCGACACTCTTGGCCCCTAGGCAACGAATGGAAGTTTGGTGAGGGTTATGCTGTGGTGTATAAGATTTTGATGGAAAGAAGATGTTTTATTGGATTTTTTATGTTGGGTGATGAAAGTTGATTGATTCTAGGTAATTACTCTGATCTTTTGAGCTTCTTTAATCAACTTGGAGACCTTGTGTTACGCAAGATCTTTTGAAGCTTCAGCAGGTCACGGTTGCGATTGAAGTCGCATCCTAGTGGCAAAGCGCTTGCCCCAGATCCATCAGGTCGTGTAATCGAATCCTGTGGGCTCCCTCCACTCATTGTGGCGGGTTTATCTCTCACCTCTGAGGCAAAATCATCTCTCGCCTTTAAGGCAGGTTTATAAGTGTTGCAATATTATAGGCAAAGATAAGATTCAAACATTGGTTTATCTTGTGCTCCTAAGTACCAACAGATGTTGTACTGAACGTGAGGTCCCTCAAAAAAAAAAAAATCATGGTTCGTGGATGATGAGCTAGCCAAGGTTATATGGATGTTGCATGGGCTTATGAGGACATGCAATTCAGTTAAAGAAATCTGCCGATCAATCGCAGAAAATAAATGATCGAGGATGTCCCCGAGAGATTCAAAGGTAAATCCACTTATCGGAGGCAATCAAATTGCATTTGATCTGATGGTGGACATTGATGCGAAGATCTGACTGGTGAAGTGGATCACATTTCGATACCAATCCTTGAGATACATCATGTCAATGTTCTGACCTTCAAAGCCTAGGAGTTATGGGAGAGAGTGCTTGAAAGAATGTAGGACTGTATGGTATTGGGATCAGATAGATTACCAAAGAATTTGTGAATTTATGAGAGTGATCGGGTTGATGTGCTCAAGTGACTGTTTTAATATCCTGCAAATAAGAACTACATGTAATTGAAATAGTTCTTCAGTTCAGTATGTATGAACAAAGCTATTCCACAAAATTGCACCAGCTACAATAGAATTACTTGGAAGGTATAGTGTAAGTTGTGGAGGGGATGCCAAAACCCTATTTAGCCACATGTATCGAAGTCGATTTTTGAGCCTATCTTGTATGGGAAGAAGTATAGAAAGGGTTAGAGAAGACAGAATCTCTTGTTAGGAGGATTGATTTAGAAGTACACTGACACTCAAGCAAGACATGTTTCTAGCTTCATTGTTGTTGTTTGTTTCTTTTGTTTTGCTTTTATTTTTTTTTGAGCAAAATGGCATCCATGTGGGAAGTTGGTTTGTAGACTCCAACCAGAATTTATTAAAACATGACACTCAAAATAATCAAGAACCTGAAGTACATTAGTCGGAAGAGTGCGAGAGGAATAAAACACTTAGCCTTTGACCCCAACAAGGTCTAAGAGCCAAAAACTAGTGAACATGAACCTTCTAGTACTTAGGAATGGCTATCGCACGAAGCACCCAAGGCAAAAATAGCAGGAGAATCTAGGACTAAAGCTCTTTAGATTTAGCGAGCTCAAGATTCCTTGTCTCCTGTATTACCTCATCAAACAAAAGTAAACCACAATATGATCATCATTGCTTGAGGGTATCAACTGGAGTAGAATTCAAAACCCCAGATGAAGAAGGGCCAGAAGAGCGAGCAAGTTGATAGGGCTCCATCTTGAGGGCATTAAATTTGGCACTAAGAACCGCCCTAGCCTCAATCGTCTCTATCCTTTATTGGACAATTGAGGGTTGTGACGCACAGCCGAAGGGTTGACCTATTAGAAGGGTTCATGAATGGAATTAATCACTGTTCTTCTCCAAATAATATTATGATGATAAATTAACCAGTTTTATAATTCTGTAGTATTTTGTTTGTAACATCGTTGCAGTTGATCCGGGATGAGATTAGGTCTGGTAAATCTGATAAAGAAGTCTACAAGAAGCTAGAGGATGATTTTGGAGAGACGGTGCTCTATGTCCCTCGTTTTGATGTGCAAACTGCTGCTTTATGGTTGTCGCCGGTACGTTTCAGCTTTGATCAATGCCACTAGCCACACTCTCTAATGCTGCCAACACATAGTTATTCACTATATACATGACTGAGGATGCACTACAAAAAATGTATTAATAGTCCGAGTTGCTTACATGTAATATCGATCGATCTAAGTTGGCCATGCTATGTTTTGGGGCTATTTGTTTTCTCAAAGCTATTGTTGATTGCTTCCAGGACTTGATTAACATCTTATTTGATGAATTGCTGACATCAGTCTGTGTGTGGCTTTTGGATCCATGGGCAGTTCATCGTCGCTGGGGTGGCTGGAAGCGTGTGGGCGTATCAGAGGCATAGGCAGAAGACCAATGTGCACATCATGGCGTTGAACCTCGTGAGAGGTGTTCCGTTGACACCCAAGGAGAAGCAGACAATGCTGGATCTCCTTACACCTCCGCCTCCACCGAGGAGGTGGTGGTGGTGGCAGAGTTGATGACATCTTGCGGGCTCTGTGGATCTGGACAACCTGAAGTTGTCTCAAAGCGGAGGGAGGAGGGAGGGGGACTCTTTCGACATCCACACCTATGATCCTGTCTATCCTGTCCATCTTTTTTTTTTCTTCTATTGTTATCAAGTAATGCTCTGTTGCAGTCCTCTTAAAAGCTCTCTCTCTTTCTCTCTCTCTCTCTCTCTCTCTCTCTCTCTCTCTCTCTCAAACGCTGCTATTTGAAGACACATAGGACAGAAAAAAAGAGATGTGGCATGCATCAGCAAGCGCTCGGCGTGTTTTTCGGTGCACTGAGAGTTGGCCAATGCACGACACATCAGTGTGTGTGCTTTTATCTCTCACTTGCTTGTTCAAATATCATTTTTCCCTCGAGCAATGATGAGGCTAGAATCCGATGCAGCACACGAGTGTTGTTCCCGATTGGTATCTGGGGTCACAGGGATCTTTTTTGTAGTTAGCAAGTGATTGTTCTAAAGAGAATTACACAGGCGGAGACATCAGCAACAGTCATATTAATAACGAGAAATTCTTGAATCTAGTGTGATGACAGACAAGATGGGCTTCACCAGCTAACTAGTCAGCCGCCTGATTTCCTTCACGATGAAGAAGGAGAGAAATCTGGACAGCCGATATGGAGTGTATGGAATTCCTGATATCAGGGAGGAGGTGTGACCCTGCAGAAGCTCGCTGCGATTGAATGAGGCATAGAGAATAGAGGCATAGAGAATAGAGTATATCGGGCACCAGCACAGCCCAAAGCAGCATAGATGGCTCTGTCAAAATTCAGCCTGTGCTCACCCGGCTTCGGAGGTTCCCAATGAAATTCCTGGAAGGGAAGTGGACAATCCCCTCACGCTCCCAAGCGGGGAAGAAGTAGAGTCAAATAGGCTTAGAATTTGCATCATCATCATCGGTTGGGTCACAGGAATCTGTAGCTATGCACCTCGAATCCTAATGCAATTAGGGTTTTCTCGTCTGAGGGAGTGATTGCATGCACCTTCTGTTAAATCCTCGGCTTCATAGTGGAATTCGAACATCGTCTCCTTTCGTTTTCCAGATTTAGATTTCCCATGTAAATCATTGTCCTGTGCTTGTGTTTTTTTTCTCTCTCTTCTTTACTGTGATTGTTTTGTGTTTGCACTTCCCCTTATGTTCCTGCTTCCGCCTCCGCGGAACATGCACAAGGCCCCACCAACACAGGCACATTCTAAATCACAGCAAACCAAATGAACATCCAAGATTATGGAGAGACATCCTAAAAGATTTAAGGTGGATCAGAAATGCAAGTCTTAATCATTAGTAGTTCAATGCACACATACTACTGAATTTGTCTGGGTATCAGATCCAAGAAGTGATTTACCGTAACTTCAGCAATTTGGTATCAACAAATTATTGACAAATAAAGCAGAAAGTAAGTTTCTTACAAGCAACAACAAACCAAATGATTCCTTCAGCAAAGCATGAGAGAACCAAAAGTTCCTGCTGGGCGCTGAACAAAATGGTCGTCGCTGGCTGGCCGGCCATCACATTATCGACACCATAGCTCAAAGTGAGTCGCCCTTTCGATCCTTACACAGCACACGAGTTCCCGCACATAAGGTTCCTGCTGAAACAATTAAGTTAGAAGGGCAAGGATCTATGCAACAAGATGGAAATGGAATTCCCTTGGAAGTTTCACTGAACATCCAAGCGGCAATGATCGATGCTACAAGAATGTCCCCTGCGCGAACCATTACATGTAAAATGTGCAGATTATGCAAGGCAAGAACCCAACTCATTAATTCTCAGTTATTCACCAAGTAGTGTGTGTCCTATCACTAGCGCCGAATGTAATACAACCTTAACCCACATTCAGAAAAACAAACTAGGAAAAAAGAAACGAGGAACACAGTAAAATAGTACCGAGTGTCGATAACAGGTGAAACCAGTAAATCGTAATTAATGGGTGGCACATTGTCAAGACACATATCATGCTAATATCCTATTCTCTTTCAAAAACATCTTCAAAAAAAGTTCAGTACACCAACATAGTATATACTGTTGGGTTTGGCTTAATATAATGGCCTGTTTAGTTAACTGTATTTGGAACTCACGTAGTCAACACTGCGGGTTCTGGCTGTTAGACTTTTTCCTTTTAGGGGCTTACATGAGTCAAATAGATTATTTACACTGTCTTGAAGGTTTGACCAGTGTCATAGACCCGATTCGATGTGAACATGTTTTGGTACGGTTAGACCGTCTCAAGTCGCACCTCCGCCAAATGGTGCAGTTCAGTTAGAGTGTCGGCTTAGTTTTTATGTGTAGAGCGCAAGTTGGTAGAGTCCATTAACCCTAATTCTACGATGGGTTTAGTAGGGGTTTGGGTCTATAAATACTTGGGTGTGGTTCCCCTCTCCAACCTAGCTATCATTCTCTGTCTCAGAGGCATCCCATAATCTGGACAAAGAACTAGGGCATGGAGCGGAAGAATCACACCTCGGCATCTCCTCTAGCCATATATCAAAAAATTGAAATACATTGCGAAATATATCGGAAAATGAAAAACCCGACACGAAATCAAGCCATAGTCTCGAGTGGAATGAAAAATGTCAAAAAATCGAGACATTTCGCTCGATATATCGCGAAATGTTCTGGCAGCGAAATATCGTGGTATTTCGACGGACAGGGGGGTCCCACCTCACGTGGCGTGCCAGACGGGCGCGATGTGTCGACGAAATTTCGCGATATCTCGCGCGAAATATCATTGATGCGAAAGATAATAATTTCGTCCGGACAGGTGGGGCTCACCTCACGTGGGGCGGCATACATCGATAGACCGAAACACGATTTATCGACGATATTTCGTGCGAAATCTCGTGGTCTGAAATGACCTGTCGACATCTGGGGTCTACCTCACGTGGGGCGGCGTTAAAGCATCGGGCGAAACAGCTCCCGAGTGCGATATTTCGCGATAAACAGGCATCCGGCTGGATTTTTTGCTGTTTCACTGTTTTGGCTCATAATTTTTGACCCGATGTTTCGCTTTCAGTCATTTGCCCCGATGCCTTTTATCCCGAAGTTCAGCTGCTGCGAAATTTTTTTTATTCAAGGCCACTTAGTCCCTCTCCCACTCCCTCCCACTCCCACTTCCACAGTCCCACTTCCTTCTCCCTTAGAGGTACGAATTTCGTCTCTCTTCCTCTCTCTCCCACTCCCCCTCCCACACTTTCCTTTCCATCATCAACTTAAACAGAAATTTAGTGATTTGGGAGACAGCTAGATACAATTTTTACTTTTTCAAATTTTTTGCATCATCTCTTCTTTAGATGTGAGTTCTGTTGTTTTCTATATGATTTGGGAGACAATCGAAATACTTCTAGTTTGGAAGAGTTTCTCGATCAACTTTTGTATCTATAATTTAGGTTTTATTTCAACAAAGTCCACTAGCTCCGAAAATTAGTGATACGGCTGTATCCCGATTCCCGCATCAATTAGCCTCTAGCACTTCAGTGCTAAATGCTAATTTTCGGTGCTAGTTTTCTCGGTGCGAATTTTCGGTGCTAGTTTTTTCAGTGCGAATTTTCGGTGCTAATATTCGGTGCTATCCGTGCAAAGGCCGGTTGCCAAGTACTAACGGTGCTATCGGTTCAAAATCTCCATTTCAGTGGATATTTTTAAGTTAATAGCTAGTGTTTTGGTTATTTAGATGCTATCCGTGCTAATTTTTTTTGCGAAATTTCAATGCTATCGTTGTTAGTTTTTTCGGTGATATCGCCTATCTATGTGGTGCCACTGCTTTCTCGCTTCTCACTCTTTTCCTTTCTCGCGCTTTTAACTCTCTTTCGTTTTGGCTGTGCAAAGGTGCAAACGCCTGTGAGCCTTGACCCTTGGATAAGAGCATAGAAGTAAAAGCTTGAGTCGTAAGAAATCTTATAACAAAAGTATGTGTTATTTCTATTTAGGAATACATAATTAACAATAGAGATCTTGCAATATTAAATTCAACCCATAAAAAATAACATCTATTATACACTCTGCATATTCTATAAAATCTAAATAGATAGACACATTGAAGATGAACTTCCATTAGTAAATTATATTAGATAAAATCTAAATATTCGATAAAATCTTAAAATAAATAAACATTCAAGAGTTATAACGATAAAAACGACCTTTTTTAGAACACTTCTTGCACTTAGGTTTTTCGATAGAATCGACTGTAACATTTCCACTGGATATTCCATTGATTGATGGTGTCTAAGAAAAACTTGTCTAAGTAAGGTGGTTTTAAGTGCCTAGTGCTCCTCCACCGATCTGGAGCTGATCTGACCGTGCCTTAGATATCTAAAGTCGAATCTATCTTGATACCTTATTGCACATACACTAGTAGGATCACCGTAATCATCTAATCAAGATTCTCGTGTAGGGAAAGCTCGGCACATACACTTATGTATGTGTCTAGTCTGTAGTCTCCATAATCTAAAGATTTTGGTTGGAGTTGTTGACTATTAAAGTAACAAATAAATTAACTTGAAAATGGGAAAGTATTGGATGGGAACACGGTGTTGCAGTATCTGGTGATAAGTCCAAATCACAGTGCAATTATTGCCAAAATATTCTAAAGCGTGACGGGGTATCAAGATTGAAACAACACTTAGCTGGAGGATTTTCAAATGTAGAGAAGTGTACCAAATGTCTAAAAGAGGTTAGAGATTTAATGAGTGATGATGTGCTCAAAACAAGTAAGGAGGGCTGAGGAGCAATTTAGAGAAACTTTGACTGCCCTAATCCATATTAAAGAGGGGAACTCTGACGATGATGATCCAGCCTTCAGGGAGGCATGTCAAATGTCTCGTGCCGAACAGTGGGACCGGGATCAGAGAGAGAGAGGATAGAGCGTACGAGAACAGTGAGACGGGAGATAGTTCTGGTACTTGAGATACTAGCCATGGGGGGAAGGGTATTATTGGCGGCTTATGATGCTTAATGTCTATGAGGCAAGGCAAGTCTTCACGGTCAACTTTTGATGCATATGCTTGCAGAGGGCAGGACACGAGTCAACCAATAATTCCACAAGTAGTAAAATAAGAAGGGGATTAAGGCTATATTGCACAAGTTCATTGCTAGATTTGTACACTACGTGGGTTTGCCACCTAATGCAGTAGCTAATAATCCCTTTTACCAGACGATGCTTGATGAGGCTGATAGGTGTGGAGCAGGAGTGAAAGGTTCGAGTGCATATAAGTTGATGAACCCACTCCTTGATCAGGAGGATGACGATCTCCAAGAATACATGGGGGACTTAAAAAATAAATGGCCATAATATGATAGTACTATCATGTGTGACGGTTAGACAGGTCCCACACGCATGTCACTAATAAATTTTATGGCAGACAGTGACGGAAAAACGATTTTTCTTAAATCAGTTGACGCGTCTACATATATAAAGGACCATCAATATTTGTATGATTTGATGAAAAAAGTTGTAGATATGATAGGAAAAGAGAATGTTGTACAGATTGTCACTGATAATGGCAGTGTATATCTAAAAACTTAAAAAAACTCATGGATACAAGTGGCTATAACTTGTTATGGGCCCCCTGTGTTGCTCACTGTATAGACTTGATGCTTAAAGATATTGGAAAGAGAAACAAAGTAAAGAATATGGTGCAGATGGCGAGAACAATAACAAACTTCATCTATAATCACACTTATATTATTGCTATGATGAGGGAGAAGTATGGGGGAGATATTGTAAGACCGGATCTCACTAGATTTGCAAGCAACTATGTTACCCTACAGAGCTTCCTCGATAAGAAAAATAGTCTTAGGGCAATTGCTTACTGCTCCGGAGTGGTTGCAATATCAGGGGCGACATGCTGGTGTAGCTATTGAGGACTTGATTGGGCAGTCTTCAATTTGGATTAAGGTCCGTGAAGTTATCGATATTCTCGATCCTATTATGAAAGTATTGCGGATGGTGGATGGAGATAAGAAGCCCACCATGGGATATATGCATCGTTCTATTGATCTGATAAAAGATCAATTGAAAACCACTCGTTTTCGTGATTGGATATTGAAGATCATTGAGAAAAGGTGGACAACAGAGCTACCATATCCCTTAGATAAGGCTGGTAAGGATATATCTCGTATGTATAATTAGAGCTTATCATTATAACTGTGATGATTATGTAATCTTTTTTGTAGCATTCTATTTGAATCCAATGTATCACTATAATCTCGATCTTGGAATTCGAAATGACCTGATTCAAGGGATTCAAGATATGGTTGTGAAGTTAGTATCAGATCCAAATGAACAAGCGATCTGTTTTAGTGAGGTAATTATATAAATAAATTACACACTTTAATTTCTATGAAATAAAGTTTTTATCTAAGTATGTTTATCTTATTAAAGCTTAAATTCCCTCAATCTTGTAGTTGAAGATCTTTAGGGATACGATAGGTAGCTTCGCGACACCGGCTGCAATAAGTAGGAAGCAGTTAACAAAATCATGTCAAACACTTAAATCGTGAATAAAAATCATAAACACTTTTCTTATTTGTTAAGGTTTACTTGGTGATATTTTTTTATTAATGTAGCTGAATGGTAGGTAACTTATGGCACTTCGGCCCCAAATATACGCAAAGTTGTCATCCGAGTCCTTTCACAAACCGCTTCATCATACGGTTGTGAACGTAATTGGAGCACGTTTGGGTTGATCCACACTAAGAGAAGAAACAGGCTGGAGCATAAGAGATTGGAGAAACGTGTACATGTGCATTACAATTTACGAATGATGATAAGGAATTTGAAAGAAGAAGAGAACAGAGACATGGGGCTGATAGATCTTAACAATATTTTTTCTGGAGACACAGAAGAGGACCCACTATATGAGTGGGTTAAGGAGTTGGGATAAGGTAGACCGAGCCGTTACATCGCCTCACAGATGGATGTAGATATTGCAGACCTAGAGACGCAGGCTCGTAGAAGTAGCACCGATGAGGACGACGATGATAGTCATAGTGGTAGTGATGATGTTTCTAGCGGTGGGGGCAGTGGTGGTGGTGGTGCTTCGGGATCACAGAGACCGTTGAGCATATTTACTAGAGAAGATCAGTTCGAATATGCTACTCAGGATCGTGATCATGCTGATCCACGACAGAAGAGGGCGAGACATTATGAGCATATACGAGGTGCTCAGAGACAGACTGATAGAGATAGTTCCACATCTACTCATTGGAGCCAAGAGGTTGACTCATTATCATCTCAGTTTGATGAGATAAGCACGAGCAGTGACGAATATGGTGGATACGGTGGATACAATTATGGTCAGGGGCAGATTAGTGACCCATATAGTTAACCTTATAGCCAACTGGGCACCGGTGGGATTTTCTACTTCCATATGGATATCCTAACCAGAGCGGTAGTTCTTATGGCTTTCAGTCTGAGCCTCAGCGATATCAACTGCATCCATATTGATATGATCATCCGATAACTGAAAGTACATCTGTATATCCCTATACAGATGGAGGGGTCACAATCGCTTTGTATACACAGTATCCGGTGATTGGACATTTGGTTGGTGTGTCAAGACCGGAGTATGAGCAATATGTGAGAGAGTTTATAGAATGGCATCAGCGATATATGACATGGCATCACTATTATACAGATTATCTTGCATCCATCTACCGGAGACAAAATCCAAGAAATGATTATGAGCCGGGCCACCGATCATTTTGGCAATAGATTTGATATTTCGTTAGATTTTTGATGTATTCTTAATTTCTTTTGTACTTTTGAGTTTTGCGTATATAGTTTGTATTTTCAATCAACTATTCTTATGAGCTGGCTAGTCGTTCATCAGTTTAGATTTCTTTTATAGTTCAATATTACTTATTAATTATTATCATTTACAGATGGCCTCCCAACCTCCTCCGCATAGAGATTCTGGGTCAAAAGACATAGGTTGGCAGCACGACTTTTCCTTGGACACAAAGAAACAGAAATCACAGTGTGCATATTGTGGCAAACAGATCGGAAGTGGAGATGTTACACGGCTGAAGCAACACCTCGCCGGCTACTTCCCCGATGTAGCAGAGTGTTTGAAGGCTTCGCTTGTAGTCAGAGTATCCATGTGCAATCTATTGAGAAGCGAAGAATACAAAGGAGTTCAGCTTTGAACGCCTACGCAACCCAATAAGGAACAGATCGAGAATTTCTGAGACTCCCGACATACCAACACTCTATCAGCAAGGAATTGTTCAAATGATGATATCGAGTACCTGCTAGATATTGAGACAAAAGATGGATGCCGACAGGCGGTCTTAGATTCGACACTCCCAGTGGGAGCGAGCTGAGAGAGGATGGATGCTGACACAGTTTGCTCATGATGCCAGTGCAAGCGGTAGTGGAGCTTGTCCGACAAGGGCTGATGATGATGTACCTACATGGACTACGAGTGAAGAAGAAAATGCTGATGATGATGTCATTACATGGACAAGTAATGAATGATTATTTTTACTTCTAAGTGATGAAAATAATGTATATATATTATTCCAGCTTAGTTATAATTGTTCATGTAAGTTAATCAACATTATCAAATATCATTTTGCGTTGTTTGGACTTTGGATATCATATCTTGAAACCCCCGAGTGAGATGTATCTGTACAGCGTGCATAAAAATCAGCAGCGCCTGCATATAATACATGATATATGAAGCTCTACCCCCCTAGACAGGGTAGAAATATTATTTGCGTGTTCCAAAGTGTGTATCTATACTTGATTTATGGCTATCCAGAGTTTTATTAAAAAATTCCATCGAAAAAATCAATATTCCACTATTTCTATAAAATTGCAATATTTCCACACTGTTAAAATTACCATATCAAAAAGGTCACAATTTCCACCGAAATGGAGATTTCGAACGTTGGTTGGAACATGCCTCAAAAAGCTGCATGTTAAACTACACCGAAATCCCCTATTTTCTATAGGAAACTACACGGGATGGGAATTGCAATTGCGGTAGTTTGGGCAGTTACACCGAACTAAACAGGTCGGTGTTGGAATTCATCCATCAAGCCTGGATATCTTAAGTCGACATGGAAGCGAATGTCGCACATGAGAGAGATGGTGCGAGCGAGAGGAAATCCCCCATTTTCTATAGGAAACTACACAGGATGGGAGTTGCAACTACAGTAGTTTGGGCAGCTACACCGAACCAAACAGGCCGTAATTGGTATTCATCCATCAAGCCTGGATTTCAAGTCGAATCGATGGGGATGAAGGCGAGCATACTTATCGCCATGGGAGCGGATGTTGCGCACGTGAGCGGCAAGGTTCGAAATCTCCATTTTGGTGAAAATTTCGATTTTCTGGATATGAAAATATTTCGTGGAAATATTTCGAAAGTGTGGAAATATTGCAATTTTATAGAAATTGTGAAAATATTGATTTCTCAATGGAATTTTTTAATGAAACTCTATATAGTCATAAATCAAGCATAGATACACACTTTTGAAAACTCAAATAATATTTCTACCCTGTCTAGAGGGATAGAGCTTCACATATCATGTATTCTATGCAGGCACTGCTGATTTTTATGCACGCTGTAAAGATGCATCTCACTCTGGGGTTTCAAGATATGATATCCAGAGTCCAAACAACGCAAAATAATATTTGATAATATTGATTAATTTAAATAAACAATTATAACTAAGCTGAAATAATATATATATATATATATTATTTTCATCACGAAGAAGTAAAAATAATCATTCATTATCACTTGTCCATGTAATGACATCATCAACATTTTCTTCTTCACTCGTAGTCCATGTAGGTACATCATCATCAGCCCTTACCGGACCAGCTCTACTACCGCTTGCACTGGCATTATGAGCAAACTGTGTCAGCATCCATCCTCTCTCAGCTCGCTCCCACTGGGAGTGTCGAATCTAAGACCGCCTGTCGGCATCCATCTTCTGTCTCAATATCTAGCAGGTACTCGATATCATCATTTGAACAATTCCTTGCTGATAGAGTGTTGGTATGTCGGGAGTCTCGGAAATTCTCGATCTGTTCCTTATTGGGTTGCCTAGGCGTTCAAAGCTGAACTCCTTTGTATTCTTCGCTTCTCAATAGATTGCAAATGGATACTCTGACTACAAGCGAAGCCTTCAAACACTCTGCTACATCGGGGAAGTAGCCGGCGAGGTGTTGCTTCAGCCGTGTAACATCTCCACTTCCGATCTGTTTGCCACAATATGCACACTGTGACTTCTGTTTCTTTGTGTCCAAGGGAAAGCCGTGCTGCCAACCTGTCTTTTGACCCAGAATCTCTATGCGGAGGAGGTTGGGAGGCTATCTGTAAATGATAATAATTAATAAGTAATATTGAACTATAAAAGAAGTCTAAGAATAGTTG
This sequence comes from Chamaelirium japonicum, assembly GCA_947650365.1. Classification (NCBI taxonomy): domain Eukaryota; kingdom Viridiplantae; phylum Streptophyta; class Magnoliopsida; order Liliales; family Melanthiaceae; genus Chamaelirium; species Chamaelirium japonicum. The sequence continues at coordinate 19,440,668 of OX393559.1, read as the reverse complement.
GTTGAAAATGCAGACTATATATGCAAAATCCAAAAGTATATAAGAAATTAAGAATACATCAAAAATCTAACGAAATATCAAATCTATTGCCAAAATGATCGACGGCCCGGCTCATAATCATTTCTTGGATTTCGCCTCCGGTAGATGGATGCAAGATAATTTGTACAATAGTGATACCATGTCATATACCGTTGATGCCTTTCTATAAACTCATATTTTGCTCATACTCCGATCTTGGCACACCAATCAAATGTCCAATCACCGAATACTGTGTATACAAAGCGATAATGACCCCTCTATCTGTATGGGGATATACAACTGCACTTTCAGCTATCGGTTGATCATATCAATATGGATACAGTTGATATCCCTAAGGCTGAGGCTGAGGCTCAGGCTGAGAGCCATAAGAACTACCGCTCTGGTCAGGATATCCATATAGAGAGTAGAAAATCCCACCGACGCCCAGTTGACTATAAGGTTGACTATATGGGTCACTAGTCTGCCCCTGACCATAATTGTATCCACCGTATCCGCCGCTGCTCGTGCTTATCTCATCAAACTGAGACGATAATGAGTCAATCTCTTGGCTCTAATGAGTAGATGTTGAGCTATCACTATCAGTCTGTCTCGGAGCACCTCGTCTACGCTCATAATGTCTCGCCCTCTTCTGTCGTGGATCAGTATAATTATGATTCTGAGTAGCATATTCGAACTGATCTTCTCCAGTAAATGGGCTCAACAGTCTCTGTGATCCCGAAGCACCACCACCACCACTGCCCCCACCGCCACCACCACCGCTAGAAACATCATCACTACCACTATGACTATCATCGTCGTCCTCATCGGTACTACTGCTACGAGCCTGCGTCTCTAGGTCTGCAATATCTACACCTAGAGTGAGGCGATGTAGCGGCAACCTGATCCCAACTCCTTAACCCACTCATATTGTGCGTCCTCTTCTACGTCTCCAAAAAAAATATCGCTAAAATCGTTCAACCCCATATCCCTGTCCTCTTCTTCTTTCAAATTCCTTATCATTCGTAAATTGTAATGCACGTGTACAAGTTTCTCCAATCTCTCATGCCCCAGCCTGTTTTTCTCTTAGTATGGATCAACCCAAATGTGCTCCAATTACGTTCACAACCGGATGATGAAGCGGTTTGTGAAAAGACTCGGACGACAACTTATGTAAATTTAGAGCTGAAGTGCCATAAGTTACCCACCATTCAGCTACATTAATAAAAAAATATTACTAAGTAAACCTTAACAAATAAAAAAAGTGTTTATGATTTTTATTCACGATTTAAGTGTTTGACCTAGTTGTGTTAACTGCCTCTCACTTATTGCAGCCGGTGTCGCGAAGCTACCCATCGCATTGCTAAAGATCTTCAACTACAAGATTGAGGGAATTAAAGCTTTAATGTGATAAACATACTCAGATAAAAACTTCATTTCATAGAAATTAAAGCGTGTAATTTATTTATATGATTAACTCACTAAGACAGATCGCTTGTTCATTTGTATCTGATACTAACTTCGCAACTACATCTTGAATCCCTTGAATCAGGTTATCTCGAATTCCAAGATCGAGATTATAGTACTACATCAGATTCAAATAGAATGCTACAAAAAAGATTACATAATCATCACAGTTATAATGATAAGCTTTAATTATACGTAAGGGATATATCCTTACCAGCCTTATGTAAGGGATGTTGTAGCTGTGTTGTCCACCTTTTCTCAATGATCTTCAATATCCAATCAAGAGAATAAGTGGTTTTCAATTGATCTTTCATCAGATCAATAGCACGATGCATATATATTACTAATAAAAAAAATATTACTAAGTAAACCTTAACAAATAAAAAAAATGTTTATGATTTTTATTCACGATTTAAGTGTTTGACCTAGTTGTGTTAACTGCCTCTCACTTATTGCAGCCGGTGTCGCGAAGCTACCCATCGCATCGCTAAAGATCTTCAACTACAAGATTGAGGGAATTAAAGCTTTAATGTGATAAACATACTCAGATAAAAACTTCATTTCATAGAAATTAAAGCGTGTAATTTATTTATATGATTAACTCACTAAGACAGATCGCTTGTTCATTTGTATCTGATACTAACTTCGCAACTACATCTTGAATCCCTTGAATCAGGTTATCTCGAATTCCAAGATCGAGATTATAGTACTACATCAGATTCAAATAGAATGCTACAAAAAAGATTACATAATCATCACAGTTATAATGATAAGCTTTAATTATACGTAAGGGATATATCCTTACCAGCCTTATGTAAGGGATGTTGTAGCTGTGTTGTCCACCTTTTCTCAATGATCTTCAATATCCAATCAAGAGAATAAGTGGTTTTCAATTGATCTTTCATCAGATCAATAGCACGATGCATATATCACATGGTGGGATTCTTATCCCTATCCACCATCCGCAATACTTTCACAATAGGGTCGAGAATATCGACAACTTCACGGACCTTAATCCAAAACGAAGACTGCCCAATCAAGTCCTCAATAGCTACACCAGTATGTCGCCCCTGGTATTGCAGCCACTCCGGAGAAGTAAACATTGCCCTAAGACTATCTTTCTTATCGAGCAAGCTCTGTATGGCAACATAGTTGCTTGCAAATCTAGTGAGACCCGGTCTCACAATATCCCCCCACACTTCTTCCTCATCATAGCAATCACATAAGTATGATTATAGATGAAGTTTGTTATTGTTCTCGCTATCTGCACCAGATTCTTTACTTTGCTCATCTTTCCAATATCCTTAAGCATCAAGTCTATACAGTGAGCAACAAAGGGGGTCCAGAACAAGTTATAGCTACTTATATCTATGAGGTTTTTTTTTTCAGTTTTTAGATATGCACTGCCATTATCAGTGACAATCTGCACCACATTCTCTTTTCCTACCATATCTATAACTTCTTTCATCAAATCATACAAATATTGATGGTCCTGTATATATGCAGACGCGTCAACTGATTTAAGAAAAAACGTTTTTTCGTCACTACATGCCATAAAATTTATTAGTGACATGCGCGTGAGACCTATCCAACCGTCACACATGATAATAATACCATATTGTGGCCATTTCTTTTTTAAATCCCCCATGTATTCTCGAAAATAGTCATCCTCCTGATCAAGGAGTCGGTTCATCGAGCATCATCTGGTAAAATGGATTATTAGCTACTGCATTAGGTGGCAAACTCCCGTAGTGTACAAATCTAGCAATGAACTTGCGCAGTCTAGCCTTAATCCCTTCTTATTTACTACTTGTGGAATTGTTGGTTGACTCGTGTCCTGCCCTCTGCAAGCATATGGATCAAAAGTTGATCGTGAAGACTTGACTTGCCTCATAGACATTGAGCGCCATAAGCCGCCAATACCCTTCCCCATATGGCTAGTACCTCGAGTACCAGAACTACCTCCCGTCTCACGTACAGAATGATCAAAATCAGGTCTCGTATGCTCTATCCTCTCTCTCTGATCCTGATCTCATTGTTCGGTACGGGACATATGACATGCCTCCCTGAAGGCTGGATCATCATCGTCAGAGTTCCCCTCTTCAATATGGATAGGGGCTGTCAAAGTCTCTAAATTGCTCTTCAGCCCCCCGCTTATCCAATGTCTTATTCTTATATGTTTTGAGCACATCACTCGTTAAATCTCTAACCTCTTTTGGACATTTGATACACTTCTCTATATTTGGAAAACCTCCAGCTAAGTGTTGTTTCAGTCTTGATACCCCACCACCCTTTAGAATCTTTTGGCAATAATTGCACTGTGACTTGGACTTATCACCAGATACTGCAACACCGTGTTCCCATCCAATATCTTTCTTTCTTATTTTACTGTAAATCTGTAAAAATGACATTATTTTTCTAGTTAATTTATTTGTTATTTTAATAGTCAACAACTCTAACCAAAATCTCTAGATTATAGGGAATACAGATTAGACATACATACACAAGTGTATGTGCCGAGCTTTCCCTACTAGAGTCATGATTAGATGATTACAGTGATCCTACGAGTGTATGTGCAATAAGATATCAAGATAGATTCAACTTTAGATATCCAATTGAATAGTCTAAGGTGCAACAGCCAGATCTGCTCCAGATCCGTGGAGGAGCACTAAGCTCTCTTAAATACCACCTTTCTTAGACAAGTTTTTCTTAGACAACGTCAATCAATGGAATATCCAGTGGAAACGTTACAGTCGATTCTATCGAGAAACCTAAGTGCAAGAAGTGTTCTAAAAAAAGTCATTTTTATCGTTATAATTCTTGAATGTGTATTTATTTTAAGATTTTATTGAATATTTAGATTTTATCTAATATAATTTACAAATGGAAGTTCACCTTCAATGTGTATTTATTTAGATTTTATAGAATATGCAGAGTGCATAATAGATGTTATTTTTTATGGGATGAGTTTAAGATTGCAAGATCTCTATTGTTAATAATAGATCCCTAAATAGAATTAACACATACCTTTGTTATAAGATTTCTTAAGACTCAAGCTTTCACTTCTATGCTCCTATCCAAGGGCCAAGGCTCACAGGCGTTTGCACCTTTGCACAGCCAAAACGAAAAAGAGTTAAAAGCGCAAGAAAAGAGAAACAAGAGAACAGTGGCGATAGTACCGAAAAAACTAGCAACGATAGCATTGAAATTTCGCAAAAAAAATTAACACCAATAACATCTAAATAACCAAAACTCTAGCTATTAGCTTAAAAATATCCACCGAAATGGAGATTTTGAACCGATAGCACTGATAGTACTTGGCAACCGACCTTCGCACAGATAGCACCGAAGATTAGCACCGAAAAAACTAGCACCGAAAACTAGCATTCACTCCCCCTCTCTCCCTCTCCCACTTCGGTGCAAGATGCTAATTGATGCGAGAATTAGGATACAGCCGTATCACTAATTTTCGGAGCTAGTGGACTTTGTTGAAGTAAAGCCTAAATTATAGATACAAAAGTTGATCGAGAAACTTTTTCAAACAAGAAGTATTTCGACCGTCTCCCAAATCATATAGAAAACAACAGAACTCACATCTAAAGAAGAGATATAAAAATTTTGAAAAAGTAAAAATTGTATCTAGCTTTCTCCCAAATCACTAAATTTCTATTCAAGTTGATGATGGAAAGGAAAGTGTGGGAGAGGGAGTGGGAGAGAGAGGAAGAAAGACGAAATTCGTACCTCTAAGGGAGACGAAGTGGAAGTGGGAGTGGGAGGGAGTGGGAGAGGGAGTGAGTGGCCTTAAATAAAAAAAAATTCGCAGCAGCTGAACTTCGGGACAAAAGGAATCGGGACGAATGACTAAAAGCGAAACATCGAGTCCGAAATTTCGGGCCAAAACAGCGAAATCGCAAAAAATCCAGCCGAAAGCCTGTTTATCGCAAAATCTCGCATGAAAAATCGCAAAATATCGCACTCGGAAGCAGTTTCACCCGATGCTTTAACGCCGCCCCATGTGAGGTGGGCCCCAGATATCGACAGGTCATTTAGGACCGCGAGATTTTGCACGAAATATCGTCGATAAATCGCGTTTTGGTATGTTGCTGTCTACCGCCCCACGTGAGGTGGGCCCTACCTGTCCGGACGAAATTATTATCTTTCACATCGACGATATTTCGCGCGAGATATCGCGAAATTTCGTCGACACATTGCACCCGTCTGCCACGCCACGTGAGGTGGGATCCCCCTGTCCGTCGAAATACCGCAATATTTCGCTGCTAGAACATTTTGCGAGATATCGAGTGAAATGTCGCGATTTTTTGACATTTTTCATTCCGCTCGAGACTGTGGCTTGATTTCGTGTCGAGTTTTTCATTTTCCGATATATTTCACAATATATATCGATTTTTTAATCTATGGTTCCAACTACAACGGTTGCCACCCCACTACATGCGTGGATTCCAACTATAGCCAACCAAACAGGCTATGAGTGATGTGGGAAATATGAGTGGTTTTATCTTTGGTAGGAGATAAGTGATAAAATGTACCCTTATCAATTTTGTTTCATATATGTTTGAAACTTGTCATTCAAACCTTGTTTTCAAAACTTCCCACCAAAACCTTGTGGCGATTGGTATATAGATGCAAGGTTCAAAATTTCCATTTCGGTCAATATTTCGACCTACTGGAAAATGAAAATATTTCGTGGAAATATTTCGACAGTGTGGAAATATTGTGATTTGATGGAAAGAGATTTCACCCAGATATCGCGAAATATCGTGATATTTCGTCTAGATATCGTGAAAATCTCACAGAGAATCGCGAAATATCGCATGTCATTCGAAATGGGCCAATTACTTTAGGCCGGTCCACGTGGGTGGGCCCCAGCTGTCTTGAAAGCGACAGGCCAGACGAAATATCGCGAAAATCCCTAATAAACCATGAAATATCGCACGATATTTAGCGAAATATCGCCCCGAAAACGACAACTGCATGTCGCTCTCGGCCGCCCCACGTGGGTGGGCCCCAGCTGTCGGCTCGAGATTTTGCGATCTCGAGTTTTTTTCAATTTCACACGATATTTCAAGAAATATCGCGGCCAACCGGCTTTTGGTCGGTCGCGCTCTGCACAGCACGTGATGCGGGACCCATCTGTCTGACCGATATTTTGCGATATTTCGCAGACTTTACATTTCGCACAATATCTCGCGAAATATCACGATTTATATGTGATTTCCATTCCGCTCGAAATCGCAGGCGGGATTTCGTGCTGAGGTTTCAAGAAAACGAGATATTTTGCGATATTTCTTGAGATTTTGAACATTGTATAGATGGAGCTATGGAAGGTTCGTTAGCTCACTTGTATGGAGGGTCGAGAGGAGGGTTTTGTTGTGTACATGAGCCACCTACGACGCACAGACGGCGTGGGTAATGGGATACAGGGTGTTTATTGCTTATTATGCACACTTTGCACTTGCTTGGAGTCACTCGTTGGCTAAGTGGGTCAGAACGGTTTGGGCCTGACAGTTGGACCAAGGGATGCATCGTGGCACCCCTTGCCTAGTGCACTAGTGCATCCATTGGCAATCAATGGATGCCAATCAATGGGTGCCCCGGGTTCTATAAAATAAGGCCCATACCAGCCCTAAAAAGACATTCCGAAACAGAGCCCATCTCTCTCTTCGTCTACAAACAACTCTCTGCCATAATTGTTCTAAGTGTGTCAGAGTTCCAAGAGTGATTTCTTTTACGTTTGTTGGGTGTAAAATCACAAAGGCTTGTCATATACTCACATCCTGGAAACGATTCACTGGTAACCCAACAACAGTCTCACTTTGTGAGAGGGGGTGAATAACGTTTTAAAGAAACCATATCTGATATATGCTCCAAGCCTTTATTTTATTGTCTCCTCCCCTGAGCTATACACCTCATTCATATTGGTCCCTCAAATTTTTTTCAACAAATTGGCCCCTGAACTATGCTCCGTCTGCATATAGCTCCGTCCGTCAACTTTTATTCGGAAAATACCTTTGGCCTAGTAAGCATATGTTAAATATTTCCATAATCATTTGAGTCTTAATAGAAAATGACAGGGGTATTTTCGTAAAAAGTTGACGGAGGAGGGGCCTAAATGCAGACGGAGCATAGTTCTGGGTTTCAATTAGTCAAAAAATAAGTTGAGGAACCAATTGACGTGCATAGTTCATGGGAGGTTTTTATAATTTGTCTTATACTCAATAATTTCATGGGCATGTTGACCATTGAGATCCTATTCGCATTCAAAAACATCTTCAATAAAAGTTCATAACCATAATATATTATATAATATAGCCAAAAAATTCCTAGGGTGATAGTCTACCCTGATATAGCCAAAAAATTCCTAGGGTGATAGTCTACCCTAATATTCACATAATAACATATAGGGCTTGCAATTTTTTGTCCGATTCGTTTGTCCGACCAAAAAAAACATGTCCGGAATCCGGGTCCGAACAAGATTCTTTGTTCGGATTTAATTCGGGTTCAGGTACAGATTAACCAATTCAACTCAGTTTGTCTGACAACCAGGTTTGACCAAAATATGTAATATAGTATATTAAAATATTAGTTATGAAATTAATATATGTATATTATATATACAATTATTATAAATAATACATAATATATAATATATACAAGGCTGACCGAAATCCGAACTTGGGCCGGGCCAGGCTGGGTCCGGGTTAGACAGACAGACAATTGTTATTATAGGTTCTTGTCTGACCTATACCTTGATTTTTGCCACCCCTAATAACATACTTCAATCTTTACTAAAAAAAGTACACCATTTCAGGAATAAATAAGATTTGTATGATGCTAGAAAGAAGTTCTACCAGAAAACAAAAACAAAGCTGAATATGTCAAGTCAAATGAAAAATGAGAGAAGCACCCTCAAGACTAATTCAAAACTTTAAACCGCTTGTGTAATCACATCACAAGAATGATGAAATCGAGACGAAAGTTTATGAGGGTCAGTTACTTACATCAAGCAACCAGTGCTTCTTCTTTTCTTCTTCACAATCTCCTTCCTTCTTGGAGGTTGAAGAACCACCTTGATGGCGGTATCGAAAACAGCTTTGATGTTCTATTTAACCCCAAGACAGAGGGAAAAAATGAGTACCACAAAACTGCTGAATCAAAAATCTGTTATAAGCATGGTAAAATATTGCACTCAGCTCCATTTACAGATCAATGGTGTAAAATACTACCCACAACAAAGGACCTTATGTTTACCAATCTGAATCACACACCTGTTGTGTTTTAGAGCTACATTCAATGTATGATGCGGCACCAATTTGTTTTCTAAGTTCTTCCCCCTGAAAAAAAGAAAGCGTATTACAGTCTTGATCTGTACTCGACATCTTTAGTAGTTGCTATATGGAAATGTCACTTACTTGAGCAGATGAGATGGCAGCAGCACCTGGATGATCAGCAAGATATCTTGTGTCATCACGAAGATCTGAAAATATTGAACAGTAAGATGATTAGAGCTTTGGAGGAGCTACCTTTGCTAAAACTTTTCGGCATAAAATATTGAATCATAAAAAACAAGTGAGTGGATATGGAGAAGTTTACACACCTAACTTTGTTCCAACTAGAATGATGGGAACATTTGGTGCAAAGCGACGAAGTTCAGGCATCCACTGTTTGACAACGAATGGACGAATGTAATAAGCCGTTAAAATGCTAGAAAGTAGGGAAAGCTAGGGAACAAATGGGCTGATTTCAAAGTGAAAATTGCCCATAGAGTTAGACACACATCATTCAAATCATTAAATAGAGGTTTCATAATTTAATGATTTTTTGTAAGGATGATCATCTTCACTTAGATAGCACATCCATAAAATAAGGTGCATCAAATCTAAAAAGCTTTATCAACTGTTCATTTTAACCGTTAAATTGAAGGGAATATTTGATTAGTCTATAGGTTTTAGAATGTGTTGATTTTTTTGCTGATGTGCAATCTAAGGCAAGGTTATCACCCTCACAAAAAATCAACAAATTCTAAAACCTCTATCTAGGGTTTTGGAGATACAGGTCTAACTCTGTGGTAAAGTAGCGTGTCCTTGGATCCTGACCCTATATATATATATATATATAGGGAAGTGCTAGAATGCGGCATGCGGTGCGTACGGCATCGCACCGCAGCCGTCTGATGCACTGCTGCGTGCATCGCATGCACGCAGCGCGTGCATCAGACGGCTGCGGTGCGATGCCGCACGCACCGCATGCCGCATTTTAGCATACCCCTATATATATATATATATATATATATATATATATATATATATATATATAGAGAGAGAGAGAGAGAGAGAGAGAGAAATGCTTGAATGCGGCATGCGGTGCGTGCGGCATCGCACCGCAGCCGTGTGATGCACGCGCTGCGTGCATGCGATGCACGCAGCAGTGCATCACACGGCTGCGGTGTGATGCAGCACGCACCGCATGCCGCAGCATAGCATGCCCCTATATATATATATATATATATATATATATATATATATATATATATATATATATATATATATATATATATAAGGGCATGCTATGCTGCGGCATGCAGTAAGTGCGGCACCGCACTGCAGCCGTCTGATGCACGCGCTGCTTGGATCGCATGCACGCAGCGGTGCGATGCCGCACTTACCCACATGCCGCACTATAGCATTTCTATATATATATATATATATATATATATATATATATATATATATATATATATATATATATATAGGGGCATGCTATAATGCGGCATGCGGTACGTGCGGCACTGCACCGCATCCGTCTGATGCACGCTGCGGTGCATGCGATGCACGCAACATTTGCACGTACCGCATGCCGCATTATATATATATATATATATATATATATATATATATATATATATATATATATATATATATATATATATATATATATATATATATATATATATATATATATATATATGGGTCGGGATCCGCTGACCCAGCAAATTTTGACCCAGCAATAACCCAGCACCCTTTGATGCATCTAGAGGTTTTAGAATGAGCTGATTTTTTGTAGGCATGTTGTCTATGACATGTTGATCATCCTCACAAAAAATCAGCCCTTTCTAAAACCTCTAGGTGCATCAAATGCACTCTTCAAATCAACGGTTTTCGACTAACAATTTTAACCGTTGATTTGAAGAGTGCATTTGATGCACCTAGAGGTTTTAGAATGGGCTGAATTTTTGTGAGGATGATCAACATACTAGACAACATTCCTACAAAAAATCAGCCCATTCTAAAACCTCTAGGTGCATCAAAGGGTGCTGGGTTATTTGCTGGGTCAAAATTTGCTGGGTCATCCGATCCTGACCCTATATATATATATATATATATATATATAAGGGTATGCTACAGTGCATTAGTGCGGCATGCGGAAAGTGCGGTACCGCATAGTAGCCGTCTGATGCACCATTGCGTGCATCGCATGCACGCAACGCGTGCATCAGACGGCTACAGTGTAGTGCCGCACGTACCACATGCCGCATTATAGCATGCCCCTATATATATATATATATATATATATATATATATATATATATATATATATATATATATAAAACCGGGGTTAGGGGTTGGTCAAGGTGGGTTCACCCTTCCTAACAATGATTATAAAAAAAAATTGGTATTTGCGCGCTACAGTTTTTAGATTAACCATAGCAAGGGGTATTTGCGCGCTACAGTTTACCGTTAAATTTGTCGGCCGTTGATCGGGTTGTTTCAAGTTTTTTTTTTGAATTTTTTTTGATCATGATCCAAGTAGAGTGGATTGACCATCCATTAAAAAAATATTAGTCAAAAAGTACCACATGGCACCTAAATATAGGGGAGGACTAGCGTGTTCGCTAGTCGGGAGGACCATACTCCCTATTCCCTATATATATATATATATATATATATATATATATATATATATATATATATATATATATATATATATATATATATATATATATATATATATGGGGAGGGATACTCTTACTCATGGCCTCTTACTAATATAGTTACCTATGATCCAGGCCGTCCAATAGATCTCGACGTACAGTTCGGATTAGATGGGGAGTTAAAGCAATGGTGTCCGCATTAAATACCCGTATTAAAAGCCTATAACAAAAGCTTGCATTTAATACGGACATCATTGCTTTAACTCCCCATCTAATCTGAACCGTACGTCGAGATCTAATAAACGGCCCGGATCATAGGTAACTATATGAGTAAGAGGCCATGAGTAAGAGTATCCCTCCCCTATATATATATATATATATATATATATATATATATATATATATATATATATATATATATATATATATATATATATATATATATATATATATATATATATATATAGGGGCATGCTATGCTGCGGCATGCGGTACGTGCGGCACCGCACCGCAGCCGTCTGATGCACGCGCTGCGTGCATCGCATGCACGCAGCGGTGCATTAGACGGCATGCGGTAGGTGCCGCACTTACCGCATGCCGCATTATAGTATTTCTCTCTCTCTCTCTCTCTCTCTATATATATATATATATATATATATATATATATATATATATATATATATATATATATATATATATATATATATATATATATATATATTGTTACAATCATGAATCTCGTGCCCGCCCTCTCAAAACCGGTTGTAAGCGGGAGGGGACAACAGGTATATGAAGACACGGAACTCTCGCCCCTTAGAAGATGTGGGACTATCTGCTCAACACCCGCCCCCACGCAAAGCACGTTTAAATATGGACTTACCCGCACGCGAAGAAAGAGGCGGGAACAAGTGGCACAGGGCCACATAGAGGGGAGACGGGTGGGGCCTAGCTCTGATACCATGTCACTAATCCGTGCACCCTCAAAACCGGTAAATCACACGATGCCAATAAATCACGCATGGGCCTCTTCTTATGAAGCAATTTGAAGCTTAAGTAATTGGTGAAGACTTACTGACTAATCTATTAGTTATCGATGTGACAATGTCTCACTAGCTGGCTCATTTTCCTTCTAAGTACACGACCTAATATTGATTATAATTCAAATACTAACCCAATTTGGTGATTAGCCTCACCAACCACACCTTAATGCTGCTCACAAGGCCCATTATCTGAAGCAAACCTTGGTAGAGGTTATTGCTCTCCTCTTTGAGGACTTGCAACTATGAACTTTTTCGTGATTATTTGCTTTGAAACTCAACTATCCGTGATTGTAAATTAGTACTTGCAACTATGAACATTTCGTGCAAGGATTTTCTCTAATAGCATAGAAGTCAAAGAAGCAATCCAGCTTATTTGTTTATGCTAAAAATTGGATACAACATGTGAAATTACTTCTTGTTATTTTTTTCTTACTTGATCTACAAATTCGTCATCCTTCAACCAACCATGTTATTTTGTAACAGTAAAGTTACTCTACACACTACTACAAATATTGCTACGAATAAAACACATCAAAGATGATTGTGACATTATGCATGAAAAGAAATTCTAACATGATATTATCCAAACTACTAACATCAATAAAGCTCAACCTATGGATATTATCACTCCATCCTTTGCTATTAGTATCATTCTCTTATACACAAGTTAGGTTCTCACAATATAAACACTCCAATTTGAGTTGTAGTATTAGGAGATAACTTTCATAGGCATATTTACATTTATAATTTAATTTGGATAGGTCTATTATAATTTAAACTAGTTGTCATGTAACTGGTTATTATTTTTATCCTTATAATAACCCGGACATAAGGGATGTGTGTATGTGTGCAAGATTTGAAAATTTTCCAAGTGAAAGATATTATTTTATTGCCAGAGCATGGGATAGGGGCAATGTTACCAAGTCAAAAGTCGAGAAAAGTCGGCAAGGAAGAAAAACAAAAAAAACTAGAAAAAAAATTTGATAAATTATTTAATAATAAGATATATATATATATATATATATTCTAACAATATTTTTAGCAATATATCATATATATATATATATATATATATATATATATATATATATATATATATATATATATATCTTTCGGGAAAAAGACGGAAAAGAACAAGAAAAAACGCTTAATTCACTATTTATTTATTTTTTTTGACTTTTTGAAAAAGTCATGACTTATTCCCATAGCAAACGTTTGGGGAATAAGTCGCGATTAAAACACGACATTTTCAAAAAGTCAACGATTTTGGTAACACTGGATAGGGGAAGAGGGGAATAAAACAAGGATATCAAATAATTGAATCAAAAAATCAATCTAGTTTCTTTCATACCCTTCGCTCTATGAGAAATGTCATGGTTTGAGGGTTTGTCTGATCCCTAATTGGTTCCCCGAACCGGTTAGGACTTTTACCGATCCGAATCTCTGAATTCGTATTATGTCCCTCGAATCGGGTTTGATTTGGATTTAGTTCATACATCGTCCTATTAGTTTGAATGATATACATGGCGCTAATAATTATTCCATGATTCAACTGATTAGGGATCAAATTGGGTGGATCATACCCTAACATCCAACTTCTTTTTCTGATTCTTTTATATTTTGGACCAAAATAGCCAAACCGGCTAAACCTCAATCTAACCCGAACTGGCTCATTTTTTTCCTATCTGCACCCGAACCCAAACCATGGAAATTGCCCTTGTTAGTCTATAATACTATATTTTATAGGTTAGACACTGCTACACGCTAGGTTACTCATGGGTATACATATCATTGTATATATATGTTGGCTAATGTCTAATGAGAAGCTTTGGTCGTTTTCCCAAACCCTTACTTTCTCGTCACATGTTATCAGAGCAATAGGATCCCCTCGTGCGCGATCCCGAGTGCACCTCCTCTTCCTCCTGTGCAATCTCCACCCCACTTTTTTTGTGTGATCCCGAGCGATCCCCTCGAGCATGACGCCCCCCTGTGCGATCCCCCTGCGCGAGTCCCTTCTCCCTTGAGCGATCCCGTCTCCTCCCTTGAGCCCCCACTGCATCTTTAATCCCGCACCCTTGATCCCGCGCGATCCCAGGAAATCGCGAGTCCCCCTACGCCCTTGATCTCTTGCGATCCTGTCTCCTCGAGCCCTTGAGCCTTGCACGTGTCCGTGCTCCGCAACCCCTTTGTCTCGATCGTTGGGACGAGGATCCGTCGACCTTCTGTGATTTACACGCAGGATCCCTCTTCAATTTCCTTGCGCTGCTGCCATCGTCTCGCGATCTCTCTCGCGACCCCCTGGACTCCCTTGCGCTCGACCCTCGTTGTCTTCTATCTTTTCTGCGCCTTCCGTTGCCAAGTGCTCTGCTGCCTTTCTCCTGCAATCGCACTCCCTTCCGGCCTTCTCCTCCTTGCAGCCCACGCTCGCTCTACTTTGAGCCCACCTCACGAGCCATCAGTCAGCCGTGCCGGAGTCCTCGATGGCAACTTCCGATCCATCCTCAATGACGACTCAGTCTTCCTTGGCGACTCCTGCTCAGTTCTCGATGTTGCTATTCGAGCAGATGAGGGACTTCCTCCCTGTTTCGACGGACTTCTCCCCCACAACGGTTGTCAACTGGACCATATGGTCTGCCACAATTCAAAGTGTTCTAGACGGTCGTGCTCTGTATGGGCATCTAGATGGTTCTATACCCGCCCCTGCCACTACCTCCGGTGCCGGGCTCTATGATACCTGGACCCTTTGTGATTGACGTGTCCAAGCTTCCTTGTTGCATTGGTTGATCACTCATTTCGGGCCGACCTGGTCACCTTCCTTAATGCAGCAAAGTTCTGGGCTCATCTTACAGAGCATTTTGTGGAGCAGAGTGGGGCTTGCGAGTAGCAGCTTTTGTTGCAACCCAGTCTGCCCAGCAAGGGGAATAGACCATTCAGTAGTTTCATAGTCTAATGCGCGGCTACTGGCTCGAGCTCCAGGCTTTGGAGCCTCTTCTAGTAGAGGTGTCTAGAGTCAGTACTTTCTGGCATGACCTGCAGTTCCTCTGAGAACGGCGACAGCTCTATCAATTTCTGATGGTTCTTCGTCCTGAGTTTTCTCCCCTCGCGGGACAGCTAATCCACCGGGATCCCCTTCCTCACCTTGATGTTGCTGTAGCTGAGTTTATTACCGAGGAGACCCGTCTTCGTACCATCGCATCTCGTCGAGCCCTTGTCACATCCGGTTTTGAGGGTGTTCTCGCTAATGCTCCCTCTCCGCGAGTCCCTACTGCTACATCTTCTCGTGGCCCCTCCCATTTCTTTGGCACGTCGGACACTCGGAGGTGCACTCACTGTGGCAAGCCAAGGCACACAGTCGACTCCTGCTGGCAGCTACATCCAGAGAAGCGTGTCGGACCCCCTAGCCATGGTCGACCCAGTGTTGCCGTTACTGAAGCCATCAATGTTGATGCCACTTGGACGGTTCGCCTTCAACGTATTGAGATGCGTCTTGAGCAGCTCCTTCAGCAGCCTCCCTCTGGCTCCTCCGACATCTCCGTCCCCTCCGCTTTCGCCGCCACCTTGGGTACTTCTACGTCTTGAATTATAGACTCTGGGACCTCTCACCACATGACCCCCGATCACTCTATCCTCACTGTTTGCTCATCTGTCTCCCGTATTCCCTCGATCCACACTACCAATGGTTAGCCAGCACGCAGACTGGATCCATCACTACCACTTCAAACCATACATGACACCTCTATCTCTACGCCTTGTTCTACACGCACCCCAATTTTGTATGAATTTAATTTCCATCAGTAGCCTGTGTGATTCCAGTATGATAGTCACTTTCTCTTCCTCCTCTTGTTTTGTGCAGGATTCACGTTCGGGACAGAGGATTGCAGCTGCTCGTAGGACGGACG
The DNA here is from genome assembly GCA_947650365.1 of Chamaelirium japonicum. Taxonomy (NCBI): domain Eukaryota; kingdom Viridiplantae; phylum Streptophyta; class Magnoliopsida; order Liliales; family Melanthiaceae; genus Chamaelirium; species Chamaelirium japonicum. The sequence goes on along the minus strand of OX393559.1, from coordinate 19,424,298 downwards.
GGCTGTACCACCTGGAGTATCTTCATCTAGCTGCTATTTCTTCTTCGGTCTTTTGTGACACATACACAGCGGAACTATCCAGCTCAGCCCGGCACTTAGAGATCCAGAGAACCGGATCGGTCGGACTGGATCTGACCCTGTCCAACCCGTCTTGCGGGCTCCGTCCAAGCCCTGGAGAAGGATCAAGCTAACTCGAGCTCCCTGATGAGAACCAGGTCGGGCAGGTTGTGGACCAGCCCGACAACCCAGAGCCTTGAGAAGACCAACCTGATCCACGACAGAAAGCTACCCCCGGGCGAGGAAAGATCGGAGGACGTTTGTAACGGCCAGAAGACTTCGGCCGATTTCTAGAGATTCACTGGGCTGATCGATCTCGATGATATCTCGCCCGTTAGGATCGTGGGTTGCCCATGCCTAATCAGGGGCCCATGATCCACGGGATCATAGAAGGAAGGATATGAAAGGCGTCAGATCGTAGAGGATCCACCATAGTTATCCCAAGATTTTCAAAGGAAATCCCGCGAGCTATACGCGCTCGACACGCATAAGAAAGTCTATAAAAAAGCCTCGCCCCTTCATAAGAAGGTAAGCAATCTTTCACTTTTGAGCCCTAGACTACGCTTGTTGTTGCTCCTTCCCTAACTTGAGCGTCGGAGGGGCCTTGGCTCAGAGGTGAGCCTTGGTCTTTTTGCAGGTACCCCGGGAAGAAAGTGGAGGCGATCTTGCTCTATCTGACGATCGGGTGTGGCTGGCGGGAATTCCCCCCCCCCCAGTCTCTTCTGATGCCGATTTATGACATTGGAGGTTAGGTCATGTATTTGAACCTTGGCTTAAAAGTCTTTTCCAGTTTGAAGTTTTAGGTCGAGGTTCATTTTCTACGCTTTCTTTTTGTACGGGCTGTAAGTTGGCTAAGCATTCAGCTAGCCCCTTTACTTCCAGTTCGTCTCAGTCTTGTTTCTCGTTTGAAGTTTTAGGTCGAGGTTCATTTTCTACGCTTTCTTTTTGTACGGGCTGTAAGTTGGCTAAGCATTTAGCTAGCCCCTTTACTTCCAGTTCGTCTCAGTCTTGTTTCTCGTTTGATCTAGTGCACTCAGATATTTGGGGCCCCGCACCTTTATCTTTTATAAATGATTATCTTTACTATATTAGCTTTATAGATAATTATTTTCGCTTTACGTGGGTTTATCTCTTTCGTTAGTGGTCTGACATTCTTGCGGTCTATAAATGATTATCTTTAGTATATTAGCTTTATAGATAATTATTTTCGCTTTACATGGGTTTATCTCTTTCGTCAGTGGTCTGACATTCTTGCGGTCTATTAGACTTTTACAGCCATGATGCATACTCAATTCCATGCTCGCATCAAGACCTTCCAGTCTGATTGCGTCCGTGAGTACCTCTTATCCATGATGCGGTCTATCCTTCAGTCCCATAGGACCTTCTTCCTGCAATCATGTCCCCATACTCACGAACAGAATAGGGTTGTCGAGCAAAAACATCATCATATTCTTGAGACCTCTCATGCTTTGCTTCTTTCTTCGTATGTTCCTTGCACTTTCTGGGTCGAGGCCATCCTGACCTCGGTCAATCTCATCAATATCACCCCTTTCTCTATTCTCTCTGGTGTGTCTCCCCATGAGAAATTGTATTCCTCCCTGACTGACTACAGCATGCTTCGCGTTTTTGGGTGCACATGGTTTGTTCTTCTCCCTTCCAATGAGCGCACCAAACTTTTCACCCGATCAGCCAAATGCATTCTTTTGGGATCAGCTGTGAGCACAAAGGGTATCGTTGCTATGACCCCTTGGATCGATGTCTTTGCACTGCTCGTCACATCTCTTTCGTGGAGGATGTTCCTTATTACTCTGTTGTGTCCTACGATCTCTTGTTCCTTGAGGTCTCGGTTGCATCCTCGTTTGTGCCTGATACTCCTGCTGCCTCCCCTCCTTATTACTCTGCTGTGTCCTTCGATCTCGTGTTCCATGAGGTCTCGGTTGCACCCTTGTTTGTGCCTGATACTCCTGCTGCCTCCTCTCCATCAGTTGTCCCTTCCTCCTCCCCTCCTATTGCACTTGAGGTCCTTCCAGTGGCCACTCTAATAGACCCCACTAGCTCGAGCTTCTTCCCTATTTGTGTTTCTCTTGGGTCCTCGTCCTCTTCCTCTTGCCTCTCATCTACTTCTCCGATTTCACCTGTGTTTGAGAGTGACTCCTCGGGTACCTCGTCCACTCCGACCAACACGCCTCTACCGGATGTGGATCCTCGCACTCTTCCTTTCTACCCTTAGCGCGATCGTCACCCACCTGACCATTTTGGCTACTCCCCTGATCGCTTTAGTTTTGCTATAGCCACCTATTACTCACCTTAGTTTCACGCTTATCTTACGGTCTTTCACACCGACAAAGGGCCTAGGTCCTACCGCGAGGCACTCCAGTACCTTGTGTGGTAGCAAGCCATAGCCGAGGAGTTTCAAGCCTTTGAGCAGACTCAGACGTGGGAGGTTGTCCTCTTACCTGCAGGAGTTGAGCCCATCAATTGCAAATGGGTCTTCAAAATCAAGCATCACCCTAATGGCTCCTTTGATCGGTACAAGGCCCGTCTTGTTGCTAGAGGTTTCACTCAGGACTATGGGATTGATTATGATAAGACTTTCACTTTGATGGTGTAAATGACCATCATTCAGACTCTTCTGGCTGTTGCCTTAGTTCGGCACTGGCCACTGCTTTAGATAGATGTAAAGAATGCATTTCTTTACGATGATCTTTCAGAGGTTGTTTATATGCAATATCCTCCAGGTTTTAGCACTCCTCCTCAGCATGTTTGTCGTTTTCATCGGGCAATCTACGAACTCAAACAGGCCCCTCGTGCCTGATTTGAGCGCTTTCGTCGTGCAGTTACAGAGATTGGCTTTGTTGAGAGCTTCCATGATCACTCTATGTTCATGTGGACTTCCTCCCCAAGTCAGGCCATTATTCTTCTTTATGTGAATGACATGATCCTCACGGCTGATGATTTAGGTGCTATATCTTCTCTTTAGCATCATCTTCGGAGTCAGTTTCAGATGAAGGATTTTGGTCCTCTGTGTTATTTTTTAGACCTGAAGGTTCTCAGGGTCAGCGAGGGATTATGCTCTCATAGCAGAAGTACACTACCAATATTCTTCGTCGGGCTGCTACTTCTGATTCTTGGACTACTAATACACCTCTAGAGCTTCATGTAAAGCTCCGGCCCACAGATAAAGAGCCTCTTCCTGATCCTATCAAATACCAAGAGCTTGTTGGTCAGATAGTCTATCTTCAGGGGATCATCACTCGATCGTTTCTCCTCTCCTCGACCTCTACTCGAGTATTTTGTGCCTACTCGAATGCTGACTGGGCGGGTGACCTGGCTACACGACGATCGACCACTGAATACTGCTTGTTTCTTGGTGACTCTCTTATCTCTTGAAAGAGCAAGAAACAGAAGGTTGTCTCTCTCTCCCCAATACTGAGGCAAAGTTTCAGGCCATGGCTATCACCATTAAGGAGATTGTACACCTCTGACGACTCCTTGGGGATCTAGTTGAGATTTCTGGTTCGACAACTCTTCATTGCGATAACAAGAGTGCTATACAGATTGTCAGCAATCTGGTCTTTCATGAAAGGACAAAGCACATCGAACTCAATTGCTACTTCTCCAGGGAGATATATAAAGTTGGGACTCTCTCTCTTCCCTATGTCTCATCTACAGAGCAGATTGCTGACTTCTTCACAAAGTCGCACCCTTTGCCCCGTTTTCGTTTCCTTATTAACAAACTCTTGGTGTTTGACCCACCGTGAGTTCGAGGGAGGGTGTTAGTCTATTATAGTATATTTTATAGGTTACACACTGCTACACGCTAGGTTACTCACGGATATACACATTATTGTATATATATGATGTCTAATGTCTAGAGAGAAGCTTAGGTCGTTCTCCCAAACCCTTATTTTCTCTCTCGTCAATCCTATTTGGGACACTTTTATTCTTATATTTATAGCAAACATGATGGAAACATGGTACGAACAAACAGTAATGGAAAAGGAGGAAGATGGATGGTAAGGTTAACCCGCACCGCATGATCTCGTTTAACATGATCAAAAGATAACCAAGATATGGATGAGTTCATCTCGATTCCATAAAATTTCAAATTAAACACAAAATCCAACCACCTGAGACTACAGTTAAATTTAAAAACCAAAGCAAGTCATGTGCTTCAAACTGAGAACAGGATCATTGGCTCGAAAATAATACGAAAGGTGAGAGAGAATGTGATGAATTGATAGCTTAGCTAGTACCTTCTTCAGAACATTCTCATAGCTTGCCCTGCTGATTAAAGAGAAAGCCAGAACAAAGATGTCTGCTCCTCTGTAACTCAGTGGCCTGAGTCTGCTATAATCCTCTTGCCCTGTCAAACCAAATGCAAACTTAAAGTCTAGCTACGGGAAACCAAGCAGGCTCAAACCCAGTAGGAAAATGACATCAATGCCCCTGATACCTGCAGTATCCCACAACCCCAAATTGACAATGCTCCCATCCACAGAGACATTAGCACTGAAGTTGTCAAAGACAGTTGGAACATAATCCTGCCCATAGAACACAACATGATAAAAACCAACAAATCCTTCCATGAGATTATCGATAGTTTTGATGACAAAAGGTCAAGAAAGAGTACAAATTTTGAAAGGGTAAATTATACTTTATACTCCCCCACCCCCTGAAGTTTGGCCCAAAATCACTTAAGCCCCCTGCAGTTTATTTTGTTCCAAATCGATCCCTATAGTTTTAAATGTTAGCACAATACCCCTTTTGTCAAATACTAAATTTCCTCTTCTGGTAATTTCCATCTAATCAAAACTGACTTGAAGGGTGCAAAATGTAGTTTATTAACTATAGGGGAGTAAAGTGATTTTGGGCCATACTTCAGGGGGGGCAAAGTGTAATTTACCCAATTTTGAAATGGCAATAGTTCATTAGCTCTGTTCCTTAAGAGGCCATTGATGGATACAATAATTAATCTAGAAAGTGTAAGATACCAACATCAATTGTGGTGGGAAAAAACTAAAAATTCCCTCAAAAAAAATCAACAAATCAGTCAAGAGAGAGAGAGAGAGAGAGAGAGAGAGAGAGAGAGAGAGAGATTTTGTAACAAGTTAGATGAAGCAAATCAATTGTTGTGGGAAAAAAAGAGTAAAGAAATACCAAAGAAAAGAACCAGAAAATTAGGGTTGTGCATATGAGAAATTTTGTGAAATGGGCATTGAAGGAAAGGACCATTTACATACAGTTGGGAACTTGTTGCTGGTGTAGCAGATGAGCATACAGGTTTTCCCCACAGCCCCATCCCCAACTGTCACACATTTTATGAACTTTGAAGCACTCATCCCTCACTCTCACCACTCAAACAAAGTGGCACAAGGATCACACACACACACACAGAGAGATAGAGAGAGAGAGAGAGAGAGAGAGAGAGAGAGAGAGAGAGAGAGACTTGGGTTTGGTTTGGGTTCAAAGGAACAGTGCCTTGGGGAGTTGGGGTTCAAGACATTGAGAGAGAGAGAGAGAGAGAGTTGTGTTTGGGTTCGAAGGAACAGAGATAGAAAAACAAAGTAGAGGAACAGCCTTGGGGTTAGAAACTTAGAGAGAGAGAATTGAGAGAGAGTTGGAAACCCAGCCACTTAGAGAGAGAGAGAGAATTGAGAGAGAGAGTTGGAAACCCAGCTAGAAAGAAAGAGAAGGGGAGGGTAGGAGACGACAAGAAGAGATGGACAGAGATCGGGACGGACAGACGGGCAGTGGGTCTAGAGCTGTGTATGTATGTACTACGATCGATAGAGAAGGGCCGAGTTGTCGTCTTCAGCTGCTAACAGCATTCAGTCGTGTGATGCGTTTCCCGCTTGACGCGTGTGAGTTCAAGCGGGTCCCACCGGAATTTCAGTGGGTACATAGGCACGTTGCTGTGGGTAATGAACAGAGGATCTGATCTCCCCCATGAGAAAAAGTGCAGGTCTAGAAAATAATAAAACGAGAGAGCCGTTTGAACGGGTCCGAAATCCGAATCCAATGGCCTTCTTTCTAGGTTCAAATCTCCTGCAGTCGGTCGGCACCGGTCGGTAGCCCGGCGCTCATTACTGCCGCATGTAGCCGGCTGGAGTGCGATTCAATTTTGGATCGCCAGCCATTGTGCGGCTGTGATGTGGTCGGACCCACCGATCGACTGGAGGAGATTCGAACTTATTGTAAAAACCTCCCTTAATTATATTCCTTATTTTATATTGATCCCTCAACTTTTGTTTGGAATAATTTGATCCCTAACCTAAATTTTATTTGCATTTAGCCCTCTCTGAACTTTTATTCCGAAAATACCCTTGTTAAATATAAGTTAAATATTTTAAAATAATTTTGAGTTTTATTGAAAATTAATAAGGATTCTTTCAGGATAAAAAATTGACAGAGGATGTTAAATGTAATTAGAGCATAATTCAAAGATCAAATTGTTTCAAAAAAAAGTTGAGAGACCAATATAAAATGTGGTGTCTAGTTCTTAGAGGTTATTGTAATTGGTCTTTTTTTTTTAATAAATTACACATAGACCCCTGTGCTTTGACTGATTATCACTTACATCTCTCATGTTTAAGATCCTACCAATGCTCCCTTATAGTTTGAAAAAACATACACATAGACCCTCTCTGAAGGGGGTGCCAGTGATGTGTCTTTCAAACTATTGGGAAGTATTTGTATGACTTCGAAGAGGGGTCTAAGTGATAATCTGTCCAACAACAGGCGGTCCAGGTGTAATTTACCTTTTGTTTTCTTTTCAAACACAAGAGGAGGGACGGACGAACACGGGTCCCACCCTTGGCAACGGTCGCCCGTCTCCGTGGCCCGTGCCGGCATCTCTCTCTCTCTCTCCACACTGTGCTAGGTCTTACCGTTTACCGGTTACCGTACAATAATAATGGAGCGATCCCAGAGTTGGTAGCAACTCTACCGACCGTATCCATGAATCACTCATCTCATGAACGAGCCGTTATTCTATCAAAAAAAAAAAAAATGAACGAGCCGTTGGACTGGAAGAAATTACCGAAGTGTTTTTTAAAAAAGATTTTGTGGGGGTTAATTAGTATAAGGCCCCTCTCACTAACTATGTAATCTGATAAACCCATTTACCTTTTACAAATAGCATTCAAATCCATCCCTCGCTTTCTATTTTCTAGAGAGAAATGTTATTTCGGCCCAAAGGTTTTTCCGGTTCCGCTCAGCCTGATTGACGTGGCAGCGCACCAGTGGTGGTTGAATCTCACTAGCGACATTTAAATCTCACTAATGAGATTCAATCACCACTCGTGCATTGCCACATCAATCGGGATGAGCAGAATTGAGAAAACCTTCGGGCTAAATAGCATTTCTCTATTTTAAGTAGTAGCTATACACTAAGAATAAACCGTTGTATATTTTTTTTTTTAACATACATTGTACATTGAAATCCCAATAATAGACAAAATATATTGTAGCTGCAATAGTGATTTCACTATAGCAGTTATTCTTTCGGAGTATAAATTCAGATTAACAAAGTATAAATTCGGTTGCTACAGAGATTTCACCGTAGCAGCTCGAATGGAATATCAATTCGGGACAACATAGTATTAATATGATTACTATAGTGAAATCACTATAGCAGTTACAGTGCAGCTATAATGATTTGGGAATAGCAACCGAATTAATACTCTATTGTCCGAATTGATACACCAGAATCACTGTTGCAAATTCTAGAGTATTAATTCGGGTTAACAAAGTATAAATTTGGTTTCTACAGAAGGGTAATGGAATGGACATTTGAGTCATTTGATAGGGGTTGAACAGATGAATATGGGTTTAATGTAAAAGTGTCTTTTTGGGATGTATTTGAGCTCAAACCAAAACTGTGACGACCAAGATCCAATAGCCAAGAGCCAAGACTCCTGAGGCGGGAATGCCAAGATGGATGAGGTGAGGTGAGGTGAGGTGTACAAGGCCACGAGTTAGCCCCACATCGCTTGGAGAGAAAGAGATCCTGAGCTAGTTATATAATTTTCCCTCCCAAACATAGAAGACGCGTTTTAAAACCGTGCGCTGCTACAGATTTTGTAAGAACTCCGTAGTTAAGCGTGCTCGGGCGAGAGCAATCCTAGGATGGGTGACCTCCCTGGAAAGTTTTCGTGCAGACACGGACAAATCGAACAATATCTTGTGTGTTTGGGGCGAATGTTACAAAATGGTATCAGAGCCGGTTCTCCTCGGGATGAGAGGGTCTAACCCTACACGAGGATGTGTAGCCCTAAAGGGGGTGGATTGTGACGATCAAGATCCAATAGGCCAATAGCCAAGAGCCAAGACTCTTGAGGCTGTGATGCCAAGATGGATGAGGTGAGGTGAGGTGTACAATGCCATGAGTTAGCCCCACATCACCTGGAGAGAAGGAGATCCTGAGCTACTTATATAATTTTTCCTCCCAAACATAGAAGACGCGTTTTAAAACCGTGCGCCGCTACGGATTTCGTAAGAACTCCGTAGTTAAGCGTGCTCGGGCGAGAGCAATACTACCATGGGTGACCTCCCTGGGAAGTTTTCGTGCGGGCACGGGTAAAGCGGACAATATCTTGTGTATTTGGGGCAGATGTTACAAAATGGTATCAGAGCCAGTTCTCCTCGCTATGGGCGGGTCTAACCCTACACGAGGACGTGTAACCCTAAGGGGGGTGGATTGTGACGACCAAGATCCAATAGCCAAGAGCCAAGAGCCAAGACTCCTGAGACTGAGATGCCAAGATGGATGAGGTGAGGTGAGGTGAGGTGTACAAGGCCACGAGTTAGCCCCACATGACCTGGAGAGAATGAGATCTTGAGCTACTTATATTATTTCCCCTCCCAACCATAAAAGACGTGTTTTAAAACCGTGCGCTGCTACGGATTTCGTAAGAACTCCGTAGTTAAGCGGACAATATCTTGTGTATTTGGGGCAGATGTTACAAAATGGTATCAGAGCCAGTTCTCCTCGCTATGGGCGGGTCTAACCCTATACGAGGACGTGTAACCCTAAGGGGGGTGGATTGTGACGACCAAGATCCAATAGCCAAGAGCCAAGAGCCAAGACTCCTGAGACTGAGATGCCAAGATGGATGAGGTGAGGTGAGGTGAGGTGTACAAGGCCACGAGTTAGCCCCATATGACTTGGAGAGAATGAGATCTTGAGCTACTTATATTATTTCCCCTCCCAACCATAAAAGACGTGTTTTAAAACCGTGCACTGCTACGGATTTCGTAATTACTCCGTAGTTAAGCATGCTCGGGCGAGAGGAGTACTAGGATGGGTGACCCCTTGGGAAACTCTCGTGCTCGTGCAGATGGATGAGGTGAGGTGAGGTGAGGTGTACAAGGCCACGAGTTAGCCTCACATCGTCTGGAGAGAAGGAGATCATGAGTTACTTATATAATTTCCTCTCCCAAACATAGAAGACGCGTTTTAAAACCGTGCGTCGCTACGGATTTCGTAAGAACTCCGTAGTTAAGCGTGCTCGGGCGAGAGCAGTACTAGAATGGGTGACTTCCTTGGGAAGTTCTCGTGCGGGCACGGGCAAAGCGGACAATATCTTGTGTGTTTGGGACGGATGTTACAAAATGATATCAGAGCCGGTTCTCCTCGCAATGGGGGGTCTAACCCTACACGAGGACGTGTAGCCCTAAGGGGGGTGGATTGTGACGATCAAGATCTAATAGCCAAGAGCCAAGACTCCTAAGGTGGGAACGCCAAGATGGATGAGGTGAGGTGAGGTGAGGTGTACAAGGCCACGAGTTAGCCCCACATCGCTTGGAGAGAAGGAGATTATGAGCTAGTTATATAATTTCCCCTCCCAAATATAGAAGACGCATTTTAAAACCGTGCGCCGCTATGGATTTCGTAAGAACTCCGTAGTTAAGCGTGCTCGGGCGAGAGCAGTCCTAGGATGGGTGACCTCCCTGGGAAGTTTTCGTGCGGGCACGAGCAAAGCGGACAATATCTTGTGTGTTTGGGGCGGATGTTACAAAAACATTGTCGGGACTATAGCTTAAAAACATCTTCTAAAAAGGACTTTTCAACCAATCACCCCTTTTTTTTATGGACTGGCTAGGCAGTCAGAGGATAGGGTGCTAGGGCATGGGCTCAAAGATGTTCGGAGATCGAAATGACAGAGGGCAGCATAACTACTATTTTATTCAATTTCATAATCTCATAAGCATGATATCAACGGTCAGGATTCTCACGCACAAAGAAAGCAATGATTGCCTTGAGGGATAGTTCGCTCCACGGTGTCCATACCGGAAGTCGAACAAGGAACCTCTCCAATAAGGAAGAGAGGAAGTACCACTCGGACATTAGCCCATTGGTTCAAAAGTGTGCGACCACCATAATGGATCTCGAATATTTTTTGCCTCCGTTTTGTTTGATAAGGTGGGGAATATACTCACAAACCTAAGCTTAGTACTCTTATATTTTTTTGGAAATTTTTTTTTTTTGTGTTGATGCCGCCGATAATTTTAAATTGTCCTCATCTTTAACCTTCAACTATCCAAGTCCCAAGTCCCTCACCCCTTGACACCACCCTGATCCCCACTAAGCCATCACAGTCGTAATCTCTCTCTCTCTCTCTCTCTCTCTCTCTCTCTCTCTCTCTCTCCCCCTTCCCTCTTCCAATGTTGTCCCAGCCTCCTTCGTCACCCTCCTTTATGAATCTCGTCCTCCTCCTCCTTCCATCTTCCTCCTCACTTCCCTATTTAGAAATTCTAAACACATGTTGGTGGTTGCTTGTTGACATAGTGCTAGGGTAAGCCCCACTGGCACTGATATGATAATGTTGGTGGCTACCTATCAACATTGTTGGTGGGCAACCAACGACACGTTTCTTAGCGTGGCTTAGGATTTCGGTACATGAAAGATGGAGAATGAAGGAGGATGAAGAGGAATATGGGTGGTGGTAGAGGGTGGGTGACGCGTCGTAAAGGGTGCGACGTGGAGGGGATGGTGGCGTACAAAGAGAAGGATTATGCGCTTGGAGGGGGGGGCATTATTAGGGATTAAAAAATTTGAAAATTTATGGGTGCCAAGTTGAAACCAGTGGGTGCATATAGAACGAGCCGTAAGGTGGTGATACCTTATCCAACATATGGGGTCCACCAGAATTTCAAAAGCACTGTATGGCACTATGATGTAGGAGATCGAGTCCCTCCAAACAAGGCAGCTACAGCCAGTCCACGCTTCTCCAAAAGCAGCAGCTACAACCAGTCCACGCTTCTTCAAAAGAGGCAAGCCATTATGTCCCCCCCTAAAGATGGTAGCCACAATAACTTAAAAGGAAGGTCATCTGATCCCAAAGAAGAAAGATGTTAATGGTGAATAATCGGTATCCACGTGATCTTGCACCAAGACCAAAAAGTGGGCCAGATTCATCAAAGACTCTTTAGGAATGTTATTAATTTTTTATTTTATTTTATTTTCTTTCATTCTTAATACTCGACTGGGCCCTATATAAAGACCTACTACTAGTATGTAATGGATCCAGATTTTGATATTTTCTAATGAAGTGATTATTATTCCCCAAAGTTCTTGCGCCTCGTGAGATTCGTGAGAGTTCTTAAGAGAGGATCGTTGCATCTTCTCTCTGTCATCAATCGAAGAAGGCATGCTCCTCTTCGACCCCACTTCCGCCACGCCAAGTTGGTATCAGAGCAGGCGTTACCCCGCTCTAATGGCAACTCAGCATGGATCGGGAAACCCCAACTCCGTAGACAGTGATCTGTGAGTTCGACCCTTGAGGGCCTCGTGGCTTCTCATCGGGAGGTGAAAGCGGATTTGGTCAGGATACAGGAGATCCTTGCGAAGATAATGCATGCTCTCAATCTCGACCAAATTCCCAGAGGATTTCCTCGAGCGCACCAAGCAAATCAATAAATCCATTGCGAGGAAGGTCCAGGCGCCATCATTGAATTGCTTCGACGGGACAACATCCTCCATGAAGACACACAACGCCAAGATCATAGGACTCGCTACGAAGATTATTCAAGCGACGAGGAGACGCCACCCTGATAATACGATCCATACAGCGATGACAATCGCCTTATGGGAGAATATGGCGGCCACTACCCGGAAGGTCATGGATTCCCTCGCGGGCGGGGAGGCAACTACGACGGTCGCAGCGGCTATAATGGCGGCAATCATGGTGTCAATGGTGGTTACCAGGCGGAAATGGCGACCCACATGGCAGCCCTTTATGGTGGCTTTGGCGGCTACAACAGTGGCTATAATGGTGGTCCCGGCAACTTTGGTGGAGGCTACCAAAACGGCGGCAACGATCGTGACTTTTGCATGAAGGAGGACATGCCCGCCTTCACCGGCCATCTCAACATCAAAGAGTTCCTTGACTAGCTCTTTGAAGTCGAGTGATTTTTTTGACTATATGGATACGGCGGAAGAGAAGAAGGTCAAATTGGTGGCCTACAAACTCAAAGGAGGTGCATCCGCGTGGTGGGAGCAATACCAACAATCTCATGCCCGGATTGGGAAGAATCATATCCGTTCTTGGTCAAGAATGAAGCGGCTCCTTCGCGCATGTTTCCTCCTACCAGACTACGACCAGGTATTGTTCCAACAATACCAAACTTGTAGGCAGGCCCCCGCACTATCAACGAGTATACAACAGAATTCTTTCGTCTGGCGGCTCGCAACAACCTAGAGACTGACGCTCAGCATGTAGCCCGCTACATCGGGGGACTTTGGCTAGCAATCCAGGATCTCGTCCACCTGCAACCCGTGTACACTCTCTACGAGGTGGTGCAACTAGCCACGCGTGTGGAGACGCAACTGGAGTGGAAGATAAATCCCCATAGCAACTCCTTCAATCGAACAACCGCATCAACCCGAGCAAGCGATTCTTCGACCAATCAAGAAAAAACTTTTGAGAAAAAAGAACCCGCTACTGCAAATAAAGGAGCCAGCACTAGTCAAGTGAGAATGGACGGCACCACAAACCCTACACGAGCTCCGCCCACAAACCCTTACGCGGTTCAACGGAGAGACAAGTGCCACCGATGCAATCAAGTGGGGCACTACTCCAATCAATGTCCACAACGGTGCATGGTGAATATTGCTGAAGCAAATGAAGGATATGGTGAAGAAGCACCCGAAGAAGAGTCTGATAATGATGAGGAAGTCACGTACTATGATGAGGGAGACTATCTCTCACTCGTTATATGTAGACTTATGTATGCATCGCGTAAAGATTCTGAATCCCAGCGACACCACATCTTCCGAACATGGTGTACCGTCTATGACAAGGTGTGTGTCATCATCGATGGGGGAAATAGTGAGAACATCATCTCCAAATCAATAGTGGACAAGCTCCAGATTCCCACGGAGGTACACCCGAAGCCCTACGATATCGGGTGGCTCAAAGACGTCGATGGTATCAAGGTAACCAAACGGTGCACGATTCCCCTATCCATCAGCAAAACGTATAAAGATGACATCCAGTGCGATATTATGGAAATGGACGCTTGCCATATTCTACTTAGAAGACCATGGCAATTTGATCGGAATGCCGTGCATAAGGGCAGAGAAAATATCTATGCCTTCATCAAAGATGGACAGAAGGTTATTCTCGGGCCGATGAAGGAAAATGGTCGTCCCAAAGCTTCCAAAGTGGAGGGTCGATCCTTTTTGGTTACTAATGATTTTGAGTGTGATCTGAAAGATATAGGTACCCTCTACGCACTAGTGGTGAAGGGGAAGAAGCCAAGCTTGTCGTTTCCCCTGATCCTGTGAAACCTCTCTTACAAAAGTTTCATAGGACTATGTCAGAAGACCTTCCAGATGAGCTTCCACTAATGCGGGACATCCAGTACCACATCGACCTCATCCCCGGTGCAAGTCTCTCGAACCTTCGACACTACCAGATGAGCCTGAAGGAGTACGACATTCTGCAAGGTCAAGTAGAGGAGCTCATCCGCAAAAGTCTAGTTCACGAGAGTATGAGCCCGTGTGCGGTACTGGCACTGCTGATGCCAAAGAAAGATGGGAGTTGGAGGATATGCATCGATAGCCGAGCGATCAAAAAGATCACCATCAAGTATTGATTCCCGATCCCATGCCTGGATAACATGCTGGAAGGCGCCAAAGTCTTTTCAAAGATCGATCTCAAGAGTGGTTACCACCAGATCCGGATCTGACCCGACAACGAATAGAAAACTGCCTTCAAGACGAATGAGAGCCTCTATGAGTGGCTTGTTATGCCCTTCAGCCTCTCTAACGCCCCAAGTACTTTCATGAGGCTAATGAATGAAGCCCTGAAGCCATTCATAGGTAAATTCATTGTGGTATTCTTTGATGATATTTTGATGTACATCCAGATGGAGGAGGACCACATCCAGCACTTAAGACAGATCTTTTCAACTCTTCAAGAAGCCAAGCTCTACATAAATTTTAAAAAATATAGTTTCCTCATAAATTGCCTCATTTTTCTAGGCTATGTGGTGAGCAATGAAGGGATCCGTGTCGATGAAGATAAGGTGAAAGCTATACGTGAGTGGCCTACCCCAAAGAGTACCACCGAGGTTAGGAGCTTCCACGGCTTGGCGACTTTCTATAGGCACTTTGTACGGAACTTCAGCAACATTGTCGCTCCTCTAACAAATTGCATAAAGAAGGGAAAGTTCCAATGGACAGATGAGGCTGAGTAGAGCTTCAACACCATCAAAGATAAGCTGACGACGACCCGGGTACTAGCTCTACCGAACTTTGAAAAGCTATTCGAAGTCGATTGCGATGCTTCCATGATAAGCGTTAGTGCAGTATTATCCCAAGAAGCAAGGCCAATAGTTTTCTATAGCGAGAAGCTCAGTGAGACGAGAACGAAGTGGTCGGCCTATGAACTGGAGCTATATGCGGTGGTCCAGGCACTCCAGCACGTATAACGGCTATAAACGGCTACAAACGGCTATAAACGATCACACTAAATGGGATCTAATGGCTGGGCTTTAAAAGCCCATTAAGTCCAAATAAATGGGCAGCCATCAACACATATGGGGCTTGGCCTATATAAAAGACCCAAGACCATAGAGCTAAGATAGAACAAATTGTGCTTTTGCTACCAAAAACTCTGCTTCTTTCATTCTCTATTTGTGTTTCGATCTTTGCTACCTGCTAGGTTCTTGAAAACCTTTGATGGCTTTTATGCTCTATTAATAGAAGACACTCCTACCACCTTTGAGGATGCCATAAAGTCCTATGACTCCCCATATTGGAAGGAGGCTATTAACAATGAGATTCAGTCAATTATCCAGAACCATATATGGGAACTGACTAATCTCCCTCCTGGTTGTAAACCCATAGGATATAAGTGGGTATTTAAGAAGAAACTTAGACCAGATGGCACTATAGATAAATTTAAGGCTAGGTTAGTAGCTAAGGGGTTCAACCAAAAGCATGGAGTGGACTATTTTGATGTATATGCCCCAGTAGCGAGAATAACAACCATTAGAGTCCTACTAGCCCTAGCTTCAATTCATAAGTTGTTCATTCACCAAATGGATGTTAAAACAGCCTTCTTGTACGGAGATCTAGATGAGAAAATTTATATGGATCAACCTGATGAAATTATAACTTTAGGTCAAGAGAAGAAAGTCTGTAAATTAATTAGATCATTGTATGGACTTAAGCAAGCTCCTAAACAGTGGCATAAAAAATTTGATAGAACTATTCTCTCTTTTAGATTTGAGATAAATAAAACGGACGAATGCGTATACTATAAAGTAAAGGAAAATAAAACGATTATCCAATGTCTATATATTGATGATATATTGATTTTTGACACGAATATACAAATTATAAATGAGGTTAAATTATTCTTATCTCAAAATTTTGATATGAAGGATTTAGGACAAGCGGATGTTATTCTTAACACCAAGATTATTAAAAAACCCGAGGGATTAATTTTGTCACAAGAACACTATGTAGAGAAAATTTTGAGAAAGTTTTATTACTTTGATTGTAGTCCTATATCGACACCATTCGATACTAGCATACACCTAAAGAAAAATCAAGGATTCCCTGCACTACAAAAGGAATATGCACAAATTATAGGATCTCTAGGATTCTTAACCAATTATACAAGGCCTGATATAGCATATGCGATAAATAGACTTAGCAGATACACTAATAATCCAAGTGCTGAACATTGGAATGCTTTAGAGAGGATCCTTAGATACCTTAAGGGTACAATCTCCTATGGACTACGATTTAGTGGCTATCCAGCTGTTCTAGAGGGTTATAGCGATGCCAATTGGATTAGTGACTCACTAGATGTGAAGTCAACTACCGGGTATGTATTCCTCCTAGGAGGACCAACAGTATCTTGGAAATCATCAAAACAGACTGTAATAGCTAGAAGTATTATGGAGTCTGAAATGATTACTCTCGATACTGCCTGTACCGAAGCTGAGTGGCTTAGGGATTTACTAATAGATATACCTCTAGTCGACAAACCCTTGCCAACTATTTCTATACATTGTGACTGTAGATCTGCTATAAGCAAATGCAAACAAGAAAATACAGACGTAAAGATGAATCGTCATTTAAAGTACGACATAAGTCATTGAGATATAAAATAAAAAATCATATGATTGCCTTAAGGTTTGTAAGATCGGAAAAGAATTTGGCCGATCAATTAACTAAAGGCTTATCTAGAACAGTGGTTCTAGAAGCATCGAGGGGGATGGGTTTAAGCCCATAAGAAAGGTCACCATGGTAGCAACCCAACCTCACAGAGGTTCAATGGGTAGAAACAAACCGTATAGGTGACTATGAGGAGCACTGATCTCTCCTCCCATCCCTAGGGCACCAGTGCTCATAAAAGCAAGGGATTAGGATGAGTTAATTTTTACTCTTAATAAGTCCAAGATCCATGAGACAAGATGCTACCTTACTCGCACCCTTATAAGGACTCACTTATATATGTAGTTGTGTGGCCGCAACAATGAGTATTGGGCGATACTCTAAAAAACACATGAAAGATACTTGCGCATGGCCTAAATAGCGCAACCCGTCTAGAACCCTAAATTAGCTATACTATGTGTGAATCTTATAAAAGTCTGAACCATGGTCCTGGTTCAAGGCATAGTCCACCAAGATACTACAGACGGATATAATTTTCACTAAGTGGAGGTTCAAACCGAGAGGTACCTACACCCATTACATAATATAAGGAATCCAGCAAATTCTTTTATATTTTATTTTATTTTATTAATTTTTAATATTTATAATATTTGATATTTTTAAAACATATGGGGGATTGTTAAGATTTTATTTATTTTTTTATTTATGTGTTTTAAAAACAAATGATCATCATGTAACGTATAACAGCTATAAACGGCTACAAGCGGCTATAAACGGTCACACTAAATGGGATCTAATGGCTGGGCTTTAAAAGCTCATTAAGTCCAAATAAATGGGCAGCCATCAACACATATTGGGCTTGGCCTATATAAGAGACCCATTACCATAGAGCTAAGATAGAACAAATTATGCTTTTGCTACCAAAAACTCTGCCTCTTTCATTCTCTATTTGTGTTTCGATCTTTGCTACCTGCTGGGTTCTTGAAAGCTACGTTGGGGTTTGCCGTACACCCTCTTAAAGTCGTGCCGATGGGAGGGAGAGCCTACCGGCTGGGTCGTCGTATCTCTACTAGTCGTTGCCGGAAGACCCGCTCGTAGGGGGCAATCGACTTTTAGGACAGCGCTTGCGCGCTTCGACCAAACAGGCTCCATCCAAACTCTATTTTTGATTTCTCTATTTTGCAAATTAGAAATCCTAGATCATAGTCAACTAGCAACTATATATCTAATATTCAATCTTTTTATTCTAGCATAATAAATATAAAAATATTCATGAGATCTTAATCCTATCTTTATTAGTCATTGCAGGATTAGCATAGTATTTTATTTCTAGTATTATAGAATTGATTTAATCTTGTTGAAAGTTTTATATCATCTAATTTTTTAGGAGAGATATTTCACTTGTAGCTAACAGTTCGGCCCTGGTTGACCGAACGTGTCTCGAACAGAAAAAAAAAAAAAAAACTGATCGTTTTGGTCATTTTACTTGGGGGTAATTTTATAATAAAAAAAACTTTCAAATGGTGTTTGGAGAGCAAATATTGGTGTGCCAATAGCCCCACTCGGAAGAATAGATTAGTGGGATTGTTATTCCCATAATGGCCCTTAGTTTTTTAAATGGATAAATAAAACTCAACTGATTAGTGGCAAAAGGATAATATTCTTGGATGATATTTACGATTTGTGTAGTGATAAAACGGGAAGGGCAAAGATTGCATATTATAATCTTAAGTCCTTGTATTTGCTTTCATGACAGACTGGATTCTAAATACTGGGTATAGATTAATATATATATGGTGAAGGGTAAAATTGAAACATATGTGGCTCTTGGCTTGGTGGTACTTCCTCTCTCCCATGTTAGAGAGGTTTCTTGTTTGTCTTTCGATATGGACATCGTGGAGCGAACATTTCCTCAAGACCATTGTGCCTTGTTTATGCGTGCGAATCCAGACCGTTGATGGAGTTTCGGGATTATGGATATAATAAATAGCAGATGATGACTGCCTCCCCTCGTTTCGATCTTCGGATACTATTGAGCCATTGCACTAATGCCCAGTCCTCTGACCGGTTGGCCGGTCTAGCAAAAAAAAGATATCAGGGGGGTTTGGAATCGATTGTCTAAGTATTGCTGAGCCATCGCATGGTGGATAACTAACTCATATGTACAGGGAGGGAAATAAAGTGTCGAACTGACTAGCCACTTCGTCAAAAGGTCGGGTATGGAGAAGTAGGTAGCATGACAATTTTCTAAGGAATAATAAATTATGTTGACACTTATAATTTGCTACGAATTATTTAGTAAGTTGTATGCTGATTTTAAGAAAAGGGTAAGTTATACATAGACCCCCTATTGTTTTATCGAATATCACTCACACCCTCACATGTTCAAAATCCTACACATAGACCTCTCTGAAGGCCCCCTAAAGGAGTGCAAGTGATGTGTTTTTCAAACTATAAGGGGCATTTGTAAGAAATTTTCAACATGAGGGGTTGTAAGTCATAATCTATCAAACTACAGGGGTTTATGTTTAATTTACCCTTAAAAATTCTTAACAATGTGGACCACAAGGTAGGTCCACAACCAATTTGGCTTTCTTTTGAAGGCTTTTTGTTCATGTGATAGGACTTGCTCGACAACGGATTCAAAGTCGCCTTGGAGTTCGGTTTTCCATCGTCCGGGCCCACAAAATTTGAGAACCCACGTGTCTATTTTTATATCTTCTAGCTTGGTTCCCCCATTTGTAGAAAGAAAACTTCTACCCATGTGTATGCATAAGGTTTGCTCCCTCTCCCCATGTGTGTTTGGATAGTTTAGAAAGATTTAGCGTAGGTCCAGTATATAGAATCCTGATGATTTAGAGGATAGTTAATTGTTTCAACGAACTTTAGGTCGACAGACTCAAAGTTTGTTCAGAAATAATCCTATTTAACGATTTGTATGTAGAATAGGTATCATGGTAACCGTTTTTGATGAGATGTATTTTGAAAAAAGATAATTGTACCATTTTTATCATCCCACATTTTTTGTGCATGAGAGAACATTTTCTAACTTTTTTAATTACCAAAAATATCCATGAGATCCTCTCATATTAATTCTCAATAGATGCTTTAGTGCCACGGATTGCTATAGTGATTTCATTGTAACAGCTACAATGATTTCACTATAGCTGCTATAGTTAGTCACCGTGGTTACTATAAAGGTTTCACCACTTTTTTAAATACCAAAAATATCAATAACATCCTCCCATATTAATTCACAATAGATGCTTTAGTGCCACGGATTGCTATAGTGATTTCACTGTAGCAGCTACAATGATTTCACTATAGCTGCTATAGTTAGTCACCGTGGTTGCTATAAAGGTTTCGCCACTTTTTTAAATACCAAAAATATCCATGAGATCCTCCTATATTAATTCACGGATTGCTATAATGATTTCACTGTAGTAGCTACAATGATTTCACTGTAGCAGCTACAATGATCTCACTATAGCTGCTATAGTTAGTCATCGTGGTTGCTATAAAGGTTTTGCCACGACTGCTATAACGAAATCACTGTAGCACTGAGTACCATTTTAAATCATTATATCAACTACAGTAAAATCACTAGCTATACAACTATGATAGTTACTAATGAAAATAACATTTGTGCCACAAATTTTGTTTAAACTTAATGATGCTGAAATGTCATTCTATCTATTCGGTACCCCATTGGTTATCTTTAGTTTCATTTTCTGTATTTATTCACGGCTGAAATTTAATTTATGTAATTAATTTTCTTGCTGCAAATAAATTTAATTGTTAAAAAAATCATATTTATCTTTTACCACTTAGAGAAAGGATCGTATGTTGCATCCCTCCCTTGCCTACATCAATTATCGTGGTTGCTACAGAGATTTCGCCGTGGTTGCTACAGTGAAATCACTATAGCACGGAGTACCATTTTACATATTTGACTACCATTTTATATTACTGTTGTGAATTTAGTACCATTTGATATATCTGAGTACCATAGTGAAATGATTGTATAGAATTGAGTACCATTTTAAATCATTGTTGGGAGTTGAGTATCATTTTGTATATCTGAGTATCATTTCTATTTGCACCCATGGAATTAGTGTTGGTACCTGGATCTTTTAAAAAACAATTTTATACCCTGTTTATCCTCATCCCCAACCTCCAATCGATCGCAATTGTTACCACCCCCATCATCCTCTGCCTCGACCGCTGCCCCAACATCCTTTGTCGCTTCCTTTTTCGATGAAATCCCCCTCCTCCCTCTTCCTCTTTCTCCTCCTCCCTCCTTCCTTCTTTCCTCCTCCTCCTCCTCCTCCTCCTTCTTCATCCTCCATCCTCTCCATGCCGGAACTCTAATCCGATGGCCCTCCTCCTCTTCCCTCTTCCTTTCTCCTCCTCCTTCTTTCTCCATCTTCCTGCTTGAACTCTAATTCGTTGGCCAACTCGGAAGAAGGAGGAGGGCCAGCGGATTAGGGTTTCGACGTGGGGAGGATGGAGGAAGAAGAAAAAGGAGGCAAACAGAGGAGGGGAGGAGGAAGGCCAGTGGCATTGGGCTTCGATGCGGAAGGAGGAAGAAGAAGGGGGAAGGGGGAGGAGGAAGGAGGACGACATAGGTGGGCCAGGGTGGAAGGATGAGGAGGGGTTTACAGGGGGACATTTAGGGGTTTTTTAGGGTGTCGATGCTAGGAGTCCGAGATGGTTTGGGGGCCAAGACAAATCTGGATGCCAACACTAATTCCATGGGTGCAAATAGAGCATCCCTTAAAAATCACTATAGAGAATTGAGTCCCATTTGTATATTCTGATTATCATTTTTAATATGAAATGATACTCATTGTTACAGTGATTTCACTGCAGCAACCATGGCGTAATCTCTGTAGCAGCAACGACAAAATCATTGTAGCGGCCACAGTGAAATCATTGTAGCGACTACAGTGATTTCATTTTATGTCTTTAAACAATGGTTTCGGTAGAGATAGAGGGCGATTCTATAGAACGACAATTTTTATAAATTTTAATACTATCATGAACATATTAGTTCTTTTACTAGCCACCTGAGTCATTGCAATTAATATATTGAACCGCAATTAATACATTGAACCGAAGATAATATTATCTGGACTTGTTCTTAAATGAAATGAAATGGTTAAAATGGATTAAATGCTATCTACCCCCCACCACCACCACCACTTTTTATTTAAGAGGACACATCTTGGTTAGTGCAACACCCGTAAGTAAGAGAACACGGTTGAAAGTTTGCCAACTGCAAGAGCACAAAGTTATTTTTTTCTCGCCAAAGACCGAGCCTTGTTTCTATCAACAGGTGCACCACTTTTTATTCATTCGCCACACGGAGCACAGGATTAACTCCGGCAATCGCCCTCCAAGCTAATAAATAAATAAATAAAAATTCTGCAATCACCATAGGAGGGAAACATTGGGGGCAACCACTGGGCTACAACCAAAGTTGTTTATTCATTAACTCAAAACCCCAAATACATTACCAAGCTGATAGCCAGCACCAACCACCTCGTAAACTTGATAAGCATAACTGGGGTCACAAGTCTCGTACACCATACGCACCCGAGAAACAAAGACAGACAAACAGAGGATGGAACCAAAGCCGTAGCAGTAGAAAAAACGGAATACGATAGTTTCTCAGAGCGCCTTGAGGATCTCGTCAGCGCCTGACACAGTGAAGTCTCCGCCCTCCTCGACGTTTGCGACCTTGACCTTGAGGTCATCAACAAGGAGTGCGTACCTCCGGGAGCGGGTCCCGAGCCCTTTCTCGGCGAGATCCAGCTCGAGGCCAAGGGCATGGGTGTACGTCCCAGAGCCATCCGCCAGGAACTTAACGTGCTTGTTCTCGGGATATGACTTCGCCCATGCTTTCATCACGTAAGGATCGTTAACTGCACATGGTGTCAAATGAGCAGAGTTAAAATGGCAGACTGAGCTGCAATACATTTGCAGATTTCAGCCAAAGCAAAATCAATCACTAGAGTTCTCAGAGCATTATCATTCCTTTTGCCTGGATTTGCAATTCCCACTCAAATGCAGTTCAGCCAAAGCAAATGAATCACTAGAGTTCCTCAGCATTATCATTCCATTGCTAGGAATTGCAATTCTCACTCAAATGTACTTTACTGCTAGGGAATGCAAACTAGATTCCTAAGTAATTCAATTGAATATGTAAAGTTCGCAATTGTGTGTTTAGAAGGTAAACATATATTAAACAATAGGTTTAGTTCTAGCACAGATTCGAAGCATACAGTCTATAGTACCAACGAACAAGGCATGACAATCATACATGCCGACATGGTGATTACCTCAAGCCATGAGACTTGATCCATCAACAGCTCCCAGAGAAAGCCATCGACACGTTCCTGTATCCCTATCATATACCAACAGCTATGATACAGCTAAGCAATGCCATCTACCTTTAGATCGCTGGGTGGTTGATGGGGGGGGGGGGGGGGGGGGGGGGGGGGGGGCGGCGCAACTGTGCCTAACATAGCACAAGCAACCGACCAATCTGGTATTTCCAAAGAGCAAAATAATTGTCATGATTGCCCACACAAAAGGGGGAAATTCTTACATTCACCCACTTGAACCGTATGGGCTAGTTGGATCTATTTAATGTCCCCCCTTTTTCCATTTTGAACACGTCTCTACCGAGTGTCTACTCAATGGACTGGTTGCTTGCAATGGGTGCCATGCCTATTTCCATTATAGGGTCCAACTGAATAATTTCTTGCCTCTGGGACATACATCCATTTCGCCTTTAAAACATTTATGAGGTGAAACAATTGTCATAGGAAACAAAAGCATACAAAAAACAAATCTATCAAAAGAGAGGTTAAAGAAGCTTATCACCAAGATATCAAATAATTTACTATTCCAATGTTAGCAAGATGTGTATTATTGCACCCCCTCCTCTTCCTCTCTCCAGTACATGGATAATTAAATAATAGGACAATATCTACATGGGCTTGGGCCAACCTGGACTCTGAAACCAATCGTTGATAACCTCACTCCCCAAAACCCGGGTCGTAAGGGGGGTCCAATAAAGAATATATGAAGACACCATTTGCCCATCCCCAGCCGAAGTAGGACTAAATCCCAACAAAATTTAACATTTGTTGTTTGGTGGGTTGGTTAGCCACCATGTAATGGGTTTTATGGAGAAGTTTGGATGCATAGCCGAACAAACTCTAAAGCTAATTCAGCATGGCGTACAACCATGCAGTGATTCTTCTTAACCTCAATCAAACCAATAAAAAGATGCCACACCAACAAGAAAAAAGTGATTGCCCATGAACTCGTATAAAGATCAAAAGCCGAAGCATGACGAAAGAGTGGGTGATGTGGTTTTATTACTGGGTAGTGGAAAGTAAAACAGGAGTTAGCACCCACTTAGGCGGGTTACAACCGTATGAACCATCTTTCACAACTATAAAAAATGCTGAAGGCCTCGTAGCGTAGTATCCGTCCAAGAAATGAAGATACTTTCCTAGGTTCACCCCTGTTATCTTTGATGCAATTAATGTTATATAGGTTAAGGCAGTGCTCTATGACCATGTACAAATTTTTTTCCTTGGTAGCCCTCGTTAGAGAGTATTAAGTTATCCTTGTTGAGTCAGACAAAACCTTGCTATAAGTGATTTCTCTTCAAACAATTGTCTCCATACCTATCCATGTTGGTCAACCCGGATCGGCCGCTAGCGTTACAATTGGGAGGACATCCTTGTCACACCGCACAGCGGACATAATTTATTTCCTATAATTACTCTGGTTGCTTATCTATTAGTTGGTAGGAGTCAATGCTACTACCCTCTCACGACAATGAAGGGATTTTCTCCAAGAGGGAAAAGAGGAGGTCGCAACAAAATTTTGAAACGGCACATCCAAAGTGCACATCGGTTTTCATTGCGGCTTCATCCCACGACCTAATTGCTCTTATATGACACGACAATCGCTTGTTTCATTCATATAGTATGACACGAACTCAACGAAAAAAATCGTAGAACATAAGCCATTTATTTACCATGCAGCCATGTTTGTTGTCTCGCAAACAGGGAAGACGTTGAGGATCATAATGCCAGATCACAGGGCAGTTGGCTACTCACATCAAATACTAATGGGTAGGCACATTCGACCAGTTATAACCCAGAATCCTATCAGATGGGTTCGCAGTTAAGATTATACTGAACATCATATTCTCGATTCAGAGCCAAATGAAAACCAAGTCAAACTGTAGATGCAGGTGACAGATTCCACTCTTCTTTCATTATGATTATAAAGAAATAGATTCTTTTCCTCCCTTATATTTAACCAAATTGAAAACCCAACCGTGCTTAAATAAAGAAGGAAAAAGAAAAGGGTAAATTACACTTTGCCCCCCTCAAGTTTAACTCAAAAACACTTAACCCCCCCCTTAAGTTAAAAAACTAAATTTGCCCCCTTCAATTCATTTTTGATCAGATAAAAATTACAAAATGAGGAAATTAAGTAGTTTACAAAAGGGGTTATTGTGCTAACATTTCAACCTTTAGGGAGCGATTTAGAACAAAATAAACTACAGGGGGGTGAGAGTTTTTGAGCTAAACTTCAGGAGGACAAAGTGTAATTTACCCAAAAGAAAAACATGAGTGCCATGATGTAAAAAATCACATCTTATTTAATTAGGTTCATAGCATAAATCCCAAAAATTGTCGCCGAAGAAACAAGACAAATTAAGTTGGAATTAAAGAGCAGCTTAGATAAATTTTCAAAAAAGCGCAAAGAAAAATTAAGTTTGACTATCAAAAGCATATGAGAAATTTAAAAAAAAAACTGATTAGAAATATATACCGCTGATAAGAAGGATCTCTTCCACGCCTTTGGACTTCAGCTCCTCTGCACCCTGGATGAATCCCGGCACATGCTCCATGCTGCGTACAATCAAGCAACAAATCAACAAAAAATGGCAGAAATGCCTAGAAATTGACGGGCGATACATAGAGCTGCAGTAGATCTGTAAATTGTCAAACTATTGGGGGGGTTTTCACGAAATCACAAGGGTGGAGACACGGAAACAGACCCATTTAGACCGGGTTCTAAACGAATCGATGGAAAACCAAGGAAGGAATCACTGTGAGGGAGGGGGTACAACTTAGAACGGACCTGCAGGTGGGGGTGAACGCGCCGGGGACGCCGATGAAGACCACCTTCTTGCCGGCGGCGAGGGAGTGGATGGAGACCTCCTGCTTCTGGTCGTTCTCGTCGAACCACGCCAGCGTCCCCTCCGGCAGCGCATCTCCCGCCTTGATCGGAGCCATCCCTCTCTCGCTCGCTCGATCGATCGGACAACGGTTGACGAATGCTCCGGGAGCGCTGCGGGCCGCTGATGTGCGATTGGTGTTTTGGGGGGGAGGAGCGGATGGGGTTTTATAGGCAGGCCGGACTCGGGGTAGTTACGTCTTTTACTGAGAAAGGCCCGACCAATTCCCTTGTCCGATGCGAGCCATGCGGTACAGCAAGAGGGATCACAGCCGTCCGATTTGGGGTACCAGGACCGTTGTAGGAGACTGGTGAGGCGTGAAACCGGACGAAGAAGAGGGAAAGAAATGATGGCAGAAAACTCCGGAGCTTTGACCACAGCTAATTACAACTGGTCAGTGGCATTGCGCTAGGGCTGGTAATTTCGGACCCGACACGGCAGACCCGACCCGACCCGACACAAAGTTAGCGGGTCTGGTCAGGGCTAAAGGGTTCGGGTCTATTGGGTTAGGTCGGGTCGAGTCGGATTGGGTCGGATCGGGTCAACTGACTAAACCAGTTTGGTAAACAGGTCTAACGGGTCTTATCGGGTCTACCGTTTACAAACGGGTCGGGTACGAGTTTAGGATCTAGACACGATTAGTTAAACGGGTCGGGCTCGGGTGTAGGGGTTTTGGACACGACCCGAAACTAGACACGACACGAACCCGACCTGACACGACCCATTGCCACCCCTACATTGCGCTTAGGGCTGGCAATTCTGGACTCCACACAACAGACCCGACACAAAATTAGCGAGTTTGGGTTACATGGGTTTGGATCGTAAACGGGTCGATACAGTAGATCCGTTTAATAAATGGGTCGGGTCCGGATTTAGGTCTAGACACAGTAGACCCGAGACCTATTTAAAATTCAACGGGTCGGGTTGGGTCTACCCGTAATCCGATTCTGTAGTATATAGGATAATATTGTAGTATATGATACCGGCAGGTCTTGTCGGGTCAGGTCGGGTTAAGTTGGATCAGGTCGGATCAAGTCAATTGAGTAGACCCATGTGGTGAATAGGTCTAACAGGTAATTGTTAACTTTTTTATTAATTTTATTATTGTGTTTTAAAACCTTTTGTAACGGTATAGCCGTTGCACACATTCAAACCTTTGTGCAACGGCTATAACGGTCACATTCAAACCCATTATGGCTTGGATTTTAAAGCCCAAAATAATGGACAGCCATCACACCCCTTGGTGGGCTATAAAATGGGCCCATAACCCATGGCTAAAGACACACTTTGGATCATATTTTGCTCTTGAAACTCTGCTCTAAAAAATCTCCCTTTCCAATTTTCTTTAAGTTTTTTGCTGGGCTCCTAAAGGCGATAGTGCGGTGTTCGTGTGCCTTCTCCGAGGCGTGCCAACGAGAAGGAAAGATGGTCATCCGAGGGGTTCGTCGTATCTCTAGTTTTCCTTGCCACGAGACCCGCACGTGGGGACCAATTGGATTTCTAGGACAGCGCCAAGGCGTGCTTCGACCCCAGGCCATCCTCTTAACTCTTCTTCTTTCTGAATTGCTAGGATCTTAATAGTACTATTTGCTTATGTTTTAATTTAGCTATAATATTATTATATTCATACTCCGCTACAAAATTCTCTTTTTGGATCCTTCACTAGGATTCATTCGCAATATTATTGTCTCATATTTTCATCTTTTTTATTTGGCAATATTTGGAATATAAAGTTGTCATTCATCTCACATCTAATTAAAATAAATTAAGATTTGAAATATTTGTTTAGCAAGCAAATTATTTCCAACAATCTAGAAATTCAATTTTAGTTGTTAATTTGTTGGCTTAAAATAGTTTTAGAGTTTAAAATAATTAAATTTATTTTTTACAAATCTCTATATCTTGCAAATATTTAATTATTGGCATACCCATATTTAGTTTAATTTAACCTTTGATCTAATCTAAAGCATAAGTGTTAATATTTGCTTAGCATTAGATATTGCTAATAATATAATAGTATAGTTAGTTAAAATTGTATTGTTAGCATCTTGATTGATTAGAAATTGCTTGATCATTAGTATAATATAGATAAAACGACATTAATGTAAGTGAAAATTTGTTTTACTACACATAATTAAAATTTAATATTTTATATAAAAAAAAACTAATCAAACACATAATCTAAACAAAATCAAGACTCTAGTAGGGAGAGCTCGGCACATACATTCGTGTATGTGTGACTAGTCTGTTATCCCTATAATCTAGAGATTTTGATAATTAAAAAAAAAACCTTTAATTATTTTCTTTTATTTATACTTGGGTCTCTCACGAAGAAGTGACGTAAAGAATTCCGGTGAATCATCCTTAGTTAGACAATGTCTAGAAAAGCTTGTCAAAAAGGCATACGTGCCTAAGACGGACTGGTATTTAAGCGAGCCAAGTGCTCCACCACCCATCTAGAGTTGATATGGCTGTCATACTTTGGAGAACTTATTTGGACTTCTAAAGTCAAATCTAGCGATACTCAGGTCAACTATTATACAAAAGAAGATAAATTTGGTTCACGTAGAAAATAGTGCACAATATTGTTTTGATACAAAATTTGTTTTATTCCAGGCTTAACTCCCATACCCTGAAAATGACTTCCCCTAGAACTGAGTACCTTAGTGCGAAGCCTGAGAAATTCGATGGGGCTAATTTCAAGCGTTGGCAAAACCAGGTGAGATTCTGGTTGTCCTTGCTTGGACTTATGTCTGCAATAAGTGATAGCACCACCGAATCAGGAAATGAGTCCAACCCTATAGACAAACATGCCCAAACCAGTAGTGGATCATCTAACCCAGATGGCTCTGATTCTACTTCCACATCTAGGACGCCTGAGGAAATAGAATATATTTGTCGCCACCGTATCCTAGGATCCCTTTCCGATAGGTTATATGACATCTACTATACCTCAAAAGATGCCAATGAACTTTGGGATACCCTAAATTCTAAGTACGGCCTAGATGATGCTGGGATCAAACCCTACAAAGCAGCTGATTTCAACAAGTTTAAAATGAATGATTCTAAACCGATGAATGAACAAATTCACGAGTTTGAGAATCTAGTCCATTATCTCAAGGATAATGGATCAACCCTAGATGAAAACTTCCAGATAGCTTGCTTGATAGATAAACTTCCATCATCCTGGTCTGACTTTGCTAGAAAACTAAATCATTCCCAATGTGAACTATCTCTAACCCAAGTCTTCAATTCCATTAGGATAGAAGAACAACATAGACTTAGAGAAAAATCTCTTTCCGAGTCCAAACCTAAGGTAAACAATATAGAATCAAAACCAAAACACCATAAGAAAACCAAGTCCTTTTATCCCAAACCAAATAAACCATTCCACAAGAAGCCTTTCACCAAAAACCCCAAATTCGAGAAGAAGCTAGCAGAAGGAGTACGCTACTGCTACGTATGTGGTTGAACCAACCATATGATATCGAACTGCTTCTACAAGAAGACTGGACCTTCTGAATCTAGGAAGAACGGACCACAACCTCCTTCCCAAGTAAATATGGTCACCTCATCTGAGAATGCTTTCAGGTCAGTTGCCTCTATTCCAGAAGTTAACTTGACTTTGCAAGCACTTGACTGGTGGATTGATACCGGAGCTAACATCCATGTATGTTCTGATCGCTCTTGGTTCTCCACTTATCAGGTCTCAGGTGGAGGAGCTGTGACCATGAGAAATAATGCCGAAGCTCGTGTATTGGGAACGGGTCAAGTCAACTTGAAGCTTACATCGAACAAGATCATAACCCTACACGGAGTTCATCACGTTCCAGAGATTAGACGCAACCTTGTTAGCGGTTCTCTTCTAGTTCAAAACGGTTATAAACTCGTGTTTGAATCGAATAAAGTTGTAATCACAAAAGGAGTGTCTTTTATTGGAAAATGATTTATGAGTGATAGCTTATTTAAGCTAAAAGTTTGTATTCCTTTCGAAAATAATAAAAGTCTTTATGTACTAAATGTTAAATCTCCACCTATCTGGCATACTAGACTAGGTCATGTGAATTACAACTCCATCAAGAGACTGATGAATCTAAATCTAATACCTAAAGCAGATATCCAAAACCTCAATAAGTGTGAAACCTGTGTAGAAGCAAAACAAGCTAAGAAACCCTTTAGAATAATCGATAGAGATTCTAAAATCCTCGAATTAGTTCATAGTGATGTATGCGACTCAGGAAAGACTACTAGAGGAGGTAACAGATATTTCGCCACATTCATAGATGACCTATCAAAATACTGTTACCTATATCTCATAAAAACCAAAGATAAGGTACTAAGTAAATTTAAGCTCTATAAAGCTGAGGCTAAAAACCAAAGAGATAAGACCTTAAAAATACTTAGATCCGATCGAGGTGGAGAGTATACCTCTCATGAATTAACCGAGTTCTGTGAAAAACATGGTATAATTCATAAAGTCACAGCTCCCTATATCCCCCAATCCAACGGAGTAGCTGAACGTAAGAATAGAACCCTTATGGGCATGGTTAATGTCATGCTAATTAGCTCAGGAGTACCTAAAAATTTTGTGGGGAGAAGCACTAGTAACAGCCTGTTTCATACTTAACAGAATTCCCTCTAAAAAGAATAACCTCACCCCTTATGAAATGTGGAAGAATAGAAAACCCACTTTGGATTATCTTAAAGTGTGGGGGTGTTTGGCGAAAGTCAAGATCCCTGAAAATAAAAAGAAAAAGATCGGTCTAAAAACCATAGATGCCATTTTCATAGGCTATGCATTAGATAGCAACGCTAACCGATTTTGAGTTTTTAACTCTCAGATTAGTGAAATTACTAATAATACAATAATGGAAGCTAGAGATGCAACCTATTTTGAAGACATCTTTCCTTTTAGGACTAGAATTGGAACAGAACCTAGATCGAACGACACTGACATAACATCGTGCTCTAGAAACAAAAGACCAATTGAGGATAGCATTCCCACTGAACCTAGGAGAAGCTCTAGAGCTAGAACAGAAAAGATCTTCGATGACTTCTATGCTCTTCTAGTAGAAGATACACCAATCAACTACGCAGATGCAATGAAGTCATTCGATTCTCCTTTCTGGAAAGAAGCTATAAATAACGAGATGCAATCTATTGTCCAAAATCAAACTTGGGAATTAGTAAACCTACCTCCATGTTGTAAAACCATTGGATGTAAGTGGATCTTCAAGAAGAAACTTAGACCCGATGGATCGGTAGAGAAATTCAAGGCTAGGTTAGTAGCCAAAGGATTTACCCAAAAACCTGGAATAGACTACTTTGATGTGTATGCTCCTATAGCTAGGATCACTACCATTAGAGTCCTTATTGCATTAGCATCCATTAATAAGCTGGTAATTCACCAAATGGATGTAAAAACTGCTTTCTTAAATGGAGACTTAGATGAGAAAATCTATATAGATCAACCTGAGGGGTTTATAGTTTCAGGTCAAGAATCTAAGGTGTGTAAATTGATTAGAACTCTATATGGCCTAAAACAAGCACCCAAACAATGGCATAGGAAGTTTGATGAAGTCATCACATCCGACGGTTTTGAAATAAACAAAACCCATGAATATGTATACCATAAGGTTAGTAATAATGGCATCATCATTCTCTGTTTGTATGTGGATGATATCTTGATCTTTGGATCTAACATTCAAGCAGTAAATGAAGTAAAACATTTTCTGTCCCAAAATTTTGATATGAAGGATTTAGGTCAAGCAGATGTGATACTAAACACAAAAATCATTAGAAATGATGATAGTATCACACTGACTCAATCTCACTATACTGAGAAGATCCTTAGAAGATACTTTTACTTTGATTGTACTCTAGTATCCATCCCTTATGATCCTAATATTCACCTTAAGAAAAACACAGGTTTACCAGCGTTACAAAAAGAATATGCACAAATAATTGGATCGTTAGGATATTTAGCTAACTATACTAGACCCGATATAGCTTATACAGTAAGTCGTCTAAGTAGATACACACACAATCCAGATAAAAGTCATTGGAATGCCCTAGAAAGAGTAATGAAATATCTTTAGGGCACACTAACCTATGGCCTTAAATTTTGTGGTTATCCAGTCGTCTTAGAAGGTTATACTGATGCTAATTGGATCAGTGACAACCTGGATGTAAAATCTACAACCGATTTTGTCTTCCTATTAGGAGGTGCAGCTGTCTCTTGGAAGTCCACCAAGCAGACAGTAATGGCTAGGAGCACAATGAAATCTGAAATGAGAACCCTAGATACCACGAGTATAGAAACCGAGTGATTAAGAGACCTTATAGCTGATATACCCATAGGAGAGAAACCTATACCAGCTATATCTATTCATTGCGATTGTAAGTCAGCAATTGATAAATGCAAACAAGAAAATGCAAATGTAAAAATGAATCGACACTTAAAAGTGCGACATAAATCATTAAGGTATAAACTAAAATATCAAATAATTACCCTAAATTTTGTGAGGTCTGAGAAGAATATTGCTGATCAGCTCACAAAAGGGTTGTCTAGAACAGTGGTTCTAGAAGCGTCGTAGGGGATGGGATTAAGCCCATAAGAACGATCACCACGGTGGCAACATAACCTCACGGAGGTTCAATAGGTAGAAACAAGCCGTATTGGTGACTATGAGGAGCACTGGTTTTACCTACTCTCATCCCTATGGCGTCAGTGCTCATAAAAGCAAGGGTAGGATGAGTTCAAAACGCTTAAATGATTCCGAGATCCTTGAGACAGAGTGCCTCCTTGCTCTTACTCTTTGAGGAATCACCGATATGTGTGGTCGTGAGGCTGCGACTATGAGATTAGGGCTGATCTCGAATACACACATAAGATACCTGCGCAAGGCTGTTAATAGCGCTACCCGTTTAGAACATCAACATAGCCATACTGTGTGTGACACTTGTTAAAGTCTGAATCATGGTCCTAAGTTCAAAGACATAGTCTACTAAAGGTGCCACAGACCAAAACAATTTTCACTAAGTAAAGGTTCAAACCGAGAGGTACCTTTTCCGAACTCATAGTACAAGGAGACCAGCAAATTCTCTTATTTTAAATTTTTTAATATTTAATATTCTTAAAATATGTGGGGGATTGTTAACTTTTTTATTAATTTTATTATTGTGTTTTAAAACCTTTTATAACGGTATAGCCGTTGCACACATTCAAACCTTTGTGCAACGGCTATAATGGTCACATTCAAACCCATTATGGCTTGGATTTTAAAGCCCAAAATAATGGGCAGCCATCACACCCCTTGGTGGGCTATAAAATGGGCCCAAAACCCATGGCTAAAGACACACTTTGGATCATATTTTGCTCTTGAAACTCTGCTCCAAAAAATCTCCCTTTCCAATTTTCTTTAAGTTTTTTGCTGGGCTCCTAAAGACAATAGTGTGGTGTTCGTGTGCCTTCTCCGAGGCGTGCCAACGAGAAGGAAAGGTGGTCATCCGAGGGGTTCGTCGTATCTCTAGTCTTCCTTGCCACGAGACCCGCACGTGGGGGGCAATTGGATTTCTAGGACAGCGCCAAGGCGTGCTTCGACCCCAGGCCATCCTCTTAACTCTTCTTCTTTCTGAATTGCTAGGATCTTAATAGTACTATTTGCTTATGTTTTAATTTAGCTATAATATTATCATATTCATACTCCGCTACAAAATTCTCATTTTGGATCCTTCACTAGGATTCATTCGCAATTTTATTGTCTCATATTTTCATCTTTTTTATTTGGCAATATTTGGAATATAAAGTTGTCATCCATCTCACATCTAATTAAAATAAATTAAGATTTGAAATATTTGTTTAGCAAGCGAATTATTTTCAACAGTAATGTTATCAGACCCGGACCGGATGTTAACCAGGTCTAAGTCCCGGGTCATGGGTCTCTGGTTCAACCGTCAGGTCAATCGGTTGAACCGGTGATATATTAAAATTATATATATAATTACTATTATTGTTATTGTGTTGTGTCTGATGTGCATGTTGTTGTTTGTCTCCGGTGTGTGTTGTGTTGAGGTTAGAGTCGGTTTGGCAAGTTTAAATACTTTAATCAGATTTGATTTCTTAGCGTTCAATGTTATAATAATAAAGTTGTAGGGTGATTTGTGTAAGAGTTCCGGTTATGGGTTTCATCATCGTGTGGTCTCATGATCTCATCTGATGCACCGTATACGTTGTCGCTCTCACAGGATCACGAAGTCGCCCCCGCTTTTACGAACAACCGGGTTTTTAAACTGGCCGGGTCTCACAAGTCAGGAAAAATCTGGCCGGGTCAATCGGGTAACACTGGGTCACTAGTACTTCCGATCGGAATGACAAATCGGACCGGACGGGGGCCCAGTTCACCGGTCCGACCGTCCGGTCCGGTTCGGTCCGATTTTGATAACACTGCTAAGAGGTCTTATTGGATCCCCTAATAGAGGTCAATGTTTTACAAGTCGAACCGGAAGGCGAACCGAAAATGCCACTAATCTGGTCTAAACCGATTCAAGCCGCTGGCCTCTTTGAACTACATGGCAAATTCTCTTTTTTTTAATTAATTAGTACAAAATACATCAATGAAAAATGTGATAACTTGGTTTATAGATCCTGTACAAAGATTATCTAACCATGGATCATGTTTTCAAAACCCAACAAGACAATGGTAAGCAAGTGATGCAATGGGGAGGAGGTTGTGCTTCCCCCCCTCAAGTTACCCAGCAGTGCGTAGGAAAACTTCTGAGTAGGTCGGTGCACATTTAACCTTATTTTTAATAAAATTTTACAATGAATCGGTTTTTTCCAAAACGACACCTGCTCTGGTTCTGGTGCGCGGACGGTTGCACATCCGGCACCAAATCCATCTCCCTATTGTTACAAAGGCGTGTGCGCATAACCCCCCCCCACCCCCCCCCCCCCCCCCCCCCCCAAAAAAAAAAAAAAACAAAAAAAAAAAAACAGAGAGAGAGATGTTTACCTATAAAAATACTTGAAAGGGAAGAGAGAGGGGAGAATCGAGAGATTGTAATATGGCACCAAATGCCTCCATTTTACAAAAACTAGTACAACCCCTTGGCAAGGCCCACAAAACGGCCTGGGCAGTGAGCACTTCTTTCATTTGTTTTCTTTCAGATATTTGCGACGTGCATTGGGAGAAGCACCACACACCACATTTTCTTTCAGATATTTTCTTTCTTGCAGATATCTGAGTAGCGGAGTGCCACGTTAGGACCCCTGACTTATATTATAGTATAGATAATACAGGTAACCTATCCATGCAATGCACGGACGTATGGTTGTGATGCCACTCGAACGGATCACACATCCAACACTGAATCAAGCTCCCCATCGTAACACACACACACACACACACACACACACACACACACACACTCACTCACTCACTGAGAGAGAGAGAGAGAGAGAGAGAGAGAGAGAGAGAGAGAGAGAGAGAGAGAGAGAGAGAGAGAGAGAGAGAGAGAGAGAGAGAGAGAGAGAGAGAGAGATGTTTAATTATAAAAATAACTAAAAGGGAAGAGAGAGATGGGAGAGGGGGCGGGGAGGCTGCCACGTGGCACCAAAGGCCACCATTTTATAAGAGTAGTATATATTAATCTAGCCACCATTTTTTTTAAGATCAATAGGTGTCTAGAAACCTTTCGAGCAGACCAATCCTTCCGAAAATGGACACAGACCCACCAAAAGTGTCTCAACGGACTCCTAGGTAACTTGAGGAGGGGAGGAATCGAACGCACAACCTCCTCACCCAAGCATCAACCGCTTTGCCAACCCGTATCCCATGTGGGTCTCTTTACTCATTGATAATTGAACAACTTGATCACCTGCGGGCACTACCCCTCCAATGTCAATCGTGGAATCAAATGCTGATAAAATTTATTACAAAATGATAGGAAATTGTTTTTTTTAATATGATATACAAAGTGCCTAAATTTTGATACTATCAAATTTCAGTTTGCATCACTCTGCCTTTCAAAGAAGGTCAAAATCTGACATTCCGTTATTTTCAGACAATTTCACTGAAAAAAAAAATCATCTTTTTTAGTAAGATATTTCATCATTTTTAAGATCATTTTCTAAAAAAAATAAAATTTTCACCGACATTTGACTGAAATCTAAATAAACTTTATAGTTTTACCAACCAAATCGACATTTAAAACCTTAGTCTCAATTTCTTAGAGTCCATGTCAAATGACATCACAATTGCTCGAGAAGTTGGCGGTTGACTCATTTGTATTCCAGATTTATGTGAGCCTTTTGGATTTGGAATTCAATGACATCATAGGGTTAGTAACCGTATGCCTAAGATATGCCCGAATAACTCTAGAATTATTCACAAATGTTACGTACAATTCATGAATTCAAATGCTATTTATTTTATTTTATAAATAGATATTTGGTTATTCATTTATACAAAATTGTTAGTGTAATATAATATTTTTTTATGATTTATGTTTTCAAACTTTTTCCAAACTCATTCTAAACTTTTCATATTTTTTTCGAACTCCGAATTTTGCACCCTCGTCAAATTATTCCCTAACATTGAATTTGTTACTATGCATCATTGCCGTCCGATTGATGGCATGCATACCCAACAGGTGAATCGCACTCGACCCAATTGCACATTTCTACAAACGCTATGATACCATTTAGTCTCGAATTTGAGAGACTCAAATAAATCAGTAATACAAATGAGTTGATTCTTGTTCAGTCAAGCCGAATGCTCATCTGTCAGGTCCCTATCATCGGACAGTTGTGATACGATGGGGACCAGACCTCAAAGGACCTGTGACTCTAGAGTTGATTCCGCAACAGTCTATCATAATTATGGATATAATAGTGACGA
Organism: Chamaelirium japonicum; assembly: GCA_947650365.1. Taxonomy (NCBI): domain Eukaryota; kingdom Viridiplantae; phylum Streptophyta; class Magnoliopsida; order Liliales; family Melanthiaceae; genus Chamaelirium; species Chamaelirium japonicum. Next base: position 19,387,424 of record OX393559.1, on the reverse strand, counting down.
TTTCAATTTCCATTTTTTGTAAACAGTTTATACATAATATTTTAGTGATAGTATTATTGTATCCACTAAGAAAGACCTAATGTGTCGAAGCCTTGTGCTCGTGGACATTTTCATTCGTCCATTTACCTCTATATAAAGAAAAAATTGTCCAACAAAAAAAGAATCTAAATTGAATTTACTTTTTTGTTGAGTGAGAAAACTTCATTTTTCAGTGGTGCAGGCTGAATTTATTTCTCTTAACCTCAATTGCGACATAAATTGATAGGGAAACTCAACTCATCGATAAATCCAGCCAACTTGACCATGTGTCAAAATTGAGCAATGATATTCAGCCTGAAGGTTTTGCCGATTCCGCTCAGCCCGATTGATGTGGCAGTGTGCAACTAGTGGTGTAAAATACTTAAATATTGCTAGTGGGTTTCAGCCACCAGTTGCACGCTTCCATGTCTATCGGGCCGGTGAAATCGGGAAAACCTTCAGGCTAAATAGCATTTCTTGTCAAAATTAGGACTATAAGGATTGCGATAAAGATTACCATTATATATAATTTATAAGAAATAACTTAGTAAATTTATTATTGTATGGACTAAGAAAGACATCTAAAACCTTATTCTCGTGGGAAATTGAATATAATTCAAACTTTGGACTTTATTCATTTTTAGAAAAGTAGTACATATTTGTACTGTTCAGATTGATTAACATTTTTATAGTGAAGTCTATCTAGTTATATACATGTAGGTATTTATAGACTTGGAGCGATGTTTCTAAATGATATGGTAGCACACTTAGCAAAACCTGACCTCACCCACTACCTAGCATGCTTAAATTGATCCTAACTAAACTCGTTTGTAAACAGGTACGGTTAGGGTTCAGTAATAGTTGACCCCCCAAAATTTGGGTCGACCCACAAACCTACCGCTGAATAGGCGGGTTTAAGAGAGAGCTGGAGGGAGAGCAAAAGTCATGGGGTCGATCATCACTCTCCTGTTTCCTGCCATGATTGGCCCTATATGATCTTCGATGCGCGCGTTGTCTGATCTTCACATGATGCTTGATCCTCAACACACAACATCAAGAAAAACGAACCCTAACAAATCTTCTAAATAGTAACCTCCTCACTTTTTTTGCTTGAAAATCAGACATTGCCCAGAGAATTAACAACTCCAACATCTTATTCCCGACGGCCTTAAACATCATTCTCATCCTCATCCACTGCAACTGTGACGACCAAGATCCAATAGCCAAGAGCCAAGACTCCTGAGGCGGGAATGCCAAGATGGATGAGGTGAGGTGAGGTGTACAAGGCCATGAGTTAGCCCCACATCGTCAAGAGAGAAGGAGATCCTGAGCTACTTATATAATTTTCCCTCCTAAACATAGAAGACGCGTTTTAAAATCATGCGCCGTTACGAAATTCGAAAGAACTCCGTAGTTAAGCGTGCTCGGGCGAGAGTAATACCAGGATGGGTGACCCCTGGGAAGTTCTTGTGCGAGCACGGGCAAAGCGAATAATATCTTGTATGTTTGGGGCGGATGTTACAAAATGGTATCAGAACCGGTTCTCCTCGGGATGGGGGGTATAACCCTATACGAGGACGTGTAGCCCTGAGGGGGGTGGATTGTGACGACCAAGATCCAATAGGCCAATAGCCAAGAGCCAAGACTCCTGAGGCTGGGATGCCAATATGGATGAGGTGAGGTGAGATGAGGTGGATAAGGCCACGAGTTAGCCCCACATCACCTGGAGAGAAGGAGATCATGAGTTACTTATATAATCTCCCCTTCCAAACATAGTAGACGTGTTTTAAAACCGTGCGTCGCTATGGAATTCGTAAGAACTCCGTAGTTAAGCGTGCTCGGGCGAGAATAGTACCAGGATGGGTGACCCCCTGGGAAGTTCTCGTGCGGGCACGGGCAAAGCGTACAAAATCTTGTGTGTTTATGGCGGATGTTACAAAATTCTGTAGCGGCGCACGGTTTTAAAACGCGTCTTCTATGTTTGGGAGGGAAAATTATATAAGTAGCTCAGGATCTCCTTCTTTCCAGGCAATGTGGGGCTAACTCGTGGCCTTGTACATCTCACCTCACCTCACCTCATCCATCTTGGCATCCCAGCCTCAGGAGTCTTGGCTCTTGGCTCTTGGCCTATTGGATTTTGGTCGTCACAGCAACTTCTCTTCTGATACTTCTGTTTGCTCTTCCACAAAACTATATATTAAGTAATATTGTATGAAATACTAAACTATATTAGGTCATGTAATATTAGACTAATAGGGTTAGATGAGTTAGGGTTAGGATTAACCTTCAAAGGATTATGATTTATATAATTGACATGTTTAATAAAGGGCTTAGGGTTAGGGTTGAGCAACATCCTAACCCATTAACCTACCAACCCTAACCCTAACCTGATTACCAGCTCTAGGCTGTCCATTGACAATCCATTCTTCTTTGTTCATATATCGTTTTTTTTAATATTTTTTCTCCAATATGGTATCAGAGCTCTAGATTCGGGAAGGAAGGCGGGTCAAAAGTGGGTGATAGAAGAAGCATGAAGGAACAGGTACTTTTGGGGATTCATCAAGCAGTATGAGCTGTATGAATATGGAAAATGGATCTCACTTGATTATTCCCATTTTTAATAAAAATAATATCAATTTCTTATATAAAGATGAAAATCTTGTTTATTTCTTTTGATCTATGGGATTTGGTTGAAAGAGGGTATGAAGATCTTGCTGAGCAAGAAAAACTAGCAGTCATTCAACGCAATGAATTGAAAGAAAAAACAAAGAAAGATACAAATGCCATTTGTTTAATCCAATAAGGCTTGGATGATATGATAATCCCTAGGTTTATGGTTACACCACTTTCAAAGAAGCATGAGATGTGTTGATATGATCAAGGTACGTCCAAAATATTAAAGTCTAGTTATAAACTCGTTATAGTTTTGGAATTTTATATATGAAAACTTCTAAGAAAATCTAAGAAATTAGTTCAAGAGTCAGTTAAGTTGTTAATCAAATTAGGGCATATGCAAAGGAACTAATTAAGTGATCAAAATTGTTGAGAAAGTTTTGCAGTCTCCTTCCAAAATATGATCATGTAGTTGCTTCAATAGAAGAGTCGAATGATTAAATAATATATAATGTGAATGAGCATAAACGTACTAATTGGTTCTTTGCAAGCACACAAGCAAAGCTTGAACAGGGCTATAAAAAATTCATCAAAGCAGGCATCTCAATCAAAAGTGGAGTGAAAGAAGGTATCAGATTCTCAAGAAAGAGCCTAATGAGAATCGATATACTAATAATAGAGGTAACTCTTTCGGTCTTGCAAATTCTATCATTGCAATAAAGTTCAGTTTGGCACAAAAATAAAAACATGTAAGTACTACAATATTCAGGTTATAAAAAATTACATTCATGGCCTCAAAGGGTGAGGAATGTAATTGTATTGAAACTTTAATTTTCTTCTCTACCAATAATGAGACCATAGAGAATATCTGGTATATGGATAATGGTTGTAGTAATTAACCACATGACCGGAGACAAAAAAATTTATTTGTGGGGATAAATTAATATGTGAGATCTTAGGTAAATTAAAATATAATCGAACTATGTTGATGTGTATGAAAAAGATATTGTGGCCGTGCAAAATATATTCGATATAAACTAATTCAGAATTTGATGTATTTTCATGGATTAATACATAATATTCTTAGTTTATGTCAGATCATAGAAAAAGGGTATTCCCTTTGAATATTTCTGATGGAGAGAAGTGTGTTCATTAACAAAAGGAGCTTGAAGCTACTAACTTCAATGAAGATGACAAGAAAATTTATTCCCTTTGAATGTTTCTGAACTTACCACAAATTGCAACAGTCCTTTTTAAGGGTTTCATTTTAGGATAGCTTTCGACAATCTTTTCATCTAAGTCCAGGTCCATATTTCAGCATATTAGTTGCAACAGCTCCTTTGGTTAATACAAGACTAATATAGCCATGGCTAAGTTGCCAAATTTACCAAACTACAATTGTCTATATAGCTTCACCCGATCTCTACGAAACATACAATTTCGAGACCTAGTGTGGGACCACTATAGTTGTTACAGTGATTTCACTAGAGCATATACAGCGAAATCATTGTAACACTATGGTGGTTTCACTGTAGCAACTATAGTAAAATCACAGTAGCGCTATAGTGAAATCATTGTAGCAGTTACAGTGAAATCACTATAGCACTATAGTGATTCCGTCGTGGCTGCTAAAAAACATGTTATAGTAAAATCACTATAGCAATAGTACTTAATTTGTAGCAATAGTACTCATTCAATTTAATATCATTGGCATATATTTGAGTATCTTTGCTACAGTGAAATCACTATTGCTGCTATAATGGATTTTTCGAGACTGCTAAAAGCACTTTGAGTCAGTAAAATCACTATAGTACTCAATTTTAGTCACAATAATACTTAATTAAACTGAATATTATTTGAATAGAATGGAGTACTTTGCTAAAGTGATTCGCTGTAGGGAAGCCTTTTTAGCCCGCACAATAAATTTTACTGTATTAGTCATAATAAAATCACTGTAGCAATCCATGCATGATAGTCATATACAAAATACTACTCAATTCAACTAAGTATTATTTTGTATAAAATTGAGTACTTTGCTATAGTGATTTTACTGTAGAAATATCTTTATAGCATCCATGATGAAATCACTGGTTGATGCAATGATTTTACTATAGCAACTATAATGAAATCACTATAACAGCTACAATGAATCACTATAGCAATCCGTTCCACTATTTTCGTAAAAATATATATATATATATATATCATTTACCATTATTTAATGTGGGACGATACCATGGGTATTTATGGTATTTTAAAAAAATATGTTATCCAAAACGGTTAAGATCAAATTAATTGCAATCAAAACTATGAATAGAGGATCAGGCTTTATACAATAATCATATCGGTGGACTTATTGTAAATAGGAATTTAAAATAGTACAAAATGTAATGCACGTTTGTTTTTCTGACCTAACACTAATTTTTCTTAAAAAAATTTAGTACAGATTGAATAAAATGATATTCAAATTTTGTGAGATTATCTGCTCTAAATATGACAAAAAAAATATTCTCAGCCTCTCAACAAAGTAGAAGATTATAAGATTAAGAAAAAAGATCGCGACAAATAAAACTACGAGTTGCTCAAAATCAAAATCGATGTTGGTTGCAAAATCTAGAAGAAGCTCAATGACATCAAGTAAGAAGAGCTTAATTGAAGAATCAAGTCCTCCACATGATGATAAAGCTCATAAAAGTTTATTAGCAAAGTTTTTACACAAAAGTCTCATCTGAATAAAAATTTAAGAAAATTCACGACGATTATGTGACTCCAACAAGGAGTTTTAAATAAGGGTTGTGTATTCAAATTTTGACTTTATCAAATTGTTTGAAAAGTACGTAGTTTAGATTTGAATCATTCATGTTAACATTTGTGTAGTGGACTCTATCGAGTCTATTAGAGTCTATCATGAACTGTGCATATAGCTCTTTATATAGACATGGAGCATTTTTTTAAAATGATACAACACCACTGTCACCACATCAATAAAAATAGTTAATCTAGTTGTTCATTCTTCCTTGTTCATTTACCTTTCTTTTCTTAATTTTATCTCCAATATGCTAATTAGCTTTTGAATGGGATATAGCCGGATGATATAGCTGAAAGTAGTTATGGATGAGATTTTATATCGCAATGATTTGTTTGTGACGTAAGAAGGTACTAAATCCAAGTCACAAAACATGTCAAAGGATGGATAGAGGAACTAAGCTACAAGGCTTTGGAAAATTCAACAACGATAGAAAATAATATTTTTTTACCATTTGTATAAGAAATTTTTGCACAATTCAACAGGAATAGGATAAAATATATTTCTTACCAATTTGTATAAGAAAATTCCGATAGGATTATGTTGTTTGCGCATGCGAATCCAGACCATTGATGTCATGTTCGCGGTATTATGAAATTTAATAAAAATAGCAGCTATGTTGCCTTCCCCCCGTTTTGATCTCCGGACCTGTTGGGAGAGTTTCTTTAGAAGGAAGAGAAGGTTAGCCTAGGCCAAAATGGTCTTCTCATTGTTGGTGACTGATTGCTTGTATCTTCTTTAGCTGCTCGGCTTCTAGTAGATTTGGTCGTCGATGCCCATGTTTTTTTTTTTCGATTTGGGTTTTTCACGTAAATCACTCTCACGTTTGTAGCGTGTTTTCTCTCTCTTTTCTTTGCTTTATGTTATTCGTGAATCTGTGATTATTTTTTATTCGTATTTCATCGTATTTGATCGAAACCTAACATTTGAGAAGCATAATAGGCCTCCAAAAAATTAAAACAATACAGAATAGAATTAAGCAAATACATGAGCATGCACATCAAAGGAACATAGAGAGTTCCATGGACCTGGACGTGGTCTGCAGCTCTTCTCTCTGCTTCTTCTTCTTCTTCCCCGCCGTCGCCGCTGCCTCCTCCGAATCCCCGTTCCTCCCCTCCTCCCCATAAGCCCAGCTACAAACAAGGAAGTAGACAAAATTCACAGCACCCATCAGCGTAAGCAGCCAATAGTAGTCGTCATAGTGACCCCTGTTCAGGTTGCTCGACACCCAGCTCACCCCTCCGTCACCCCCACTGACCACACCCACCACCTCTATGATGAAGCTCCCCACCAAATTCCCAACCCCCATCCCCAGCGCGAAGAGCGCCACCCCGACGCTCGCCATGCTCTTCGGCAGGTCAGAGTAGTAGAACTCGATCTGCCCGATGATGTTGAAGGCCTCTGCCAGCCCCGTCAGGCAATGCTGCGGCACGAGCCACATCGCCGACATCCCCACCACCCCTTCCGCGCCGTCCACCAGCCACCGGTCTATTTGGTTCGTTTGGATCGGGTATTTTTGACCGTTCAATTTGGTTCGGTTCCAAAAAAAAAACCCGCTATGGTCGGTTCGGTTTTGGATTATGAGTTTTTTAACCCGAACCAACCCAACCCGAACCATTGGTACTATAACCTTAGTAGTTACTACTATACAGTGTACAGTCTCACTAATATTGTACATTACATGGTGGTGACCCCAATTACCACCATTCGGTGCATTCAAAACTTTCAAGTATTCAACGGTGTGATGAAACTGAAACGTGAAGGGGTTACCCACATAATTAATAGCATCCCCAAATTCCAACTTATGAAATATCTCAAAGTGAAAAATTAAGCGTGTTACTAGTAATTCTATAGGAGCAAATAGCAGCACCCAAAGTTAAAGGCTTTAAAATAAAATCTGAACCAACTTAGTGGCTCAACCATTCACGTCTCATGGTATGATGACGAGCGATTTGAAAGACCTGCAGAACCGAACCGAACCAAACCGAACTTTTCCGGTTTGGTTTGGTTCGGTTTTTACCAAGGAATGGTTTGGTTCGGTTCCATTTTCTAGAGAACCGATCAAGTTCGGTTCGGTTCCAAATTTATCAAAAAACTGAACCAACCCGAACCATAAACACCCCTATCACGAAATGCCGACCGAAAGGACTATTATTTGATCGAAACCTGACATTCCCTCTTTTTCCTCAATTATTTTACAAAATAAAATGGGTTAATGTGTGAGAAATCCCTGACAACAGATCCATTCCATGAACATGATCCGTTGAAGTTTCTTTTAGTCTAAGGTCCCTGTCTTTTTAATAAACCCAAAATCATCATTTTTCTGTTCTCTTCTTCCATCTCTCACAATACGCAACCACCACCGGTGAGAAGGAAAGAGGTGGGGCTTCGGCTGGTGCATCGCACCCCACCCCGACGGTAGCCATAGCCGGTGTGGAGGTAGGAGGTGGGGCTCTGGATGGTGCATCACACCCCACGTACGTACCACGATGGCAACCACCGCCAACTGGTGCATTGCACCGGTACCTAACCCGACGGCAACCACCACCGGTCAGAAGGGAGGAGGTAGAGTCCGATGGCGGTGAGCAAATATGGTCAGCTCAGTGTTCACTGATTCGGTGACTTTGCAAAGAAAATTAAAAACACAGTAAATGATATTTTTATCTACATGATCGTCCTTTGCTTAATTGGTCTCTTTGTCAAGGACAGCTCACTAAGTCCCCCCACAACCCCCCCCCCCCCCCCCCAAAAAAAAAAAAAAAATTCAATTTCTTAGTAAAATATTTTATCTGTTTTTAGCGAAACTTTTTCTTGTCTTTCTCTATTCTGATTTTTCTTTTGATAACATAATAATATTTGACCGACATTTAACTGAAATCGTCCAAAACTTGATATATTTCAACAAATTTTCACCGAAATCTATTTTTAAAATATAGAATTTTCATCGGTATTTGATCGATAACTGACAATTTTTTTTTTTTATTCGACCAAAATGGACAACAAAAATTAAAGTTTAAAACCTCGGTTGTTAAACTAGTACTGATTATGATCTTAGTACCTCAATTTATCAGTGGGAACCGTGAGCTTTGAGCCGTTCTTGTGGTGATACCACCGGCGGTCATCGGCGGCAGGGCAAGATGGCGGTTTCTGATGCTTGCAACCACCACCTGCGCAAGCCCAGCTAAAATGCTCCTATTGCCTTCCACCTTGATGTAAAGAGGAGAGCCGAGCAAGAACATGACTGCAGACAACACCATTAGGACCACCGGGACGCCGAAACTGACATTAAATCCCAGCTTATTTTGTATGTACACGATGACGGTCACCGCAACGACGATGGAGATCCCGACCCATGCGTAGTAGAAGCTGAAGAAGGTCTGCAAGACCCTCTCGTTGCTGGGGTCGTTCTTCCGGTGCAACTGGTCCGCGCCAAAGGCCAGGGAGCACGGCCTAATCTCGCCAGCTCCGATGGACATGACCGCGAAGGCGGAGAAGAGGAGCGCGAGCTGGGATGGAGTCGCGCCTTTGCAGTTGCCGAGGGAAAGGTCTCAATCGGGGGGCTTATATTTTAAATCTCGATAAACGCCGTCAGCCATAGAAGAACCATCCCCTTCAACAACATCACTAGACATAAGTATATAACTAAAAACTGCCATTGTTGGTCCCAAGTGCGGATGAAAAAGGCTGAGGGTTGATGTTAGGTTGAAAGCCAGTCGTAGAAAACCAAATCAAACTACGAAATGGAAGATGGGACATGGCCTGATGGCTATGGTTATACTAACAATGAGCATCATTAGGTTAAGAAACGATCCATCCGTGCTTACAATTAGGCTCACCACCGATCCTAACGCAATCACCCTGAATCGACCCAAATAAGAATCGGACAGCAAAGCCCCGAAAATCGGAACGAAATTCGACACCGCTGCCCCCGTCGCTGGCTGCATGTGATACTCCTTGGTGAGGTAGATGATCATGTTCACCATCAATCCTGTGCTCGCAACCTTCTCGAAGATTTCGTTCGCTGAAGATCAACATTAACATCTGAGATCGTTATCATCATCGAATAAATCACTTAGCTAATCACAAAGAGAGCAACCCAAATACGTTCGAGTACGAAATGACTTAAACGATCGTACATTAGCTCTCTCTTTTTTGATCATCGACTGACTCATCATCCATCACTCTTTCCTTGATTGTACCTGATTACTACATTCATCAGGAGCCACATCGGAGGTCGGAGCAATGGCTTTGGCGGTGTCACCATACTATTAGCTCATACATTGGCTCAGGGACCAAGTTGGGCAACCTATATAACTCTCAACCAAACAAATACTTAGGGTGTGTTTGGCATTGGTTTTGGAGGCCTAGTTTTGCGTCAAAACTAGTTCCGTTTGCCAAACTGGTTTTGGTATAAGATTTTAGTGCGTTTGGGATTCGATTAGAAAATTGGTTTTCCAAAACCAAAACCAGAAAATCATCAAAATCCAAAAGCAGAAATTTTCTGCTTTTGGGTTTTTCTTTTAGGTTCTTGAGGCAAGAACGCAAAACAATAATTAAAAGAAATTATTGTAAATAACATATATGTTGCAGAGAGAAACTATTGTAAAGAGAAAAAATTAAAACCGAGAGAATATATACATATCATGTTGTAGAGAGAGAAAATTATTATAGAGAGAATACATTAGAGAAAATATATGATAGATATAAAAATATTATAGAGAGAAAATTCTAAAGAGAAGAACATAGATAGAGAGTATTAAATAAATAAATATATAGTGAGAGAAAATATTGAAGATAAAAAATATTATAGAGAGAAAATATTGTAGAGAGAAAATATTATAGAAAAAAAAAATATTATAGAGAGAAAATATTATATAAAAAGAATATTTTAGAGAGATAAAATATTATAGAAATATAATATTTTAGAGAAAGAATATGTTTTTTTTTTTTTTTGAGAACCCCTCCTGCGGGAGGGAGGGTTTGGCGGACCCCAACCAGAACCAATTAAAACTCAAGATAGAATGCTGTTACAAAATAAGGAGGCTTCCTCCCCTAACTTGTCACGCCAAGGAATAATCCAAGTCCTGAAAAGAGAAGCAACCGACCTACGTAGATTCCCCTGCCCGGCCGAAGTAGCATTGAAGATCTGATTATTCCTCTCAAGCAAGATCACCTACACGATTGCCATGACCAACACATCCCAAGGTTTTCTGATTCCCAGCGGGACTCTCCTCCTCCTCCAGGATCTCCAAAGACCTCGAAGAGAAAGCGGGTGCGAGGAAATACCGGCCTTGCCTTCGAAATGATCCCACAGCTGCCGAGCGAAGGGGCACCCAAGTAACAGATGTGATGAGGTCTCCTCCTCCGTGTTGCAGAAGGTGCAGAGAGCGTCCGAAGCTTGGGGGTGGTGCCTCCGCAACAAGTTCGCCTTAGTAAGAATCTTGTTCCTCGAGGCCATCAGAGAGAAAATCTGAACCTTCGAAGGCGCCTTCGTCCTCCAAATAGCCTTCGATGGTCGGTGACTCTGCACTCGAGGTAGGAGATGCTCGTAGAAGGATCTCACAGAGAATAGCCCGGAGGATGAGTAGTTCCACCGAACCGTGTCCCGCTCGGATCTGAAGGAAGCCGCCTGCAAAATCACATAAAGATCCTGCAGCTCCCGCCGACTGTCCCGATCTAAAGGAGCGCGGAGTTTAATAATCCAAACGATAGAACCCAGCCTCCTGCTCGCCTGGGATCGGACCGAAGCTCCCTTGTTCCGAGCCAAAGAGAAGAGGGACGGGAAGAGATGCTCCAAAGGCCTATCGCCGAGCCAAGTGTCCCGCCAGAATCTGATGGCCCTCCCGTCACCTAAGGAGAGAGTGGTCGCCTCCCTGTAGAGGTCCTTGACCTTGAGGACGCCTCGCCAAAAATGCGAAATTTTACCAGAGACTCTACTCCGCGCGTGCAGTGGGGAGAATCTCCTGAAATATCGAGACAGAATAACTTCCCTCCATGAACCATCCGAACCTTGCTGCAAACGCCACCACCACTTCCCCAGCATCGAGATATTGAACCGGCGCAGATCTAGGACACCCAAACCACCCAACTTCTTTGGGAGACAGACCTGGTCCCAACGCATGAGGTTGTACCCTCCTGTAGAAGAACCCGCACTATGCCACAGGAAGGAGCGTCGGATCTTGTCGATCCTATCAATCACTCAAGTTGGCAGAAAATAGAAGGACAGGTAGTAAGATGGGATCGACGAAAGAACTGAATTTACCAGAACTAGTCGACCACCAGAGGACAAAAATCTGCCCTTCCAACCCTCCAAACGCCTTTCTATCTTCAGAATCAGCTGCTCCCAGTCCTCTCGCCTGAGAGCCCTGTCGCTGATAGGAAGACCCAAATACTTCATCGGCAAGGTACCTTCTCTGCAATTCAGTAACCTGGCCAAACCACCACCGGCTTCCCCTGAACCGATGTAATACAGGCTGCTCTTCTGGAAGTTGATCTTCAGCCCTGAAGTCAATTCCAGCCCGTAAAGAAGGATCTTCAGGGAGACCATCTGAAAAGGACACGCTCTGGCGAAGAGTAACAAATCGTCCGCATAATGCAAATTAGAAGTAATCCAACCATGCCCGCCCACTCCCTTCACCAGACCTTCAGAGTTTGCCTTGCGAACCGCAGCATCGAAGGCGTCAACCACCAAGATAAACCGATAAGGGGATAGTGGGCATCCCGGCTTCAGACCCTTGTACACCTTGAAGTCCCGGCCCTGCTCCCCATTAATAAGGCAAGAAAGCTTAGAAGAGACCAAAATCTCTCTGATCCAGGACACCCACTTAGCAGAAAAACCCTTGGCTTCCAGAAGCCTAAGGAGGAAGTCCCACCGAATCTGATCGAAGGCCCGCTCGAAGTCGATCTTGAGCAGTACCCCTTCCTCTCCAGATTCTCGCAGGTGGAAGATGGTCTCGTGGGCTGCCGCTACACTGTCGAGGATCAGGCGCCCTTTAATGAAGGCCGTCTGGGAGGGGTAGACCAGCAGTGAGATGTTGTCGGCCAGCCTATTAGCTAGAATCTTCGCGACGATCTTGTAGAGGCAGTTCGACAAAGAGATCGGTCTGAAGTCTCGAAAGGTCTCTGCAGCAGATTTCTTAGGAAGTAGGATAATCCAAGAGCGATTTAGGTAATGGAGACGCACCTTGCCCAAAAAGAAATCACTCAGGAAACGGCAAAGGTCACACTTCAAGATGTCCCAATACTTCTGGTAGAACGCCATAGGGAATCCATCCGGCCCCGGCGCACCATCGCCCTTAGACTGGAAGACCGCTCTGCGGAAATCCTCTTCAGTAAACTCCGAATCAAAGCTATTGCCGTCCGGTAGTCTCCGAAAATCAACGCCGGCCCAATCGAAAGAGACTCCAGACGTCGCACCATCCTCACGAAAGGAGCTCTTGAAGAAAGAGGTAGCCGCAGCCAGGATATCAGAGGTCGAAGTCAGCGATTGCTCCTCATGCCAAAGCGTGGTGAGGAAATTCCTCCTCCTTCTAGCATTCGCCACTCTATGAAAATAAGAAGTATTGGCATCTCCCTGCTTGATCCACTGTTCCTTCGAACGTTGCCGCCACATCACGTCCTCTCTCCGCAGAAGGGTTACAAGGCTCTCATTCAGCTCTATCAACCGCTCCTTCTCCGTAGCTGAAAGATCGAAAGATTCCCCCTTCACTTCAAGAGAATGAAGAAAGAATATGTTATAGAGAGTAGTTTAGATAGAAAACATTGTAGAGAGAGAAAAAAAACATAAAGAGGAGAAAATATTAATAATAGAGAGAGAAAATATAATAGAAATAGAATATTTTAGAGAGAGAATATTATAAAAAGAGAATATTTTAGAGAGAGATGTTATAAAGCGAAAACTTTGTAGAAATAGGATATTTTAGAAAGAGAAAATATTGTAGAAAGAGAATATTTTAGAGAGAGAAAATATTATAGAGAGAATATTTTAGAAAGAAAAAATATTATAGAGAGAAAATATTGTAGAAAGAGAATATTTTATAGAGATAAAATATTATAGAAAGAAAATATTTTAGAGAGAGAATATATTATAGAGTAAAATTTAGAAAAAAATATTATAGAGAGAAAATAACATAAAGGGGAGAAAAATATAAATTATAGAGAGAGAAGATATCATAGAGAGAGAAAATGTTCAAGAGAGAATATTATAGAAAGAATATTTTAGAGAGAGAAAATACTATACAAAGAGAATATTTTAGAGAGAGAAATACTGTAAAGAGAAAACATTATAGAATATGATATTTTAGAGAGAACAATTTATAGAAAGAGAATATTTTAGAGAGAGAATATTACAGAGAGAGAATATTTTAGAAAGAGAAAATATTGTAGTGAGAGAAAATGACATAAAGAGGAAAAAATATTATACAGAGGAAATATCAAAGAGAAATAATAATAAAAAAAAAATATATTGTTGAAAGATATCGAAGATATTGCAGATAGAAAAAATGTTATAGAAAGATAATATTTTATAAAGAGAAAATATTGTAAAAAAAAATGATCTAGAAAGAGAATATTATAGAGAGAGAAAAAATATTATACCAAAAAAATATTTTAGAGAGAAAATATTGTAAAGACAAAATATTTTAAAGAGTAAATATTTAAAAGAGAAACTGAATGAGAGAAAATATTATAGAGAAAAAATATCATAGAGAGAAAAAATGGGGTAGAGAGAGAAAATATTAGAGAAAGTGTTATTGAGAGAATATTTTTAGAGAGAGAAAATCTTGTAGCAAGAGAATATTTTAGAGAGAGAAAATATTATAGAATAAATATATTATAGAGAGAATATACTATAGAAAAAGAATGTGATGGATAGAGTATGTTATATAGATAATGCTTTACAAATAGAATATTAAAAAATAGAGAAAATAACTGCAAAACTTGTTTTAGGCTCAAAACTGATTTTATTGCCAAATGCTTAAATATTGATAATTCTAGAACTGGTTTTCGATAAACTAAAACTGGTTTTGCACAAAACTGGTTCTTGGTATTCCAAAATCAAAACCTAAAATTTTAAAACCAATGCCAAACGCACCCTTACTAAAAGTTGACCAAATTATCTAAAAAAACTTCATACATGATATAATTAAGAGGTTGAAGCCATGTGAATTAGGAATTTGATCATCACCCATGATAAAAGGGAGGGTCTTGAGACCACCCTTCTGAGCATCAGAGGATCCCATCTTCTCTCCCCCCATACTACTCCCGACGGCATAAAAGATGAACAACAAAATGTGTTTAGAGGAGAAGAGGAGGAGGATTAATGCCGTTAACCCCGGTTTTAATAGAGTGGGAATAATGCTTGATACATAAAGCCCAAACCATCCAAAGACTCTTCGGCAAGCGGGCCCCACACCCACGCGGGACCCATCTGTGGTGCTGCGGAGATTTATGTCTGTGTTGAACAATGCTAAGCTGCTTTGGTCGAAGGACTAGAGATTAAGGGAATAATTAAACTCGGATGCTATGGATGGTTTGTTTTCGACTATGAAGGTCCTATGTTTTTTTAGTGTGAAAAACATCATTTATTAATGGGTAATTTACACTTTGCCCCGCTAAAGTTTAGTTCAAAAACACTTAACCCCTCTGTAGTTTATTTTGTTCCAAAACGCTCCCTAAAATTTAAAATGTTAGCACATTGCACCCTTTTGTCAACTACTTAATTTCCTCATTTGGTAATTTGTATGTATTAAGGGGGCAAAAATTCAAAACTAGTTTTTAACTATAGGAGGGTTTTAAGTGTTTTCGAGCTAAACTTCAGCGGGGTAGAAATGTAATTTACCCTTTATTAATTGTTCTTGGAAGGATGCATGCGTTCGAACCCAAAGTATGGGACCATGGTTAGGTCGACACATGTAAATTTGATCCAACTTCAAGTTGGCTTGGTCGTTAATTTCAATTTTAATTATTGTTGTTAATTTCAAGAAATGTTCATGCTCTTCTGATTTATTTTTTATTTTTTTGTTTTAATTGGTATTCAATGGATTTTGTAGACTTAATCCTTTGAGATGCAGTTCGGAGGATAACACCATACCGATCTGTTTTCTGAGTTTGGAAAGAAGAATTTAGCATCACCAAAGAGTGGGAACATTGCGGGCCCTTCCTAATGATGCCTCTCCACCGTTAGATGTGCCCCATGTGGCCCCGATCAATCATGGGAGCGACCTAGGCCTTCGAATGCAAGCCCTGGGCTGCCGAAAGCGCCAGAGCACTCTGTCATCGACCGATGTGTGTGGAACACCGGCCGATACACCTCGCGTGTTGCTCGACATAGACCTCTGAGTCCTGACCGCCTCCCTGACGGGCCCTCGGTCGTCGATCAGGGGGCGTACATCGTGGTCGTCCGATCAGGGTAAACCCCCCAAACCCTAGGTTTGGAGGTATAAATTGTTGGAGTTAATGTGACATTTTGATTGGAAAAACTCTGATTGGATATATGGATTTAATAATTGAATAAATAGAATCTTGATTGGATACATGATTAATAATATATATGTTCTATACGACGGAGTTAGCAATAGCCTTGGTGACTCAGTAGGCCACTGGTGCATTAGCCGTTGTTGGAGGTTAACCTAACCTAGCTCTAAGCTCTGATGAAATTGGATATCTCAATCAGGATAAGTTGTTGGCAATGATAGAGCGTGATAAGTCTCCGGCCACCATGGTCCATACCGGGCATAGTAGATGTGCTGAACAAGAACTAACAAGGTGCACAGATCGATGAACATGCACTGGTGCATTAGTCATTTTTTTGCTTAGGATAATTGGCCTTAAACCCTGAGGAGCCATGATCACTAGACTAACCAGTTGAGTGGTTCTTTGGTGCACCAACATGTGAAGGATCTATTCACAACCTAATACTACGGTGCACTGGGTTTTCCAGCTAGCGTTGCATGGCATGCCACTCCAACATGCTATCAACATCCAGATTTTGATGGGTGCATCCCTTGAGTTCAACCAACCACACAGACAATCCAGGCCTGGTGGTTAACAGTGGAACTGTCGATCGGCTCTGGAAGCTTGGCCAAGCGTTTGGAGGTGTGTGGCTTTGGGTTGACTTGAATGAGGACCTTAGCAAGTGACCACATGAGTCTGACAGTGCTTCCCACCGAGGTGAGTCATGGCACCAATTTTAACAGGACATCACACCACCAGAGGACTAGAATGCAACATGCATGGCATACAAGCTAAGATACAAGTTAGTCAAACTCAGAGCACTAGTGATACACTAGTGGAACCTGACTGGAAGCCGTGAACCCCGGTCCTTGAAGGTTCTACTCTATCCACGTTACTGTGTAGACCATACCTAGGTCTGACTAATGGAGAGTGAGGAAACCCATAAGAACCCAAAGAGCCTTACAGGTATCCTAGGTGAAGACGGACAGGAAGCTGGAAAGTAACTATGTAGGAGTGGACCACATGTAGAAATACAAGATTAGTGTGTCAAATCAAATTGTACACACAATCTGCCTAGGTCATGTGCAAGATAGGGTGTCCAGTCCAAGTCATGCGCACGACTGTGTTAGCATTCTGAAATTTCAACCCAGATCCACATCTTTAAGTTGTGCAATTGGATGGCTAGGATGTGGGGGCTTGGTCATATTTAATGAAGACCTCGTTGACTGCTATGGTTAAGAAAATTAGTGAGGATTTTGAGAGGTCTAATGACGGATCTCATCTCCTTCTTCTTCTTCCTCCTCCTCCTCCTCCTCTATTAGAGATCGAGCCTTGCTACTGGTGTACTCGGTGATCTCGAGCAAGGGGTCATCATGGAGTGCAAGATCGGATGAACATGAAGGGGATCTTATATATATGTTGTCTTATCCATCAACCTAAGAATATCTTCGTGGTTAAAAGATCAACACGAAGGTATAGATTTAAACCCCCTTGTTAGGTAGATCTAGAAATATGGGTATAATAGATCGTCCTTAGGGATTCGCGGGCATAAACCATCGCATGATAGGCTTAGACCTTCAATATTTGTTGAAATGTAGCGCACACCGACAACCGAGAATCTCTGGACCATATCCTTCTGCTACATGATCACGCCAAGTCGTGTGCACAATCAGACCAAATCGTGCGCACCACATATCCAGAGGGAACTTTTTCCCAACATAAATGGGCAAAGGGCAAAGGGCAAAGAAGAGAAAAAGGGGGCCTCTTTTGGGTGAAGAGGCAGTTGCAACAAGGGGGAACCCTAGGGTTCAACACACACACTCTCTCTCTCTCTCTCTCTCTCTCTCTCTCTCTCTCTCTCTCTCTCTCTCTCTCTCGTCTGTAGATCGTAGCACCCATAGGTAGGGCACGACTCCTCTCCCCTCCCCCCTCCTTGTTTGGTGTGTGGGCAACACCAACGGGAGAGACGGCTCCAGCTAGGGCTAGCAATTCTAGACCCGACACAAACTTAGTGGGTTTGAGTATGGGGTAAAAGGGTTTGCGTAGTAAACAGGTCGACACGGTAGACCCGTTTAATAAACGGGTCGGGTCCGGGTTTAGGGTCTAGACACGATAGATCCGAGAAGACCCGTTTAAAATTCAATGGGTCGGGTCGGGTTGGGTCTACCCGCAATCCAATATTGTAGTATATAAGACCAGCAGGTCTTATCGGGTCAGGTCGGGTCGAGTTGGATTGGGTCTGATCGGGTCAACTGAATAAACCCGTGTGGTAGACAGGTCTAACGGCTCTTATCGGGTCTACCCATTTATAAGCGGGTTAGGTACGGGTTTAGGGTCTAGACATGATTAGTTAAACGGGTCAGGTTCGGGTCTAGGGGTTTTGGACACGACCTTAAACTAGACACGACACGAACCTGACCCGACACAACCCGTTGCCACCCCTAGCTCCAGCCCCCTCCCCTCTCTTCTTCTTCGTCAATCAGAGGGCAACCATCCAGGTGGGGCCCTAGGCTCCGCCCCCCCTCCCCTCTCCTTCTTTGACCGATAGGCTGTTGGGTAAATAAAGTTCTATTCTATTAGCATGCAATGGTTCATAAAGAGTGAACTAGTTAAAGGATGGGAAGCTAAGGCTTTCTACATAGATGCAAAATAAGGAAAAGAGGATAAGGAGAATAAAAGACTTATTGAAAGAGATGAGCCTAGGCTTGAGCTTGCACAATGCCCTAAAAACTAGATCACCGCCGTAGGATGGTGCTCCCGGCCTCCGACGATAAGCCCCCAAGGTACAACGACTTCGAGCTTCTCCGCACCAAGGAGAGCTTGTAGGAACTCTCAGGAAACTCCAAAAAATAATATCAAAATCTGATTCGATGAAGGAAAGCGTTGAAGGATGATGAACCGATCACAACCCCTTGTAGCTCCTCTAAATAGCGGCTAGAGCTCGTCCTCGAGTAGCACATCGACACGGATTGGAGAGGCAAGGGAAGTCCCCGAGTAGATCGATGGACACAGGAGGGTGTAGCACCTTGTCAGTTCCAAGACGAGCACCTCAGCTTCAAAGAGATGCTGCAGCACTCCACCTCCAAATGAAGCAAGCAACAACACCTTGGCCAAGGGGTGAAGCACCCACCTCCACGTGATGCAAGCAACAACCCCTTGGTTCAAAAGAAGAGGTGTGGTACTCCCACGCCCACCACTTGAAATTAGAGAGAGAGAGAGAAAGAGAGAGAGAAGGAATGAAGTTGTGTATTCTTAAAGAAAAGTCACGACCTCATTATATAGGAAGACCCCACAACAAATTTCCATCCCATACGGGCTCCACTAACTCTCAATCCCAACTCACCGATTCTCCTGAAGACTTAGTCTTTAGTCCCTCAAAGTGGCCCACAATCTCCACTAGTAACAGTTCTTCCCAAAGAATCAGATCATGGTAACAAAAAGATCTCAAACAGAATGCAGCATAATATGACCCAGTCAAACGGCATGAGAGATTAAAATATTTAAAAATATTTGAATTCAAAATTCAAAACCAACAATCCCCCACATGAATGATTTTAAATTTCAATAAAAAAAATTCAAAACAAAATTTGAAGTTCCATATATAGGAATGTGCAATCACTGAGGTGTCTTTCGACTTGAACCCTAGTTTAGAGATTGTCTGTAGGGTTTACTAACTGAGTAGTGACCTAAGTCTTGAACTGCTCAATTTGGATAGTAGACCTAGTCAACAGGCAACTCACACATCCTTAAATCATCATTGAGTTCCCCTCTCGGTTGTGCTCATTCACGGCCATGAGCTCTCCCCGGTTTTAACAAGCGCTATAGAGAATTGGCCCCAATTCTCAGAGGAAGCGGCCTCACTTCCACACGTATAGGTGCAATCTATAAAGAGTGATATGTATCTATATACCCCACTGGTATTTCAGCTATAGATAGCATTAAGAGTTTATGACTCAGCCTCACAGCGATACAGAATATACTACCACATCATAGGGAGGGGTAATATGTTTGGTAGCACTCCCACAAGTTCCTCGGATAACTTGTCCCATTGAACCTCATTCTTGGGATCTCCAATCACGAAGGTTGGGTTACTGTTATCGGAAACTTATTAATTCTTAGGCCTCAGGTCCATCCCCCTCAATGTATTTAGAACTAGCTCTATAGCTAGTCCCTTAGTTAAAGGATCTGCTAAGTTGTCTTTCGACCTTATATAGTCAATGACAATTACCCATTCTTTCATCATATGTTGTACAGATTTATGTCTACGATGAATATGTCAAGACTTTCCATTATAGGAATTGTTATTGGTCCTAATTATAGCTGCTTGGCTATCACAATGAATAAGAACAACATAAATAGGTTTTGGCCATAAAGGAATATCCATAAGAAAGTTCCTTAGCCATTCACCCTCCTTACTAGTCTTATATAGGGCTATGAACTCCGATTCCATAGTGGATCGGGCTATACAGGTTTGCTTGGATGACTTCCAAGAAACTGTATCTCCTCCAAGGGTAAATACATACCCGCTAGTGGATTTGATTTTTGAAGAATCTGTAATCCAATTAGCATCACTGTACCCCTTTAGGACAGCAGGATACCTATCAAAGAAAGTATCATAATCCAAGGTATATTTTAAGTACCTCAGAACTCGGATTAGAGCATCACAATATTCCTTATTAGGGTTAACAGTGTATCTATTGAGTCTGTCTATCGCATAGGCAATATTGGGTCTCATGCAGTTCATGATATACATAAGACTGCCAATTACCCTCGAATACTCAACTTGTGAAACACTTAACCCCATGTTTTTCTTCAAGTGTACTGAAAGATCATATGGTGTTCTGGTAGGTCTACAGTCAAATTGACCAAACTTCATAAACACCTTCTCTATATAGTGGGACTGAGATAGAGCTATGCCATTGGAATCTCTCAAAATTTTGATTCCTAAAATAACATCTATAGCTCCTAAGTCCTTCATATCAAAGTGCCTGTTAAGAAGGTTTTTGGTTTTCACCACAACTTCCAAGTTGGTTCCGAAGATCAACATGTCATCTATATAAAGGCATATGATCACGCAAGTCTAACTATTGACCTTAGTGTAAATGCACTTATCTAACTCATTAATCGAGAACCCACTCGAAGTCAATACTTGGTCAAACTTTTCGTGCCACTGCTTTGGAGCCTGTTTGAGACCATAAAGAGATTTCTTTAGTCTACAAACCTTCTGCTCTAAGCCATGTACTACGAAGCCTTCTGGTTGATCCATATAGATCTCTTTCTCTAATTCACCATTCAGGAATGCAGTCTTTACATCCATCTGGTGAATCACAAGGCTATGGATAGCAGCTATGGCTATAAGCACCCTAATGGATATAATCCGGGTCACATGAGAGTAAGTGTCAAAGAAGTCCACTCCCTCTCGTTGCCTATAGCCCTTAGCTACTAACCTCGCCCTATATCTCTCCATAGATCCATCTGCCCTAAGCTTCTTTTTGAATATCCATTTACACCCAACAGTTTTGCAACCAGGAAGAAGCTCCACTAACTCCAGGTGTCGTTGGATGTTATGGATTTAAGTTCACTGTTTACAACTTCTTTCCAAAAAATGAAGTCAGCTGAGGTCATGGCTTCAACATAACTAGTTGGATTATCTTCCACTAAATAAGTGATAAAGTCAGGCCCAAAAGAAGTACCAGTCCTAGCTCGCTTGCTCCTTCTAGGTTTGTTCTCTTCATCGTCTGAAGAGTCGATCCTACACCTAGGAACAGACCTCTCGAGCGTACTGGACTCCTGAGGTCTCTCATATCTATCTTTATAAGGAAACTAGTCTTCAAAGAACTCGACATCCCTAATCTCAATGATGGTATTATCATCTATATATGGGCTCTTAGAGTAGATTACTAAAAACCTATACGCACTACTGTTCTGGGCATATCCTATGAACACAGAATCAACTGTTTTAGGACCTAGCTTGATCCTCTTGGGGTTAGGAATGGATGCCTTCGCAAGACACCCCCATACTTTGAGGTATTTATAGGAAGGTTTCCTACCTCTCAAGATCACATATGGTGTCCACTCAGACTCCTAAATGGGATCCTATTTAGAAAATATACTGCAGAAAGTACAACCTCCCCCCATAGGTTCATAGGTACCCCTGAATTGATCATCATGGTATTGACCATGTCCTTTAAAGTCCTATTCTTCCTCTCAGCTACTCTATTAGACTGAGGTGAATATGGAGCAGTAGTTTGATGAATTACACCGTTGTCTTCACAAAACTTAGTGAAGTCTCCGGACTCATGTTCACCCCCTCTGTCCGACCTAAGGACTTTGATCCTCTTCCCTAACTGATTTTCCATCTCAGACTTGTAGGATATAAACTTGGTCAAACTCTCATCCTTACTCTTAAGGAGAAATATTGAACAATATCGGAAACAATCATCGATAAAAGTAATGAAATATTTGTTCCCTCCTCTTGTAGTGTAACCCTTAAGATCGCACACGTCTGAGTGGAACACATTTAGGTACGCTACCTAAGTTAACTAACCTTTTAAGTGATTTAGAGTTAACGTGTCCTAGCCTAGCATGCCACAGATTAAAAGACTCAGATAAGTAAGCAGAAGATGAAGCTTTATTATCATTAACGAAAAAGGTTACATTCAGCTTAAACAAGCCCTCATCAAGGTAACCCTTTCCCACAAAAGACCCTCCCTTAGTTAGGACAAATTTGTTCAACTCACATACAAGCTTGTTACCCTTCTTGCTCAGCATCGCTATAGAGACTAGATTCTTCCGGATGTCTGGGACATCAACACCTCTTTCAAAGTTAGAAGATTTCCGGAGGTGCACTTCAGAATCACGTTCCCTTTTCTAGCGACTCAAGCAACCAAGGAGTTCCTCATGTACAGCGATTCTCCTTCTACCGCAGGTGTGTAAGTAGAAAATGAGCTCTTTGACCCGCAAATATGCCGAGTAGCTCCCGTATCCACCCACCAGTCTGCAAGGTTGCTGACTAGGTTGACCTCCGTCACCACTACCGAGAAGTAGCCGCTCTGGGCCACGTTCGCCTCGAACTTATTCTTCGGCCGATTAGTTGCATTGAAGCGGCACTCCCTAACCAAGTGACCTGGCTTGCCGCACACGAAGCAGTCTCCCTTCGGCTTCTTCTTGAACTGGGGCTTGGATAGCTTATTTTTCTCGAATGGCTTGGGAGCTTGAACCTTCTTATTGGAAGACTTTCCCTCCACGAGGTTGGCCTTGCCTTTTATCATATAGGCTCGCTCCCTTTGCTCCGACACTCGGTTGTTCTCCTATATACGGATTCGGATAACGAGGTCTTCCAAGGTCATCTCCTTCCTCTTGTGCTTCAAACTGCTTTTGTACTCCTTCCACGAGGGAGGCAACTTCTTGATGATAGTTGCCACTTGGAATCCCTCGCATATATTATAGCCCTTTGCGAGGACGTCATGAATGATAATCTGTATCTCCTCTAGTTGGGAGACCATAGACTTCCCATCTTCCATCTTGAACTCCAAGAGCTTTTCGACCACAAACTTCTTTGAACCGGCATCCTCTGTGGCGTACTTCTTCTCTAAGGAGTTCCACAAATCTTTGGTGGACTTACAAGTGAAGTACACATCATAAAGGTCAGAAACTAGACAATTAAGGATATAGTTCCTAGACAGATAGTCCTGCCTCTCCCAGGAGTCTATATCGGACTAGTTCGAGGAACCATCCGATCCTAAAGAACGATTAGGCTTCTCTAAGCTAATGAGATCGACAATCTTAAGGACTGTCAGATAGAACCGAAGTTTCATCTGCCATCGTTTAAAGTTCTTACCGCCGAAAGGTTCAGGCTTCTCACTAAACTTGCTAGGTTTCCTCTCCATCTCAAAAGTCATCTAGAAGAATCCCCTTGACTTTTCAAAAGTTTGACAACCAGGTCAGCTCCAGGAAGGAGGTAGAGCAATTGGCTCGCTTATTAAGCTTCATAGGGCAATTTAATGTCGGTTTGTCAAGCTATCCTTGACACCATCAAACTTATGAAAATTCAAAAAAAATCTACCATATGACAAGAGACTAGATCTAAACACTCTCGAATAGGGACTAGATCTAATCAAATAATATCTAGTTTAAAGATTGTTGGGTAAATAAAGTTCTATTCTATTAGCATGCAATGGTTCATGGAGAGTGAACTAGCTAAAGGATGGGAAGTTAAATAAGGCTTTCTACAGAGATGAAAAATAAGGGAAAGAGAAAAAGGACAATAAAAGACTTATCGAAAGAGATGAGCTGAGGCTTATGCTTGCACAATGTCCTGAATAATAGATCGTCGCCATAGGATGGAGCTCCCGGCCTCCAATGATAAGCCCCCAAGGTACAACAACTTCGAGCTTCTTCGCATCAAGGGGAGCTCGTAGGAACTCTCAGAAAACTCCAAAAAATAATATCAAAATCTGATTTGATGAAGGAAACCGTTGAAGGATGATGAACCGATCACAACCCCTTGTAGCTCCTCCAAATAGTGGCTAGAGCTCGTCTCGAGTAGCACGTCGACACGGATTGGGGAGGCAAGAGAAGTCCTTGAGTAGATCGATGGACACAGGAGGGTGTAGCACCTTGTCGGCTCCAAGACAAGCACCTCAGCTTCAAAGAGATGCTACATCACTCCACCTCCAAGTGAAACAAGCAACAACACCTTGGCCAAGGGGTGAAGCACCCCACCTCCATGTGATACAAGCAACAACCCCTTGGCTCAGAAGAAGAGATGTGGTACTCTCGTGTCCACCACTTGAGATTAGAGAGAGAGAGAGAGAGAGAGAGAGAGAGAGAGAAAGTGGCCCAGGATCTCCACTAGTAACAGTTCCTCCCAAAGGATCATATCATGGTAACAAAAAGATCTCAAACAGAATGTAGCATGATATGACCCAGTCAAACTGAATGAGAGATTAAAACATTTAAAAATATTTGAATTCAAAATTAAGAACCAACATAGGCAACCATTCGGGAGAGGCCGTGGATCCGACCCCCTCCCCTTGTTCTTTTGTTGGCGGTGGAGATCACCTGCGGGGGAGGGCATGACTCAGGTCCCCTCTCCTTGTTCTTCTTCGGCCGACAGCGGACACCAGACATGGGAGGGCACGGTTTCGGCCCCCTCCCTCCTCCTCATTTGGCCGGTGGGCAGCATCTAGAGGAGACACGGCTCTAGCTCCATCCCCCCTTCTTCGAGGGCACAGCTTCGACCCCCTCTTCCCTCTTCATTGGCCTGAGGGCACGACTCCTATCTCCTCCCCCCTTTTCTTGGGCCGGCAGGTAGCAACCAGGGGGAGGGTGTTGTTGGATGTGTGTGTTGTAAAACCACACAACACAATGGGTTTTTAGTCCCATATCGGTAAGGGGAGAAATCCCCTACCAACATATAAGGATTTGCCCACTTCCCCCCAATAGTCATCACACTAGAGGAAGGGCTCCACTAGCTCACAAACGCGCGCGCGTGCGTGCCGTGTCGGGCCGGGCCGGGCTTGGGCTTGGGCATGGGCATGGGCGGCGCGTGTGTGCGCGCCCACGGACCCGGATACGATAGCACCTCCGAAATGGGCTGGTCCGCACCTGCCCTATTTTTGTTTTTTGCTTTTAAGTCCTCCACCATTTATGATATTCCTTTTTAGCTACTAGCCGTTTTGCATGCGACCCGTTGCTGCATGCGAGCCGTTACGAGACTGCTCTCTGCGAGCTGTAACGTGCAAGGTTAATGGGCTTAATCGCAGCCCATTAACCGCTCCCCTCTTTCAGCCTCCCATTAACAGCCCGAGGCCTATATAAGGCCCGGTGCAGCCATGGGATGTTGACACTCCGAAAATCGGAATTCCTCCCTGCTTACTGCCTCTCTCTCTCCCATTCTCTCGTGCCGTGTTGCTGTGGTGCTGCCCCTTTGCTCCGAAGAGACTCCCTCTCTCGGACCAAAGCCTTGCTGCGGTGCTGCCTCCCGGCCTTGAGAAGATCGTCATCGAGTCGCTGGGTTCCTGAAAGTCTACGAGGTTCGCAAAACCTTCTTGGAGTCGTGCCGACGAAAAGGAGGTCGCCTGACCGGGGTCGCCGTATCTCCGAGAACAATTGCCACGAGACCCGCACGAGGGGGGCAATAAGATTCTTGGGACAGTGCCTAGCACGCTTCGACCACAGACCAGAGTTTCTAACTCTTCTTTTGTCCTAACATTAGATCTAAAATAATCGACTTGCATCTAATAGAGAAATCTAAATAATTAGATATATTTTAGATAGATTGTATCTCCCTTTTAGAAAAGTTCGGCAAGGTGAATGACGGTTCCATAGAACCCGCTCTGCCTTGGCAAACAATTTCTAAAAGAAATTTGTGCCTTGTCCTTGTTTGCGAAAATAACATTTGCTAATCAATTTTAATATTAATAATTTGATTAAATCCTAAATTTGCTAGTTTAGAACGATTAGATTTCCAACAATCCAAGAATCTTATTGTTATAATTTAATCGTTCATAAGTTATTTGCTCACTAATCATCTGTTAGCCTACGTGATCATTTATTCGACGTTATTCTGTGCTACCTATTAGTTGCTACTAGTTACTAAATTATTTTCTACAAAAGTAAATTAGAAGTATAGATTATAGAAAAGACTAAAAGTCGTCATTGGAATATTCCACTGCCTACGGTGTCTAGAAAGGCTTGTCAAACCGGCATTAAATTGCCCAAGGTAGCTTGGTATTTGAGCGAGCCTAGTGCTCCACCTCCTACCTGGAGCCCATCTGGCCGTTAGGATTTGGAAGTTTTATTTGGACTTCTAAAAGCCGAATCTATCTAGGTGTACTTTAAAATTGATAAAAATTATTTTTCAATCCACAGATTTAAACTCCTTACTTTGGTCCGAAATGACCTCACCAAACCGTGAAACCCTTAGTGCTAAACCCGAGAAGTTTGACGGGTCTAACTTCAAGAGGTGGCAAAACCAGATGCGATTCTGGCTAACCACACTTGGGTTATTGTCAGCCATAGGTAAAACCGCACCAGGAGTATCCAATGGGTCTAGCCAAACTCGTCGTACCCGAGCCTCTGTTAGAATTGGTAAGGTCTACAGCTCGTAAAACCTATAATTTAGCTTTGTATGGTTGATAGTATAGGAATGCATATTGGTACGTACCTTAGTACGTGTTCTGATTACAGAACAGAGAGCCATGGCTACATGGTAATCCTCTTGAGTCGGAGACTCAAGGGACTGGTCCCATGTAACCTAAATACGTTCGCAGCTCTGATTAGGGTTGGTCGCCCTATCAGGATAAGCTGTTGGGATGACAGAGCATGGGTGTCTCCACCACGGTCATTACCAGGCACAATGTCTGTGGCCGAACGGAACCAACACGGTGCACAGATCGGTGAGCAGACACCGGTGCACTAAACCGTGTTTCTGCTTAGGGTAAAACGGTCCTAAACCCTGAGGAACCATGTCTGGTGGACTAACCAGTTGTGTGGTGCTTTGGCGCACCAATGTGTGAGGATCCGGATGTAGTGATCCAAAACCACGGTGTACTGGGTTACCCGACTGGCGTTGCATCAGCGTGTCACTCCTGCAGGCTATCCACACCCCTAACGGGAGGTGCGTTCCTTGGTCTGACCTACGTCGTATTAAACCCTGGCCAGGTGGTCATCAGTTAGACTGGTGACGGATCCGGTTGCTCGGAAGAGTAATTGAAGATACGATGTACATGGTCAACCTGGAAGGAACCGAGTCATATGAGCACTCGAGTCTGACGGTATTCTCCACCGCTCGAGTTGCGTCATGGCACCAAGTGGAGGGACAACGGGTTTACCATACTAAGCGGAGAGCAGGGGTATGAGGGAGAACATAGTAAGTCCGGGGGAATTGGAGTGCAGCCTGCGTCGCACTCTGGGTGGCTACGCAGGTTAACTCGGACTCAGAGGATCGATGGTACACTCGGGTAGTGTGTCGATCGAGTCTGAGTTGGAAGCCAAGAACCCTGGTCCCTGAAGGTTCCACCTTATCGACATTATGTACGGTTCTTATACCATCTCCTCGAAACACAGAATGTAGTTAGAGGAAGCGAGAAGTCCAAGCCTACGCTCTGTGAGTGCTTCGCACTAGTGCACAGTAGATGCGTAGCTACGTGTGTGCACTAAGGGGAAACCCTAGGTTAGTGCAGAGACGCATGTAGCAATTCCTTGTCATAAGTGAACTTTGCCACATGGGTGTGATGCACCGGGATATGTTGCGAGTTGACTAGTTGACTTCACTAGGGGCACCCTATGGGAACCTCAGAGAATAGTAAAATCACTGGTGCACTTCACTTATGTGTGCCTTGTAAAGTCTCGTACACGAGAAACGGCCAACTAGTGACATAAGGGCATTTTGGTCATACTATGCGCCACTATGCACTAAGGGGGCCGGCCCTAAGTGTTGAGAGACTGGTCAAGGCCGGCCCTATTAGTTTCAGGAGGTTGATGCCTCCGATGAAAGGGCCGGTCATGAGGCGCAGAAAACGGGCTGGTTTTGACCGTTTTCGAAAACAAGGAAAAGATAGAGATAAAAGAAGAGATATATAGGGAGAGGTTTGAATCAGTCAATCCTATCCGCTAGACTTATCCATAAGGATAAGGCCGACCCTTTATAAGGCATAGGGAGAGAGGGGGGGACGAAATTAATGAGCCATGCAAGCCCTAGGGCCAGCCCAAGCCATGGGGGAAACCCTAGCTACCCCTTCTCCTCTCTTCGCATCTCCTCTCTCGTCTCTCTCTCCCTCGCTTGTGCTATTGGATGGCGACTCGTCTTCCTCACGTGTTGTTTCGTAGAAGGAGAAGGCTCATCGTATGGAGGCACTCAGAGATCCATCGATGAGGTGCCGTGTATCGTGTGAGATCGGGTGAACTAGAAGGCGTATCCCGCAACCTTTTACTGTCCAGAATCTGCACAGAAAAACAATGTTGTTTCTATGATTCCGGGAGCTACAGAAGTCCAAACTACGTGAAACTTATTTTAAAAGTTGCGTCTCGAAGTTGTCTACCTGCAGTCCAAATTTCAGTCCAATCGGAGTTCGGAGCAGAAAGTTATGGCCGTCGCACCGAAGCTATGTCGAGCAAATCCGTAGCCCGTCTCTATCGACAAAGAAGAAATTTGTCGCGGTGAAAGATTCCGCACGCAGGTATGATCTCTAACAAGTAGATCTAACATAATTAAAACATGCATACATGCTAGATTGTTCTTTTGCGTTAGATCGTCGTTAGGGGTTCGCGTAGATGCCATGCTAGTTTCATACACGCATATGTAGATCGTTTCGATAAAAATTTTGATATGTAACGCACACCGCTCACGGTCCTCGGACTTTCACTTCGCTTTCGCTGCGGGCCTCTACCATGGATTTATTTCCAACAATTGGTATCAGAGCTACGCTAGTGGTGTCCGTTTCATGTTTTTTATGAAACCGTCATGTACGCGCATGAATAGTATGTGCCGCCATCGGGGTTCTACGAGTAGATCATGCATAGTATATTTTTTGTGTGTTCTATGAATCATTCTTGCAGGGCGCCGCTTCTAAAATTATTCTGGATATATGATTGCTTGCTACCGGGGGTCGGACCCCGTGTTAGCGATTTTGTCTGGATGTTTTTTCTTCTGTGTGTGGATAGATTTTAGAGCCATAGTCGGGCAAGAGGTGAAGATTTACCACCCTTGATTCCCAGGCTTTTGCTATGTTTGTTTTCCTTTTCTTTTTAGGAAATTGTGTACGAGCGAGCACTTGCTCGAAGCGTACTAGATCTTTTTCGGTTACAGATTGAAGAGGAGGACTTGCCATGGAGATCCACCACCGGGAAGATGAGCGGAACCTTGAAGGACGATGGCGATCCGGCGAAGCGTACACGATGACGGCAAAGGGCAGAAAGCGTCAGGAGATCGTATACAGAGGCTTGCACCGGATCGAGGAACCTTGCGAAGGAGATAGAGAGCCTGCACTGTGCCAGTCAGGTTCAGGGGTCGGACCCTGAACTTGATTCAGTTGTGTGCTTGTTTCTTTCAGTAGTTCTTTATATTTCTGTAGAGAACTCCGATGCGATAATTTAATTATCTGTGTTAGAGGGATGCCCTTTCCCCTCAGGTCCTAGCGACCTTATTAGGATAGGATTCCACTAGTGACACCTATTATTTAATTGACCCTTGATGATAGCATGAATTCCTCACATTTGGTTATGCCCCCATTAGGTCAACACCCGATTAGTCGGATGTGCCTATTTGGCAAGCATCAAAACCTAGAATGAGTTGGAATTCTACTATGACATCATTCATCAAATTTATAAGTAAGGTGCCATGGTAGTGGAAGACCTTTCCTGTCAGTCTGACCTTAGGCTAAGCTCCAGGGCATTAGCGTAATAGCCAAGTTTGCAAAACATCGATGTTCTTGGGATATGTAATGTGACCCTTGAGTGGAGAAATCCACTCGAGGCAGGGACTATGATGTTCCGAGATCGATTAATGCTTCGCGAAAGGCTTGAAACGCTAGTGGGAGCATGGTATGACCAGGGTCTAGTGTATAGGTTGTCGTGACCTTAGTGTACACTCATACTTGCATTAAATAACCCTCAACTATAATAAGGGATGTGTAAGAGGACTCGTCGAGATCCTCTGGCCTCCACAACCAACTGCTTTGTGTCTGGGTGGAAGGGTGTAGCTCGACACCCCCTAGGGTGAGGGTTATGTTTTTCCATGCCAGATAACTTAGCAGTCTCCTTCAGGATATGGCGGTTATGGGGCCAGGAGAGAAGGGCTTTTTATCCCACCCTAGTAGGGGCCGCATGAACTCCCGTGCCGTAATTGCTTAGGCTTGTGGATAAGCATCCGAAGTGGACGTGAGGCATCTGTTGCTTGCACAATGGGGATCACGTGGCACTGGCCAAAAGGACAACCATGGTCCATCAAAGCCCTTAGTTGGCAGATTTGGATAGGATCAAGGAAAGGCCTGTGTAAGCGGATTGACGCTGCATGATGCCCCCTAGGGCAGGTGTAGTCGATTCCGAGATCTTACATACATGGTTAATTAATCCATAGAGGTGTCTTCACTGTGAGGGTAGCGCTGACATTTGGATATAATTAGCTTATTTTAAAAATCCATAAAATAAGTTATTTTGCATTCGTTTTCATTCAACCATATAGTTCCCCTATCCGCTATCCCATAAGAGAACCAGTTATCGGGTCTCTAACTACGTAGAGCCGAAGCACTTTCTTTAGCTTATGCATAGGGTAGTAAAAACATACATTGGCATGTAATCTAAGTATTCCTGTATTAGACCTAATGGGTCCAGATATCACTAGGGCACTAACGAGGGCATATGACGACTAGCAAGAGTCTAAGGAGATGTGCAAGTGCTATGTTATAGCAGACTTGCGGACAACTCTTTAGAAGCGAGTCAGAAATATGTCGGGTCTTCTCTAATAAAGTTTTACTTGCATAAGATATATGCTAGGCGAAGTCAATAGACTCATCGCTTATCCACCAAGATACTTGTCGGTACCAAGATGTCAGAGGAAATGCTTGTTCGGGAACACATCCTTGAGTTCCAGATCAAACTAGATTCCAAAGACATAGTACCAGATAACGAGGTGGTGGAAGACATCTATCTTGCATCCTTGTCTGGAACCTTCGAAGGCATTATCAGAGACTTTAGCTTTAACAAGTTAGAGATGATAAACGCAGAACTTCTAAGGAGATTTCCAAGAGACAAAGGATGGGATCAGGATTAAAGGCAATGCCTTTAGTGCTTAACCTAGGTCTTCTTTAGAAGAACCTAAGGGAGTAACTTATAAGAGATCGAAAACTATTCTAGTGCAGAAACTAGTGTGGACTCCTAAGTCTGGTAACGCTAAGGACGAAAGTGTTTCCGCTTTGACGAGTGTAGAGGGTATTTGAAGATTGAGTATGGCCTCAGAATGTTAGGATTTGAGTCGCTATCTAGTAGCAGTTCTTATGCTTCTTAGAATGTAGACTTCGGGTCTACAGAGATTCAAGGAAAGCAGAAGGCTACTTTATAGTGAAGTAATCCTAACATAGGTACTGATGCCATAAGCCGCTGCGGAAGCTGTTAGATATGATTGTCTTAGTTTTTCCAAAATACAGATTTTGTTTTTTAGAGATGTAGTTCTGTTTCTTCCTTAGTTAATGAAGTTTTTTAGTTTTAGACAGCACCGTATGTGTATCTTAAACTGAATAGATAGCTTCATTATTAAAGGAATAGATCAGAAAAATCTCTTTGTATTTAATCCTAATTCGGAAATAGATTTCATGACAGCTGCAGCGTCTAATTAAAATTCATCTAAATCCTTCGAAGAAGCTATCCCATTTGTGACCCCTCTGATTTAGATATTATGCCTTAGATAAATTCAGAGATAACAGAAGGCCGAGTTTCTGTTCACAGATTCATCGGAGATCCTTCTAACCTCTGAGTGTAATCTGGAAGGCATAATAACTAAAAGGGCCACAAAAGGTATGGGGGTTAGTTAATTTTGACGTCTATGGTTCCAAGAGCGTCTAGACGATAGAAGACTCTTCGATTTAATCGAAGGAATAAGTCACTATCGGACGAGTTCCATAGGATCCTAAAGAAGCATAGGATTATCTCCCAGTTAAATGCTCCAAGGATGACACGTCAGAATGAAGTCTCCGAGAGAAGGAATCAGACTCTGTTTGACATGGTCCGTAGTATGATGAATATTGCCAAGTGTACTACCCACCTTTGGTGGGGTTATACCTTAAAACAGTAGCTTATATCTGAAACTATCACTCATCTAGATCAGTGCCTCAGACCTATAGAGAGCTATGATCTAAGTGAAAGCTGACACTATAGTGTCTCGAGATATAGGGTTGTCCTGTACTTGTGCAAAAGGACAAGAGGGATGAGATGAAGATGTAGTTCCAGGTATATCTGTTTGTAGGTTACCCTTAGGAGGCATAAGGTGGACTGTTTTATAATCTTGAGGTTTGGAAGGTAATCGTTTCTACGAATACCATCTACCTAGACCAGGATTATATTATAGACCATAAGTTTATCAGTAAGGTAGTTCTGGGTGAACTACTGGGTACTGGTAGAGAGTGCGCATCTGAAAACGTAGTGGGAGTAGATGATACAAGAAACTAATATACCAGACACTGTAGAAACAATTCACTTTTGTACCACCACCACTTCATCGTTGTGGGACCATCAGAGCTCCTGAAAGATACTATGGAGAAACTTCGATAGTTAATCCAGAGTTTCAGGAGGATGATCCCTAGAGCTATGAAGAAGTAGTGGGAGCTTCCTTTGTACCACCACCACCTCATCGTTGTGGGACCATTAGAGCTCCTGAAAGATACTATGGAGAAACTTTGATAGTTAATCCAGAGTTTCAGGAGGATGATCCCTAGAGCTACGAAGAAGTAGTGGGAGCTTCCGACAGCTCTGACTGACAAAAGACCATGGAGGCAAATTTGCATCAATGTCCCTTGGAACAGTCTTGACACTTATAGCACTATCACCCTTCGGGGTGTAGGAGATGTATAAGAAGAGCACCCGGTTAAGACTTAAGTAGCTAGATTAGTTGCCAAAGGAGAAGGGATTTACTATGTCAAAACCATCTCACTGGTAGCTATGCCTAAGTCTATTTTGGATCCTCTTAATCCATCGCAGCCCATTATAGTTGGGAGATCTGGTTGATGGATGTCAAGACAGTTATTCCCTAACGGGAATTTGGAAAGGACATATGGATAAGTAGCCCCAGGCTTTGTGTCAGTAGGTTAGGAAGATTTGGAATGCAAGTTGCAACGGTCCATTTATGGACTGATGCAAGCATTCAGGTTGGAATATCTATTTTGATCAAGGAAATCCGCTCACACGGATTTGATCAGAATGAGGATAAACCTAGTTGGTACAAGAAAGGTGAAATAGCTACAAGGGTGTACGTAGTACTTTACGTTAACGATATCCTACTTATTGAAAATGATGTAAGAATATTGTTTACGGTAAAGGTTTATAGTCATCACATTTCGATGTGAAAGACCCTAGTGAGGCGAGTTATGCTCTGGGAATCAAGGTAACTCTAGATAACCAGAGCAAGGTTCTCTTGCTGTCACAGGCTACGCATGAAGATAAGATTCTAGCCAGATTCGTTTTACGAGGCTCGATATCTATTGCGCAGCAGGAATGATGGGTCGGTTTTGGTCGAACCCGGGTCCAAATCATTGGACTAAAGTGAAGGGTATACTCTGAAGTCCTCATCAAGTGAGGATTGTGAGTTAGCTTGCACTTCACAGGTCCTGATATCGATTGGACGCACAAGGTCTGACTTTGGTGTCAGATATGTGTTCCAGAGAATCGATTTCAGGGATTATTTTTATCTTGGGATTAGAAGCGGTAGTTGGTAGAGTGTGAAGCAAGTGCATCACAGACTCTACCACAGAGGCTTAGCACGTTGTTGCGTGCGAAGTAGTATATCAGGTGGTAAGGCTTAGGAAGTTCTTAGAGAACTTGGGACGCGTACCAGAGGCTCAGTTATCTGTTGTTACAACAGAAGAGCGGTAAGCAAGGTCCAAGGAGACTAGGCACCGCCGTGAGGGGAAACCCATCAAGTACAAACTCCACTTGATCTGACAAGTATAGGAGGAAATGCAAGTAGCGGTACTGAGGTGGAATCTACAGACAATATTGCCAATTCCTTTAGGAAATTCCTGCAAAGGCTTTTAGGCAGCATGTAGAAGCTACAGAGCTCAACACCGTTATTCCTCGTTAGACCTAGTGGGAGATTGTTAGAATTGGTAAGGTCTACAGCTCGTAAAACCTATAATTTAGCTTTGTATGGTTGATAGTATAGGAATGCATATTGGTACGTACCTTAGTACGTGTTCTGATTACAGAACAGAGAGCCATGGCTACATGGTAATCCTCTTGAGTCAGAGACTCAAGGGACTGGTCCCATGTAACCTAAATACGTTCGCAGCTCTGATTAGGGTTGGTCACCCTATCAGGATAAGCTGTTGGGATGACAGAGAATGGGTGTCTCCACCACGGTCATTACCAGTCACAGTGTCTGTGGCCGAACGGAACCAACACGATGCACAGATCGGTGAGCAGACACCGGTGCACTAAACTGTGTTTCTGCTTAGGGTAAAACGGTCCTAAACCCTGAGGAACCATGTCTGGTGGACTAACCAGTTGTGTGGTGCTTTGGCGCACCAATGTGTGAGGATCCGGATGCAGTGATCCAAAACCACGATGTACTGGGTTACCCGACTGGCGTTGCATCAGCGTGTCACTCCTGCAGGCTATCCACACCCCTAACGGGAGGTGCGTTCCTTGGTCTGACCTACGTCGTATTAAACCCTGGCCAGGTGGTCATCAGTTAGACTGGTGACGGATCCGGTTGCTCGGAAGAGTAATCGGAGATACGATGTACATGGTCAACCTGGAAGGAACCGAGTCATATAAGCACTCGAGTCTGACGGTATTCTCCACCGCTCGAGTTGCGTCATGGCACCAAGTGGAGGGACAACGGGTTTACCATACTAAGCGGAGAGCAGGGGTATGAGGGAGAACATAGTAAGTCCGGGGGAATTGGAGTGCAGCCTGCGTCGCACTCTGGGTGGCTACGCAGGTTAACTCGGACTCAGAGGATCGATGGTACACTCGGGTAGTGTGTCGATCGAGTCTGAGTTGGAAGCCATGAACCCTGGTCCCTGAAGGTTCCACCTTATCGACATTATGTACGGTTCTTATACCATCTCCTCGAAACACAGAATGTAGTTAGAGGAAGCGAGAAGTCCAAGCCTACGCTCTGTGAGTGCTTTGCACTAGTGCACAGTAGATGCGTAGCTACGTGTGTGCACTAAGGGGAAACCCTAGGTTAGTGCAGAGACGCATGTAGCAATTCCTTGTCATAAGTGAACTTTGCCACATAGGTGTGATGCACCGGGATATGTTGCGAGTTGACTAGTTGACTTCACTAGGGGCACCCTATGGGAACCTCAGAGAATAGTGAAATCATTGGTGCACTTCACTTATGTGTGCCTTGCAAAGTCTCGTACACGAGAAACGGCCAACTAGTGACATAAGGGCGTTTTGGTCATACTATGCGCCACTATGCACTAAGGGGACCGGCCCTATTAGTTTCAGGAGTTTGATGCCTCCGATGAAAGGGCCGGTCATGAGGCGCAGAAAACGGGCTGGTTTTGACCGTTTTCGAAAACAAGGAAAAGATAGAGATAAAAGAAGAGATATATAGAGAGATGTTTGAATCAGTCAATCCTATCCGCTAGACTTATCCATAAGGATAAGGCCGACCCTATATAAGGCATAGGGAGAGAGGGGGGGACGAAATTAATGAGCCATGCAAGCCCTAGGGCCGGCCCAAGCCATGGGGGAAACCCTAGCTACCCCTTCTCCTCTCTTCGCATCTCCTCTCTCGTCTCTCTCTCCCTCGCTTGTGCTATTGGATGGCAACTCGTCTTCCTCACGTGTTGTTTCGTAGATGGTGAAGGCTCGTCGTATAGAGGCACTCAGAGATCCATCGACGAGGTGCCGTGCATCGTGTGAGATCGGGTGAACTAGAAGGCATATCCCGCAACCTTTTGCTGTCCAGAATCTGCACAGAAAAACAGCGTTGTTTCTGTGATTCCGGGATCTACAGAAGTCCAAATGACGTGAAACTTTTTTTAAAAGTTGCGTCTCGAAGTTGGCTACCTGTAGTCCAAATTTCAGTCCAATCGGAGTTCGGAGCAGAAAATTATGACCGTCGCACCGAAGCTATGACGAGCAGATCCGTAGGCCGTCTCCATCGACAAAGAAGAAATTTGTCGCGGTGAAAGATTCCGCACGCAGGTATGATCTCTAACAAGTAGATCTAAAATAATTAGAACATGCATATATGCTAGATTGTTCTTTTGCGTTAGATCGTCGTTAGGGGTTCGCGTAGATGCCATGCTAGTTTCATACACGCATATGTAGATCGTTTCGATAAAATTTTTGATATGTAACGCACACCGCTCACGGTCCTCGGACCTTCACTTTGCTTCCGCTGCGGGCCTCTACCATGGATTTATTTCCAACAGCCTCCACTTCACAACCTGAACCTGAATCCACTTCTGGCTTTCCCACTAGGACCCCAGAAGAAATCAACTACCATGGTCTTCATAGGATCCTAGGGGCCTTATCTGATAGACTATATGATATCTACTATACCATTCAAAACCCTAAGGACCTATGGGATACCCTAGAGCGTAAGTATGGCCTAGATGATGCTGGAGTAAAACACTTCAAAGCGTCTGACTTCAACAGCTTCAAAATGGTTGACTCCAAACCCATGAATGATCAGATTCATGAGTTTGAGAACCTAGTCCAACATCTGAAGACTAATGGTTCCACCCTTGATGAAACCTTCCAAATAGCCTGTCTTATAGATAAACTCTCTGCTTCTTGGTCCGAGTTTTCTAAACACCTAAGTCATACCCAAGGTGACCTAACCCTAACTCAAGTTCTAAACTCTATTAGAATTGAGGAGCAACATAGGCTCAGGGAAAAGGGATCCTCTGAATCCAAACCCAAGGTCAACAACGTAGAGGGTCAACCGTCTAAGCCATTCCAAAAACCTAGACATAAGTTCCAGAAGAAACCCTTCCACCCTAAGCCTAAGCCATACACCAAGAAGCCATACCATAGCAACCATAACCCAAACCATCCCAAGGACCAAAAGAAGGAAGGAGTGCGTTGCTGCTACGTCTGCGGTCGGACCAATCACAAGGCCAACCAATGCTTCTACAAGAAGACAACACCACCTCCAAATCCAAGAAGAAATGGTCCAACGCCACCCGGCTCCCAAGTCAACATGGTGACCTCTGGAGCTGGCTCTTCTGGGACCGCTTTCAGGTCTGTTCTCTTCACCCCTGAAGTTAACATGACCTTTCAAGCATTTGATTGGTGGATTGACACAGGAGCTAACATTCATGTTTGCTCTGATCAATCTTTGTTTTCCACCTATCAAGTCTCAGGTGGAGGAGCTATAAGCATGGAGAACAATGCTGAGGCTCGTGTGCTAGGGATAGGACGGATCGACCTGAAGCTGACATCGGAGAAGACCCTAACCCTGCGCGGAGTCCACCACGTTCCGGAGATTAGGAGGAATTTAATTAGTAGGTCCTTATTAGTCCAACAGGGCTATAAGCTTGTATTTGAGTCTAATAAAGTTGTAATCACCAAGGGAATGAATTTTATTGGAAAAGGATTTCTCTGTGATGGCTTATTCAAATTAAATGTCTTTAATCCTTCGTCTACAATTCTGAATGTTGAATCTTCGGTCACTTGGCACCAAAGACTAGGTCATGTAAATTATAATTCTATTAAGAAACTCATGACCCTAAACATCATTCCCAAATCCGATACTAGGAATCTCGACAAGTGCGAGATATGCGTAGAAGCGAAACAACCTAAGAAATCCTTTAAAACCATCGATCGGGACTCCCATATACTTGAATTAATTCACAGCGATGTCTGTGATTCTGGGAAAACCTCGAGAGGTGGCAATAGATATTTTGTAACGTTCATAGATGACGCGTCAAAATATTGCCACCTATACCTTATTAAAACCAAGGATGAAGTACTCAGTAAATTTAAAATTTACAGAGCTCTGGTTGAAAACCAATTAGACGAAACCATTAAGATCCTTAGGTCAGACCGAGGAGGAGAGTACACCTCAAATGAGTTAAGTGAGTACTGTGATGACTATAGAATACTCCATGAAGTCACAGCTCCTTACACTCCCCAATCCAACGGTGTAGCGGAGAGGAAAAACAGAACCCTAATGAACATGGTTAATTCCATGTTACTAAGCTCTGGAGCGCTAGAGAACTTGTGGGGGGAAGCCCTAATGACGGCCTGTTTTATCCTTAACCGTATTCCTTTCAAACACAATAACTTGACCCCATACGAAGTATGGAAACATAGAAAACCTAACTTAGAATACCTAAAAGTGTGGGGGTGCCTAGCTAAGGTCAAAATCCCCGATAACAAAAGAAAGAAGATAGGACCTAAGACTGTATATGCCATCTTTATTGGTTACGCTTCAGAAAGTAACGCTAATCGTTTTTTAGTGTTTAACTCTGAAATAAGCGAAATAGCCATTAACACCATAATCGAAGCAAAAGATGCCTCATACTTCGAAAACATCTTTCCTTATAAGACTAGGATAACCACGAGTAGGATCCTCATCGCCTTAGCTTCAATTTATAAGCTAGTCATACATCAAATGGATGTCAAGACTGCTTTCTTGAATGACGACCTTAATGAGGAAATTTATATGGACCAACCCGAGGGATTTACTGCACCTGGACAAGAGGAAAAGGTGTGTAAATTAATTCGATCCCTCTATGGACTTAAACAAGCCCCAAAATAATGGCATATGAAATTCGATGAAGTTATCTTATCCTATGGATTTGATATCAACACAACGGATGAATGTGTATACCATAAAATAGATGGTAATAATATTGTCATCTTATGTTTGTATGTTGACGATATTCTGATATTCGGTTCAAACATACAAATCATAAATGATATCAAACATTTTTTATCCCAAAACTTTGACATGAAAGGTTTAGGACAAGCCGACGTTATTTTGAACACTAAGATCATTAGGAAGGACAATGGTTTAGTGTTATCCCAATCCCACTATGTCGAGAAAATCCTTAGGAAATTTTACGACCCCGATTGCCAACCGGTATCCAGACCATATGATCCAAATACCCATCTGACAAAGAATACTGGACTTCCTAGACTACAGAGCGAGTATGCTCAAATCATAGGATCGCTAGGTTTTCTAGCAAACTATACTCGACCCGATATCGCTTACGCGGTAAATAGACTTAGTCGTTATACGTCTAACCCGAATTTGTCCCATTGGAATGCGTTAGAAAGAATTTTTAGATATCTTAAGGGAACCATATCATACGGTCTCCACTATAGTGGATATCCAGCTGTATTAGAGGGATACTCTGATGCTAACTAGATTAGTGATTCAATAGATAAATTTAAGGCACGACTTGTAGCCAAGGGCTTTACCCAAAAACCCATGGTAGACTACTTTGATGTCTACTCACCTGTCGCTAGATACCACTAGCACAGAAGCAGAATGGCTTCGAGATCTTCTATATGAGATCCCATTGATAGAAAAGCCTTTACCGGCTATATCTATCCATTGTGATTGTCGATCAGCTATTGATAAAGTAATCAAGAAAACGCTGACGTGAAAATAAATCGACATCTGAAAGTGAGACATAGATCTCTCAGATATAAGATGAAAAATCAAATAATTGCCCTAGACTTTGTTAGATCCGAAAAGAATTTGGCGGATCATCTAACTAAGGGCCTATCTAGGACAGTGGTCTTAGAATCGTCGAGGGGGATGGGATTAAGCCCATAAGAAAAATCACCGCAGTGGGAACCCAACCTCACGGAGGTTCAATGGGTAGAAACAAACTGTAGTAGTGATTGAAAATAAGAAGCACTGAATAATGCTCCCGTCCCTATGACGTCAGTGCTTATTAAAAGCAAGGGGTAGGATGAGTGTAAAACTCTTAATAAGTCCAAGACCCATGAGGCGGGGTGTCGCCTTGCTCACACCCCTATTAGGACTTACCTATATGTATGTCGTTGTGAGGCCGTAACTCTGGGACCAGGGCTGCTCCCTAGAAACATACAAGAAAAGATATCTGCGCAAGGCCATTAATAGCGCAACCCGCTTAGAACCATCGAAAACTATACTACGTGTACTACTTGTAGAAACCCGATAAATGAGGCTGGTTCAAGGCATAGTTCACCAAGTCCTCACGGATGTATACAACTGTACTAAGTGGAGGTTCAAACTGGAAGGTACCTACACTTACTGCGTAGTATAAGGAATCCAGCAAAGTCCTTTTACTTTACATTTTGAATTTTTTAATTATTTAATATTTAGTGGTTTTAAACACATGTGGGGGATTGTTGGATGTGTGTGTTGTAAAACCACACAACACAATGGGTTTTTAGTCCCATATCGGTAAGGGGAGAAATCCCTTACCAACATATAAGGATTTGCCCACTTCCCCCCAATAGTCATCACACTAGAGGAAGGGCTCCACTAGCTCACACACGCGCGCGCGTGCGTGCCGGGCCGGGCTTGGGCTTGGGCTTGGGCTTGGGATTGGGATTGGGCATGGGCGGCGCGTGTGTGCGCGCCCACGGACCCGGACACGATAGCACCTCCGAAATGGGCTGGTCCGCACCTGCCCTATTTTTGTTTTTTGCTTTTAAGTCCTCCACCATTTATGATATTCCTTTTTGGCTACTAGCCGTTTTGCATGCGACCCGTTGCTGCATGCGAGCTGTTACGAGACTGCTCTCTGCGAGCTGTAACGTGCAAGGTTAATGGGCTTAATCGCAGCCCATTAACCGCTCCCCTCTTTCAGCCTCCCATTAACAGCCCGAGGCCTATATAAGGCCCGGTGCAGCCATGGGATGTTGACACTCCGAAAATCGGAATTCCTCCCTGCTTACTGCCTCTCTCTCTCCCATTCTCTCGTGCCGTGTTGCTGTGGTGCTGCCTCCCGGCCTTGAGAAGATCGTCATCGAGTCGCTGGGTTCCTGAAAGTCTACGAGGTTCGCAAAACCTTCTTGGAGTCGTGCCGACGAGAAGGAGGTCGCCTGACCGGGGTCGCCGTATCTCCGAGAACAATTGCCACGAGACCCGCACGAGGGGGGCAATAAGATTCTTGGGACAGTGCCTAGCACGCTTCGACCACAGGCCAGAGTTTCTAACTCTTCTTTTGTCCTAACATTAGATCTAAAATAATCGACTTGCATCTAGAGAAATCTAAATAATTAGATATATTTTAGATAGATTGTATCTTCCTTTTAGAAAAGTTCGGCAAGGTGAATGACGGTTCCATAGAACCCGCTCTGCCTTGGCAAATAATTTCTAAAAGAAATTTGTGCCTTGTCCTTGTTTGCGAAAAAAACATTTGCTAATCAATTTTAATATGAATAATTTGATTAAATCCTAAATTTGCTAGTTTAGAACGATTAGATTTCCAACAGGTGTGGCTCCAGCCCCCTCCCCATTCCTTGAGCGGCGGCACCACAAGGAAAACCCCATGGTCACCCATGGTGTGTGGCGACGATGACACGACGGAGGTCCCTGGCGACCTCAAAGACAGTGTGGACCGGGTACCCGTGGGTGCATGCGTGCGTGTGTGAATGTATGTGGGTGTATGTTTGAGTGTGTACATAAACGGCCTGTGTGCATGAGGAAATGTGAGGTGTGAGTGTATGAGGAGTGAGAATGAGACCTGGCAAAGAGATCGACGAATCAATGGGAACTTCAGCTGGCCGTCATGGAGTCACCCTCCGATGAATGGCCTTATGTCATCGACCAACTCGGCGGTGCACACCCTAACCCCTTGTACTTTATGCTTGAGAGGTGAGAGAACACGTCAATGTAAATGTAATCGATTTCAAGATGACGGTTCATTCGTCTGTCTCGCCCCATGGTCCCCCCCCCCCCCCCCCCCCCCCCCCCCCCATAAGAGCATCTCCAACCGGCTCTGTAGAGGAGCTCTGAAGGCCCACGTGGCACTCCGAATAGAAATGGGCGCTCCAACCGGCTCCGAAGGATGCTCTGAAGGCCTACGTGGCATGCCACGTAGGCCACGTGCGGCCCGGACCTCCGAAGCCCTCCACATACAACAGAGCTCCTTCGGAGCCTCCGAACGAATAAAAAATTCTATCTTTTTTTAAAAAACCCCCCGAAACTTTATAAATTATTTTATATATATATCAAAATATATACTTTTTAACAGATTTGGTGTAACTTTGGAGACTTTGGATAACTTGTAAATAT
Organism: Chamaelirium japonicum; assembly: GCA_947650365.1. Classification (NCBI taxonomy): domain Eukaryota; kingdom Viridiplantae; phylum Streptophyta; class Magnoliopsida; order Liliales; family Melanthiaceae; genus Chamaelirium; species Chamaelirium japonicum. The sequence continues at coordinate 19,344,612 of OX393559.1, read as the reverse complement.
ATAGGGTGTTTCATGCAAATGGCTCGGATATCCCGTTCGGAGGCCGTTGGAGCTGAACCTCTCAACAAGGATGCCTCCGATGAGATGGCAGCAAAATGCGGGCCCCACTTGCTTCGGAGGTGCAACGAGCTTCAGAGCCGGTTGGAGATGCTCTAAGGAAGGGTTTTTCCATGCAAATGCACGTGTCTATTAATTGACTGTTGGTATCGTGTTGTGCTGGCCAATTAGTTGGCTGCACTACGCACAAGCCTGAGTGGGACCCAGCACGAAATTTCCCCTAACAAAGAGAGGTTGAACGTGCTTTGGATCCTCATAACTGCCAATACATACTCCAAAACATTTGGGATCGGCTCAATGGAATATTTGGCGGTTTTCTCTTTCAAAATCACTAACAAAATTTCTGTACAAATTTAAGATTAGAAAAAAACTGATTACATAGTTTGCTAACTAAAATCACAGACATCGGTTACAAAGCTATTACATTAAATCGTAAAAAAAAAAAAATTGGGAATGAATTTTGATTATCATGATTAGGGATGCAATTAAACGGGTCTAGCGGGTTAATCCGATCCTACTGGGATGTGTTTGGAATTAAATCAAATGGGTTTGGACGGGTTTGGGATTGTTCGAAAAAACCCAATCGGATTTGGGTTTAGCCTACTCCGCCCTGAACCCGACCCGATCTCATAGGCATATATCAAAGTAGCATATACACTAACATTATTTGAACTCGCCATAGCCTAAAAAGTCCCATTTCAGAATAAATCTATTTAAGAATAAGTGTAGAATGTACTTATTTTTTAGTTAAAATGAATGTGGTTTTCACTATGTTTAGTGTTTCTCCTTCGGATCAAATCCAATCCGACTCGTTTCGATTCGTCCCTGTTATATACCCTCACTCCCCAAAACCCGGGTCGTAATGGAAGGTCCACAAGGGGTATATTAAGCGGGTGATGGGTGCCTCCCTCACCGACGTGAGACTATTCGTCAACAATACTCCCCCTCACGTGAAGCACGCGTGGCAAGGCACGATCGGTGGCGAGCACTCAGAGCGGGAGCAGAGCAAGAGATGGGTCAGTTCTAATACCATGCTAGATACCCTCACGCCCCAAAACCCGGGTCGTAAGAGAAGGTCCACAGGAGGTATATTAAGCGGGTGATGGGTGCCTCCCTCACCGATGTGGGATTGTTCATCAACTGTCCCGTCCAAATATAATTGGGACGGGACAGGTTTGGATTTTGGCTAATATGAACATAGATGGGTTCGGAATTTAGGTGTAACCGACCCGTTGTCATCCCTAATAATAATATATTTGTTTTAAGAGTGGAAGGCTTATATATCCACCTCTACTTCATCTTCGATTATACCCGATTATTAATTCACCGGGAACCATAACTAAAGATGGATTATAGGTCGGTTAAGCCTCCACATTATATTTCTTACAATACAATCAGGAGTCGTAGTAGAAAATTATCACGACGAAGATGAACAATGTTTTTTTTTGTTGTACATCAGAGGTGGTCATAACCCTATGACCAAAAGAGATGACCATATCAATCCATAACCCAAGCCACACAATCTAAATGCAGACACAACCTCTGTAACGTACTCGATCAAAGAGCTCAAAACATATCGGTCTCGCAAACCACCAATGTATGAGGAATCGACCCAACCACATCTGGTGCACAACCAACAGCCCACCAAATAGGGCTGGCAATTTTGGACCCGACATGGCAGACACGACACGAAGTTAGTGGGTTTAGGTCAGGGTTAAACGGGTCAACGCGATAGACCCTTTTAATAAATGGGTCAGGTCTGGGTTTAGGGTCTGGACATGGTAGACCCGTTTAAAATTCAACGGGTCGTGTCGGGTCTACCCGCAATTTGATACTGTAATATATAGTACCAGCGGGTCTATCGAGTCAGGTCGGGTCGAGTCGGATTGGGTTGGACCGGGTCAACTGAATAGACCCGTGTGGTAAACGGGTCTTATCGGGTCTACCCGTTTATTAGCAGGTCGGGTACGGGTTTAAGATCTAGAACCGATTAGTTAAACGGGTCAGGTCCGGGTCTTGGCGTTTTGAACACGACACGACCCGTTGACACCCCTACCACCAAACAAGCTAAACTACCAGACCATAGGAGACCCTCCCCACTGCATGACTCACAACCTCCACCCTTCTCGGATCATAAAAAATCACAAAAGACACTCAGTAAGGAAGGGCAGAGAGCAAGGAGATAGAGAGCCGACCCCCCTTGCCCGGTTTCAAGAGATGATCCTTCAAAGCCATGTGCATATGTTCATAACTTGGGTTTTCCAGCAGCCATGTGCATATGTTCTCCTTTTTCTTTGGTACAATAGATAATAAATGCATGCTTGTCCCCTCTTTTTAATTTTGCCCCTTTTTAGCAAACACATGGCACAATAAAAACACTAATTCAAAAAATATCTCAGTTAAAATGCAACCGATGTCACCGACAAATCATGGTCATAGATCAAAGAAATGCTCAACATATTCTGACAATCATGCTGGTCACTTGAGAGAATTAAAGCAAACATGTAATTTTTTCTTGTTGTGTACTATCCCTCTGTGTTCTTCTCCCTTCAAGAGGTCAGCTTTTTAGAGCACTCGGGTGTTGTCACATGGTATCAGAGCTGGGCCCGCTCTAAGATCGTCACCCAATTGTGCTCTCCTCCCTCAAGCGGTCAGCCTTTTGGAGCTCTCGGGTGTGAGTCAAACTCATGAATCACAGCATTAAATAAAAAACTCTCATAGCAATGGAAATGAAAATTCATCAAAACCCCGGATAACTTTACATGGAACTGTCTACCCAGGAAAAGAAGGGAACAAGAAACAAGAAAACTGCACGAATAAATATTCTCGCAGAAAAAAAAAAATCACATCGGATAATCCGAGCCTCTGCAGGCAACTGAAAGCACGACTTGATCCGGACAGCGGTCTGCAACTCGAGGATGTGATGTTCGCGCCACACTCGATCAGACCCTGCAACATGAGCAAGAAAACATGACTATGTCTTGCGATGCAAACTTCTCTACAAGCTACACTCAGCGATGGCGCAAATAGCGTGGTCTACGAAGACTACGATGAACTCATACATTAGGCATGATGGGTTCGCATGAGCAGCTATCATGTCAGAGGGACGACAACGTCCAGATTCCTCAGCATCAGCCAGCCACTAGGATAGGCGAGATCAGGGGCTTCCAAATGGTGATGCCAAACCATGACCCTAGAGCAGCCGTTCGCCAGTCCCTCCATTTGGCTTTCGTCTTCAACCAATTGCTCGACAAATGTGGTCACCTGCAAATGTATGCTAAATCATTCATTTTTAAAGGGATTTTTTCATATATACACCTAACAAAGTTTGATGTTACAGCAAAACCGCTATCTTTTACAAAATTCTCGGTGCACCCTTCACAAATCTCAATTTTTACAAAAAAAAAATTCAATTTGGTCAACTTTATGACCATTTTACCCTCGGCCGTCCAGGTGCTCATGTGGGCTAACACCGAATAATCAAAAGGGTAAAATGGTAAAAAATTTAGCAACTCTATGAGATGATAGAATAACCAGCTCTGATCACGCAAGCCATGCTTTTCTTTATGAAAAGTCACATGCTATGGTAGAGAAGTTTTGAACAGTTAAATTATTTATCATGAGATCTGTTTAATTGGCTTGTAGATGCCGCACTAGCCTTTCTTATGTCAACGAGTTATGAACTACATGATTAGTTCTACAATAATACAATCGAAGAATAATAACGGAAATGCACATCTTGACTTAAAGGAAAGTGAACTAACTTGGAAACCATCCTGAACTGTGTCGCGTAGCCTAATAGGCTCAAGAGTGGGGCGGCGCCATCTCTTAGGGTCCCAGAGTATGGTACTATTAAATGCGAATCCCGACATGTTAACATGGAACCTTCGAGATATCTTGTTCCTTTGATTTGTGTGCCATCCAATAACTTGACTGCCATTGCAAACGGGGCCTTCCATTAACACTTTGTTCTTGCTTTCAGTGAGCATTGCGACCGGCCATGTGCCAAAATGCCTGCAACTCAAAGCAAGTAAAGGTCATGAGAACCATATAAGAAAAGAAAAAAGGAAAGATTAGAAACAGAGGAGACTACAGATTTGCTCCTATCAGAAGATAATTGTCATGCAATCAGGATTTATTTACATGCTCTCCTCATTTTTTCAAGAGGCTAACCTCCGGACATCAACTTTGTGTTTACCCAGTCTTAGTACCATACCGATACTATCAAATCATCCACATATTTTACATTTGAAGTATAAAAAATGAAAGCCCCCTAGAAGTAAATAAGGCAATCATGTTCAATAAAACATGCAAGTGATTCACCTCGATTATCTTGTTTTACCACAGAAAGTAATGTCAACAAGAACTTGTAGTTGATTTGCTTAGATCAGCATCTTATTCCAAAATAAAAATTCCATGATACATTTTCCATCAAATTATGTTACAAGGTTATCAAAGTAGTCTTCTTTTTCTTTAGGGCAAATTACAAAAACCTCCCCTGAACTATACACCTAATTTCACATTGGTCCATCAAGTGTTTTTATCAACAACTTGACCCCTGAACTATGCTCCGTCTGCATGCCCACACCCTTATCGACTTTCAGCCATTAAACATAATTTTCATCCCAAAGACACCCTTCTCAATGAAACTAATGCTATTTTTTAAAGATTTTTTTGAACACTAATGCTATTTTTTAAAGACTACTTATGCTTCCAAGGACGAGTGAAGACCTAGAAAAACATTAATGGAAGTTGTTAAAAAAGACATGAAAAAACTTTCATTGACAATAGATATAGCCCTAAATAGAAATGAATGGTGAAGAAAGATTCATAAAGGCAACCCCAAGTAGATGGGACATAGCTTGATGGATATGGTTATGGACTAGATTTCAAGTTCTTATGTGCAGAAACATTAATGGTCAGCATTAAATTCCCTGCTATCCATTTGCTATGTTTCTTTATCTAGTTTTAGGAATGACCATAGAGTTGTCTACTTTGGTTACCTTACTTCATTGGAAATTGAGTTATAAGGACACGGGAAGGGTATAGTTCTGGGGTCAAGTTGCTCGAAAAATACTTGACATGAGAGACCAATGTGAAATTAGGTGTATAGTTCAGTGGAGGTTTTTGTAATTTGCCATTTTCTTTAATATACAAAGTATATCCTGATTTCTGAATGTGGTATAGTACGCCTAGGATGAAAAAAAAAAATGTACAAAGGCCATGAAAAGAATGTTACAGAGAATCAGCTTGCTGCCTTTCTGACATCCTCTCGGCATCGAAACCAACCAGTGTTTTGGCACTCTTCCAAACATGCTTGTAGTAGTATCAAACTTGTTTTGGACCAGATCTCTGATTCCACTGAAGGTATATATGAGCTACCCAGGTGGATCTCCACCCTATGTCTATGCTATTAAAAAGAAACTTGACTGGAAATAGTAAATTCTTCGTGCAAGGCTCCAATTCGATAGATGTCCTCTCGATAAGTATCCCTAATTAAACCAACAGTAAGAAAATTTCACATACTACCGAGCAGTCTAAATCAAATGGTTAAACAGCCACAAGTCGAAGTGAGGCATTGATTTAGAAAGCAATCTTTATAGCAGTATTTGGTGGATACCTTCCATAACTCCTCCATTAAAGGCAGCAGAACTCAACCTCAGTAACAATGGCGAACCAAAAGAAGGTATTCATCATTAGAGACATTAAGGCCACCTTTGGATGTTCTGCAAATGCTATCTATTTGCACATGTGACATGCTCAGTTAAAGTTTCATGGGTGTGGTGAAACTTTGTTTGCAAAGCTTTTACATACAAAGCTGTGCAAATTTTGGCCTTGTGTGCATCCGTTTGCACATGTCACACCACCTTTACCACAACTTCAACCTACATGCATATGTGCAATTGGAAAAATTAGACAATTGCACATCATTCATATGTGCCCTAAATATTTTTAAGTCCATACCTATTGAGCTTCTAAATTACTGTTGACACTTGTTCATACTTGGGTGACTTGGGTCTGACAACATTTTATTTAACACAAATAATAAATGATGTTACACTATATTTATATCAGTATGGTTCCTACTGTTGCTCAGTATGTTGTGTACCGATGTCCCTTTTTATGGGCAGGTATCAGTGAGCAGCAGTAGGGATGTAAAAAAGTCCACCTCGGCCTGAGCCCGGCCCGGCCTGAAAGCATCATGGGCCGGGCTCAGGCCACCACCTTGAGCTCGAAGCCTGGCTCGAAAGAAAGCCCGCAAGTCTGGCCCGGAAAGCCTGAACCATATACTACGTAGTTCTTTTATATATATATATATATATATATATATATATATATATATATATATATTTGTAACACTAAGTAAGTGCGGTATAGTGGCTATAGAGTTTGGGAGTACCATCAGGTCTTGTGTTCGAACCTACACATTAGCCTTTGAAATTTTTTTTTTATTAAAACACACATGATTTAATCCAAACCCGACCCGAAATTACTAATATATATATATATATATAGATATACGGGCCGGGCCCGGACTCAGACCTTTGGCCCGTGGCCCGACCCTGCCCGACAAGCCTGACGAGCTACTCCAGGCTTAGCATATGTAGGCCCGGCTTGAGGTACTATAGGCTCGGCCCGTTTTACACCCCTAAGCATAGGTACTAGCGTGGATTTGGTAGTCTTCCTTTCTTCTTCAGTTTAGAGCTTCCACTCTTCAGTGTGAGTGATGTGAGGAAAATAATAAGATGTAATCGAGACCTTTAATTGTTCTCTTTTAGTTTTGGATAGTTTTGTCACTTATTATTTTCGTTTCAGTTATATTATTGGATGACAATGTTTCACGCTCTGAATGTTGTTCCCCTTCTTCAGTTTTTCTTTTTCTTATTGTTCCATCTAGAATGTTATCATTTATGTTATTAAAAAAACATTATCACCTTTCCTTCCCTCCTCATCTCCCGTAATTTGGGTTGGCCAAGTGTTTGGTTGATCCCAGTTACTAGTTGTGACATTCTAAAAGGGGTTAGATGGTGCGGTAATTTTAATAGTCATGCATAAGTAAAATATGATTCCTTTTCTTCTCCCATAGTCTCCACTCAATTGCTTTAACTTTCATCAAGCATGGCTCAGGAACCATCCCTAAAAGATTGTGGTCTTGACTTACAACAGAATTTCTAAGAACCTGATATCTTTCTAGATGTGTTGGTGTATTATCCATAAAACCAGACTATTTTAAATTCAAAAAAAAGCAAAGGATCTGATTTGCAATCAAGATCTACGTAACTAGCACATACATATACCCATTTCACCAAAAATATTGGGAATTCTTCAGGCATCACTGGAATGTTCAATTAATGAAAATTTTTAGGATGAAGAATTCTAAAGCCTAGTAAAGGATATCATCTTACCAAAGGATCAATACTTTCCTCAAATCTAACATTAAACTATACAAACAAATCAATGTAACTCCGAATAAATGTTCAATGATGTTCTCCAGAAAATTGGTCATGGAGGTATGCAATATTAAAATCTGTGTGCGTGTGCGTGTGCGTGTGTGCGCGTGCGAGTGTGTGCGTGCGTGTGTGTGTGTGTGTGGCTCCATTTGAAGAAAGATTGACCACTATTGTATCAAAAAAAAAAATTCCATTAGTGCACCATACACATGAATATGTAGAACATAAATAAATTGACACAGAAGAGAAGTAAATACCTTATTTGCCGCATCTGGTCGAAAAGGTCGACTGAATACATTCTATCATCGTCAGCAAAGAAAACTATACCATCAAGACGATGCTTCTCGATGTGAGAAAGTGCGACATTTCTCTGGTGAACACCTAAGTCTTTTACGGTGGTCGCATTCTGATCACATACAAGATGTCTGTACATGACCCCAGTTTCTCTCATGATACTTGCTGTCTCTGTGGACTGTAAGGACATCTCCACAACTATCCATAGAAGAGGAGGTGGGACAACCCTTAACACGTGAGCCAAACGATTCAGGTAATATGATTGAAAGGGCCTAGCATAAGTTGGAGTCACGATTATCAGAAACTTTTTAGGCACAAGCCCCAAATCTCGAAAGGAAGATTGAGCATACGAGACATCAACAGCATCGGTTTTGATCTCCTCTTCTGCCATTGTCCCTATGCTAAGCTTATCCTTCAATAGTTCTTTCTGAAGAACTAAATCCTCTCTGTTGTCCGAAGCAAATTTCAGGTGAGCATTTTCATCTGTTGGATCATTCTCAAAGGAAAATGCCTGATGTTTGGATGCAAAATTCTTGGAGATATCCATTGTAAGAAATGGGGTGAAACCGATCAAAATCCCGAACATGAAACAAACCGAAAAAATGAAGGCGGCCCGCTTCCAGTGTAGCCCTTTAGGTTTCGACCTCTCTCCAGGCCGAGAAGACCTCTGCAAGAGAACACCACGTAAGGTGGCTCGGGTCCTCTCCAACACCACAAGAATATCTGTCGGATTCCCCCATGGATTCAGAAGGCCTCCCAAAGCCAAGTACGGTCTAGTATGAGACAACTTGGAAGAGGGAGAAGTATCCGAGCTCGCCTCGCTGTTTTGCGCAGCTCCATCTCGCTGCACCACAGATATACTTCTCCTAAATGACGGCATTGTCATATTTACCATAGAACATGGAAATTCTTCTAACATCAATCTCCTACCCTAAAAAGAACCACCAATTACCAGTCCTCGGTAGAGCTAACCCGAACAACATAATTATGTCCTTCGACTGCATATTGTATGGCAGACGATAACTCCAAGCTCATATGAAAAAAAAGCTCCGGTCTTGCGCACAGAAAACCTAATAAATTAAATGGCATCGCACACCTGAAATCCAATGTCTAAAGCACCATTTAATACCATATTTCCAAGATTTTCTTGCCGAAATGCCTTCACCAAAAAAGGCGACAATAAATCTTTGCCAGCCTATATCTCGAATCGATCGATTGTTCTATAATAGCCCTCCCCGATCCTCTTATAGAAATATACCCAAATTTGGCCTCATGTAAAAGACATCAATGCAGAGAAACCCTTCAGCACCGAGATGTTGAACAAGACCCTCCAATCCCAAATCAGATGGTACCCAGATTCAATGGGTCAAACAGAATGCCCTTTGTGTCGTTGAAAGCCCAAATCAAAGTAAAACTGAAGCTCCAAACGAGGAAATTTCCCACATCAGTCCCAAACCTAGCTCTTGATCATTATTTTTTTTCCCTCATCGGCTCTTTTCACTGTAGCTGAAAGCACAGACTAAAATCTATCTCAAAAAAGAAGCAAAAACCTATCTCAATCAAAGGATTTCTACATAGAATTTCTGAGAAAAGGATATCAGAAAGAACAGCACAGATCGAAAGCAGAGGATAATCGTCACAAAAAGAGCCGAACCCAGCACTGCAGATTCATCGGAAAACCGAATCCCACATCAAATACCTCCATGGGTCGGCGGAAAACGAACTCCCCTCGGAACCCATCACTCCAAATCAGAAACCCCGCGATGGAAACAAGATGAATCGAAGGGAGGGCCGGCGGAATGATGTACAGAGCTCGGAACCCACGACCGCAGCAAGGCCCTGAAGATCTGGGCTCCGATCCGTCCCGGAAACGCAGAAGCCGCTTTCGGGATCTCCGGAGGTTCGGCCGTGTCGGGATCGGCGAGAGAGCGGTGACCTAGGCAATGGTCGGCGAGTGGGGAGAGGGTGCAGCGAGAAACAGAGGAGAGAGAGAGAGAGAGGAAGAGAGAGTATTGCCTAGCAGACTAGCAGGGCGAGACAAGGCTGCTGTGATGCCTTATCGGTGCCTCGAAATGTGTTCACCCGTTCGATGCATGAATTTCGAACTGTGTGGTTAATCTGGCGGCTGATATGGATCTGGATGGGTGGAGGCACAATCAGGGGTATACATGAGGGGAGGCATCCCAGAATTTTATCTTATTACCCGTTGAGGAAACGGTGCGAGTCTGCCACACCGGTTCAACTGTGGGCGTTTCTTACCAAACTGGCCGTGTTTCGATGAATCTGGTCCTTGCCGGGTTTGACGCCCGGCTGCCACCGTGTAAGGCCGCACACCTGGGAATCCAGTGTGGAGACTCCCTACCTCGCCCCCAACCAGAGAAGGTGGGTCCCCACATCGGTTGCGGATTGGGTGTGGGGTTCACGAAGTTGGAGACTGGACCGACGCTCCAGAAGAGCAACAGTGGCCGTTGGATCACGATCACACGACGGTAATTGTGGGCGGTGTCTTTTTTTTTAGCGGCTAAAAAATGATTGGGTGAAAACGGTGGGCCCCACACAGGAGAAGTGAGCGCTTACATGATTGTCCAGATCTTCTGGTCCCGTTCTCCTGGTGATTATATGGAGCTCAAGTGTGTTAATTCCACGTGTCGCTAACTTTTGTCAAAAAGGAGGAGTTTTTTTTTTTGATTTTTTGGAAAACTTTAATCATACCCCAAAAATCTGTAATTAGCATCTGTTTCCAAAGAACTTGAAAGATACTCCATTTTTTTCTTTAATCATACCTTATTTTTATCTCAAAAATGCCCTTCCCATTTACATCTAACATGAATACACCCCAGTTAAATGGTCTGTCCCATCTTGATCATACCCCATTCCTTTCAGATATTGAAGTCCCATGAGGATAGGGAAATGGAGTGGGATGAGATGGGGGGGGGGGGGGGTATTTTTGCATCCATTCATTGATGGCTAGAGAGAGAGATCCCCTTCTTTCCTGATTGCTAGAGGGATTAGAACTCCTATGGAGGAATCTGATCAGGGAAATGGGATCTTTGAGCCTCATTGCTACCTATGGAGGAATTTGATCGGGGGGAAGTAGGATCTTTAATTTCTGTTGTCAATGTTACTACCAATGACGTCATAGTCATGTCGTTGCCACCGTTCAAATCTTTCCCAATTGCAGCTAATGCCCCCTTATTCAAAATGTTTTTTTTTTATTTAGTTGGATGTGGGGTATAAGATAAGGGTATAAATGATATTTAATAAATTTCAAGTAAGTTACTGTAAAACGAATAGGACGCAAGGCTAGTTACAGATTTTTGCGGTATGAATAAAATTTCCCATTTTTTTGGGTAATGTGGCTAAGGTCCCTAACAACAAATCGGTTTGGTTAGAAAGACAGGCGGAAGATGGTTTTAATTTAAGATCCCTAGTCAAACGATCGGAGAGGTGTAAAGGACCTCAGTTTTCACCGAATCCCCAAAACCTCCCCTCATCTGGCCTTTCCTCTCTCTCTCTCTCTCTCTCTCTCTCTCTCTCTCTCAAACAATGGTATCGAGACAGGCGCAATTAGCGAAGGGGGAGAGCGGGGCAGCGACTATGAGTTGCAGCTAATCGTCGCCGCCACCCCGGCAGAGACAAGCAGCGGAGACAAGAGGCGGGCGATAGATAGAGATGTTCGATTCAGATTAGGTTTAGGTTTAGGATTAGGTCTAGGGTTCATCCCATGGCCTATAGATCTTAGGGTTTAGGATTCAGTTTAGTTTAGAAAGAAGTGCCATGAAATGAAATTTCGAAGAGCAATGCGAGGTATTTTTGTCCTGACAATTGGCTGTCCTTTAAGTTAGTTGATTGATTAAGGACATATCGCTAAATCCCCTTTTTTCCAAAATAATTTTATTAAAAAATAATTACTTTAATCATATCGCTCTCTCTCTCTCTCTCTCTCAAACAATGGTATCGAGACAGGCGCAATTAGCGAAGGGGGAGAGCGTGGCAGCGACTATGAGTTGTAGCTAATCGTCGCCGCCACCCCGGCAGAGACAAGCAGCGGAGACAAGAGGCGGGCGAAAGACAGAGATGTTCGATTCAGATTAGATTTAGGTTTAGGATTAGGTCTAGGGTTCATCCCATGGCCTATAGATCTTAGAGTTTAGGATTCGGTTTAGTTTAGAAAGGAGTGCCATGAAATGAAATTTCGAAGAGCAATGCGAGGTATTTTTGTCCTGACAATTGGCTGTCCTTTAAGTTAGTTGATTGATTAAGGACATATCGCTAAATCCCCTTTTTTCCAAAATAATTTTATTAAAAAATAATTACTCAAACAATGTTTCTCCTAAAATAATTTAGGGAGTTCACATTACGTCGCTTTAATAACATTCCATTCGTTATAGGTAAAACTTTCCTATTAATAGAGATTCATGTTTCAAAGTTTAATTACAATATATCTAACAACTAGTAAAATGGCTCATATGCCCTTCCATCAACCATCTAGTTAAATCGGATTCACAACATGATAAAAAAAATTCATAATTTTAAAATATTTTTGTCGTGTTGTGAAATCCTAACCCTAACCCTAACCCTAATTCTATTCCCTAAATAGTGAACTCTAACCGTAACCCTAATTCTATTCCAAATAGTGAACCCTAACCCTGACCTTAACCCTAATTCTATACCCCTAATAGTGAACCCTAATCTTAACCCTAACCCTAATTCTAATTTTATAGCCCTAATAGTGAACCCAAACCCTAACCTAATTATTAAACTAAAATCATTATAGTTAACCTTAATTCTATACCCCTAATAATGAACCCTGACACTAATCTTATACCTAACCCTAATTCTATACCCTAATAGTGAACCCTTAACCTAATTCTATAGCACTAAAAGTGAACACTAACCCTAACCTAATTACTAAACCTAATTCACCATAGCTACTATAGTGATTTTCACTGTAGTTACAACGGTGAAATAACTGTAGCAACTACAATAAAAGGATCTCTTATGTGGACAACCGGTGTACAGAATTTGGTGTGTGAGCATACAAAATCGATGTACAAGATTTGGTGTGTGGCTGAGTATCTCAATGATATATTGGTTTTTTAATTTAAAGAATCAAATAAAATAAAAACGATTGAAAGGGACCTCTTATGCAGACAAAACGATGTAAATGATTGTCTCTCAATGCAAATCTATTTTGTGGACTTCTTGTAAACCAGTAGTATTAGGTGGCTTAATGTTCAATAATATTATACAAGAGCTACACCTAATTATCCTAAAATAATTTTTGATCTACGGCTATTTTAATCCTAGCATGAATGATGACAATTGTTTTCCCTATCAACGGCTTTAGTAAGCAAACAAGCCATTGTTGAAGACATCATGTTTATTTACATTAAAACTATTGTTATAGTCCACATGTTTATTAACACTATTTCATGTTGCGTTATAACTTGTGTAAGTTGAACCTGACCCAATCCAACTTTGGGTCAGGTTTGAGTTTATTTATTTGAAGATCAGGTTGGGTTCAGATTGGAAAAAATCAATCCTTTCAAAATTTGATTTAGGCTCAAGCTAAGGATCGAACGACGTACTAGACCCAACCAGAACCCAAGTTGAGTAAAAAACCTTCAGCGTATAGGCCCCATGGATTTGTTCCTAGACCTACATGGATCCTATTCTAAACTCAAAGAGCCACAAACTGTTAGATAATAAAGGTAAAAGATACGTTATTGATTAAGATTAAGATTAGCTTTTTTTTTTTGGGTAATGTGCCTAAAACCCCTCTTACTAACCCTGTAGTTTGAAAAACCTCCAACTATTTTCGTAATGCGTTAGGTCCCTCACACAAATTTTTCTAAATATCCATTTTGGCCCTAGCATCTAACAAATTTTTCTGGTATTGTGCTCTTTAAAATTCAAAATTTTCAAAACATGAGTAAATAAGCGCTACCCATACCTGCCCAATCCGACCTGAACCACCAACTTGCGAGACCCAAGCTTGAAAATTTGTTCACAGGTTGAAGGACGAATTTTGCTGAGTCATTGATTGATGGTTCTACAAATCGGTTTATTTTTGGGTTGACCTCGAATAAGACTCAACCCGTTGGAGTTGCAGCAATATGCTTTGGGGGGAACAGTGTTTTTTAAAATTATCTTTTTTTCAATATTAGTTTGAAATTTTTTTCTAAATGGATCATCAATTGTACGTTGAGTTGCCGTCTCCATTGAACAAAACTAGGCTACACGAGATTTATTTTTCTTCAAAAGATTGTTATTTTTAAAAAAATATAATTCTTACCAAAGTTATTGCATATGTATTGCTATTTAGGTTTCCAGCAGAAAGTCAGTGACAACAACTTTTCCTCAACTTTAAAAAAAAGAAAAGAAAGAAACCGAATTAAAAAGGGCTTTCTATTTTCTATTGAAGCCATTGGTAAAAATAGCATCTATTAGATAATTATTTTCATTAAAACCACCTCGAGGAAAAACGAATATTAGTGTTAAAACCAAAGCTGACATCAGAAACAGCGGTTTTACTTACCACTATTTTTTTTAAAAAAAAGGGTAAATTACAGGGGGTTTATGTGTATGGTTTTTCAAACCATAGGGGGGCATTGGTAGGGTTTTAAACATGACGGGGTGTAAATGATAATCAGTTAAACTACAAGGGCATTTATATTTAATTTACCTTAAAACTTATGGGGTCAAAACCACAGTCCGTGGCACCGGCTTTATCATAGAATTCCAAAAGCAGATAAAAATGTTTTGGAAAAAATTTCAAGCTACTGACTTTGCGCACTTTGATGCAACTTATAGCTATCTTCACGCCCTAAAATCCGGATTGTAAGCAGAGGTTCATAAAGGATATATGAAGACATAACCGACCAATCTGTAGCCGATGTGGGACTAAACCCACAATTCTGCACGGACCAAATCAACGGTGTGCTATTGTATCACTCGAAAATAATCATGAATTTTGTAGTAGTACTCTGTTTCACATAGTGTGAACGAGGTCAGTACCACCATCGAACTGGAGCAGAGTCGATCCCCAAGATATTATTGGTACACCTCCAATAGTAAAAAGAAAAAAAATTAAGAAAAAAGAACACACCTTTAAATCAACAATTAGGCCTGTCAAAGGGCAGGACTAGGCAGGGTTGGGGTCAAATTGGGTCCGACCCTTTGTTTTAGAAGGTAGGCCCTAGCCTGACCCTAGCCCTTCAGGGCCAGAAAATGATGAGCCCTATCTCGACCCTTCAACGACCAGGGCCAATCAAGGACCAAGTTGATATACTAAGATAAGGATTATCGATATATATATTTATTATGTTAGGTAATTAAGTAAGGGTTAAAATTTTTTTTTTCTCCCTAAACTACTCTTATGCTCGTGCTTTTAGGCTTTTGGCATTCATTTAAAACCCCACTCATTTATTCGTGCTCTAGACTGATAATACAGCATAAAAAGTAGTATAAGTCTTATGAGTGTTATATAATACTTCTAATACTAGTATTTCCCAACTTGATAACTCCAATGCCTATAGGGTTATAGTGAGTGACCGATTAGTTACTGATTAATCCCAATTAGCCGTTGATTTAAACCCTTAATAAGTGTTATATATATTATATAATTTATATATATGGAGGGCAGGGCCTAATAGAGCCGGGACATAGGTTTTCCTAGCCCGACCCTTATTTTGGAGGGCTTACGAAAACTGGGCCCGACCTGACCCTTAGGTCCTTGGTGGGCAGGGCTTTGGAGGCTGGACCGGGTATCATTTCTAAAGGGTCAGATTGACAAGCCTACCGACAATAGTAAGTTAAATAATAAAAGAAAAAAAGCATGGCTTAGAGAGAGAGAGAGAGAGAGATCTACTTTAATTCAAGGCCATTATCATTTGGCCCATTAGAGTATCTCCAACCGGACTCTGATCACCCATCCACATGGGATTTTGGGGGGCTGAACGGTCAAAAGACCTCTCCAATGGAACCCCCATTTATGGGGAACCTCATATTTGGGGGTACTCCATGAACCCTCATCTCTTATTAAAAAAAGTAAAAAGAAAAAAATCAAACGTTTGGAGATGCTCTTACTACCACCATCACTACATCACATGTACACCTCGCGAAATGCTATTGAACCCTATGGTTTTTCTGATTGACATCACCAAGTTTGGTGGCGCTCTCTCAGTAGCGGGACTGGGCCATGGGATAAAACCTAGGGGGGTGGCACCACTATCGGCTGACGCCACCATCGCCGGTGGCCACCACCGCTCTGGCCACCGGCCACCACCGTTTGCCACCGCCCTGCTTGCCGCCGTTGTCCTGTACGTCGTGCCGTCGATAACAACTCGTCGCCGGCCATCATCGTCGATCATCGTTTGTTGTCCTGTCGATCACCACCTGTTGCTCCTGCCATAGGCCACCACTGTACTGGCCATTACCGCTGACCATTGCCCGTCTGCCGCCCCCGTTGTGGTTGACGGGGCGGTGGTCTGTCATGTGGCGATTGAAGGACTAATTTGGTTGGGTCGTGGGCTAATAGTTCTACTAATTGACTTATTTTTTGGTTGACCTCGAACCCGATCGAACCGCTCAAGTTGCAGCTGTTCTTGAACCAGCTAGCTCTTCTCCGACCAACTGATGGCTAAAGTTAAAAATAGTTGTGCTGCGTACCTGGCTTTATGCCCTGCAGTTGACTATGCTAAAAAAATGGCTTTTTTTTTGGGTCTGTGGTTTGTCTCTATTTTTTTTTTCCATAGGTTCCGCTATGGATTGAAGGGGATTCTCTCTCCATCATACAACAATTCGGAATCTGTCAACCTTGCGACTCCATTATCGAGGATTGTCAGCAGATGGCTTATTCCTCTCATTCGGTGTGTTGGTCCCACATCTATCGGGAAGCCAATGGACTAGCCGACATACTCGCCAACATAGGAAGGACGTTCATTCAACTGGCTCTTTTCTGGAACAATCTCCCAAGTGCGGTAGTTGCAGCAACTGGACAGGAATAGGGCCTTTGGTGTTATCTGAGACTTGTACATGGTCCTAGTTAGGGGTTTTTGGTTTTCTTTTTGACGAGTTTTTGGGTCCCAGGTTTTGGGCTCGTATTTTGTAGCCTCTTTTCTATAGTGTTTTACCCAAAAAAAAAAAATTGTTTAGGGGAAACAGTGTTTTTGAAAATATTATATTTCAATATTATTTCGGAAAATTTTCCAAATGAAACAATACTAGGCTACACGAGTTTTTGTTTACCAAAAGATTATTATTTTATAAAAAATATCACTCTTTCCAAAGTTTTCTTTTTTCGGTACATCAAAGGTGGCCATTACATCATGACCTTAAGGTCTTCCCCAACAAGAAAAGACAGCAGCAGCAAAGGGGGGGTTAGCCAACCAGTATCCCTCCATGCCATGCAATCGTGCTTCTTGGGCAAGCCAATGTGATGCACTATTCGCCCATTGAGACACCCACTGGACTGAAACCTAATTGAATTGGTGCCAATCTAGAGAACATGCAGCAATAAGAGGACATATATCGGTTGTACCATCCTTGCCGATCAGAGCATTCCGAGCCTGCCTGGCATCTGTGAAGACCACAACCTGACTGCTGCCCCTCCACCTTAGCTACTCAAAGACCTCCTTCAGCGCCCGCAGCTCAGCATGGAGAGAAGTGAGCACCCGACATCAAAAAGGAGGCAGCGGCACAAACGCTCTCATTAGCGGTAGCCATCATCCATGCACCACTCGCCAGCTCCTCTAAGGAGTTAAAAGAGCCATCCGCCCAGATGAGGTAATCCACAACGGAGTGCCGCTCTCCCAGCCCCCGCTCCCTGGGCACACACCCCATGGACGAAGTCTTGGATGAGATGTAGCCCACGCTGAATAATCGAACAGAAGGAAGGCCCTCAAAAGTTTTAGCAGTCCTCGCATTCCACATATTCCACATGGTCACATCGATAATCTCTCTAGGCATTAGAGACTCTCGAACGACCCGAGAACATGGGTGCATAACTTCAATTCATAGAAGATGAGGCCGGTTATAGAAAGCACCAGACACCAATACGTGATAGCCGTTGGGCACGCCCAAAACACTTGGTTGATGTCCTCATCCCGATGCCCACAATAAGGGCATGCAATGCACAAATCCCATGCAAAGTCGAGGCTGACAGTAGCGTGCCATGCAAGACTTTCCATAAAAAGAGTTGCGCCCTTGACGGGACCCTTAGTCTCTACATGTCTTCTCCTCGCCATTGGTCTGTAGACCAGCAACTACCTCGTGATCACCCAATAGATCCGGAAGAAGGCACATATGGTTTGGTCTAATGCTTGCCGGGCTAGGCCCCAATAGTTGCGCCCCCGTACCGTTGCCCTCTGTCTGGAAGAAACACTGTAATACATGATACTTTTAAACTCAGTTTCACTAAGGACAACC
Source organism: Chamaelirium japonicum (assembly GCA_947650365.1). Taxonomy (NCBI): domain Eukaryota; kingdom Viridiplantae; phylum Streptophyta; class Magnoliopsida; order Liliales; family Melanthiaceae; genus Chamaelirium; species Chamaelirium japonicum. The sequence goes on along the minus strand of OX393559.1, from coordinate 19,326,379 downwards.
CAGTTTTATTATCATTATCATTATTATATTGTTGTTATAATAATTAATGTTGCATGAATTATATTATCATTATTATATTTTTGCATGCATAAAATATTAAATAATATAATGATAATTATTATTGTTTGCTTGGACATCATAATTAGGCTTTTCTTGAAAAGAATTAAATCAAAAATTAAATAAATAATAATTATCGGGGCCCACCCTCCTAAGAGGAGTGTGGTGACCCTAGTACACGGGTCCCCGGGTAAGAGTGTTTTATCTCCTTATAGTTAATATGATGCATAGGTTGTGAGTGCGGTACAAATCCCAGGATTAAATATGAAAAATGATTAATCACTGTGTAAACTTTTTGGTACCTGTGTGGATATATATTGAATTAATAATCTAACTGATTAGAAAGTAGGAATCATGTGCACACAAGGACTGTGAACCACCCTACGTGTACAACTGAAGATGAGTAAGTTAGAGATCATGGGCACGGGTTGTGATAAAGTAAATTAGAATAGCTCTTGAGTAGGGATTGACCTAACAACCTTGTCATGATGTAGTTAAAGTCTCCATAGTAATGCAAGTTGGGCGATAGAGCTCCACCGTGAAAGACGAAAAACCCCTTATGATTATCTAGGTGTATTTTGTGCATGGTGTTGGCGGATGCACGATAAGAGAGTTGGCCCTCTATATCAAAATAAAAGTTCCTATAGTAATGCCCGACCGGGGACAGGATGAATAAAATATCCACGTTAAGATAGATGTCTGGTTTGATTATTGATTTTGTGATGTGAAATAGTGACATGAACTATTGCTAGATAACCTAATGACGGTAGAAATGTATGAGAACGTAGATTATTGGTGGGCTAATATTATATGTTTACACATTGACTCTATTAGAGTTGATCGATAAATATATCTTTAATTTCAATTAGATTAATTATCTTATATTATTAAAGGCTTTTAGGATGTCACTAGTCATTAAATTGACTAATCTTTTAATTTTCTTATTGGGGGCTACTCTTTCCCACGAGTAGATTCACTTGCAAGTATGAAGACTCAGGAGTAGCTGTAAGAGTCCAGAAGCATATTTGGAGTTGCAGTCCTCTCTTTACTTTCAATATGTCAGTTTTGTAATATTTTACTTTTCAAACAATATAATTGTGTTGGAATAAGAGTATCATTAGTTAGATAATACTCTGTGGTTGCTAGTTGTAATGATCTAACTTAATTCTTTTGAGTAGGCCTCTTCTCAAGGCCCCAAGCCTAGGATAGATCATAATAAAAATATAAGTATATATGAATGACCTAATTGATTAACCATATAGATATGATCTCTAAACCAGTGCATCGAGTGTTATGGAGTGGGTAAGGCTACTTGGTTCGCCGTCGAAGGTTTGAGTCTCGTGCTCTTTTAGAGGGACTCCAGTTAGCATGTAGTGGCACCGACATGTCACATATATTGAGAAGATAATCCTTTTGAAGGTCGAACCTAACTTGAGAAGTCTCTTTCTATTGACAACTTCTATTTCTCTACTTTTAATAAACTATTTTTATAAAATCAAATTAAGAAGATATCATTTTGTTTCTTTCTTCTTCTTTTCATATATGAGAGCGGAGGAGGAGCCCTATGAGAACCCTAAATTAGTGTAGTTGATTGACCAAACACAAAACCTTTCCTTTTTCTCACCTCACACCCCAGGGATCGGTCTTTAAATTTCTGGAATGTGACAGCTGGTATCAGAGCCTAGGGATATGTTCATAGGGGTAGTTTCTAGAATTAGAAATTTAGATCTAGAGTCTTAGTAATTGGTTAGTAGGTGGATAACGTTAGGACTTTCCTTTCAGATGGCGGGTACTAGAAGCGGTAACAGAGTGAGTTTGTTCTCTCAGCCTGACGGTACAATGAGGATAATGGAGATGCTTTAAGGGATGGCGACCATGGTTCAGCAGTAACAGATGGCGACCCAGCAGAAGACTACCTTAGCTCTGATTGCTCTTGCCCAGGCACAGGCTTGTCAACTAGTTGAGGGCGAGCGTTAAGGAAAGCTGTTGAAAGACTTTAAGGCAATGGAACCTCTTGTTAGCTACAAGTGAAAAGATCTCACCTAAAAAATTAGATGATATAAAAATTTCAACAAGATTAAATCAATTCTATAATGCTAGAAATAAAATATTATGCTAATCATGCAATGACTAATAACGATAGGATTAAGATCTCATGAATATTTGTATATTTATTATGCTAGAATAAAAAGATTGAATATTAGATATATAGTTGCTAGTTGACTATGATCTAGGATTTCTAATTTACAAAATAGAGAAATCAAAAATAGAGAGTTTGGATGGAGCCTGTTTGGTCGAAGCGCGCAAGCGCTGTCCTAAAAGTCGATTGCCCCCTGCGTGCGGGTCTTCTGGCAACGACTAGTAGAGATACGACGACCCAGCCGGTAGGCTCTCCCTCCCGTCAGCACGACTTCGAGAGGGTGTACGGCGAACCACAACGTAGCTTTCAAGAACCCAGCAGGTAGCAAAGATCGAAACACAAATAGAGAATGAAAAGGACAGAGTTTTTGGTAGCAAAAGCACAACTTGTTCTTCTAAAAACTCTATGGTCTTGGGTCTCTTATATAGGCCCAACCCAAGATGTGTTGATGGCTACCCATTCATTTGGATTTAATGGGCTTTTAAAGCCCAGCCATTAGATCACATTTAGTGTAAACGTTTATAGCCGTTTCTAACCGTTTGTAGCTGTTATAGCCGTTATAGGTTACATGATGATATTTTATTTTTAAAACACAAATAAATAAATAAAATCTTAACACCTCCAACCTTCAAAGGAGAGTCGGACCCCTTGGAGGTAGATCGATGGTTTCAACAGACAAAGAAAGTTCTTGAAGTTTTGGTGGTCGAGTCACTCTTGCATCATACTAGTTTAAGGCAGAGTCTGACTTCTGGTGGCAATCGGTCTTGCATTCGAGGGTAACTGATTGAGGAGCTATCACCTGGTCGGAGTTTGAGGAACACTTTCAGAGGAAGTTCTTCCCTATAACAGTGCAGAATCGGATAGAGATGGAGTTCCTCATCCTTTCCCAAGGGTCTTTTACTGTGGCTTAGTATGAGGCCAAATTCTCAGAGCTTGTGAGGTATGCTCTGTACTAGGTAGTGATTGACGCCCAGAGGGCAAAACGTTTTGAGCATGGACTAAAGTCAGAAAATCAGGGGTAGGGTTGCGGCCTTCTTGGGTCAATCCTTTGAGGAGGTGGTTACTCGAGCGTTGGCCATAGAACAAGAGTTTGAAGAGTCTCGTAAGATCTAAGAGCAACATCAGATAGACCATCCTAGTAAAAGGTTTAAAATTTCATCCAAACCACCAGATCGAGGGTGGACAAGGGAAGAAGGATGGAGAGCTACAACTTTGTTATCGCTGCAAGCAGAAAGGACACATTCACAGCACGTGCCTCTGAGGAAAAATATGCTTCAATTATAGACAAAGATGTCATAAGAAGAAAGACTGCCCCGATTCACGTGCATGATGAAATAGTTTGATATATAGGAATAATATGTGATTTTAGACTTGTGATGTGCTGGATCCATTTTATATTGAAATTTTTAAGAAATATTGTAACATCCGCCCCAAGCACACAAAATATTGTCCGCTTTACCCGTGCCCGCACGAGAATTTCCCAGGGTGGTCACCCATCCTAGTACTACTCTTGCCCGAGCACGCTTAACTACGGAGTTCTTACGAAATCCGTAGCGGCGCACGATTTAAAAACGCGTCTTCTATATTTGAGAGAGAAAATTATATAAGTAACTCAGAATCTCTTTCTCTCCAGGCGATGTGGGACTAACTCATGGCCTTGTACACCTCACCTTGTCCATCTTGGCATCACAGCCTCAAGAGTCTTGGCTCTTAGCTCTTGGCCTATTGGATCTTGATCGTCACAATTTATCCCCCCTTAAAGCTACACGTCCTCATGTAGGGTTAGACCACCACCATCCCGAGGAGAACCGGCTCTAATACTATTTTGTAACATCCGCCCCAAACACACAAGATACTGTCTGCTTTGCCCGTGCTCGTATGAGAACTTCCCAGGGGGTCACCTATCCTGGTACTACTCTCGTCCGAGCACGCTTAACTACGAAGTTCTTATGAATTCTGTAGCGGTGCACGATTTTAAAACGCGTCTTCTATGTTTGGGAGGAGAAATTATATAAGCAGCTCTGGATCTCCTTCTCTCCAGGTGATATGGAGCTAACTCATGGCCTTGTACACCTCACCTCACCTCACCTCATCCATCTTGGCATTCCCGCCTCAGGAGTCTTGGCTCTTGGCTATTGGATCTTGGTCGTTACAATCCACCCCCCTCAGGGCTACATGTCCTCGTGTAGGGTTAGACCCCCCCCATCCCGAGGAGAACCGACTCTGATACCATTTTGTAACATCCACCCCAAACACACAAGATTTTGTCCGCTTTGCCCGTGCCCGCACGAGAACTTCCCAGGAGGTCACCTATCCTAGTACTACTCTCGCCTAAGCACGTTTAGCTACGGAGTTCTTTTTGTAACATCCACCCCAAATACAAGATTTTGTCCGCTTTGCCCGTGCCCTGGACGAGAACTTCCTAGGGTGGTCACTCATCCTAGTATTACTCTCGCCTGAGCACTCTTAACTACGGAGTTCTTATAAAATCCGTAGCGGCACACGGTTTTAAAACACGTCTTCTATGTTTGGGAGGGGAAATTATATAAGTAGCTCAGGATCTCCTTCTCTCCAAGCGATATGGGACTAACTCATGGCCTTGTACACCTCACCTCACCTCATCCAACTTGGCATCACAGCCTCAGGAGTCTTGGCTCTTGGCTCTTGGCTTATTGGATCTTGGTCGTCACAATCCACCCCCCTCAGGGCTACACGTTCTCGTGTAGGGTTAGACCCCCCCCCATCCTGAGGAGAACCGACTCTGATACCATTTTGTAACATCCGCCCCAAACATACAAGATTTTGTCCGCTTTGCCCGTGCCCGCACGAGAACTTCCTAGGGAGGTCAGTTTCTCATTCGACGGTACACCGAACCGATAGACGTGATGTAACGCCCTGGTATTTTACGGATTAATTCAACCCGTATAACACTGGGGTGTTAGAAGTAAAACTTGATATAGATAAATTTCATCAAATATGGAAATTAACTGAGCCACTTCATTCAAAACATAAGTGTTTGATACATTTCTTGAAAAAAAATTAAAAGCCTAAGGCTTAATTACAACATCAACACTTCATATTTCTGCTCCTGCATCCTCATAGTATGGTGTGTAGAGTGGATCTTCAATTCCCTCCGGTTCTCCCTCCATTCGCTCCTCACCTTCTTCTTGCACTGTAGGATCGATCTATGTATAGTTCATAACATCTGTAGGGGGGTGAGTCTAATCCACTGACTCACCTAAAGACTTAGTTTTATTCATGCTAAGACATATGTACTGAAGAGTAGTGAACATGACTATAAATAGTAAATACAAAAAATATTGATCACCCGATTCCCTTTTTGACCTCAGCCAGGGTAGGAATCTCAAGCTTTACCCGGGTACTTTTTGTCCGCAACAAGGCTAGCCCCACACCTAGGTTCTTTTAGTCCTCAGACTAGGCTAGCCCCACACCTATGTAACGTTTTGGACTCAGCCAGGGCTAGACCCACACCCAGGTTACTTTTTTGCCTCAACCAGGGCTAGACCCACACCCAGGATACCTTTTGGCCTCAGCCAGGGCTAGCCCCACACCCAAATAAGTGATCACATATCTTAAAATTTACAAGTCCATAGCAATCTACCGTTATTCGATATCATACACTTAGCATGAATAACTCAGTTTAAATCCCCTACCTGAAGCGTTGAAGAATCTTTCTTCTGATGAGGAAGCCTTAGGAAGCTCATAACCTAAAAATATATTACTATATTTTGTTAGTTTTTACCCTAACGTTTACAAGGATATGCCGAAACAATTTCCGATAAGGACTAATAGGTTTTATTCTTTAGGGGTATTTTGGTTATTTATAAAATACTTTAAACCCAATTTATAGAGTTTTTCATTTTGAAATCGTGGCCGCAGACGGAACTCCATTCGGAGTTCGTTTGCTCCCGGTATGGCCAAAATAGCCGGTATTGATGGAATTTAAATGGATGGTCTGCCTTTAGTAAAAAGGTCAGGTTGCTCTCAGCAATAGCGGTGCAGTTTAACGAAAGGAGTGTCATTTTATCACAGTTTGTTATTGGGATTATTGGGCTTCGGCCCACGATGTTTAATAGGTTGAGGGGCTTCAACCCAGAGGCTTAATGGGTTAATTGGCTTAGGCCCAGAGGCTGAATGGTTAATGGGCTTCGGCCCAAAAGCTTAAGGGTTTTATTGGGCTTCAGCCTAGAAATTTAAAATAAAAACTATATATGTGGCCGATCATGTTTAGGGGTTTTATAATATCGGTGGTTCCGAATCATAACCATAATCATGTGGTCGCAGACGGAATTCGATTCCGAGTTAAAATAAAAAGGTTATGCCCATTTTACCTTAGGGATAAAATGATAAATTTATTTTTAAATTGTCGGTTCTGGTATTTATAATCTCAGTAGGTGTATTTTGTCAATACGAGTCCAAGGTCCCTGACGGGACGCGATTCAGAGTCCGTATGGGTAAGATATGGTCAATACAGTTTACCTTGATAATCTATATATTTAATGTTAGGTGATTCTTAACAAAAATCATAAAGTGTTCTACAGGTTAGAGTGAGCCTTCTTAGGTTGTTCTTTAGAGAGGTTATGAGTTCTAATATGAAGTCTCTAGCCTTTTTGCACCAACATTTTATAACGGGTTGAAACCCGAATTAAATAGGTTTAAATTCCATACCCGACCCGACAACCCGGGGTGGTGTGAGGCGGCGGTCGGCCGGAGGTGGCGGTGGCCGACGGCAGCCGGAGGTGGTGGCCGGAGGTGGTTGCGGCCGACGGTGGTGGCCGGTAGCCGAAGGTGGTGGTGGCCGACGGAGGTGGTGGCCGGAGGTGGTGGTAACCGGCAGAGGTGGTGGCCGGCGGCCAGCGAAGGTGGGGGCCAGAGGTGGTAGGGGGCTGGGCACGGATATCGAGGTGGGGGCTTGAGTGAAGAAATCTGTTGTGGGGGGGGGGGGTTATATAGAGATGTCTTTTAGTCTTCCCCTCTTACTATAATAATTATTTTTCTGATGTTTAGATACAAAAGTTTAAAGAGTTTCTGGTTAAAGGGAAAAAGTTAAAATTCTGCTGAAAGGTCATTGGTTCGAAACTTTACATTAGCTATTTTTTTCTTTAATTTTTTAAATATTCTAAACGTGCTTAAAACGTAAAAGTTTATATAGGTTTTTTAATCGTTTCGACGAGACGGACACAATGGCGTAGTCCGATTTTTATTTTAAATTTTGTATCAAAAATTCATATTATATAGTTTTAAATTATATTAAATTATTAATATTTTTGGGATGTTACATCCTCTATCCCTAATAAAAATTTCGTCCTCAAAATTTAAAGTATGTACCTTAGTTGTCAAACTAATTTATTTCTGACTCCAATTCCCAAGTAACTTCTTCCTCATTGTGATGTTGTCATAGTACTTTCACCAATTGTATAGTTTTGGTTCGCAATACTTTATCTTTGGTGTCTAAAACCTTCACAAGTACTCCCACGTAATATGCATCTGATTGAATGTTGTCATTTTCCAAAATATGAGAAGGATCAGGCTCATATGGATACTTGAAAGACTAGATGTACATTAGCCACTACTTGACCATCTTACAATAAGTACATCTCCTAACCCTACATGAGACGCATCCGTGTAAAGTGTGTACTTCTTTCCACTATAATATTAATTTTTCCTCCTAATTATTAACTTATCTGAGTGTCTTGTTTATGGGATCCAATAAGGCAATAATTTCTAAGACTTGAGAATAAAATTTTTCCTGACTTTTTCTACTCACACATCAATTGTACCTGGCTACTGTATTTACCAGGAACCACAGTGATATAAGAATAGAGTTGGCCTGAGAGTTGGTGCAATTCCAGTGATCTAGTTTGGGACGGTTCAAATATTGGAATCCGACTAAAAAAACTTTTGGTCTTGACAACCGTCGAGAAACTTATTAATGGCTACATATACTTTATTCCTGAAGGAGGTTAAAAAAATAGATGCTTATAACTTATAAGTAGTGTATCCTCTGGTATTTAATAGAAAGTTTTTTAGAATTAACACTAAGTATTGTCGTGATGACTAAGGTGTATCCTGTTAGTTCTGCCTTCAGTTGAATATGTATGATTTGTGTCGGTGTCCAAATGAATTGATCCTACGAATTTAAGTCTTTTCGTAGTTACTGCTATATTGTATGAAATAAAAATAGTTCGTATCTTTGATGTCATCATTGTCAGTCGATATAGCAAAAGTCTTGCCACGTACTCTTTGAGCAGGGTGAACCACATATCATTGTTGGGCAAGACGGAAATACGGCCTAGATTGAGTGAATAAAAAATTTTGACCGATGAACTTCTGTTAATATATCTTTTCGTAAATAAGAAGCATTAGTAACTACTAATATGTCCCGAAATCTTTGTCCAATATTGTCTGTGCCAAGACATCCGGTTTTCTATTGCTTTCCCTTTTCTAACTTGTATCCAATTTCTTGAAGTTTTTAATTTCACCTCTGTACTTCGATTATCTTTTTTTTATTAAAAACTTCAAACTATTTCACTCTGATCATTTAGGATGCAGAGGTAAGTCATGATCTCGAAGTCAAAGTCCTAGGCGGCTCCACCTTAGGTGACTCCACACTGACAGTTGGCAGCCCTTTTTCCCATGGAACGGCTCCACCTAACCCCAGGCAGCCCTTTCCTAGGTAGCCCTTTTCGTTGAACTCGAATTCAAGAAATGATGATTAACCTCAATCCTAATTATCACAGTACATGTTATAATTTTTAAGTCAATTATGTACTTGAAATCGGTTCTCTATGCACTAATGATTCAACCCAGATCTCACCATATTTTTGTAACAATTAAATACTAGGAAGTGACTAGTATTCTACATTCAACTCGACTATATTTAAAACTTTATTTATTTGTGTCAATTATTTGTATGTTACTAACCGCTTGAGGTTGGAGTCCATTGGACTTCTCGACTTTAGCTTTCATTTGAGATGTATCTTAGTTCTTATAGGAGTTATCATAGATGCTTTATTTTCTCGAGTAATTGGCGTACATAAATCTTATTCCTGAGTTAACCTACTCTCATCAATATTGATTAACCTAGGTAAGGTTCTAATACTTTGGATAGGTTTCAGGTTACACAGGAAAGAGGTCTTAGTCTTTGATACACGACTAAGTTTACATTAATAAAATACTTAAGAATAGTTTCTTTCGGATGATCATTATTTCTGCTAAGATACTGTAGTAACGTGTTTTCAAAAAGAGGTCTTAGGAGATAGGAGCTTAAATTAAATTACTCCTTAGGGATTTCTTACCCTAATCGAGTTACTACTCGGGTTTATAGCACCTTCTTATGTTTCCAAATCGTTACGAAGAGACATCATATAAAAGAGGCATCCTATAATTCTGGTTAGTTTTCAATTCTCTTTAGGTTATCATACGTTCTAATTTTTAATGCACCTATATTGTCTTCTAGGTTGACTAACTTTTCAGCGTCCAATGTTATTGTCTCAGACCTACGTATCGAAAGCTATTATAACATATTTAAAAGAGAGATCCTAAATTTAAGTTCAGGTATATATACTTTGTTTTAGCAATTAATTATCTTAGGTCATCAATGTCTTAATCCTTTAGGGTTAGGTGTTCCTAGATCTAATTCACAATGAACCTAACTTATGCTCTAGGTCAAGTGACTACCCAACCGATATCCTTCTTGCTAATAAATTTTTATTCCTAGGACCTATTACCTAGGCTATGATACCAATTGTAACGCCCCGGTATTTTACGAATTAATTCAACCCGTCTAACACTGGGGTATTAGAAGTAAAACTTGATATAGATAAATTCCATTAAATATGGAAATTAACTGAGCCACTTTATTCAAAACATAAGTGTTTGATACATTTCTTGAAAAAAAAATAAAAGCCTAAGGCTTAATTGCAACATCAACACTTCATATTTCTGCTCCTGCATCCTCATAGTATGGTGTGTAGAGTGGATCTTCAATTCCCTCCAGTTCTCCCTCCATTCGCTCCTCACCTTCTTTTTGCCCTGCAGGATCGGTCTCTGTAGGGTTCATAACATCTGTAGGGGGGTGAGTCTAATCCACTGACTCACTTAAAGACTTAGTTTTATTCATGCTAAGACATATGTACTGAAGAGCAGTGAACATGACTATGAATAGTAAATACAAAAAATATTGATCACCCGATTCCCTTTTTGGCCTTAGCCAGGGTAGGAATCTCAAGCCTTACCCGGGTACTTTTTGTCCGCAACAAGGCTAGCCCCACACCTAAGTTTTTTTAGTCCTCAGACTAGGCTAGCCCCACACCTAGGTAACTTTTTGGACTCAGCCAGGGCTAGACCCACACCCATGTTACTTTTTGGCCTCAGTCAGGGCTAGACCCACACCCAGGATACTTTTTAGCCTCAGCCAGGACTATCCCCATACCTAAATAAGTGATCATATATCTCAAAATTTACAAGTCCATAGCAATCTACCGTTATTTGATATCGTACACTTAGCATGAATAACTCAGTTTAAATCCTCTACATGAAGCATTGAAGAATATTTCTTCTGATGAGGAAGCCTTAGGAAGCTCACAACCAGAAAATATATTACTATATTTTGTTAGTTTTTACTCTAACTTTTACAAGGATTTGCCGAAACGATTTTCGATGAGGACTAATAGGTTTTATTCTTTAGGGGTATTTTGATCATTTCTAAAATACTTTGAACCCAATTTGTAGAGTTTTTCATTATGAAACCGTGGCCGCAGACGAAACTCCATTCAAAGTTCGTTTTCTCCCGATATGGCCAAAATAGCCGGTATTGACGGAATTTAAATGGATAGTCTGTCTTTAGTAAAACGGTCAGGTGCTTTCAGCAATAGCGGTGCAGTTTAACAAAGGGAGAGTCTTTTTATCACAGTTTGTTGTTGGGCTTATTAGGCTTCGGCCCACGATGTTTAATAGGTTGAGGGGCTTCGGCCCATAGGCTTAATGGGTTAATGTGCTTAGGCCCAGAGGCTGAATGGTTAATGGGCTTCGGCCCAAAAGCTTAAGGGTTTTATTGTATAATATCGGTGGTTCCAAATCATAACCACAATCATGTGGTCGCAGACGGAATTCGATTCTGAGTTCAAATAAAAAGGTTATGCTCATTTTACCTTCAGGGTAAAATACTAAATTTACTTTTAAATTGTTGGTTCTTGTATTTTATGATCTCAGTAGGTGTATTTTGTCATTACGAATCCAAGGTCCCTGACGAAGCTCAATTCAGAGTCCGTATGGGTAAGATATGGTCAATACAGTTTACCTTGATAATCTGTATATTTAATGTTAGGTGATTCTTAACAAAAATCATAAAGTGTTATACTGGTTAGAGTGAGCCTTCTTAGGTTGTTGTTTAGAGAGGTCATGGGTTCTAATATGAAGTCTCTAGCCTTTTTGCACCAATATTTTATAACGGGTTGAAACCCGAATTAAATAGCTTTAAATTCCATACCCGACCCGACAACCTGGGGTGGTGTGAGGCGGTGGCGGCCGGAGGCGGCGGTCGGCCGGAGGTGGCGGTGGCCGGCGACGGCCGGAGGTGGCTGTAGCCGGCGACGGCTAGAGGTGGTGGCGGCGACGGGAGGTGGTGGCCGGTGGTGGTGGCCGGAGGTGGTTGCGGTCGGTGGTGGTGGCCGGTGGCCGGAGGTGGTGGCGGCGGGAGGTGGTGGTGACCGGCGGAGGTGGTGGCCGGCGGCCAGCGGAGGTGGTGGCCGGAGGTTGTAGGGTGCTGGGCACGGATATCAGGTGGGGGCTTGAGTGAAGAAATCTGTTATGGGGGGGAGTTTATATAGGCCTTTCGAAAATACCAAAAGTCCCATGGTCTTAAATGCAAAACAGCCCCTTCCGATCGAAAATGAAAGGTCGACGGTTGAGATGTCTTTTAGTCTTCCCCTCTTACTATAATAATTATTTTTCTGATGTTTAGATACACAAGTTTAAAGGGTTTCTGGTTAGAGGGAAAACATTAAAATTCTGCTGATAGGTCATTGGTTTGAAACTTTACATTGGGTATTTTTTTCTTTAATTTTTTAAATACTCAAAACGTACTCAAAACGTAAAAGTTTATATTGGTTTTTTAATCGTTTCGACGAGACGGACACAATGGCGTAGTCCGATTTTTATTTTAAATTTTGTATCAAAAATTCTTATTATATAGTTTTAAATTATATTAAATCATTAATATTTTTGGGATGTTACACGTGAGGAGCATGAACCACCGACCTATTTCCCAAGTGAACATGATTAATTCTATTCTAGTTAGAGTATATTGTAGTTGTATATGTAAAATAATAAATAAAACCGTATATGGCATAGTATGTCCAATGCATGCAGGCGGGAAACTGGTACTGCATATGGGAAGTGGGTATACTACCCCTTGCCTCTGAATAATCATGTAATATTTTGATAGTTGTAATGGTAATTGACTCAACCTAGATTCACACTATGATGCATGCAAACAAGTAGATACTTGTACTGATTATTTATTAATATTCTGTTGAATGACTGTGTTTGATGACCATGGGTCTTATGGTGCAATCCAGTTACTACTGAGCAACGAAGACTGGTGGTCTCAGTGGAGAGACCAGTGGTCTTAGTGGAGAGACTGGTGATTGTACTTCCTCGGTTGAGGTTCTCTTCCTAGAAGGAAAACTCACTACTCACGGGCATGGGTAGGGGATCCGAGTGCACAGGATGGGAGGAGAACCCCCGCCTGTGTATAATCTGAATCAAGTAGGTAGGGTCACAGGGTTGGGCAGGCGGTAAAGCCCCTAGTGGTCTAGTAGTCCACCCCTGGGTAATGACCTCGAAAAGCAAGGTTGGTGGGAGTGCCCCATGGTGAAAGACCAAGCCCCCTTATGGCCATATGAGTTTTTCTGGCTCTTCAAGTACACTTGGACCCAGGTTCTGTTGGCAGACTCAGTTAGAAAACTGCTGGTTCACTTTAGAAGTAGGTAGAACTAACATTCAGTAATTATACTTTTGATCTGGATGATTACTTGTCTTTTATATACTAGTTGCATTTATAGTATAGTAGAACTGTCATGTGTAGCTAATTGATTTTTCTTATCTGCAGTGTGCGTATATATTGGTTGCCGTCCTCGTAGACTTCTAGTAGGGCGGGGTACGCCTATGGTTTACCCTAATTAGTTTAGGGTTAATCGTTCACTGAGTTTACCTAGTAAACTCACCCCGTTATTGCATACTATTTTTAGGTACCATAGATCTTTCTCAGGCGCTTCCTATAGGAGCTTAGCTATCGAGAGAGAAGGACATTAGAGGTGTTAACTAGTTTTATTATTTCTAGTTGATTATGTAATAACTGTGGAACTATGTTCTAGATGCTCTGAATAATGTTAGAATCAGTAATGTTTCTTTGGTAAGCTTCTCCTCAAAGCTTCTTGCTCGGTAGGCCTTCCCTCAAGGTCAAGCTATTGGTAGGCTTCTCCTCAAAATTATCCCTCATTAGCTAGTAAGTAGTTCATGATAAATTAGTAATAAATAATTAAATATTAAAATCAATATCGTAACCTTATAACATTGACTTACCTTCATAACCTCATTACCCCCGGGTTTGACTGATTTGCCCTTGTAGTCGGATTCGGGGCGTGACAGCTGGTATCAGAGTCGGTTCTCCTCAGGATGGGGGTCTAACCCTACACGTGGATATGTAGTCCTTAGGGGGGTGGATTATGACGACCAAGATTTAATGGCCAAGAGCCAAGAGCTAAGACTCCTGAGGCTGGAATGTCAAGATGGATGAGGTGAGGTGAGGTGTACAAGGCCATGAGTTAGCCCCACATCGCCTGGAGAGAAGGAGATCCTGAGCTACTTATATAATTTTTCCTCCCAAACATAGAAGACACGTTTTAAAACCGTGCGCCACTACGGATTTCGTAAGAACTCCGTAGTTAAGCATGCTCGGGCGAGAGTAGTACTAGGATGGGTGACCACCCTAGGAAGTTCTCGTGCGGGCACGGTCAAAGTGGACGAAATCTTGTATGTTTGGGGGCGGATGTTACAAAATGGTATCTTGGTCATCACAAATATAGTGTTTTGTTTAGCGCACAGTGGTCTGAGGTCCCAAGTAGCGATGAGAATCATTTAGGTGTTGGTTACGCAGTTCCTATTGGAACTTGCGGCAACACATGTATTATTTCTTCGAAAAGTTTGGCAGCTGGCAGAGCTTGCACTATTCCTAATCAGAACTTTGGAAGCTGGTTACATAGTTCCTGTTGGGACTTGCGGTAGAGCATGTATTGTTTTTAAGAAACTTTGGTAGTTGACAGATATTGCACTGTTTCCAATCGAAACTTTGGTAGCTAGTTACGTAGTTCTTGTCTAAACTTGCGGTTGACCGTGAATTATTTTTTTAGAAACTTTAGTAGCTGACAGTACTTGCACTGTTCCCAATCGAAAATTTGACAGTTGGTTATGTAGATCCTCTTGGGACTTGCGGCAGAGCATGCATCATTTTTTTGAAAACTTTGGCAGATGACAGAGGTTGCACTGTTCCCAATCGGAGCTTTAGTAGTTGTTACGCAGTTCCTGTTAGTTGGGACTTGCAACAGAGCATGCATTGTTTCTTTAAAAAACTTTGGCAGCTGGCAGAGCTTGCACTGTTCCCAATCGAAACTTTAACTACTGGTTACACAGTTCTTGTTATGACTTGCGGCAAGCGTGTATTGTTTCTTCAAAAATATTGGCAGTTGACAGAGCTTGCACTGTTTCTAATCGAAACTTTGGTAACTGGATATGTAGTTCATATTGGAACTTGCGGCAAAGCGTACGTTATTTCTTCGAAAACTTTGGCAACTGGCAGAGCTTGCACTATTCTCAATCAGAACTTTAGCAGTTGGTTATGCAATTCCTATTGGGACTTACGGCACAGTATGTATTATTTCTTCCAAACTTTGGTAGTTGACCGAGCTTTCACTGTTCCCAATCAGAAATTTAGTAGCTTCTTACGAGTTCCTATTGGGACTTGCAGCAGAGCATGCATTGTTACTTCGAAAATTTTGGTAGCTGGCAGAGCTTGCTCTGTTCCCAATCAGAACTTTGGCAGTAAGTTGCATAGTTTCTGTTGGGATTTGTGGCAGAGCGTGCATTATTTTTTCTGAAACTTTTGCAGCTGGCAGAGATTACACTGTTCATAATAGGAACTTTGGCAATTGGTTACACAGTTCTTGTTTGGACTCGCGGGAGAGAGCACTGGCCACAAGGTAGTGATGTTAAGATAAAATTGGGATAATTGAGTACTAAAAAGATATAAGTGATAATGTCAAGGAAATTATCTATATTTATAGAATTTGAAAATGCTTTATCGGTTAAAATCTTAAGAATAGTCATTGTTTATCCGTTTCACCATGTTTTGTTTCTAGTTGTTCAGCGGTTCTAGTAACTTTTATCATTTTAGTTTCTTCTGAATGATTTTCATTGGTTCTCAGTAGGTTCGAGATTTTGTTAGTTTTCTATGTTGTCTTTGTCATGCTAAGTTATTTTTTCTGGATTTAATTAGTTTCGTCTTATCTTGATCTGTTTCGAGTTGTTCCTAATTGTCTCAGTTCTCTTATTCTCATTTTTTTGTGTTTATGAGGTCTCTATCTAACTAACACAATGATTAGTTTAGTGCGAGGTCTAGTGCTTGGTGTCGGTATGCTTAGTCATTGTTGAGAGTGCCAAGAACTAGTAGGATGCTAACTAATAATTAGTTTCCTAGTTTTTGGTCAGTACTAGCAGTGTAGGTTACTTTTTCATCTAAGTCAGAGTTGTTGATTTAGGATTGATCACCCAATCTTGGATAGTGCTCTAACCAGTATAGTGTTTAGTCATATCAGTATTCTAGTCTTCGGCTCCTTTCAGTCTGTCGATTATTTGTTGTTCCCTTAGTTCAGTACTCGCTACTCGGGTAGTAAGTATATTTGTTTACGTGAATTGTATATTAGAGTATACTATTTAGAAGGTTTCAGAGTTGTACCGTTGTAGTATAATTAGGAGTGTTGGAGTTATGTGTTTCATTGAGTTCCTGTTTACTCAAATATGGCTAAGTATCGATGTTTTTGATTCACAGTTTGTCCCTTCCTCCTTACTCTCAGTAGTAGATAACGTAGTTGTGTTATCTTAGATACTATATTCTCTAGGTTAGGCAGTAGGTGTTCGTGAGTGTGTAGTTCATGTTATATTGGTGTTTTCTTGGAAGTTGTCAAGGTTACTAGTGTTTGCGTAAGTAATAGAGGTGTTGTTCTAGAAAGGAATCTTGTAAGATTTAAGTTTAAAATTACAAGTTTGAGTCGTCTGGTTGTCGTCTTATGTTTAGATCTATAGGTGTATGGGGGTAGTTCTATGTGTAGGAATACATTTTAGTGTTAGTACCTTTAGTTGTGAGTATCTCGTGATCTTGTTTCGTGAATCAAGTTGTTACCTCACTTCTGGATAAAGGGGATGCTCATTATCTAGGAAAGAAAGATGATCTGGACTCATGAAAATCTATATTAGTCCATAAATATTAGAATGAAAAATAAAAATCAAAACTCGTATTCACGATATGAGAAATTGAAGGTTCATCTTTATCCTAATAATTATGAGACTCGAATTGTATAACATCATGTTAGTTGAGATAGTAGAATTGTGAGTAGTAGAGGGTCAGAGTTTTCTTTCGGTAAGATTGGTCACATTGACTTGGCTTTCTGGTTGGTAGTACGTATTCGGAGGATCTTAATACTCATCATAGTTAACTTTTAATTGTTATGTTCTTTTTTTGATTTGATAGTAGATATTAGTAAAGTTTTATCCTTGGTTTTAGTTGTTGAATTTTTGGGATAAAAATTTTAATAAGGTGAGTAGGATGTAATACCCGATACTTTCAAACTCAATTTCACTAAGGGCAATCCAGTTTTATTATCATTATCATTACTATATTGTTGCTAGAATAATTAATGTGGACTCCCTTATGGTCTTTGCATGAATTTTTGAAGTTGGTTGAACTTGAGTTGGACTGGACAATGGGTCCTGGGTCCGGGTCACGAGATGACATGAGCAAAGTTGGTGGTTGTGATATGAGTGTGGATGCATATTTGTGTGCAGTAATCTTACTAAAAATAAATAATTAGTATAATAATTGTTATTTTAGCGAAACGCTCAAACCCAATGATATCCACGTGCCTGGTACCGTTGTGCGGCACAGGTTCGAGTACGGATCACACAAGGTAGTACAATTAAAAGATAGGAACACCTATGTGCAACCCCATAGACCCCAGACTACTCGCTCGAACCGAATCACCCTAACTTCCCCTCAAGCTAAAACCCTCAAATCCCATCTTTATCTCGAATCAATTTTCCCCCTCACATTGAGCCCACCGTCCGATCGCCACCGAATAAGCTCCAAAAACCCCCAAACCTCATGTTCTCTCTCTCTCTCTCTCTCTCTCTCTCTCTCTCTCTCTTTCTCTCTCTCTCTCTCTCTCTCTCTCTCTCTCTCTCTCTCTCTCTTTATCTCTCTTCGTGAATCCCCCGGCACCCCTTGCGATGCCATCGGCCTTGCCGCCCCTTTCTCTTCTGAAACCCCCGTAACCTCCCCTCTAGCTCTCCCGATCCCCCCGATTCTCCCTCTATCCTATTGAAAACACCCTGCAGTCCCTTTCACCCCTAAAATGAAACCTGGACTCAGCCCAACTCCCTACCTCTCTTGATCCCCCTCTTGATCTTATCTCCCCCTCTTGTGGTCTCCCTCTTTCGATCTCCCTCCCCCCTCCCCCCTCTCTCTCCCCTTCCCGATCTCCCTATCTCACTCCATCTCTTCCCTTCCCGATCTCCCTTTCTCTCTCTCTCTCTGTGGATGACTGCACAGAGTGGGGGAAATTTCTGAGCTGCCTTGAACCCTGTCCCACAGCCTTGATTGAATATGGATGTTATGGGTGATATAGATCGAGATTAGAGTGTAGGGTAAGTATAAGGAGGAGAGAAATGACACATTGAATAGTTATCGAAGTTCGGTCTTATGACCTACGTCTCCGGGCATGAGGTGCCACCTGGTTTCCACTATAATGAATATAAAGGTGGGGGAGCGTTCTCTCGACAGGCCGAGAGAAGCTTTTTACAGTGCGGGTTGCAACAAGAAAAGAATAAGGAGGTGAGAAGTAAGCTCTATCTCTGGATTTGGGATCCTCTCTTCCTCTGATTGATTGACCAACCCCTTTTCTGAATGCCTTGGGGGTCCTTTTATAGCATAGGCAAGCGCCCAATATGACAGTGATGATGTGACACTGGTTCTGGGCCTCCTTACTGGGCCCTTATTAGGCAGTTGTGTGGGCCCAATAAGGGGGAGGGCTTGAATTACGGGCCTTGCAGAGTGGGTCCATGAACCCGGACGGGTTTACTCATTTGGATCATCGCACGAGCCCATGTGGCTCTGATCCGGTCCGATATAATTTTTGCACCCACAGTTACCCCCTCCCAGTCGGGTCAGGACCTCCTTGGTTGGCTAGGATTCCATGGTGCAAATGCCTTAGGATTCTGGCATGGTTGGCTAGGGCCATCAGAGTCACGGTTCGTATTAGCAGAGTCCCGACTCGTGTCACGATCCAAACCAATGTGTTTGTATAAGATACTTGTGCAGATCTTCTTTCCATATTTGTAGTTCTCCTGCTGCCTTGGTCACGATTCTGCATTTATCAGTGAAGGCTGAAAAGTCTCGGTTTTATAAAGGGGTGTTTCCTGAAAAATAATATGTTTTCCAACCGAGGCTTCTTCTTTTGCTACCGACACTGAGGCCCTCTTGCTACGAGTAGAAAGTCTCGGTTTTGTAAGTTGGCATTCTCAAAAAACTAGTGCATTTTCTGACCGAGACCCTTTTCCTTCTACCGATGCCGAGACCCTCTTGGTGCTAGCCAAAAAGTCTCAGTTTTGTAAGTGGGCATTCTCGAAAAACTAGTATGTTTTCCGACCGAGACCCTTTTCCTTTTGCCGATGCTGAGACCCTTTTGGTGCGAGCCAAAAAGTCTCGGTTTTGTAAGTGGGCGTTCTTTAAAAACTAGTTTATTTTTTGACCGAGACCCTTTTTTCTTCTGCCGAGTCGAGACTTTCTACCGAGACTCCTTTTCTTGCTGTCCTGGTTTTGCACAGAAGGTCCATGGTATTTTTATTGTTGAAAGAGTTATAGAAGTCCAAATGATCTCAAACTAGATGTAAAAGTTGTGTCTCGGAGTGCTCTATAGACAGTCCAAATTTTAGCCCAATCAGAGTTTGTGACCAAAAGTTATGGCTGTTGTACCGAAGCCTCTCCGAGCAGATCTGCTATCCAGATTTTGCATCAAAGATCAATGATGTTTCTATTGTTGCAAGAGCTATAGAAGTCCAAATGACCTCAAATTAGATGAAAATGTTGCGGCTCGGAGTTCTCTATATACAGTCCAAATTTTAGCACTATCGGAGTTCGTGATCCAAAGTTATGGCCGTTGTACCAAAGACTCTCCGAGCAGATCCGGGCCCGGCTGTTGTAGACACCGAGACCCCCTCTCCTCTCGGTTTTTGACGAAACCGAGGGGTGGGCTGTTATTGATGCCGAACACCAACCCTCTCAGTTTTCTGACAAAACCGAGAGGTGGACTATTGTTGATGCCGAACACCGAGAGGTGGACTGTTATTGATGCCGACACCCCCTCCCCTCTCGATTTTTTGCAAAACCGAGAGGTAGCCTGCTGATAGTGTATCGTCATCCCCTCCCCACTCGGTTTTTTGTGCGAAACCGAGGGGGAGCTGCTTATTGATGCCGACACCCCCCCTCTCGGTTTTCTGACGAAACCGAGGGGTGGGCTGCTAATAGTGTACCGTCACCCCTTCCTCACTCGATTTTTGTACGAAACGAGGGGGGAGGCTTTTTGTTGATACCGACACACCCTCCCTCTCGGTTTTTTGTCGAAATCTAGGTGTGGGCTATTGATGGTGTACCGTCACCCCCTCCCTACTCGGTTTTTGTATGAAACGAGGGGGGATGCTGCTTGTTGATGCCGACACACACCCCCTCTCGGTTTTCTATCGAAACCGAGAGGTGCATAGGCTGCTGACAGTGTACCGTCACCCCCTCCCTACTTGGTTTTTTGTGCGAAACCGAGGGGGGCTGTTTGTTGATATCGACACACCCCCCCTCTCGGTTTTCTAACAAAACTGAGGGGTGGGCTACTGATGGTGTGCCGTCACCCCCTTCCTACTCGATTTTTTGTGCGAAACCGAGGGGGGGCAGTTTGTTGATGTCGACACACCCCCTTTCGATTTTCTGACGAAACCGAGGGGTGGGCTGCTAATGATGCTGAATACCCCCCTCTCGGTTTTCTGACAAAACCGAGGGGTGGGTTATTGTTGGTGTCGTACACCTCCCCTCTCAGTTTTATATCGAAACCGAGGGGTAGGCTATTGATGGTGCCTACCCCGTTATTGGGGCTGCTAGAAGAGGCCGAAAAGTGTCGATATTGAAAATAGTGTGTTTTTCGAATTTTAGCCCCATCTGAAAATGATACTTTTTCAGTCATATTCCTAAAACACTGGTGCGCGGGGTTGTTGGCGAGGGACAACGCTATATTTGAGGGGGATTCTTAGAGATAACTAGGATGACGTCGCATGATGACCATCCAGTCTTCACCCAATGTACTACTGCACCTTGTTACTTTATTCACAGGTACTACGGTCAAGTGAGGGTGTTGACTTGGCCAGGATCAAGGAATCGCCATTTTATCTCGTGTTTCGATGAATTTTTCACCCACCCTACTATTTACTTGTCGTTTGTTCACCCATTGTAGGCCACTCTTTTCATGATAAAAATCGTCAGGGAACGATGTGTTGGAAAAATGCCATCGAGGAACGAAGGAGATTGTTTGTGCTCCTCCTCTGCCACATATTAAGGATTCGGATAGTGGCTTTGATGGCGAGCTCGGGCCATTAAGGCCCTTTGTGAACAAAAATCATGAGGAACCTACCGTCAACTGCACCAGTGTGGAGACACGCACTGACAGAGTTAGACCGACCACCCCCTAATCGGTTTAGAACCGTCAGCCATCGAGAAAAGGTGATGTCCAGTGACAATCTGATGCTTGGACCTGAGTGACAAGACTAAGCTTGGACTTTTGATCGAATGCCAATACGTCAGCGACGACGTCTCAGACTTTGTCTTTATGTGTCAAGGGTAGGGCTTTGGGTTTATAGAGTGCTGAGGTATCGGTCGCCTCGGACTATGTCTTCGAGTACCAAGGGCAGGGCCTTGGGCTTATAGAGTACCGAGGTGTTGGTCACCTCGAACTTTGTCTTCGAGTGCCAAGGGCTAGGCCTTGGGCTTGTAGAGTGCCAAGGCATTGGTCACCTTGGACTTTATTTTCGAATGCCAAGGGCTGGGCCTTGAGCTTGTAGAGTGCCAAGGCATTGGTCGTCTTAGACTTTGTCTTTGAGTGCCATGGGCTAGGCCTTGGGCTTGTAGAGTGTCGAAGTGTTGGTCGCCTTGGACTTTGCCTTCAAGTACCAAGGGCAGGGCCTTGGGTTTGTAGAGTGTCGAGGTGTTGGCCGTCTCGGACTTTGTCTTCGAGTGCCAAGGGCTGGGCCTTGGGCTTATAGAGTGTCGAGACGTTGGTCGCCTTTGACTTTGTCTTCAAGTGCCAAGGGCTTGGGCTTGTAGAGTGCCGAGGCGTTGGTCATTTTGGACTTTATCTTCGAGTGCCAAGGGATGGGCCTTGGGCTTGTAAAGTGTCGAGGTATCGGTCGCCTCGGACTTTGTCTTTGAGTGCCAAGGGCTGGGCCTTGGGCTTGTAGAGTACCGAGACGTTGGTCGCCTTGGACTTTGTCATCAAGTGCCAAGGGCAAGGCCTTGGGCTTGTAGAGTGCCGAGGCGTTGGTCGTTTCGGACTTTGTCTTCGAGTGCCAAGGGCTAGGCCTTGGGCTTTTAGAGTGCAGAGGTATCGGTCACCTCGGACTATGTCTTCAAGTACCAAGGGTAGGGCCCTGGGCGTATAAAGTGTTGAGGCATTAGTTACCTCGGACTTTGTCTTCGAGTACCAAGGACTGGGCCTTGGGCTTATAGAGTGCCAAGGCGTTGGTCTCCTCGGACTTTATCTTCGAATGCCAAGGGCTGGGCCTTGGGCTTGTAGAGTGCCAAGGCGTTGGTCGCCTCGGACTTTGTCTTTGAGTGCCAAGGGATGGGCCTTGGGCTTGTAGAGTGCCGAAGTGTTGGTCGCCTAGGACTTTGCCTTTGAGTGCCAAGGGCTGGGCCTTAGGCTTATAGAGTGCCGAAGTGTTGGTCGCCTCGGACTTTGCCTTCAAGTGCCAAGGGCAAGGCCTTGGGCTTGTAGAGTGTCGAGGTATTGGTCGCCTCGGACTTTCTCTTCGAGTGCCAAGGGCTGGGCCTTAGGCTTGTAGAGTGCCGAGGCGTTGGTCGCCTCGGACTTTGTCTTCAAGTGCCAAGGATGTCTCCTTGAACTTGGTGCATATCGAAGCAGCGACGCCTGCCTTGGACTTATTCTCATCGCCTCGGATGAGTATAGTTGATAGCTTAGCTCGATCTGGATTGCCAAAAGCCTTTTTATCAGACTTTCGCCTTGAAAGGGAGTAGCTATCAGGAGCTTTGTTAGCCTCGAAAGGGCCTAGCCAAATTGCCTTCGAGCTTCTGACTTGAATGGGTGGAATTGAAGGTCTTTGGTTGACCTGGGTTGCAATGAGCCTTTTTATCAAACTTTAGCCTTGAGAGGGGCGTAGCCAAATTGCCTTCGAGCTTCCGACTTGAACAGGCAGAATCGAAGATCTTTGGTTGACCTGGGTTGCCAGGAGCCTTTTTATAGAACTTTAGCCTCGAGAGGGCGTAGCTGAATTGCCTTCGAGCTTTCAAATTGAATGGGCGGAATTGAAGGTCTTTGGTTAACTTGGGTTACCAGGAGCCTTTTTATCGGACTTTAGCCTCGAGAGGGCGTAGCCGAATTGCCTTCGAGCTTCAGACTTGAATGGGCGGAATCGAAGGTATTTGGTTGACCTGGGTTGCCAGGAGCCATTTTATCGGACTTTAGCCTCGAAAGGGCGTAGCCGAATTGCCTTTGACATTCCGACTTGAATGGACGAAATCGAAGGTCTTTGGTTAACCTGGGTTGTCAGGAGCCCCTTTTTTTTATGCCTTAACAAGGTGGAATCGAATTTCGAGAGATTTGATTTTGAGAAAAAAGAGACACTATATTGATAAAACAAATTTGCGGTTATACTTTTTTAGAGGCTACCCAGCGGACGTTATGATTATGCATCCACGTATTATGTTGTCTTTCTTTCTCCACTGCTACTGTCTTTTCTTTTCTTGATATGGTTCCTTGTTAGCGAGGTAGCCATCGAGTCGCCCTTCTTAGATCAGATCTTCGATGTGATTCTTTAGCTTTCGACATGTAGATGTTGGGTGGCCATGGCTGCGATGGAACTCACAGTAGGTTGTCGTGTCTCTCGCCTGTTCGAAATTTGGAGGGAGAGGCTGTGGCTACTTGCAAAAGGGCTCGTTCTACAAGTAGGCAACGATGTCTTCAATGGAGGTGTTCAGCTCAGTGAACACCCTTTGCTCCCTTAGAGTTCGCCTCTTCTCTACTGGAGGGGCCTTCGGATCTTCATTGTACTTTTTGGCTTGTACCTTTTGGTCGGACACGGTATTGGCAGACTTCTTGTAGTGTGCTTTATTCGGAGCTTCGTCATCTTTCTTATGTCAGGAGTCACGAGACTCGCGGGGCTCGCGTAGTCTTCTGGCCCACTGATTGTCTTCCACCTCTATCTCCTGCTGTACGCGCTTGAACATTATCTCCAAGGTACTGGGAGGATGCCGGATGAAGTTGGTGTAGACATGGAGCTCTAGCCGGATAGCATTCTGGAATACCAGCATGATGGCCTCCTCATTATGGGACCGACAGGTGAGCTCTGAGTGCTCATTACAAAACCTCATCGTGAAGCTCCTTAGAGACTCGTCGGAGCCCATCTTTCAGCCGGTAGAGTGTATCCAGCTTCTTTTCCGGCTTTAAGTTTAGCCGGTAATGGTCTATGAAGAGTTCAGCCAACTCTTTGAATATGGCCACCGTACCGGTAGGTAGCGTGTGGTACCAGTCGAGGGCAGGTCCCTTGAGGCTTCCTGCAAACATACGGCAAATGATATGATTATCATACTTATATGGTGTCATGGCTTGCTTAAAGGCCAAGATATAGAGGGCAGGGTCTTCCTTGATGCAGTTGAACGTTGGCAGGCTCGGTGTTTGTCAACCCATAGGAAATGGGGTTACAAGAACCTTGGGATGCAGTGGCCCTACCGAGGTGATTAGCTGCTTGCGGTTCTGATGGCGACGTCCCACGGTGGCAGTATGCCTTAGTCGTTTGAGCAGCTCACGGGCATCTGTTGCTTTCGTGTGAGAAGGGATAGGACGTCCAGTGGACCCTATTGATTGAGGTAATCCTTCTTGGTGATAGCTTGGCGCACCGTCGACGTCAAGGTGATCCCGTACTGTTTGCCTTGGTGCTTGCGTGGATACTTGACGCCTCTCGATACATGGTATATATGGTTCTTCAAAATGATGACTCACAGTTGGGTGAGTCCTTGGTTGGTCGATCTTCATCAGCAGCTGGAAAGTTATGGGCCACAACCCTCGCTCTTTCAGTCGCCTTCTTCGGGGAATCCCTCTCTTGCTCGGGGGCTATGTTCTTCTTGAGAAGGTTCAGCAGCTGGAAGTCGACAGTTGAGATTTGGTACATAGTTGGAACCTCGCCTCCTTAGGTATCTTGCTCTTTGCCAGATTGACGCCTCGGGGACGGCGAGTCCTGTCGATTGCTGCGGCCTTCTGGCTGGCTACTTTGCGGCCCTAGTCGCTCATGGACATGTCTGCGATTGGTGGCTACGGAGACTTCATGCTCGTCTTCGATCAGCACATCGATTATTCAGTCAGCAATCACCTTCGGAGGGTTAGCGCTAGCCTTCACCATCGAGTGCGTTGATGTTGGCGTGGTGAAGAAATTAAAGCAAACTTAAAGGAGGACTTGTGGCTCGTTACCACAAGTTGAGTAGGAGTCGGTAGAGGTGTGGGTAAGACCACTAATGATATCCCACAGACGGGGCCAAAGATTGTGGGGGAAATTTTCGAGCCGCCTTGATCGGGAACCCCGCCCCACAGCCTTGATTGAATGTTGATGTTATGTGTGATGTAGAGATTAGAGTGTAGGGTAAGTATAAGGAGGAGAGAGATGACACATTGAATTGTTATCGAAGTTTGGTCTTACAACCTACGTCTCCGGGCGTGAGGTGCCACCTGGTTTCCACTATAATGAATATAAAGGTGAGGGAGCGTTCTCTCGAAAGGCCGAGAGAAGTTTTTTACAGTGGGGGTTGCACGACGCAACAAGAAAAGAACAAGGAGGAGAGAAGTAAGCTCTAGCTCTAGCTTTGGGATCCTCTCTTCCTCTGATTGATTGACCAACCCCTTTTCTGAATGCCTTGGGGGTCCTTTTATAGCATAGGCAAGTGCCCAATATGACAGTAATGATGTGGCACTGGTTCTGGGCCTCCTTGTTGGGCCCTTATTGGGCTGTTGTGTGGGCCTAATAAGGGGGAGGGCTTGAATTGCGGGCCTTGCAGAGTGGGTTCATGATCCCGGACGGGCTTACTCACTTGGGCCGTCGCGCGAGCCTATGCGGCTCTGATCCGGTCCGATACAATTTTTGCACCCACACATGGCGGCGCTGAAGAGGAGCAAGCTGACGCCCCCCTATTGGTTTGGTGCATCACGCTGGTTTGGTGCATCAGAGCGTGCGGCGGAAGCAATTCACGTGTCAGAAAATCAATGCGGATTGTGGACATGCTATATTCTTTTACTAGACCGTGAATGGATGACTTTCAAGCGTATGCAACCATCTAAAAGCTATCAGAGAATTACCTCTTGGGTTTTATGAATGCCAGAGGTGAAGAGCCACACGAATTCATCTTGATAGAAGATGAATTTGTCGATAAAGCAAGAATGCCTCACAACCCGTCGAGAGTATCTCCTATTCCCACTTCATCATGAGCTTGGATGGCTTATGGGAGCCGACTTCCGGATCCATGTCCTTCTTTTCTCACGAGGAAGACTCCGTGGGAAGTGCCTTTCTTTTTTCCTTCACTTCTTCCTCTCTTTCCTCCTCTTGTTCTTCTTTTCTCTCCGTGCGAGGAAAAAACAGATGGGGGAGGGGAGGAAGAGGAAGAGGAGGAGGAGGAAGGTGGTGGACATGACGGGGGCATCATCAGAAAGGGGGTGGGGGGTAGAGGAGGGTTGGTTGGCCAGAGGTCAAGGATGAAGATAGCTTAGTTATTAAAAAATTCAACTTTTACGGAGCTCTTGCACTAAAACGCTAGGTGCAAATAGAACGTTCCCAATCCTATCGAGCTATTATTTAAAGACCTAATGATGTAATTGTTCGACTCTAGTTTTGACATACCTATTCCAAGAGTAATGCTACTTGAATAAAGGGAGGGACAATTTGCTTATTGGCGAAACTATGGGCAAAGGGATGAACCCTATAAGGATGTCACTGTTCAGGTGGTGGCTGACAGTGATGACCTGTGGACGATGGTGGTGGTGGCCGGCGGATGACGTTTACTGGGTTGGCAGTGGGTCATCAGTGATGAGTGGTGGTCGAAGGGGTGGCGACGACGATGAACGACGGCTTGAGGGCATAGTCCGGCCAATCAAAAAATGCCAGCTCTCTTTTTTCACATGGAGTGTCAGTATAATGTCCCTCATCTTGTTCAAATAACATTACTCCTATATCACTTGCAAGTTGCAACTGAACCCTTTCATGTCTCAACCCTGCACTTACCATAGCCGGTGAACGTACTCCAACGTTAAAACTCAAATCCATCAGCACGATCTTTTCTCACTGCACCTGTACCATCAGTCACCGTCCATTAACCAACTTTAAGATCACCACAGTACTCCAAAGGGGTAAGGTCGTAATTTAAAGGACTAAGGAGATCATTTCCATTAGGATTGTGGGGTATGTGGCGCAATGCTATTGGCCGGTTGTAGCTCCGGTCGTCAAATTTTGTCTCAATCGTCCACAGCACCCGATCACGTGGATATCACGTGTCGTACACGGATTTTGACTGTTTTACCACTTTTACCACCCTACGGTCCCTACCACTCTAGGCGGACCCAAGCGCCCTCTATCCCAGATCTGATCTAATCCCACGTGCATCCTCAGTGGTTTTTGGAAAAAAAACTTCGATGGGGAGGCCCTACAGCATAACGCCGTGGGGATACCAATCACCGCGCGCCGCGCTGTGGGGACCACCGAAGTGCACACTGTGGCGGGCTGTGATAGGCGACCCAATCATGCTCCGCCACCTGCGCAGCGTACACAGAGAGGGGTTCTGGCCGGTACATGGTAACAGTAATCAGTGGGCACCCAAAAAGAGTAACCCGAGAACGGGACAGTCACTCAAGCATGTGGGGCCCCGTATGAAGCCCCAGTTCGTGTGTGGTCCTGGCTTCGTGAGGTATGAGTAGCTCTGGTCCCTTTTCTTTCTTCGTAACACCACCATCAAACCGTCGATACAAGATCCGTCGTCTGTGCGAGACTCACACCGTAAGTACACCTCCATTATTACAAATCCGCCGTTGCTGCTCCCTCCTCACTCATCGCCTCTCCTCGAACCCACCACCGTGTCGCTCGGCTAGCCTCCGGCGCCTCCTCTCCTCCTCGCGATCCGCCATGAGTCGGAGCCACCACCCGAAGCTGAAGCCGCCGCCGCGGCCGCTCTTCTCCTGCGGCATCTTCCGCAACTGCACCCAGTCCGTCCTCAGCCCCACCACGCCTCCCAGCACCGCCGCCACCTTCCTCCCTGCTCCGCCGTCTTCGACGTCGCCGCACACCCCTCCACCGCCGCCTCCTCCGCAGTCGAACTCCAACCCACCCCCCACGGCTGAGTCGGACCGCGCTCCGCAAACCTCGTCTTCCTCCTCCTCCTCCTCCTCCACCTCCCAGAGCTTTACTCAGTGGCGATTCCCACTGCATCACCCCCACCCGTCCGAGCCCGAGCCCCGCCCGGCGCCGCCGCCCGATGCGCAGTCCGTCGACATCGCAGAGGCTTTCCACTCGGCCGATCTCCATTTCAGCTCCGGCGCGCGCCTCCCGGCGCTCCGTCTCCTGGAGCGGACCCTGGCGCAGGACGCGCCCCCGCAGGACGGGGGCGGAATATGCCCGCAGGGTGTGATGGCCGGGGTGGTGGCCGCCCTCCGGGACCCCGCGACGGCGAGGGCGGCGGCGAAGGTGCTCCTGGCGCTGCTCCTGCCCGAACCTAACCGGCGGGCGGCGGTCAATGCCGGGGCCGCCACGGCCGCGGTGGATGCCGTGGCGGCGTCGGGGCCGGCGGGGGCGACGGCGGAGCGGGCGCTGGCGGCGCTGGAGCTGCTGTGCACGGTGGCGGAGGGGGCGTCGGAGGTGAGGGGGCACGCGCTGGCGGCTCCGTCACTGGCGGGGGCTGTGGAGGGGATGTCCGGGAGGGGGAGGGAGTGCGCGATCGGGGTTATGGCGGCGATCTACGGCGGGGAGCGTGCGGCGGAGGCTCCGCCGGAGGTGGCGAGGGCGGTGGTCGTGGCGCTGCAGGGGGAGTGCAGCGCCCGGGGAAGGCGGAAGGGGTCGCAGCTGCTCCGGTCGCTGCAGGACGGCGGGCGGGTGGATCTCGCCGGGGTGGACGGGTGCTGACTAGGCCGTCGGAGACGGGGGTGGCGGGGCCCGCCGGTGCTATCGAATGGGCGCGACACGTGTAGGTGTCGTGCGTGGGTGCGACCGCGGGTGTGCGGAGTCAGGTGGTGGGGGAAAGGGTTCTTAAAAGAGGAGCAGAGTAGGGGGGTTCTGAGTTCGCCGGCTTTTCACGTGATCGGATCCGAGTGGATGTTGGTGGATTACGTTCCATGATTAGGTTCTGATGGATCTCTTCTTTAAAAACTCCATCCCCCCATTTAACTATTTTCTTCAATAAATAATGATTTATTTACTTAATTAGCAACCCTATGCATGTTTTCGGAATTTTTTTAGAAAAAAATATAATTTTAATTGGTATATGTTCTGTGATAGGTATAGTGTTGCATTAGGTCTATTTAATAACAATCTATTAACGATTGATCCCGACATAACTAATATTATAAAAATATATCATAAAAAATATAGTTAAATCAGTTTCGTAACACGATAAAAACATTTTAGAATTACGAAACATTTACTTCGTGTTGTGAAACTTTAGCCCTAACCATAGTTTTATATTCTAAATAATGAATCATAATCTTAAGCCTAATTCTATATCCTAACTAGTGAACTCTAATCTTAACCCTACTTCTATGCCTTTTATTGTGAATCATAATCCTAAATTCTAATTCTATATCCTAAATAGCGAATCATAATCCAAAACATAATGATTACCCTAATTTTGTCTTCCTAATAGTGAATCCTAATCCAAACCTAAGTAACCGTAGCGGGCCGAAATCATTGTAGTGATTCAAAAATATTGTAGTTGTCCAAAATCAATGTTGCCGTCTGAAATCATTGTTGCAACGACGACGATAGTAAAGGATCTCTTTCAGCCATCAACTGTGCTATATGGATTGTCTCTTAATCTGAAATTATGTCAAGGGTTGTATGTAAATCGAAACTATTGATCACCAGAAGTAATGTAACTCAACAGTGTTACAGTGAGCCTATAGCTAATAACCTTTTTTTTTTTTCGTCATGGGAATCATTTCTTAGTTGTTTGTTCTAATTAATCAATCAATTTTCATTACAAGGGCAAGACCTAAAATTCAAAATAAATTGTAAGAGGTATCAAGTAGGTCACTTGTGGATTGGCATTACTTAGTTGGATGCAATCCATATACTATTATAACAATGTTTTTTCTTCGTGTACATGGATATTTGGTTGTACCCTGAGTACTGTCCATAAAAGAAAGAAGTTTAGTTTTGACTATTGAGTCAACTTGCTAGTCAATACAAAAAAGAGGCAAATAATCATTCGGGCAAACTTCGTTGAGGTTGGTGAAGTCCTCACAAACCCTGACCTTTATGTTCTTTCTTGAAAGATTGCAATCACCTACTAACAGCACTAGAAAAGATACAATCCGAGGTCTTGCGACCCGAAATGTCCACAAGGCCTGGCGGAAAGGAGTCAATCCAGGCCCTGGACAAAAGCTTGATTTAGCTAGAGATGCGAAAAATTTAGCAGCACCATTCCCTTCACGAAAGATATGGTTAGCCCGCACCTCCTGGAACCCACTCATCCGATTCAGCAGATTTAAAAAGAGAGTGATCCCCATCCTCCATTTTCACCCAACTTATGACTGTCAGCAAATCCCCTTCAATCCAGATTCAAACAAGGTGCTGGATTCTTTGGGTAGCAATGATTCCTTCCCAAAGGCCCCGCATCTCCGTATCCACTATCGAACCCGACCCATGGAACCAGTTCTCTGCAGAATTATACTCCACTGGTCTCTAATGATAAATCCGGCTCCAGCATGTCCTGATGAGCGGTCCAGCGCCCCATCAGAATTGATCTTGAGTTCTTCCTCACCAGAGGGGATCCATTGAAAGGAAACAGTGCTTGTTGTTTCCCTAATTTCCTGCACGCCAGAAGACGAGGAGTTAGCATCCAAAAATTCATACGCAAGAGCAACAGAGGTAGGTGGTTGTCATCTTCCCTCAAAGATTTCCTTGTTGCGATCTGTCCAAATACACTAGACAACATTGACGAGAACATTACAGGGCTGATACTTCGCGTGATTCGTCAAGCAGAAATTAACCAGCATCTTGCTCTATTCACGATAGAAGAGGGGGAGCGAACGAAAAGGAAGAACAACCTAGATGTCCTTAGCCTGAGGACAGCCAAAGATCGCGTGATCCGCATCCTCCTTCTCTTGAGCAAATCTACTACATAAAGGATCCAGATTAATGCCACATTTAATTATAATATCCTCATTAGGGATCCTCATTTTGAGAAGCTTCCAAGCAAAAGCAAGGGCACAGAGGGATGCCTTGCACTTCCACAGAACACTCCATATGTAATTTGGGAAAGCATATGGCTCAGAAGCATGAGAATTGTCATTGCCAAAATTGGTCTCAATTCTCGCCTCATCGACCGGGGATAGAAGATTAAACGCCACCTTAACATTGTATTCAGCCGCCCTATTAGTGCCCCAACAAAAGGACATAGTCTCATAATTTGCAAGAATGGGAATGTAGCAGATCTTGGTTGCAAGGTCAGGCCCGGCCCTAAGTGTAGCAATAATTTCATAGAACGTCCTTAATGACATCACACTGCGAGAGGATAGCCCTAGAGGATAGAAGATAATCATCCGCAAACGCAAGCATAGGTAAAGGAGGAGCAGTCAAGCAGGGTCAAATCTCGCCAGGGACCCCTCCAAGTTATGCCGCGCAATGTTTATGTTGAGAAGCTCTGCTCCCAAGATGAAAATATAAGGGGCTAGTGGGTCTCCTTGCCTGAAACCCTGCTCAGCCCTAAACCAACTGGTTGGAGATCCATTAATGAGGAAGGAGAAGCAAGGTTTAGAGGTGCAATCCATAGCCCAGCGCACCCACTTCCTGCAGAAGCCAAACTTACCAAGCTTTAACGGGATAAACTTCCAACACATACGGTCATAAGCCTGCTCCATATTAGTTTTTATAACACGCTTAACTACGGAGTTCTTACGAAATATGTAACGGTGCATGGTTTTAAAACGCGTCTTATATGTTTGAGAGGAGAAATTATATAAGTAGCTCAGGATCTCCTTCTTTCCAAGCGATGTAATGCAAACTCGTGGCCTTGGACACCTCATCTTGGCATCACAGCATCAGGAGTCTTAGCACTTGGCTATTGGATCTTGGTCGTCACAATACACCCCCCTTAAGGGCTACATGTCCACATATAGGATTAGCCCCCCTATTGCGAGGAAAACCAGCTTTGATACCATTTTATAACATCCGCCCCAAACATACAAGATATTATCCGCTTTGCGCATGTCCACACAAAGACTTCCCAGGGAGGTCACCCATTCTAGTACTACTCTCGCCCGAGCATGCTTAATTACGGAGT
The DNA here is from genome assembly GCA_947650365.1 of Chamaelirium japonicum. NCBI lineage: Eukaryota > Viridiplantae > Streptophyta > Magnoliopsida > Liliales > Melanthiaceae > Chamaelirium > Chamaelirium japonicum. The sequence goes on along the minus strand of OX393559.1, from coordinate 19,294,031 downwards.
TCTTATGAAATCCGTAGCGGTGCACGGTTTGAAATACGTCTTCTATGTTTGGGAGGAAAAATTATATAAATAGCTCAGGATCTCATTCTCTTCAGGTGATGTGAGGCAAACTCGTGGCCGTGGACACCTCACCTCATCCATCTTGTCATCACAACCTCAGGTTTCTTGGCTCTTGGCTATTAGATCTTGGTCGTCATAATGGATCCGACTACAATGGAAACCAGTCAGACCCAGGGTGTCAGGGGGTTTGAAATGGGTAAGCCAATATATTTTAAAATATTATGGGGTGGATTTTATTATTTAATTTATTACTAAGTTATCATTGACTATTTACTATGTGATGAGGATGACTTTGAGGGAAAGCCTACAGAGCTTTGAGGAAAAGCCTACCAAATGAAAAGAAAAGACACTGTCATTTATTCAGAGCATCTAAAATACCTAACAAAATCTAGTCACTTATTACATAGTCAACTGAAAATAAAGACAACTAACTAATACTTCTAGAGTCTTCTCTTGACAGCTACGCTCCTTAAGGAAGCGCCTAAGAAGGGGCTGGAGTACCTGAAATGAGTATGCAATAACGGGATGAGTTTACGAAGGTAAACTCAGTGAACAGTTAACCCTAAACTATCTAGGGTAAACTACAACCACATTCTGCCCAACGAGGACAATACTATATATCCATTTTAATAATATTATTTAGTTTATACCAACAAGAGGGCAAGCACAAGATACTACAATGATACGATATTGAACCATTTGCATCTACCATCATAATCATGAATAATGCAATTTAGATCAAACATAATCCTATGGTGAACCGATAGTTTTCTACCTGATTTTACCAACAGAAAACACCTGGTCCTAGTGTACATGGTCAATCAGAAAATACCCACATGACCATAAGGGGGTTGATCTTTCACCATGGGGCACTTCCACCCAACTTGCTTCTTCGGGGTTATTACCCAAGGGTGGACTACTAGGCTACTCGGGCTTTACCGCCTGTCCAACCTTGTGACCCTACATACTTTATTCGAATTATACACAGGCGGTGGTTCACGTCCCATCCAGTGCACAAGGGTCCCCTACCCATGCTAGTGGGTAGTCGGTCCTCTAGGAAGACAATCTCAACTAAGGTAGTGTCTCAACCAGTTTCTCTACTGAGACTGCCAACCCTTGTTACTCTGTGATAACTCGGCTACGAGTTCATTGCCTCCAACCCTTTTAGAACGAGGATGATCAAGTCGACCATGAGTTCATTGCCTCCAATAGAAGGCCCATATCTCTTACATACTAGGTCCACATAGATGCTAGCCCCAAGGTAGCCGCAAATCTAGGGACTATGTAAGAGTGCGTCGATCCAGTGTCAAATAAAACTTGTGTAGTGAACACAAGTATAACACCTAAGGCAATAGGGTAATAGTTATAAGTGTGGCTTTAGATGCTCTGAATAAATGCTAGTAGTTTTTTTGTTTTGATTTGGTAGGCTTTCTCTCAAAGTTATCCCCATCACGTACATAGTAAATAGTAAATGATAACCTAATAATAAATTAAATAATAAAATCCACCATAGAATATTTTGCTATATTGACTTACCCATTTTAATCCTCCTCACATCCCGGGTATGGCTGGTTACCATTGCAGCCGGATCCGAGGCATGACAATACTTGCTCCATAATATGCCCATGTAAGGTTCATTTCTTCCTATTGACCCTCTCTCACAATCGGGTGCTCATGTGTGGTTATATGGAACAAACCACGTCTGCCCCTTCTTTGCCACTCTCAAAACTGCCGACCACATATTCTTGTTTTGCTTAGCCGTCACATTACTTTGGAACCACCCACACTACTACTCTCTTATATTCCTCTTGTCTGGTGTTCCTAGAGAGTAGAATCGATCCCTTCTCCTTCTAGAGTCAGTTGGGATCGATCAACCGTTGCTCTGCTATAATCTATCTGGCTCGAGAGGAATGTGTGCATCTTCACTAGAAGGTCTAAAATATTAGGCCGGTTACATGAGGTTTGCTATGGCCTATCTGATTTAAGAGGAATGTGCACATCTTCACTGGAAAATCTGAGAGACCAGACAACGCACGAGATAGAAGTTGAATAACCTTATTGGACATCAGATAGATAACCCCCTTCCATATAGGATTGATAATTAAGCTAAAAAGGAATGATTTTCACTCCTTGAAATCGAATTACCTTAACATTCAAACTCCATGATGATAGGTATATAGCCAATACCTTAATGATAAGGTCACAACATAAAGCTCGGTGGAATTTTTTTCTTGACTCAACTTTTCATCAAAATGAACAATAAGATGACCTTTATGACTAAGTAACACCAATTCTTACATGTGAATAATTGATTCTTACCTTAGAAATATTTTTTTAAAAATGGACGGTCATAGCATAGTTGCACAAGTGTTTTAGTCATCTTTCAGTTGATTTCTACTAGAACTTTTCTTTCACTTTAGACAACACAAAATAGAGATTTTTTCTAAACTGACCCCAACTACCATATATTGTTAAAACGATCCTTGTTGCTTTTTTACATTACTTTTGTACCCCCGTCACGTGTGAACCCTGCCGTACACTCGTATTTACATATTTTCATACCATTTTACCATTTTAAGTTAAAAAAGGTATGCCAATAGTTTTTTTAAAAAATAATTGTTTGTCTTCATCTTACCCAACCATCAAACACTGTCTTTGACCACATTGACCTATACCGCATGGAGCCCCATGCTCATGCCCCCTTTGTCGCCGGAAATCCGCAAAAAAAAGGACACATCTCATTACAGCCCCAATCGAGGCTGATTGAGCAAGGTACCTCTTGAAAATCCAAAATCTAGATTAAATATGTATTCCCTCTGACAACTCAATAAACAAAATAAAGAACTCAAGACATGTCTCCTCCAAGCCTACACCAGCAATTCGTTATATAAAAAATGGAATGCAAAATCCAACACAATAATCCTTTATTTGGATTTGTGTTGGGCATTGTATTTCCTACAACGATAACATGAAGTTGATAAATCAAAATGCAATTGACGACATGTTATCGTTGTAGGAAATACAATTAATAACGTAAAAGTATCATGTTTCTATCAGATTTATTCTAATTTGATGTAATGCTTTTACGTTAATTATTGCATTTCTCAATATAAACATAATAATATTGTGGTCGAATTTTTGTTACACTTATTAACTTAACTCATGACGTAAATTAATTACGTTCATATTTTGTTGATGGCTTTAACACAACAATGTTGCTGCGTCAGATTTTCATTACCCATATTAACGTTAATATAGATGTAACTTAATTGTATTATTTTTTTGATCATGCTTTTAAACATAATAACATTGTGGTTAGATTTTCGTTATCCTTAGAACAAAAATATTGACGCAAACTAATTGCATTCTTTTGATCATGTTTATAAACACAACAATATTGTGGTTGTACTTTTGTTACCTTTATTAACGTAAATTTTGATACAACAAATCTGATAATGGATTACATAACGTAAGTTATTTGTGTCTATGGTTTCGTCCAATTTTGTAATGTAATTTTTAAATTAAGTTAATTACGTTTTATAGCTGATATTTTCTCTCTCTTACAATATGTTTACGTTGCTAATTACATTCATTAGTATTGAATGTATTATTATTGAGTTATATATTGTATTTTTGTTTGTCTTAAGTTTTTTTATAATTTATTATCTTTCATCCCATGTATTGCTTTATCCTTATGCAAATATATTTGTGCTAAGATCCCTCCTCTTTATTGCTTTACCCTTATACAAGTATTTCAATCGTGTTTTACCCCTTTATTTTTTTTTCAGATATAACATCGTAATAGAAGCAATACTTGTTTATGTCATATTTATTAAAGTTTCAAACAAAACTCCTCGATAATCATCGTGATGAGATATTCTCTTATGTTTTGTAGCATTTTGTTATAATTTACAGATGCATTTGTGGTAATAATATTATACATTTTCTGAGGAAAGTATGTAGTGGTCCACCTTCCCTTTTCAATATCATTCAGCCATTTATATGTATCATGGTTGAACTCTCGTATTATTTTTATTATTTGGTAAAATATTGCATGTCTTATTTCTTTCGCAACCATATACAATTATGGATATAGTTTGATTTAAATTTGACATATATATTATCTGATATATGAAAAGTATAATAATCATGATAAACATTCGGGAAGACTTAAGGGACCTACGTTATCAATATTTTATGATGATCTACTATAATCACTAACCTCCTATAGAACTCATAGTATCTCATATTCGTGTCAAAAACCAAAGCCATATATGGTTATTCATATTATTTAATTCTAAGAATAAGAGAAAAATATGATTATAATTATCATAAATTAATAATGTACCTTTGTATTTCTTTCTCAAATGTGTTTCATCAACGGCTACTACTTGTCTTATGTATTGGTTTTGGAAACTTCTTAAACATGGACCGAGAGCCATAAAAAAAAGGTAAAATCATTCACCAGCAAGAAAAATCTTTGTAATGATTTGAGGATTCTTCTTCTCGAGCTAATGACAATACATTGGAAGGATGATATATAATTCCTAGTATAATCATCTCAATAGGGTTATTGCTTCTCTGGAGTCTTTCATACTTTCTTTTAACTTATTTTTATGTCAAACTCTTTCTAAATATCGACAATGATTGCCTTGGGGGCATATGATACACATGCATCTAATTTATGTATTACAAACTCACTAATCAGCATGCTTATAGCTTGTCGATGATCAGCACATCATGTGTGCAATGAACAACCATGATAATTATTCAAATAATTCATTCTAAATGTTTGTGTCCCTTCCATTCTATATGCGTATACCCTCCAACAACAATTGTTATATTTGTATTTAACCGTATATCTTGTAATGCTTGACTTTAAAATATGATATTCAAAGTTTGAATGGAGAGTATAAGTTGGGATTTAGTCCCACATCGACTAGGGATAAGAAAATTGTGTCTTCATATACCCTCTAGTGGACCTCCCTTGACCACCTAGGTTTTAGGGCATAAGAATATCTACAAATGGTATCAGAGCCCATGATGACCCAAGACCATACCGATTTGGTGGAGGCAAGTATGTTTGGCTTCGTCTGCGCCCAAGACCTCCTTGCAGGTGCTTACGCCTCTGAGAGTCAGATTAATTCCTCGAACCCACGTGAATTGGGGGGTGATCGACTTCACCTCTAGGCCTTGGAAGGAAGGGGAGATTTGTTAGGATTTAGTCCCACACCGACTAGGGATGGCAAATGGTGTCCTCATATATCCTCTAGTGGATCTCCCCTTACGACCCAGATTTAGGGCGTGAGGGTATCTATACATACTTATTTAGTATCTTCACCATTATCTTATTTTTCATAAATATTTGATAAAGATGAGTTATATGATAATCATCGTTCATTTATATTTAAGCCAGAAAATCATTATATATATATATATATATATATATATATATATATATATATATATATATATATATATATATATATATATATATATATATATATATATATATATATATATATATATATATATATATGTATGTATGTATTTTCAAATCTAATTAGTGCTTCACTTATTGACTGATTCTTATTCTTGTGTACCCAGCTATATGTACCAATAATGAGTTAATATTTTTTATTTTTGGTATTTGTGGGAGGATTCTCTGATTGACTTTTCTCAATCTTGGTCATTATTGAAGGATTGCTATATTTACTTTCTTCGATCTTGGCCTCTTGTGGGAGGAGTCTTGAGTGTACTTTTTTCGATCTCAACCTTTGCTGGAGGAGTCTTGAGTTGGCTTTTTTCGATCTTAACCTTTCTGTTAGAATTGTCCTGTTTGCATTCTCCGATCATAACCTTTGTGGGAGGATTCCTGCAATCAAAGCGGAGAATGGTAAGAATAAGAATAATCTAATAGATAATAATAGCTTTTAAATATTTTTATAAAGATATGTATACTTGAATTAGGATGATGAAAACATTGGAGTCTTTTCCCGAGATTCAATATGAATATGTATATCTTTTTAATATAGTTTGCTATCACAGCATGATACTTCAAGACTAATATCACCGAACAATGCATCTAGTATACTATAATTTTTCATTAAATGCAGTTTAAGGGTTATGATGGATTTTGGAGATGGTAGGAGAGTAGGTTCATTGTTTAAGTCTATAACAATGTGGTTATTACTTCTGCTAGAGTAATGATCATCAGATGCATCAATCAACTCATAGTGACCACTTTTATATGAAAACCTACAAAAGTATGTAACATGTTTCATAATAATAAATATATAATAAATTTTATATAAAAATATGAATCATAATTACTCGATATGCCTTAGGTTAGGCATGGCAGCATCAAATATGAAAGGGTCTTGCACGGGTTTGTAGTCATTATTATTTGATGGAACATTTTGTGTGTACGGTATACAGTTTGTTCCTTTATAAGTTCCAGCAATACTTGTAATAGATATATTTGAAGGTGCATATGATGAGTTCCCATAATACTCTATCGACTATTTTATGTTAACACTGGAGGAATTGTTGCAAACCTAGCCCGAGTAGCTTTGGGGGGATTCGTAGGTGTTTGATTTAACTTCTTATTTGATTGTCGGATACAAGTATATTTGTTACCATTAGCCATTTTGGTTATCAACAACGTGATATTTGAATTATTCACGTTGTGCAAATTTTGAGTAATAAACATGATTATGAACGAACTAATGAAGCAAGAATTGGTCGTGTTAAAATCAGCAATTATGAAATGATACAATATCAACAAAAAAAAAATGATACACAGGTGAAACGTCTTTAATTTAGACACAAAGTTCTTGCATTGGACTCTAGATCGATGTGATCCAACGATGTATTTATCATTGTGTCAAGGTAAACACAATCATTTTTTTTTTCTCAAACGCAACTGTACATGCAATAACACATGATTTTTACGTCAGCTATTATTTCAGATGAGATCCGGCATGCCCCGACGAACTCTAGGCTTGCTTTCCATTTCCTACAAGTTGGTAGGGTCAATGTAGATCTGGAGAGCTTTTATGGATAATGAGATTCTATATTTATAGTCTTAAGGGTTTATACCTTATCATTGAGAACTTGACGAAGATATCCGGCAAACTCTAGATAGCTTCAGGTGAGCTCACGGAGACCTATAAGACATTTGGCATGAAAAATGGCGACCAACGAGGGGGAAAACGATGGCAAAAGATGCAGGTATAGAAGAAGAAAAGGTAAGCGAGGAGCTAGTACATTTGTTTGTTTGTTTTTTTGCGAAGAGTATACATGACCAAGGGTTCGAATAAGTAATACATATTTCCTCCCGCTGTGTAGTGGCAGGTCTCTCTCATCTTAGTGGCGAGCTTTCCTACATGTGGATTTATTAAAAATCAGGACATTTCTCTCGCTTCTATGGTGAGCTTCGGTTCTTGGTCTATCTTATTCCGGGAGCACTAACATGTGATGTGTTGACCACTATGGTGGTCCCTATACTTGACCTAAATATTATAAAGGTCGCAAAAGTAATGCATAAAGCAACTAGAGTTAATTTGATCAATAAGTCTGAGTAGGGAGCCATTTTGGGAAAAAGGCTCCTCAAACTAACCGTTTCATTCAGATCGTTATTGCTTCCGTGTATATCGAGACCTCCAACTAGAACTCCTGTCTAGGGAGATAGATAGGGCTGGCAATTTCGGACCCGACACGGCAGACCCGACACGACCGGACACGAAGTTAGCGGGTCTAGGTCAGGGCTAAACGGATTCGGGTTGTAAACGGGTCGACACGATAGACCCGTTCAATAAATGGGTCGGGTCTATGTTTAGGGTCTAGACACAGTAGACCCGAGAAGACCCGTTTAATATTCAACAAGTTGTGTCGGGTTGGGTCGTGTCAGGTCTACCCGCAATCCGATACTGTAATATATAGTATCAGTTGGTCGATCGGGTTAGGTCGGATCGGGTCAACTGAATAAACCCGTGTGGTAAACGAGTCTAACGGGTCCTATCGGATCTACTCGTTTATAAACGGGTCGGGTACGGGTTTAGGATCTAGACATGATTAGTTAAATGGGTCGGATCTGGGTATAGGGGTTTTGGACATGACCCGAAACTAGACACGGCAGGAACCCGACCCGACACATTGCCACCCCTAGAGATAGATCATGGAAATCCCCAACCCTATACGAAATCCCTTCAACACGGGGCGGGGGGGGGGGGGAATACCCATAATTTGACCTCTCTCCGTATTTGGTAAGAAATGCGACCGGTGGCCTTGGTCAAGTGTTCTAATAAGTACGATGACGGTATATTTCCTCCCGCTCTGTTGTGGCAGGCCTCTCTTTCGTCTTGGTCGCGAGCTTTTCTACCCATTGGGGTTATTAACAATCAGGGCATTTCTCTCGCACCAATGACGAGTTTCGATCCTTGGTCTATCTTGTGCGGGCGCACTAACATGCGATACTGACCACTATTGCGGTCCTACAGCCAATGATTTCTCCAATTAAAAAAAGTTCCAACCAAGCAAAATATTTAAGTTCCAAGGTTCAAACACCAAGATATTATCTAAGTGAATATCTAAGAGTACTATTTATATGATTCTAGAAGTCTGGAACATAATACATAATTAGGAGTTCACATTCATGAATCAAACCTAAACACAAAACTAGAAGCTAGATTGACCCCCACCCCCTTCGAAATAATTAAGCTGCAGATGCAGATATTTGAAGATACACCATCTGCGTGTACCCGTTGAACACGGAACTCTCCAACCTCGATAGCCCGATCCTCTGAAACGATCCAAACTTGCCGTCCTCGATAATCGGATCGGGCGCCCGTGCAGGGTCGTACCTTGTTTGATGCGTGAGGGAGGGGCCGGCCACCGGTGGGAGCTCCCAGTACACATCCAACACCGACTCCACGAGCCTGCTGTTCTGAAAATGTTCGGCAAAGGAGATTGCTTTGTTGGTGTGGTTGAAGTTATCCCGCATCTGCCCTCGGACGCCCCACCATGCCTCCCGCTCCCCACATAGTTCGTCTATGTCCACGGCCTTATCCCAGAACTTCTTTCGCTTCGCCCTTATTCGAGCTTCATCACTATCTCTAAAGCAGCTATGACCGCCACCTACGGCCACAAAATCACCAAGCAAGGTACAGTAAACAAAATATTAAGGAACTTGCCATTTTTATATACAAGACTTCGCCGCAGAAAGAAAATTCGAAATCAAAACAAAGCACCCATGCCAAAAAAAAAAAGGGCACAAAAACATAAAGGCTCCTATAGATGACTAAAGTCACCGAAACAGTTTTGAGGATTGAGTTTCAAAGATATGTGATGCACAAATTCAAGGGTAGTATTCTACGCGAACTCATACCCTAGTAAAACCTATATCATAGGGTACCATGAGAGCGCCTCTTAGCTCTGCACTGTAGTGGAATTATTTTTTTATCAAGTGTTTAAATATGTGGGTAACTTGCAACAAAAAAGGTAAAACTATACCTGGAACAAGCTCGAAATCTGAACTGAAACTCGAAACTAACTAGAGGGTTATGGACTTTCCCAAACCCGAATGCGTGTAGAGGTCTGGTATAGATGCTCTCATAACCAAACAGGTACGGGTAGGGGTATTGATACAGATACGGGGCCTGCGTACACACTACTATCGGAACGGATCATACATGCACGAATTTCAAAGCATGCACCTTATTTTATTTCTGGTTTATTTTCTTTTAGTCATCAGTCATCCAGGACATGCTCGAGATTTAGGCAAATGTTTGGGCCATACTGGTCTATTTTCTAATTTGGGGCCTCTATAAGGCATGTAATGATAACATTTTGTGGGTAGACAAGGAATGAAGAGGCCTGTGGGTTTTAAGCTCCTTCAAACCTTGTGTATGTGAGGCCTTCTCCAAGAAGGTGTGGTGCCTTCTTCTCATCATCTGTGGTGCCTAGAGTTATGATAGTGTCAGGTTGGTACCTATCTTCTCTCCTGTTCTCTTTTCATCCACCCGCCTTCACGGTTTTGTGTCAGTTTCGGGAGACTCCTCTGTGCTGTATTAGTCTGGTATCAAAGCATGACCACCTCTAGTTCCATTCTGGAAAGAGATTTAGTAGAATGAGGACCACCATCGTCTACGTCAACTTTGCTGCCGTCGTCGATATCATCTTCGCCGCCATCACATTTGCTGCCTTAGAGCTATTACCGGACTCCCTTATAGACTTGCCTATACAACTTCCCCTTCCACCATTTTCCTTTAAAAGCCCCTCCGAGTCCCTAGATCCTCACAGAAACCCATCATCTTCCATCTCTACTCTCTAGAAACCCTAGAAAAAAGTCATCGTACTAATATTTCCCCATACCTCTTGCCCTCAGCTGTAAACCCTAAAGCCACCACCTAATGGAACCCTAAGGCCTCCCAACCAGTTTACATCAAACCTTGCGCATCCTTCAAACCCCCCTCCCCCTCCCCTCTCTCTTCCTTTGAGATGCTAGTCTAAGCACCCCACCCATTTCCAATCATCCCACACCACCACCATTCTCTTCCTCTGCTACCACCAAAGCACTACTAATACAAAAGCATCCACCCTAATCAATCTCAAACGCCCATCCATGATCGCCGAGAAAGAATAGAAAAAAAGGGAAGAGGAAGCAACTATAAGAGTGCCTCTATCGCACACCGGTTTGCACCGCCGCCTGTCCCTGTGTGCCTTGCAGCCACAGACCCACAACCACTCCCTACAACATTTCTCCCATGGCAACCACCAACCCCCCCTTATTCATCCTCATCCCAAAGCCCTAATAGAACAAAGAAGTCCCCTTTTTATCCTCAATAGTTATTTGAATTTCTTCCATTTTATTTCAAGGAACTAGATCCAACTAGCTTTTTTTTTTCAAAAGAAGATCCGTGCAGAGCCATGTGGGAGACCGCCTAACACCCTCCAACTCTCTGCAAAGTGTATCAAACCAGCACCATCCAACTCCCTTTCTCACTATCGCCAGCCGCTATCAACAACACTTTATCACCGCCCTCGTCGTTTGGCACGCTCGACTACACCGTCCACTTGCAACCACCCATCTGTGTAGCATCGCCTCTACGATTCCACCCATCTCTGTGGCAAATCACGCTATCGACAACATGTCGCCTCACTGTCGATCCGCATAAGTGATAACCCCCACAAAAAAAGAGACAAAGAACATCATCTATAGAATCTAATCAGAGGTGATTTTATCTCGACTAATGGTAGCTTTTTTGTATGAATGCTATACTAAACTATCATGTTTCCAAGAGCAAGGACCAAACATCATGAATTTGATATGATTTTTCGAATGAGGTTGCCTCATTTGTTTTGATGCTGTGTGATCAGTTTATATTATATGAAAATTCAATGAAATTAAGAAAATAAAAAGAAAAAAAAGGACGGAGAGGAAGGAACAAGAAACTCAACTACGTTGGGCCGTTTCAACTATCTGAGGTCATTGCTTCATTTGTGCCATTGGCCACCTGATCCAGCCCACCGCCAACCACCTACACGCACCACAGCGCCACGTGATTAATTCGCCTAGCCTCCCTACCCTCCGCCGGCAACCGCCTCTGTAGCCACCAACTGCCGGCTCTAGGATTTTCCCTTCCCCACTCTCTCTCCCCTCTTCCCTCAGAAATACTAATTCTCTCCTCCCTTCATCTATTTTTCCTTTCCCTTCATCTGTCACCCTAAGACAAGAGTCACAAGACCACCGGTGTCTTTCCACTACACCTCTACATCCCCCCTTACTCGGTCGTTGTCAACAGTACTTTTACGTTATTGCTTTTGCGGTGCTAACATCTGCACTGATGCTCACCTACTACCTCGGCACCATGATTGTAACGTCTTCGATTGCTGAGTTCTACAAATGTCGTTGTTACTCGCCACTAGCATCCATTGTTGCTCCGCACATTGCCACCCTGCCACTGCATACAAAAGCATATAGTATCTTCAGGAAGTCCATTTCATCGAAGCTAAGTCATCAAATCATCTCGTCAAAGTATGTTTTGGGATAGTTAGCGTCATCCGCCGCAGCATCTCGAGCTCCACTCAACCTATGGCCATGACTATGGCCAATACTCTTTACATCAGACAAAACTTGCGCCAAATTTTTTGGATTGGTAAAGACCTACCACTACGTACCTACTTGCACCAATATGGATATATAATGCCGATCTATCATCAAAGATCAATCATACAATGTGGACTTCTCAGATGAACAATTTGTTCAATGATTTCTACGCCATTATCCAAACTGGACACTTCTAGAGAGACTTGAGTATATACGATAAGTGATGGATTCTATTGAGAGTGAGTTGTAGTACAAGGAGCATATCAGAAAAGGAAGTCAGAATAAGAAGATTGGTGCCCTCCTCTTGCCTGATAGCACTTGCTACCTGGAAAAAGGATATAAAAGCTAAAGAATGATGTCAAGTCTTTCACAAGAACTCGATACTCCCGATCATTCAGAGGGTTCTGTTGTAATAGCTTCAAAAGATTCAAAACAGATAAGCAATGAGGATGCCGACTCGACCAAAGCCACCTGTATGAACATAAGGATTCCCCTGAATGAGGCACTCAAATCGATCGATTTTATATTATCAGATCCCATCCTTCGACCAGTTGATCGTGTATTCCCTCAGTTTTATTTAAAGCTTGGGTGCCTCACTAGTATACCACAATGGGTTTCTTCAGCAGTACACCTCTACTCCACTATCGTGCTCACCAACATGCCTCGTCTACCAACGAATGGGATTAGGAGAGGACATCCAGATAGTTTGCTACCATATGGAGGAAGTTCACCTCAGATTCTTACTCCTAGGTTGCACCACGGTAGATGATCCTACTGGGTGTAGCTCCTGGTCGGACTGTGCAAAACTCGTAGGCGACTTCTGCTCAGTGAAAATGAATAATGTAGATCATGGTAGGCATATGCACGACTATCGGAGTAGATCCTATTTGTACATATTCCAAAGCATGTGCCTTATTTTATTTTTTGGCTTATTTTGGGGGTAAACAAATAATGAATAAAGCATGTAGGTTTTAAGCTTCCTCAAACGATGGAGTGTGGCCTTTTTCAAGAAAGTGTGATGCCTTCTGTGTGGCGCCTAAAATTATGTCAGTGTGAGGACGGTAGCTGTCTCACCTCCGCCCTTCTCTCTCTATCCACCCTTGATGGTTTTGTCTCAGTTTTGCAAAGCTCCCTGTTCCGTCTTGAATCAGGTAGGGTCCAACCCAAACCCGGCTTGTTGCTACCCTAGTGAGCATGTTGAGATTGATTTGTGGCAAAACAAAGAAAGATGTGTTTAGTAACAAGGACATAACAGAAATCCTACAAGTTACATTGTCAAATACAAGTTGAAACAGGTAGGCAAGTGGCATGATAATTAAGGATCTTATAAAGAGAGGGTCACAGCGGATGAGTAAGTCTAAGATTACATGGTCGGAGTTGGTGCTGAAGAATGTGAAAAGTCTTGATTTAACAACTGACATAACCCTTGGTAGCTGTTTTGAAATTTCAACTAACATTTTGGATTGTAGCCCACATAACCTTCGGTAGCATGATTTGAAATTTCTTTAAAAAAACGGTTAGAAGAAAATTAACTCGTGAAACCTTCGTTTTGAGGTAGTTTCGCTCAATTAGCATATATCACGTCTTCCACATAAAGAACCAAAAATGAAAGATACATGCTTGTTTCAGTTATCTTTCATTTTGTTCCAAGGCCTGTCCTGATGTTGAATTAGAGGAGGCAATGTCTGGGTCTGCAAGATTTTATGTTGGTCGGCCATGACTAAGCCCCAAATCTATGAAAGAAACATCCTCGTTAGAAACCATCTCTTTACCAAGGCATGGCTTTCATGAATTTCCAATCATTTGATGAGTAAATGTAATAAAATCTGCTACAATCCTACGATGTGCAAAGATCTTGCATGGGCTCTTACAAACCTGAACACATTGTCAGAATTACAGAAGCATTGATGCAAATTTCATGGGAAAATGGGTTCAGCAAGAATTTCAACCCTAAATTAGCATAGATCTGAATAACATGAGGAAAAAACACAAGCATGCCTAAATTTTGAAATGATGTCAGTAGGGGACGACTTTAACATCCCCACAATCAAAACTAATTATTTTAAGGGAGTTCCAAAGTTTGTATTTAAGTAAAAATATCCAAAATATGTGAAATTGCTTTTCAAAAACATATGATCTTACTTAACAATATAGTGTAACTAGCTCTAGGTTATACAATGATTACCGACATAGGCATATTGGAAAATAAATATTAAAACCAATAATGTACCGGTAATTACAAAAATAAAATTTATTATTGATTGATATTTATGAACATGTTCTTATAAATTAGTTACCTATATGATACTGATGCATACTCAAACTCAAGTATATAATTAAATATTCACTCAATATCCAAAAATTAGGGAATAATTAGAAAAATATTTGGAGAGCTCTCCATGGAAGGTTTCTTAGACTTGAGAAGATGCATAGACAACATACTTTGGAATGAGATAGATGCAATTTTTAGGAGTGGAGAGATTGAATAACATATAATCAGCTATTCTAAATGGCTTGGGAGAGTTGACATCTTGCAAGTTTAGTTGAAGAACAAAATTGAACAAGAAACTGAATGCTATAGCAGAGAACCTCCACAAATTTTGTAGTAAAAGTAATCAAATTATGCATATTCATGAGAGATCTTAAAACATTTTGAGACGAATATTTCAAACAAAAAATCTCAGAATATTGTTTGATTAAGTTGGATTGGGTATTAGCCTCAGATTGTTGCCAAGAAGGAATGATCTCAACCGCAACCCTAAGATATCAGGAAAGACTGAATTCGAATTATGAAACTAAATCGCAACCAAGTGAACCAGCAAGCTAGGTAACTATGGCTATGCATACCACTAACAAGACAAAAGTATAAAATATTGATGGATAATGGTCATACAATAAATACATTACAGGAATAAGCAATACCACAAACACTACCCAAATTGACTTGCAAGCAACTTTTGGAACAAAACTCCTATTACTGAGAGTTATTCAAATCAAGGCATGGTGAAGTTTAGAGTTATGACTACAAGTATCTGGACGAACATCTGGTCTTCAAAGACAGACGTGAACCCTAGTATGTCTTGAATGAAGGTCAAAACAGTTAAAGTTGATGCAGCGTTAAATGAAGAGAATAAAGCTATAGAAGACCCCAAAACCTAAAGAGATTGCACCGATCTAAACCCAACAAGTTTTGTGGGTTCACAAAAGTCAATCCACAACTTCCGTAATTTTCTTAGTGATAGTGGTTAAAGTTAAAAGGACTAATAAAGATGTCCTTATCATTTATGAGCAATGGGGCTTCAAGAAAAGGTAGAAAATAGGTAGACAGAATCCACAGGTGGTATTGTGGGCACTAAAAAAGAAATATATAACAAGATCTTTAAAGTTGCCAATTAATGAATGGAGTCCCGCCACTTCCGGCTGCATCTTTCAATGAACAAAGTTCTATGCAATGTGAACAAGATTTTGATAGGTACAAGATTAAGGCCAATTAGGTTCAGTTTGGCTAAAAGCTTTTGTGGACCGCAACCCCCGCTTTTTGCGGTAGTGGCCAGCTAAAATTGGCTCTGGAGGTGTTTAGCTATAAGGTTCATTCCATTTTTACTGCCCGCTCCTCGAGTTATCGAGGAGAGAGAAATCACACAACACATTTCAATAGTAGAGGCATGACACACAAAATAATGTTCAGCCTTCAAAAATATGACGCGTATACCCTTAAAAACCTTCTATTCCTGTGATTTTTCCTGAACTGCACCTCGAAAAAACAAATGACCCAATTATTTAGCGAAAGCTTAGTCAAACACATCCTTACTGGGAAGGGAGACCTATCTTATTGATTAAGCAACTTAAGCTAATGCAACCAAAGAGCAGCTCTCATAGATTTCCCAGACTAGGAAAGAGTCCATATGAACTTGCATTCATATATGTGACACAAATTACATTCATATATGTGACACAAATTACAAGCCAAAAGGAAAAGCAAAACAAAAACCACAGGCCATCATTATTAGTCTAGGTTTATGTTTTAATTATCATTTCTTAAAACGCCTCAGTCTTCGGTTTTAAAGTTTTTAAGCCAAAGATATATTATGCTGACTATTCAATTTATTTTAATTGCAATACCTATTTCAAAGTATATAAATTGATTGTCTTTCTTGATTGGGTTTTTTTTACTTACACTGCATTTTTATGTCGAAATTTGAGTTACACCCCCATGTTTCTAAAAATTTGACTTTGCCCCCCAATCTGTCACTTGACCGTGAGCGACGTGTTAAAAGTAGGGGTGTAACTCAAATTTTGACATAAAAGTGGGGATATAATTCAATAAAAAAAACTCACTTTTAACGGGTTGCTCACGGTTAGGGGACGGATTTGGGGGTAAAGTCAAATTCTTGAAAAAGTGCGGGTGTAAATCAAATTTCAACATAAAAGTGGGGGTGAGTCAAAAAAACCCTTCTTGATTTCTTATTTCATCCAATTTTTATTTCCAATGCAAAGAAAAAATGACTAATTTCTAACTTTAAAAGCTATTTGTGTGGGACTTGATTGGTCACACTTATATTAAGATCGTGGGAGAGGATTCAACTCAGACTCGATATTCTAGTCCTCTTTCCTATCTAAAAGATGGTGTCGTGCGCACGCGCGCGCACACACACATAAATGCACACACTGAGCCTATAAATCTTTTCTTTGAAGATGTTCTATGGATTTTGACTCATACAAACGATATTCTATTAAACTCGTTAGTCGGCTATGGAGCACAACTTTTATTGTGAAGGTTGACTAACAAAATTTGGGATTGCTAATCAACCTAATGCCCTCTAGGAATTGATATCGGATTCTTAGTAAAGGTTGTTTGGAGGAGAGACTAGAGAGGGCCTGTAATGAACCTATAAGACCAGTTAGTGGATAGGGGCCTTGTTCTGCTCTTGACATCAGAGTAATGCAGGTAAAGACTTTTGAATGGCTTTGTATATTAATCTATCACAAATTTAGGGTTTGTATTGTCCTTTATTACTATGGTCAGTCCAGTTCCTCAAGCACCTTGGAACAAGGTTGTATTATTCTTTTTTTAAAGAAAAATTGTGCTACTGAGGGGTGTGTAACCTAATACTAAGTTACTAACTGAGGACAACAACAGTAATGTACAAATGTATCAACAACATCAAGAAGGGTATATGTAAAGAACCATATTCACTTCTCCATAGTGATGTATAATGAATTCTCATTATCTAACCTTGTTTCATCTTTGTTAATTTGAATAAAGTTTGATTTAGTGTTGGATGAGTTATGTAGATTTTCCCTCACCTATATTTGGTAATAGTATAGTAAAAGATTGTGCCAAGAACACCCCCACCCCACCCCACCCCCCCACCCCCCTTGAATTCTATAAGCACTCCATGTCAAATACAAAATTCTACCATAATACGGTTCTTCACATGGATGGCACATGCAATAGAAACATTAAAAAAGCCCCAAACTATCAATACATATGAAAAATATATTACGATCCTATATGCCTATTCAAGCTTGTGTTTGTCTACTGTTCTCTCTCCTAAATCCTTATTCCCTGATCTTAGTAGCTAGCTTGGCTACTTTGCAACATGAAGTTTAAACTCGCACTAGATCATCCTTTCGGAAAGCTATTGAAATATCAAACGAAGGAGCCAATTACTCCAAAATGCAGTCATGAGTGCATGAAAGCGCATTAACACAAACACATGTATCATAGAAATAGTGGAGAAAAGTCGTCGCATACCTCTAATATAAAACTGATCACATATCTGTCTTAAGGAATAATGATCTCCAGTCCCTGTATCATAATTATCCTCAAATATGAGATTGTGGAAGCCGGCTTTCAGTGCCTCCTTCAATCTGTCCAATGCAAATACAAGAACAAAAACCCACTTCGATGAATCAAACTAGCACAGTAAAATCTCAGATAGCTTGTTTGAACTGCATGTACCATGAACTCATATGTCACATATGAACCCCATTATCATGAATTTATAAATAACCATCAATTTGGAAACAGAAAATCCTTGTTGAAAGATGAACATATATAAAAACTTTTGCACATTCCAATAAAGAGAAATGCTAATCAGCCCGAAGGTTTTCCCAATTATGCTCAGCTTGATTGACATGGCCGTGTACGAGTGGTGCAACGCCAGATTCAAATGTGACTAATGAGGTTCAACCACCACTCGCACACGACGACGTCAATCGGGCTGAGCGGAATAGGGAAAACCTTCGGGCTGAATAGCATTTCTCTCCAATAAAATACAAATACAAGATAAAATTAAATGAGAAAGTTCGTTCTGATTGCACGAATGAATCTACCTCTTCAGTTCATTCTGATGGTCATCGAAGAAGACGAGCACCCGGCTGAGATCTGAAATGCTATGCTTCTTCATAACACTCCCCCAATCAACACTCCCAAAGTCCACAAAATCCTTCCCGCTGAAGTAAGTGCAGTTCCCGTCGACATAGGCAGGCCCCTTCGCCAGATACTTCTCCGGATGGCGGGGCGAGAGCGATATGATCGGTGCCTGTGGCACCGCCTGCCGGAGGACCCATGTGGAATGCCCCTTGAAAGCACCACTCTCTATCATGAGGTCTGGTTTGAGCCAGCGCGCCATGAACCACAGCCCGAAGCTGTGATCGAAGCCCATACCAAAAGCATTGTTCTTGATCGGACGGGTCTCATAGATCGGCACAAACTCTTCCAGGCCTTTGAGCAAGTCCTTCGAGGTCCATTCCACCGTTTTGCCATGTTTCGATCTGCCTTTTGCCAAGAACAAGAATTAAAAACACAGAAAATGAAAGCTGAATACATCAGAGATCTCGTTGGATCGGTGAAATGCAAAAAGAAAAGAGTGCGAATCAAGAAACCAGGCCTTTAAGATCACAAGCATGTACGGATCTGGAAGGAGTGAGTGTTTGTGTGTTGGGGGGGGTCGAATGCTTACACCAGGGCACGCCGAGGGATCCGAAGTCGGAGGCGAGGCCTTCGAGGCTGCCGCCGAGGAGGGCGGTGCGGCGGAGGGCCTCGTAGGGGGAGATGCAGATGAGGGAGGGGGAGCGGGAGAGGAGGACGGAGGCGCTGAGGATTAGGGCAAGGAGGAGGAAGGCGGCGAGGTAATGGCCCTGGGGCCCCGAGGCCCGGCAGGTCAGGTGCTTTGCAAGCCGGGCAGCCAGGGTCGCATGCTTCCTCGTTTTCGACTCGTCGTCGGCGGCGCCGCCGTCCTCCTCCTCAGGGCTGGGCGGAGACCGCCGTGAAGACAGCATGCTCTCCTGCATCTCCTCCTGCTTCTTCCGTCCTTTTCTCCACCATCCAATAACCGGCGGATCCAGAATCGCCGAAGATGACGCCGGCTAGCGCTAACCGGGCGGTTTTCTTTACATTCATACCTGAACCCGGGCTGCAACCTGAACCCAACCCGACCCCAACCCAATTTTGGGCGGGCTTGGGTTGGCAACCCGACCTAACCCATACCCAAGCCAATCCGACCCCAACCCAATTTTGGGTTGGCTTGGGTTGGCAGAGAATTCTAAGAGGAAAAGTCTGGAGTCGCAAGTGGCAAAGCTGTCCGACCTTCTCGATACCATGATAAGTTCTTTATTTCTTTTGGTGTTTGTTGGATAGAGAGTTCAGTAGTTGGCCCGATGTTACATTGTATACACATAGCTTTGTGTTTAGACTCTATAGGAGTTTCATCGTTTGCTCATCTTGAGTATAGTCAGGATCTGTAATTCTCTCCTCCCCAATTTAGGGGTTCTTAATGAAATCCTACTTACATTTAAAAAAAAAACATGTACATCTTGTATGCGCAAAAAAGGTACGGGTCGGCTTTATTGCACAAAACGAGATTACAATTGTGGCCGGGACCCGGGTTGCTCGGGTGTAGCGAGTCCGGGTTGCGGCGAGTTTTGATCAGGGGATTGTGGGAAAGATCTTCTGGGGGATCCCTTTGATCCGCGTCTCCACGTGGTGTTCGTGCGAGAGCTCTGAAGGGGCTGCCCAGGACAGGGGTTTTACAGGGAGAGGGTTTTGGAGAGGCTAAGGAATGTCCACCGTTGCTTGGTCCCTTCCGTGCTTCGCGCTTTCTCGGCTAGGGGGGTTTTCGGCTTCGTTCCTCGGTCTTCGTGTCTTCCTCGTTCCTTGCTTGACCTCGGTGTCCTTGATCGTCGGTTCGCGGCGTCGATCGAGCTTTTGGCGTTGGCTTTGGCTTTGGCTTTTTGGCTTTAGCTTGGCTCCGGCGTGGCTCTGGCTTTTGCTTTGCTTTGGCGCTTGCACTTGGACGTAGCTGGGAGAGACTTGCGATGCTTTCGTTCTTCCGGACTTAGCGTCGTATCGGCTAGAACGTGCGGTGCTTTTGCTCGTGGCCGGCGTAGTCGCTTGGCTTTGGCACTTGCGTTGCTTTGGCGCGGGCTTTACTGGGGCTTTGCTTTGGCTTCTTGCGTTGGCTTTAGCTTCAGCGTCAACTCGATCTTCTTCCTCGAACGACGTGGGCTACTTCTTCGGTGCTTCGATGGCTTGCGTGTTGACGGGACTTCTCTTCTTCTCCGGGCTTCTTTGGCGTGATCAGAGTCGAAGGATGCTTTCGAAGATGGTGGGGGTAGCACCGATCTCCGTGCGACGGTTGTGGCGTCGGCTTTTGTTGATGAAGACGACGGGGTGGCGACGCTTCAGATGATCTGTTCCAGCCTTTCTTCTTCGTGGATGGTGCAGATGTTTGTCGAAGACGACGGGGTGATGACGCTTCGCTTCTCTCCTCCGGGCTTTGGGGCTTGATCGGGATCGAGGACTTGTTGGAGACGACGGGGTAGTGCCGCTCCTCTTCTTCTCCGGGCTTTTGGGCTTGATCGGAGTCGAAGCTTGTTGGAGACGACGGGGTAGTGCCGCTCCTCTTCTTCTCCGGGCTTTTGGGCTTGATCGGAGTCGAAGCTTGTTGGAGACGACGGGGTAGTGCCGCTCCTCTTCTTCTCCGGGCTTTTGGGCTTGATCGGAGTCGAAGCTTGTTGGAGACGACGGGGTAGTGCCGCTCCTCTTCTTCTCCGGCCTTTGCTTCTGGCGTCTTCGGAGTCGAAGGGTTCTTCTTCTCCGAGCTTTCTTCTTCGTGAACGGAGTCGAAGGGGCGATCGTCGTGCGCAAGGGCCTTCACGTTGATGAGGACTTTCAGTAAGCCGATCCCTCGGGACAGGCTTGACTGTGCCTCGTGAAGCCTTGGGTCGATGAAGAAGCGTGCTCTCTTCTGCAGAGCTCTGGCGCTTCGTCTTCAATTTCTCGACCATTTTTTCCTTCCCCCACCCCCTCTATTTATAGGCAAAGAGGTGGGGAGAGAGATATGGAAACTTTTTAATTTTAAATCTCTTTTGTATCTCTCTCATAATTACCCGGATTTTATTCATCCATTGATGAAGGGAATAACATTTAATTGTTTTCCTTTTCTGGCGGGTGCAATTATGGCTGGACTTTGCGCACGAAATCGATGGCGATCGGGCGCTTCGTCTTGTGCGTCGGATCGAGGGATCGGCGCAGATCCGCGCGTGTGCAGACGTCATACGCTACCTCCCCCCGCGCATGGCGGTATTCTTTCCTTTTCTTTCTTTTCTTTCCTTTTCTTTTCTTTCCTTTTCTTTTCTTTCCTTTCTTTTCTTTCCTTTTTCTTTTCTTTCTTTTTCTCCCCTTTCCTTGCAGGGCCGGCCGGCCCCCCCTATGGGGTTCGGGTCCTACTAGGGCCGGCCCCATGTGGCTCGGGTCCTAGTAGGGACCGGCCCCCATGGGGTTCGGACCCTAGTAGGGGCCGGCCCCCCTTGGCGCATGGGGTCCGGGTCCGCATCGGCGCGCGCGAGTCGGGTTTGAATCCATGTCGGTGCGCGCGAGTTGGGTCCGTGTGTCGGGTTTGCATCCGCGTTGGCACACGTGAGTCGGGTTCGGGTCCGACGAAATTCGTGTGTCTACAAATGCCCCCTCAAGGACGGGTGCGTCGGTGAGAGCGTGTCGGGTTTGGACACGTAGGAATCGTAGAGCGCTTGTCCTTGATTCCTTTTGTGGGCGGGGTTGGAGGTCTATTTAAGGACCCCTACCCCTTCTTCCGTCATTGCGTTTCTCTGCGAAGGTTCCGCCGGCTTCTGAAGATCTGAAGAGAGCTGCCTGGGGTTGCACGAGACTTGCTCCGTCTTCCCGGTGTCGCCTTTTTCGTCGGTCTTGTGCTTCTGCGCGACGGTTCTGCCGGCTTCTGAAGACCGCCGTCGGAAGAGAGCTGCCTGGGGTTGCACGCGACTTGCTCCGTCTTCCCGGTGTCGCCTCTTTCGTCGGCGGCGATGGTGCGCGATTTCGCGGTCGTTGCGAAGGCGGGTTCGAAGCGACGATGCGACGAGGCTCGAGGCGGGGAGGATGGAGGAGCGCGGCTGAGGTGCGGGTCGCCTTCGCCGCCTCTCTCTTCCTCCTTCTTCTTCTTCTTCTTCTTTTCTTTTTCTTTTCTTTTCCTTTTTTTTTTTTTTTTCTTTTTCTTTTCTTTTTCTTCCTTCTTCTTCTTCGGTTCGGTTCCGGGCTGCATGGGCAGCAGCGGCAGCGGCGGCGCGCGGGGCTGCAGCATGCGGGGCGGCGCGCGGGGCGGCGCGCGGGGCGGCGTGCGGGGCTGCAGCACGCGGGGCGGCGCGCGGGACTGCAGCACGCGGGGCCGGCCGTGTCGGGTTCGGGGCCGAGAAGGGCGGCGGCCGGGCCGGCGTGGGGGCCGGCCGTGTCGGGTTCGGGGCCGAGAAGGGCGGCGGCCGGGCCGGGTTTGAGGCCGAGAAGGGCGGCGGCCGGGTCGCAGGCAAAGAAGAAGGAGGAGAAGGGGGGTGCGGGTCCCCCCCTCCCTCTTTGCTGTTGGCCCTCAATTGGAAGGGGGCGGTGGTCCCCCCTTCCCTCTTTGCTGTTGGCCTTCAATTGGAAGGGGGCGGTGGTCCCCCCCTTTCTTCCGTTTTTTTTTTTTTTTTTTTTTTTTTTTTTTTTGCGCTTGTCTTGACTTGCCTCCTTTCATGGTCCTCCAGGGCCCGCGTCTTCGAGAGTTTGACTTCCTTGGGCTGGATAGACGAGGATTTCTTCGACGGGAGGAGATGCCTTTGCTTTCCTTTCACTCGTGTGCGCCGTCACCGCAGCTCAAGGCGGGAAGACCTTCTGTCGTTGCTCCGTGTCTTTGTGCACGAGCGCATCACGGAAGATGGAGTCGCGGATGCGACTTGCGGGATGCTGAAATTAAGCGAGAAGATCCACACTGACGAAGGGATCTCCATGAAGCTTCTGCGGCCGAGTTTGAGTCTTCCGTTCCATCATTGCGGTGAAGAGTTCGTGCCTACGCCAGTTGTTGCCTCGAAGATATGTGCTAGGCTGACCCGATGGGGCCCCGATTCTTGGCCTCGGGGCGACGTCCAGTACCTTTGCGGCTTTCGCGAGTGGATGGACGAGCTCTACGAGGTCTTTGGCGCGGAACCTGAGATGAACTTATTGGCCAAATTTCTAGCGCCGGCTCGTCGGGAGTACAGTCGTCCTGAGGGGATGTACCGTGCGCTTTGTGAGCTTTGGTGTCCGGAGACTAACACCTTCCTTACTGGGGCGGGGGAGATAGGCATCTCGCTTCGTGATGTCCATATCGTTTCGGGGTGCCCCGAGGTACGGAACTACTACCAAGAGGAGGTGCCTGCCTTGAAGGATCTGCTGGACAGCAGCTACGCTCCGAGTTCTTGCCTCCTTCTGTTCAAGGCATATGCTATCATTGCGGCGAGGGACCAATCAGATCGAGTGCGTCCTTCTTCTTGGGTCGATTTTTGGTTCAGAGGCGAGTATAGAGCTCCAGCGCCCTCAGCTCACCCGATGTGGAAGATCGCTCAGATGCAGAGACCTCCGCTTCGCTCCTTCGTGAGGCCTATCGATTCCTTGGCTCGAGAGAAGCACTCAATGGAGGGGAAGCAGTGCCCCTGGGAACTCCTTGGCCTGAAACGGGACAGCGAGGAGTGGCGATCGGTTTACCGAGCCGCCGGGCTGGTCATCTTTCTTTGCCGGTTCGTGCTTCCGTGTTCTGGGGAGGCCATTCGTCCGGGGACCTTCCTTGCTGCTTCCAGGATGGAGAGGGGCGAGCTCTTCAATCTAGCCCCAGCCATACTATGCGCCTTGTATCGGGCTCTCAGCGGGACTTACTGGGACTTGTCTGGCTCAGATAAGGCCAAGGAGGAGCTCGGCCGGTCGGCTGCTTTCGGACCCTTGCATTATTTGTATGGTTGGATAGCTTTGCATTTCCCGAAGGGGATCTTTGCCAGGCGCGGGCATCCAGCCGAGTTACCTTTCCTCCCAGGGGTAGGAGGGATTTTGAACGCCTTTATCAGTTGGGAGCGTCCGAAAGAGTGTGCTCGTACCCTTTTGAGGAGGATGGGGAGCGTCGATTTTGAATTTCTGTCGGAGCATTCGGTGCTGCCTTTGGAGAGGTCGACCGTGTATGACAACGACGGGCTCCCGGACAGTCTTTACTGGAACATGGTCAGCTGCCGCCCTGGCTACTTAGTCTGGCGCAAAGGAGATGTGGTGGAGGTGGAGCAGTACTCCCCCCATCGCTTTGCCCGTCAGCAGGGTTTTCGACAGGAAGTCCCTGGCACGCCTCAGCAGCTGCAGGGGCGTTTCAGTCCGCAGGAGGGTTACCGTCTGTGGGCTTCCCTCTACGCTCGCTTTACTGGTAGTAGTTTCTTCCCTGGGGCCAAATCCGGGCTTCGGGACGCCGCCACCCCGGAATACTGCCAGTGGGTTAAAGGGCGAGTTTCCCCTTTACTTGCGAGTTTTCCAGTCGACGTCTTGGTGAGTAGCGGGTTCAGGAATTTCTGCTTTGATCATTCTGCGGGAGTAGAGGACCGCCGCCTCCAACTGGGACTTCGGCGGGCGCAGAGGAGCGGTAGTCGTCTTTCCAGCGCTCGTTGTGTCCCCTCTTCCGTTCCGGTGCTGGATGTCGAGCTTACTAGTGCCCCTGGGGTATTCTGTTTCCCGAAGGCCGAAGTTGAGGGTGCCCCTCCCAAGAGAAGAAAAATGTGCATTTCTCGCGGGATGGTCCCGAGAGTCCCTTGTCTGACGGAGGATGCCGAGGAGCCTGGACTTCTGAAAGATGAAGTGATTCCTCCGTCCCGGACCGCTTCGTCCGACCACACAGGTATGGAGCTCTCTTCATTTATTTGCCCTCTACGTTCAGGAAGTTTTATCACGCTGAGCACCGTTTCTTTCTTTTGACCAGATTCTGTTATAGTGCTAGAGCGCGGAGCGAGCTCTTCAAAGGCGCCTCTTGGGCGTTCGTCCACCGGTACCGCGCAGGTAGTGCCCGAACCCTGCGGGTTAGATATCCCTCCGGATGATCTAGATTTCCTCGGACTTTGCGGGGAGAACTTCCCTAGGGGCGACATTAACCTGGACGACATCGATGTCGATGCCTTGTCTTTTGGCGAGGAGGCTGAAGTCTCGAGCGTCGACAAGCGGCGTTCCCCGATGACTGTGCCCTCGTGTCCTTTGGTGGAGACGGTTGTTGCAGCGGTAGCGGCGGTTTCCCCAGTTCCGCCACCCTTGTTGGCGCAGGCGGCTCCTGTTGCGGCTGCAGCGGCAGCGGAGGTTCCTCCGGTTCCACCGCCCTTGTTGGCGCAGGCGGCTCCTGTGGCAGCTGCAGCGGCAGGGAGGGTCTTGCCTACCTACTCCGAGGCGCCTCGCCCGGATTTGAGGCCAAGGAGCAAAGTCTCAGAGTTTCTTCTCTGGGGGCTGTCGGCAGTACATCAAGTCGACGTTGGAGCCTTTCCGTACTGCCGGCCTTGGCGCCCTCCAGGACTGGTGGTCGACGGACGGTGCAGAGTTTTGCTCGAGCCTGGCAGAGTTCAAAGTTGACAGCTCCCTTTTCGCCACTCAGATGGACCAGCTTGTGACCGAGAGCGAGGCTTATCGATCCCGGCGGGCTTTGCTGGAGGGGAGCTCCCCTTCTGAGCTGGAGGCCGCTGAGGCGAGTCTAAGTCAGTCCGGGCATCAACTTGCGGAGGCTACGTCCAGCCTGTCGAAGGCCCAGAGGAAGGTGGAATCTGCGCGCGCCTCACTTCGGAAGGCGGAGTCCCGTTTGGAGCGGGCTGAGGCTGCGGAGAGCACTTTGAAGGCGAGTCATCTGAGGCAGCAGTCGGACTTGGCAACCCGTCGCGAGCTTCTGGTCGCTCGTCCCGTGGAGCTTCAGAGAGTGGAGGCAACTAGGGAGGAGCTGCTGCGTCGTCTTCGAGCTCTGGACACCTTCTTTTAGTTATTCCTTGTTCCATTGTGGCTTCCTTTTCGGGACTCATGCCATGTACTGTCTTCGCTTTATTAATAATATCACTTTGTTTCGCCACATCCTTTTCATGGAATTTTGTTGTCTTTTTCTTTTGGTCGGACTGAACCTGAAGTAACTTCTCAGGCTGCCTACGTACCCCCCTAAGGGGGATCAAGTCACACGTAGTTCATTTTTTTTTTTTTTTTTTTTTTTTTTTTTTTTTTTTTTTTTTTTTTTGGACAAGGGGTGTGGCCTTGCTTTAGGCATAGTACCTTTTGAGGTACTTGCCGTTGATAGGGCCGAGTGTCAGCCCTTCTGGCGTGGTGAGGAGATAAGCACCGTTGGAGTAGACTTCCATGACGGAATGCGGGCCATCCCATTTGGCATCAAATTTCTTCCCTCCTCGATGCGAGAGAATGATGGGGCGTTTGACTGCCAGCACCAATTCCCCTATCTGGAATGATCGAGGACGAATCTTCTTGTTGAAGGCGCGAGAGAGCCTGGCCTGATAACACTCCAGACGCTGTTGAGCTTCGAGGCGTCTTTCATCCAGTGCTCCCAATTCTGCTAGGCGAAGCTGGGCGTTGCCGTCGCTGGTGAGGCCTTCCTGGACTGCTATCCTGAGTGACGGGATTTGGAGCTCGAGCGGAAGAACGGCTTCCACACCATAGACGAGGGAATACGGCGTTGCTTGTGTCGGCGTGCGGAAGGATGTTCGGTAAGCCCATAGCGCTTCGCCCATGCGTTCGTGCCAATCTTTCTTTGTCTTCGAGACGGTTTTCTCCAGCAGCTTGCACAGAGTTTTGTTGAAGGCTTCTGCTAGACCGTTGGCTGGAGCGTTGTACATTGTCGAACAATTCTGCTTAATGTTGTACAATGCGCAGAACTGACTGACGGCAGCATTCTTGAACTGCTTCCCGTTATCTGTTACGATGTAGCGGGGGACTCCATAGCGGAAGATGATGTCATTCTGGATAAAGCTGATGACGGAGTACTTTGTAACTTCCCTCAACGGTATCGCTTCAGCCCACTTGGAGAAGTAGTCCGTTGCCGCCAAGATGTAGAGATGTTGCTTGGATGACTTGGGCAGAGGACCGACGATGTCAAGACCCCATCCGTCGAAGGGCCAAGACGCGATTGTTGGGTGCAAAGGCTCCGGAGGTTGACGAATGTAGTCCCCGTGCATTTGGCAAGCTTGACATTTTCTCGCGTACTCCAAGCTGTCTTTGATCATGGTAGGCCAGTAGTATCCCATCCTTCTGACGCGGAAGTGAAGCTTCGGACCGGACTGGTGTGATCCACAGATTCCAGCGTGTACTTCTTCGAGCGCGGCTTCCGCTTCCTCTTTTGCGAGGCACCTCAGGAGTGTGCCGTCATAGCTTCGTCGGTACAGTTCGCCGTTGAAGTGGTAGAACCTTAGAGATCGTCGACGGATGTCACTTTTGCGCTTCGGATCTTCGGGGAGTTTACCATGAACAAGGTACTCCACAAACGGTTGCCTCCAGTCTTGTTCTTTAATCTCGAGGACATGCACCGCGTTGGTTTGAACTGGTACCTCGGGCGGACCCTCTTTTTCGATGACCACGAATCTCCTGCAGACGGGGACGACGAGTGAACGCTCATCTGGGAACGGGAGTGTAGCCGCCAGATTCGCGAGTGCGTCAGCCTGCTGGTTGAGGTTTCTGGAAACGTGTTGGATGGAAACAGCCTTGAGTTTTTCGAGGAGCTTCACGGCTCGCGCATGCAACGGTACCAGGTCTTCTTTATTGACTTCGTATGCCCCCAGGACTTGCTGGATCACGAGTTGAGAGTCGCCAAAGATCTCTAGTCCTTGAAGGTTCATTTCGTCGGCTAGTTCGAGACCAATGAGTAGGGCTTGATATTCTGCCACGTTGTTGGAACATGCTTCCGAGAGCAGGAATGAGAAGGGGAGTATTTCGTTGTCCGGAGTGACAAAGATGACTCCGGCTCCCGCTATGTCTTGCCTAGCTGCGCCGTCGAAGAACATTTTCCAGGATGGGGCGATGTCAACAGAGAATACTTCTTCATCTGGGAGATCTTCTGATAACTCCCATTCTGCCGGGAGAGGATATTCTGCGAGGAAGTCCGCGAGGGCCTGTCCTTTAACCGCTTTCTGTGGCACGAAGGTGATGTCGAATTCAAGTAGCAGCAGGGCCCACTTGGCTAGACGTCCGGAAAGCACTGGTCTCGACATGATATATTTGAGTGGGTCAGCCTTCGAGACGAGTCTGATGGTGTGAGCAAGCATGTAGTGTCGCAGCTTTTTCGTGGCGAAGATGAGCGCTAAGCAGACCTTCTCGATTGGGGAGTAATTCAGCTCTGCGCCGACGAGAGTGCGACTTAAGTAGTAGCAAGCTGTCTCTACGCCAAGTTCATTGTTCTGGGCCAGGAGTGCCCCCAAGGATTGTTCCTGGGCGGCGATGTAGAGGATGAGCGGCCTCCCTTGAACTGGTGCTGATAGGACTGGCGGCTTCAGTAGATATGCTTTGATGTTTTGGAGTGCTTCTTGGCACGCTTCGTCCCATGTGAACGGCGCTCCTTTCTTCATGAGGCGACTAAAAGGGTGGCACTTTCCAGCCAGGTTGGCGATGAATCTCCGGATATACGCCAAGTGTCCCTGGAGGCCTCTGAGGTCTCGCACTGTCTTTGGTACGGGCATATTGACGATAGCATCAATTTTGGATTGATCTATCTCAATGCCACGATGTCGGACGACGAAGCCGAGGAATTTGCCCGAGGAGACTCCGAACGCGCACTTGAGCGGATTCATGCGGAGTTGGTACCTTCGAAGTCGTTTGAAGATTAGCTCAAGATCTTGTAGATGTGCCGATTTCTTCTTGGATTTCACCACGAGGTCGTCGACATAACACTCCACGTTTTGATGAAGAATGTCGTCAAAGATTTTCTGCATAGCTCGCTGGTAGGTGGCTCCCGCGTTCTTCAAGCCGAACGGCATTACCTTGTAGCAGTAGATTCCTTTCGGTGTGCGGAATGCCGTGAGCTCCTCGTCCTTGGGTGCCATCCGAATCTGGTTGTAGCCCGATGATCCGTCCATGAAAGTGAGCACCTCGTGACCAGTCGTCGCATCAACCATTAGCTCCGTGATTGGCAAGGGGAAGTCGTCCTTTGGACATGCGTTGTTCA
This sequence comes from Chamaelirium japonicum, assembly GCA_947650365.1. Taxonomy (NCBI): domain Eukaryota; kingdom Viridiplantae; phylum Streptophyta; class Magnoliopsida; order Liliales; family Melanthiaceae; genus Chamaelirium; species Chamaelirium japonicum. The sequence goes on along the minus strand of OX393559.1, from coordinate 19,264,400 downwards.
AGTCTCTGAAGTCCACGCACACTCGGATTTGGCCGTTCTTCTTTTTAACGGGGACGACGCTAGAGATCCATGTCGGGTACTTGACCTCTCGAATGAAGCCGGCTTCGATCAATTTGTTGACTTCGCCTTCTATTTGGGGTATCAGTTCTGGCCGGTAGCGTCTTTGTCCTTGCTTGATAGCGCTGGCTCCGTGTTTGACGCTGAGCTGGTGCACTGCGATTTTTGGATCGAGGCCCGGCATCTCCTTGTAGGACCATGCGAAGACGTCTCTGTATTCTTTAAGCAGTTTGATGTATGCAGCTTCTTCCTCCGGGGTTAAGAGCGTGCTGACGAATGTAGGCCGAGGCTCCGTCTCCGTGCCCAAGTTGATTTCCTTCAAGTCATCAACGGTGGACTGCCCCCCTTCTTCGAGGATCGGCGGGGCATCGGGCAACTCGTCGTCCGAAGTAGAAGCGTCACCGTTGTCGTTATCCGTGATGGAAATATGATTGACGGCCGCCATGGGTGGGTGGGTGGGTGTTGAGACGAAGTCCTCGATTGGCATCCCCAGACGATCGAACGCCGACTTCTTCTTTAATTGTTTGACTGGCCCGAGCCTCTCGAACACGGATGTGCGTTTTCGATTCGACCAGTCTTTACCACTTCTGGTTTGCTTCCGGAACAAGGCTTGGCATCGAGCCCGTTGTCGTCTTCTCCTGCTGTCTGGATGACTGAGGTAGGTGGAAGGTGCATCGGAGATTGTCGATCCTTCGGCTGCTTCATCTACCATCCTCGCCTCGATGTAGTTTGAGGTGAAGGTCTTCTTCGCTGCGGTTCTGATGACCAACGGAGCTTGACTGGAGCCGATGCCTCGGCGGTTCGGGGGAATTTGCTCTCCGTTTTGAAACAGCCGAGCTTGAGTTCTTGTCATCCCATGCGGAGTTGCTGCTGGTGGGAGGGTGCCCATGGCGCTTTCCTCGTTATAGCCAGCTCTAAACAGCAATTTGGCAGCATTTTGCCCCCAATTCCCTTCCGGTTTGAATCCGAGTTGCTCGAGGTCTGCTGATTCGACAGGTTCGCTCGGGTTCGGAGCTTGGGTCAGACTAGGTAGTGGCACCGTCATTTCTTGCAAAGTGATGACATTGGCCTGAGATAACGTTGGGGCCAGCTTCCTTGTCGGAGTAGAAGGCGATCGCTCGGATTTGCGGAGCCATTGAGGCGCGAGACGTAGGACCGGCACCGTTCGGATCGGCAACGGGGTATGTTGCGTTGCTCTTGGCTCGAAGCTGATGCGCATCCTTTGCCCAGGTTTCGGCGTTCCTTGGACCTTGAGTCTTGCTTCGTCAGAAGGTGGCACTGGATTCCCGGGAAGAGGAGTCTTTTCCTTATTTACTTCTTCAATCTTTTGAGCTCGAGGGGTTTTAGCTGGCAGAACTTCCGCGACCAGGCCCTTTGCTTGGTAGAATTTAGCGTCGGCCAGGTGTGCCTCGGCCTCGTTGAATGGCTTGTCGTCCGCAACTATGCACCTCTCCACGCCTTCTTCGTAGTACTTGAGGCATTGATGCCAGGTGGATACTATGATGCCGTTCTCGTGCAGCCATGGTCTTCCTAGCAGGAGACGATATGATGTCCGGCAGTCGATGATGTGGAAGAGGACCGTCGTATCTAGCGGGCCGATGGAAAGCTTCAGACGAATGATTCCAACGGTGGACTGTCCGCCTTGGTTGAAGCCTTGAATGACCAACTGACTTGGTGAGAGCTGGTCGTTGGTAATGCCGAGTTGACGCATTGTCTGGATGGGCATGATATTGACGGCGGAGCCACAGTCCAACAGGATTCGGTTCACTGGCTTCTCCTTGATGTATCCCGAAACGTAGAGAGGCCGGTTGTGCAATCGCGTCCCGAGTTGCAGGTCCTCGTCTGAAAAGGTTATCGTTGCATCACACGAGGCTACAGCTCTGCCCTTCTGGTCATCCTTCCTTTTTCTCTTGTAGCTATCTGGATCGGCCAAGGCCGCCGCCATTGCCAGGCGAGCCTTCTTCGGAAGATGCAAAGCCTCTACGAGCGGCATGTGCAAGATTGCTTCGTCGTGAGCGGCGGTGCCCCCATCGTTGGAGTCGTCCCCCTCATCGGCGGAGTCGCCTTCTTCAGAAGTTTCGCTTTCATTATTTCCTTCCGACGCCTCATGGACTTCGACCATGCAACAAGATACCTTGATGTGTTGGTCCGCTGGGAGGAAGTGATCCGGGAAGAACTCTTGCAAAGTTGTCGGCTCTGGAAGACTCTGCTGAAGGATATCGTCTCGGCTCGCTGGCGGTACTTTGAACGCCTTCCTTCCTGGAGTCTTGCTTTTCTTCTTGTAGGTCTTCCGCTTGGTGAATCCCCTCATCACACGGTCTTGCTTGAGCTTCTTTTCTTGCCAAGGCTTTCGCCGCCGCGGTAGCATGACCCATGCTTCTTCGTCGGTGGATTCCCCTTCGCTAGGATGATGGTCGACAGCAGCAACTGGTTTCTTTGATGACACTTGTTCTTCTGGAGGCTCTACTGGCTCGTCTTCCGATCCCCAGCCGGTGGGCTTGATTTCGTTGATTGGAACGGATGGAGGCCTTGAGTAGAGGACGTAATAATCGAACTTCCCCGAAGGCTGGCCCAGCAGACCGACTTCCGGATCTCCCTGCTCGTATCTTTCTCGAAGAGCGCGTTGGGACATAGCTTGACTGGAAGGGACTTGCTCTTCTCGAGGTTCCACTGGCTCTTCTCCCGATCCCCAGCCGGTGGGCTTGATTTCTTCGATTGGAACGGATGGGGGCCTTGAGTAGAGGACGTAATAGTCAAACTTCCCCGACGGCTGGCCCAGCAGACCGACTTCTGGGTCTCCTTGCTCGTATCTCCTTTGGAGCGCTCGTTGGGATGCAGTATTGCCTGGAAGAGGTGCTGGCGCGAGCAATGATTGCCCCCAGGGCAGCAGTGTTTCTTCCTCGGAGAACGCAGGAGTACGTTGACGTCGCTTCGAGACTTTCGGCCGGGAAGTTGACTTAGCGATTGACGCTTGACGATTGAGGCGCAATTTGGGCATGCTTCGTCGAGCGGCAACGAGTACCGGCGAGAAGGAGCCGAAGGTGATGGACGTCATGTTGGCCGTAGCAACCTCCCCGGAGTCGATCTCTATCTTCCCTTGTTTAGCGAGCGCCATGATTCTTTCCTTGAAGACGAAGCACCTTTCGATGGGATGACTCACCACCCGGTGGTATTTGCAGAAGAGAGGGTCGTCGACGCGATGCATCTGCTCGGGCCTCTTTGAAGGAGGTAATTCTATCATCTTCTCTTGCAGCAGTTGGTCGAACATGGAGGAGACTTCCGAGTCTGGGAAAGGGTACTCTTTGGCTTCGAGCTCCTCGAGAGTCATCCTTTGTCTTAGCGGCGGAGGCGGTGGTATGGCGACTCCCTTCTTCTGATCTGGCTTGCCACCGATCTTGAGCGGCTTGGAGGTCGAAGCGACGTCAGCAACATTGACTTGTTTCAGTTTCGTTGCCGGTGGCTTGTCCTTCTTCTCTATCTTCAAGAAGTCCTTGTTCTTCAAGTCCCCGCGGTTTGCTAGGCTGAGTTCCATGTCATGAGCCCGAGTCGCGAGTTCTTCGAAAGACCGAGGCTTGATACCCTTGAGGATGTAGAGCAGACCCCAGTGCATGCCTTGGGTGCACATCTCGATAGCCGAGTCTTCAGACAAGCGGTCTCGTGAATTCAGCGCGAGGTTCCTCCACCTGTCGATGTAGTCGATCACTGGCTCGTCTTTCCTTTGCTTGACAGCGGTGAGTTCGATCATACTGACTGTGCGTCTGGTGCTGTAGAAGCGATTGAGGAACTCCCTCTCCATCTGATCCCAGCTGTCAATGGTTCCTGCAGGAAGATCAACGTACTAGTCGAACGTGTTGCCTTTGAGGGTGCGGACGAATTGCTTCACCATCTCGTCGCCATATGTGCCGGCATTATTGCAGGTCTCGATGAAGTGGGCAACGTGCTGTCTCGGATTTCCCTTTCCGTCGAAGTGCTGAAACTTTGGCGGCTGGAATCCGACTGGGAAGCGTAACTGCTGGATCCTCGTAGTGTAGGGCTTCGAGTATGCCGCCGTGATCGGAGGAAGGCCACTGCCGTGAGAACGCATCATGTCGGCTATCAACGCTTGGACTTGCTGAGCATTCATCGTTGCCGTTGTCGGAGGTTGTGTGGCCACCGAGGCTGGCGTTGGGGAGACGACTTCCAATGGGACGGGAGCCGAGGAGAGCGCTGGAGTAGCTGCTTGAATCGTCGGAGCGACTTCTGCAGGAGCGGGAGTTGAAGACGGAACTGGAGCGGCTACTGGAGAAGCGACGGGTTGGCTGACTGCTGCAGCGTCCTTTGCGCTTAGCTTTTGGAGTAGAGTGTTGATGTGACGATCCTTCTCCTCCATCAGCCGAGTAATTTGCGCCATATGCTCGCTCATCTGCATGACTTGGAGCTGAAGAGCGGACGGAGGGTGGTGACGGAGAACGTCTCGGTGTTGCATGTTCGCATCCTCGCCGTCATCATCTGAGACGTAGTTACGCCGACTTGCTTCTGGTTGATGATTGATGTTTGCCCCCTGCAGAGGAGGTGCAACGTCTGCTGGAGAACCCGAACTGGTTCGGGGTTGGGGCTGGTCCTCCCCAAACTTCTGGACATGGGCTCCAGGATCGAGGCTCGTTTCTTCATGCGCCAGGGCCTCGTCGGCGCTTTGGCGAGCATCTTCGGTAGTAGCTTCTGGCACGAAGACGTCTGCAAGAGTCCGTGTACGCCGAGTGTAGACGCGCACCATTGGAGGAGCATCACCCTCTGGATTTACTGGATCACCGTGGCGGAGTAGAGGAGACTCGGCGATTGGTGAGAGGCTTGGAGCAAACGTATCGTTGTTCGTTCCGGCCATTGCAAACTTCAAGCAGCTTCTTCAACCGTACGGATGAAAGGAGAAGAGGTCCCACCGGGCGTGCCAGAAATCTGTATGCGCAAAAAAGGTACGGGTCGGCTTTATTGCACAAAACGAGATTACAATTGTGGCCGGGACCCGGGTTGCTCGGGTGTAGCGAGTCCGGGTTGCGGCGAGTTTTGATCAGGGGATTGTGGGAAAGATCTTCTGGGGGATCCCTTTGATCCGCGTCTCCACGTGGTGTTCGTGCGAGAGCTCTGAAGGGGCTGCCCAGGACAGGGGTTTTACAGGGAGAGGGTTTTGGAGAGGCTAAGGAATGTCCACCGTTGCTTGGTCCCTTCCGTGCTTCGCGCTTTCTCGGCTAGGGGGGTTTTCGGCTTCGTTCCTCGGTCTTCGTGTCTTCCTCGTTCCTTGCTTGACCTCGGTGTCCTTGATCGTCGGTTCGCGGCGTCGATCGAGCTTTTGGCGTTGGCTTTGGCTTTGGCTTTTTGGCTTTAGCTTGGCTCCGGCGTGGCTCTGGCTTTTGCTTTGCTTTGGCGCTTGCACTTGGACGTAGCTGGGAGAGACTTGCGATGCTTTCGTTCTTCCGGACTTAGCGTCGTATCGGCTAGAACGTGCGGTGCTTTTGCTCGTGGCCGGCGTAGTCGCTTGGCTTTGGCACTTGCGTTGCTTTGGCGCGGGCTTTACTGGGGCTTTGCTTTGGCTTCTTGCGTTGGCTTTAGCTTCAGCGTCAACTCGATCTTCTTCCTCGAACGACGTGGGCTACTTCTTCGGTGCTTCGATGGCTTGCGTGTTGACGGGACTTCTCTTCTTCTCCGGGCTTCTTTGGCGTGATCAGAGTCGAAGGATGCTTTCGAAGATGGTGGGGGTAGCACCGATCTCCGTGCGACGGTTGTGGCGTCGGCTTTTGTTGATGAAGACGACGGGGTGGCGACGCTTCAGATGATCTGTTCCAGCCTTTCTTCTTCGTGGATGGTGCAGATGTTTGTCGAAGACGACGGGGTGATGACGCTTCGCTTATCTCCTCCGGGCTTTGGGGCTTGATCGGGATCGAGGACTTGTTGGAGACGACGGGGTAGTGCCGCTCCTCTTCTTCTCCGGGCTTTTGGGCTTGATCGGAGTCGAAGCTTGTTGGAGACGACGGGGTAGTGCCGCTCCTCTTCTTCTCCGGGCTTTTGGGCTTGATCGGAGTCGAAGCTTGTTGGAGACGACGGGGTAGTGCCGCTCCTCTTCTTCTCCGGGCTTTTGGGCTTGATCGGAGTCGAAGCTTGTTGGAGACGACGGGGTAGTGCCGCTCCTCTTCTTCTCCGGCCTTTGCTTCTGGCGTCTTCGGAGTCGAAGGGTTCTTCTTCTCCGAGCTTTCTTCTTCGTGAACGGAGTCGAAGGGGCGATCGTCGTGCGCAAGGGCCTTCACGTTGATGAGGACTTTCAGTAAGCCGATCCCTCGGGACAGGCTTGACTGTGCCTCGTGAAGCCTTGGGTCGATGAAGAAGCGTGCTCTCTTCTGCAGAGCTCTGGCGCTTCGTCTTCAATTTCTCGACCATTTTTTCCTTCCCCCACCCCCTCTATTTATAGGCAAAGAGGTGGGGAGAGAGATATGGAAACTTTTTAATTTTAAATCTCTTTTGTATCTCTCTCATAATTACCCGGATTTTATTCATCCATTGATGAAGGGAATAACATTTAATTGTTTTCCTTTTCTGGCGGGTGCAATTATGGCTGGACTTTGCGCACGAAATCGATGGCGATCGGGCGCTTCGTCTTGTGCGTCGGATCGAGGGATCGGCGCAGATCCGCGCGTGTGCAGACGTCATACGCTACCTCCCCCCGCGCATGGCGGTATTCTTTCCTTTTCTTTCTTTTCTTTCCTTTTCTTTTCTTTCCTTTTCTTTTCTTTCCTTTCTTTTCTTTCCTTTTTCTTTTCTTTCTTTTTCTCCCCTTTCCTTGCAGGGCCGGCCGGCCCCCCCTATGGGGTTCGGGTCCTACTAGGGCCGGCCCCATGTGGCTCGGGTCCTAGTAGGGACCGGCCCCCATGGGGTTCGGACCCTAGTAGGGGCCGGCCCCCCTTGGCGCATGGGGTCCGGCGTGGCTCTGGCTTTTGCTTTGCTTTGGCGCTTGCACTTGGACGTAGCTGGGAGAGACTTGCGATGCTTTCGTTCTTCCGGACTTAGCGTCGTATCGGCTAGAACGTGCGGTGCTTTTGCTCGTGGCCGGCGTAGTCGCTTGGCTTTGGCACTTGCGTTGCTTTGGCGCGGGCTTTACTGGGGCTTTGCTTTGGCTTCTTGCGTTGGCTTTAGCTTCAGCGTCAACTCGATCTTCTTCCTCGAACGACGTGGGCTACTTCTTCGGTGCTTCGATGGCTTGCGTGTTGACGGGACTTCTCTTCTTCTCCGGGCTTCTTTGGCGTGATCAGAGTCGAAGGATGCTTTCGAAGATGGTGGGGGTAGCACCGATCTCCGTGCGACGGTTGTGGCGTCGGCTTTTGTTGATGAAGACGACGGGGGTGGCGACGCTTCAGATGATCTGTTCCAGCCTTTCTTCTTCGTGGATGGTGCAGATGTTTGTCGAAGACGACGGGGTGATGACGCTTCGCTTATCTCCTCCGGGCTTTGGGGCTTGATCGGGATCGAGGACTTGTTGGAGACGACGGGGTAGTGCCGCTCCTCTTCTTCTCCGGGCTTTTGGGCTTGATCGGAGTCGAAGCTTGTTGGAGACGACGGGGTAGTGCCGCTCCTCTTCTTCTCCGGGCTTTTGGGCTTGATCGGAGTCGAAGCTTGTTGGAGACGACGGGGTAGTGCCGCTCCTCTTCTTCTCCGGGCTTTTGGGCTTGATCGGAGTCGAAGCTTGTTGGAGACGACGGGGTAGTGCCGCTCCTCTTCTTCTCCGGCCTTTGCTTCTGGCGTCTTCGGAGTCGAAGGGTTCTTCTTCTCCGAGCTTTCTTCTTCGTGAACGGAGTCGAAGGGGCGATCGTCGTGCGCAAGGGCCTTCACGTTGATGAGGACTTTCAGTAAGCCGATCCCTCGGGACAGGCTTGACTGTGCCTCGTGAAGCCTTGGGTCGATGAAGAAGCGTGCTCTCTTCTGCAGAGCTCTGGCGCTTCGTCTTCAATTTCTCGACCATTTTTTCCTTCCCCCACCCCCTCTATTTATAGGCAAAGAGGTGGGGAGAGAGATATGGAAACTTTTTAATTTTAAATCTCTTTTGTATCTCTCTCATAATTACCCGGATTTTATTCATCCATTGATGAAGGGAATAACATTTAATTGTTTTCCTTTTCTGGCGGGTGCAATTATGGCTGGACTTTGCGCACGAAATCGATGGCGATCGGGCGCTTCGTCTTGTGCGTCGGATCGAGGGATCGGCGCAGATCCGCGCGTGTGCAGACGTCATACGCTACCTCCCCCCGCGCATGGCGGTATTCTTTCCTTTTCTTTCTTTTCTTTCCTTTTCTTTTCTTTCCTTTTCTTTTCTTTCCTTTCTTTTCTTTCCTTTTTCTTTTCTTTCTTTTTCTCCCCTTTCCTTGCAGGGCCGGCCGGCCCCCCCTATGGGGTTCGGGTCCTACTAGGGCCGGCCCCATGTGGCTCGGGTCCTAGTAGGGACCGGCCCCCATGGGGTTCGGACCCTAGTAGGGGCCGGCCCCCCTTGGCGCATGGGGTCCGGGTCCGCATCGGCGCGCGCGAGTCGGGTTTGAATCCATGTCGGTGCGCGCGAGTTGGGTCCGTGTGTCGGGTTTGCATCCGCGTTGGCACACGTGAGTCGGGTTCGGGTCCGACGAAATTCGTGTGTCTACACATCTGTTTTATCCTCCTCTGAGCAGAGAGAAACAACCTTGTCCACATGAGGGATCCGAGAGGCAATTTTCTTCGAGGTGGGAAGGAAACCTCATAACGCCCGCAAGAAAAGAGCAGGGCCTTCAAAAGACAGTCTTTAGTCTTCTAAAGATTCCTCCAAATACCTTCTGCCTAGTTGACCGAAGACAAAGTTTCATGTAAATTTTTGAAAACGGTCCAATAAGCTAACTTGGTGGTGAATTTTTCATTTGAGGATGGGGTCCACATTATGGAATCCTGATGGGAAGAATCAGCAATGTGAATCTTAAAAATAGCTGTGATCTCAAGCCGATGGAGACCCAAGCTAACAAGTTTGTCTAGCCTCTAGCCTCTAGGATCTTGTGGTGGGATTAAAGAGGTCAGCCACCATAGTTTCGTTGCCAGCACAAGGATTGTTGAACAACATCCGGCCCGGAAGGTCAGGAATCCAACGATCATTCCAAACCTTGATTGTATTACCGTCCCCCACGCACCAACAGGTGAATGGACGAATCAGGTCACAACCCTTAATCATACTGCACCAAGACCAGGAATCACCCTCCTTGGATTGAATGTTCCAGAGAGTTGACTTCCTGGTATACTTCTTACCAAGTATCTGCATCTACCACAGGTCCTGGTTTGTCATGAAGACCCAAGCCATCTTCAAAATCAATGCTTGATTGACTATAGCAAGGTCACGGAAGCCAAGCCCCCCATCGATCTTAGGTTTAAAGAATTTATTTCAGCCAAGTAGATACATATGACATTTATTAGACTTAAATCCCCACCAGAAGTTGTAATGGATAGCATTCAACTTGTTTGTGATGACCTTCGGAATCAAGACCGAGAACAAAAAATAATTTGGGATGGAGGACATGTAGGATTTAATAAGCACAAATCTTCCCATTGAGAGGGAGTCTTCACCTTCTAGCATTTGAGCTTTGATTTCATCTTGTCTTCAAAAAACAAGAAAGCTTTGGAACGAGATCTGCCATAAAAGAGGGGGAGCTTAAGTAGAGTTCATCTTGCTTCATGGTAGCCACCCCTAACTTCTTAGCCAATAGCTTCTATCGCGTTCTGGCAACATTTCGAGAGAAGGTGATCTTAGACTTAGTGTAGCTGACAAGTTGTCCAAACCACTCATTGTATCGGTCAAGGATTGTGTTAATACAAGCAATCTTCTGGTCCACAGCCTTACCAAAGATGAAAATATCATCAACATAACACAAATGGAAGATGAAATCACCTTGCTTACCTATCCAAATGCCATGGATAGCCTTTGGGTTCTCATAGTGGCTGATTGTAACATCCGCCCCAAACACACAAGATATTATCCGCTTTACCCGTGCACACACAAGAACTTCTCAGGGTGGTCACCCATCCTATTACTACTCTCGCCCGAGCATGCTTAACCACGGAGTTCTTACGAAATTGGTAGCGGCGCACGGTTTAAAATGCGTCTTCTATGTTTGGGTGGAGAAATTATATAAGTAGCTCAGGATCTCATTTTCTCCAAGCGATGTGGGACTAACTCATGGCCTTGTACACCTCACCTCATCCATCTTGGCATCCCAACCTTAGGAGTCTTGGCTCTTGGCTATTAGATCTTGGTCGTCACACTGATCATGCGGGAAAGGGCTCCAGAACATAGCAAAAAGAGGTAGGGGGAGAGCGAGAACCCCTGGCAATGTCCTCGTTGGGTTTGAATGAAGCCTTCTGGCGATTCATTAATAAGAATAGAGAAAGTACTATTGAGATGCAGGTGAAGATTAAGACGATAAAGCTAATCGAGAACCCAAGGGCTTCCAAGACTAGCATAATGAAACTTCATTCCACTCGATCATATGCCTTCGTCATATCCAACTTGAGGGCGTAGTACCCCCGTCTGCTCTGTAGTCCTCCTAAGTGTAGCTAGAACTTCTTGGGCTATGATCATATTATCCCCAATATTCTTCCTTGCCACAAAGGCATTTTGGTTCTTTGAGATGGACTTGGGGAGTAACGATTTAAGACGATTCGCTAAAATTTTAGAGCATGTCTTATACATCACATTTCACAGAATGGTGGGGCAGAAGTCGCCAGGCGACTTCGTCATCTTTTTCCTGGGAATAAGAGAATGAAAGGTTGTGTTGAGATAGGGGTGCATAACCTTGTTGTGAAAGAATCCTTGACCAGCCACCGAAAAATTTGAGCAAAGAATCAACCACCCCACTTTATAAAAACCAGCCGACAACTCATCAGGACCCAGGGACTTAAGGTTGTGCATGCTGAAAACAGTCCTCCGAATTTCTTCAACATCAGGCAACATAGTAAGCCTGGCATTCTCCTCATTGGAAATAACAGGGTTGAAGCCGAAGTTCGTAAACTCAGCCCTATTGCGTGAGGACATGGTAAAGAGACCACTAAAATAATTCTCGAAAATCTTCGTGATTTGCTTCGGGTCACTGCACCAGTTGTTGGCTTGATCTCTGGCACCCGAGATTCGGTTAATGCTCCCCCGACATAGGGTAGCGGTATGATGGTATTTAGTATTGCGATCCCCCTCCGTGAGCTAGTGGGATTTGGCCATTTGCCTCCAATACATTGCTCCAAGTTGATAAGGTACTGATCAATATTGAAATCGAAGCCGCACTTCCGTCTTCAGTCCTCCTTCTAAGGTATGACAATGTTGGAGTCTATCAATGGAGATTTTGACGACCTCCAGACGAGCTTTGATGGAGTCAAAAGTCTTGCTACTCTAGATACTCAAAGCTTTCTTCACCACATCACATTTCTTGCTTAAGTTCGATAAGTTGGGTGGCTGGAACAAACATCAAAGGCCTGTCAATAATGGCCAAAAACACAGGGTTAGGTTTCCAATATTCCTCAAACCGAAAATATCTAATTTTTTTTTTTGGACTGTTAGAGATCAAGAAGAATGGGAGAGTGGTCACTATCAAGTCTAGCAAGATGCCACACTCTTGCTTGGGGATAGAGGAGCCTCCACTTCACATTAGCCATAGCTCCTTCTGAAATCTTTTTAATGAAATTATGGTTGTAGTGATGGATCCATATTGCTGAATAGGGACTAAAGTCCCATCCGCGGTGCGGACCTCTAGGTGAGTGGGAGTAGGAGAACAGTCAGTGAGTACAGTGGAGTCAAAGATGAGGTGACAGGAGGCACCCGAATCGAAGATCCATGAAGCAGTAGTACCAGAGGTGGCAGACAAGCCGTGAGCAGTCGCGGAGCCGGTGGAGGCTAGGTGGCGAAGGAGGAGCTCCTCGAGGCGCTGAAGACAGTCCGACTCAGGCGCGGAAGAAGGTGCAGTGGTAGCAGTGGGGAGCGACGAGAGCTCTACAGTAGCCGCTGTACCACCAAAGTGGCGGAAGGAGGACAGACCACGTCCACGGCTCCGTCCACCTCGACCGCCTTGTCGATCATCCCGGGAAGTAAGAGCCCAGCGTGATGCTTTCTCATCCGGACCCTAGCGGGGGTTGCGTGGAGGAATTGTTGGACATTCACGCTTTATGTGTCTGGGCTCCTTGCAATAGTGACAGAAGACAGACTCATCGGAGAACCCGGCCGCCAGGACGGTGTCTGAGCCAGGAGCAAGCGGAGGAAGATGAGTACCCTGAGTCTGAAGGCGAGTCTCCTCATCGACCAAGGCGAGCAGGGCATCCTCTAGCCTAGGGAGTGGCTCACGGTGCAGGAGCTGAGCAGCGATGAGAGCAAAGTCCGGCCGAAGCGCTGCCAGGAACTGGTGCAGGTGGCCCCATCAAATTAGCGTTGGAAATCCCTAGAGCGTGGGCAAGCACACCGCTCCGGGATCAGGGAGTCCAGCTCATGCCAGTAGGCACTCATCAGACTAAAGAAGTCCTAAATCGTACACTCCCCCTGACGAGCGGACTGCGAGTCACAGATAAGTTGATACTGGTGTGCGCCACCATGCGGGAGAAACCGATCCCGGAGATACTCCCCCATCGCGCGCGTTGTAGGAAGGCGGTAGATGGGAGCAAGGAGCAGACGAGCAACGGAGTCCAGAAGATAGGCCTGGATGGCCTGATCATGGCGGCGCCACGTGAGAGCAGCAGCCGTGGCAGTAGTCGTGACTGTAGCAGTCGCAGCAGAGTACGCGTTGCTGTCAGCTACGCTACTGGTGACAGAGGAGGAGCCGGAAGAGGCAGCTGGAGGAGGATCATCACCAGTGATGTGACCCCAAAGATCACGACTAGAGAGCACGGCCTCGACGGTGAGCGACCAATCAGGCCAGTCGCTGGCCAAGGACAATTGAAAGGTGATCGCCTTCAGCGATGGAGAGATCGCAACGACGGACGTCACGGTAGGAGATGCCATGTAGGAGATGCAAAGGAGAGGGGAACCGGGAGAGGGATTGTGGGTGGATGGGAGGAGTCGGGGGGGCTGTCGGGCAGAGGAGAGGGGTCGAGGGGGCCGGTCGGGTGGAGGAGAGGGGCCGGGGGAGGGGGGGGTGATCGGGTGGAGGGGAGGGGTCGGGGGGGGGGGGTGAGCGGGTGGAGGGGAGAGGCCGGGGGGGCTGTCGGGTAGAGGAGAGGGGTTGGGGGGGCCGGTCGGGTGCAGGAGAGGGGTCGGGGGGGGGGGGGTGATCGGGTGGAGGGGAGGGGCTAGGGGGGTGATTGGGTGGAGGGGAGGGGCCGGGAGGGGGGCTATCGGGCGGAGGGGAGGCTGGAGGTGGGCTGCCTGGTGGAGGAGGGAGGTCGGAGGTGGGCTGCCACTAGGCCTGTCAATCGGGCTGGGTCGGGTCGGGCCAAGCCTTGCCTGAACTCGGCCCGTATATTAATCGGCTTTCCCAAGCCCAAACTCAGCCCAAAAATTTTCCACTTTATTCAACCCAAACTTAGCCCAATTTGTTTTTCGGGCTTTGGGCCGAGTTCGGGCCAACCCAATTAAGATTTGCAGTGAATCAAAATGCAAAAAAAATTGGACATCTAGTACTACAAGCATAGATGTAACAGAAGATTGGGAATCTAGGATGGAGCCATGGAGGGCGTCCGACTTCGATCTGTTAGGGGCTTTAGTGCAAAAAAGAGACTTTTTTTTTGTTTGGAAGGAAGTGGAACAGAAGATTGAGAATCTGGGATAGTATTAGTGGGACTCCCAAATTGGGAAAGGATATATTGACCATTGAATTAGTGCTGACTGTCAGTCAACTATGGAAAGAAGATGTCGGAGGGTCGGAGCGACTCTTGATTACTCAATATGCTCGAGTAGTACAGACTGTACAGGGGATTCAATACTTCATGGGTTTTTGAATTGAATATATAAGCATTTGGGTTCGGGCTGAATATGGGCCGGGCTGAACCTGGGCCGAGCCCGGCCCGAATTAATTTTCGAGTATAAAATTATGTCCGAACTCGGCCCAGCCCAAACCCATTTAAGGCTCAGCCCAAATTTTTTCGGGTCGGACGGGCGGGTATCGAGCTAGCCCAGCCCAATTGACAGTCCTAGCTGCCACGTGGAGGGGAAGACCGGAGGTGGCTGCCGTCGTCGCGCGAGAAACCCTAGAGCTCTGATACCATGTTAGGAGATGACGGCTAGGGTTTGGAGAGAATAGAATGATTCTCATTGAGGGACTGAAGCCCAATATATAGGTACATGTATACACATAGAACCCGACCCGACTGTACATAGAACCCGGTCCAGTATTTACATTAACAATGGTAATCTCGATAGTTAGCCCAAGTATAAGCCACCCCATTAAATCCAAGATCAATTAGTCCAAGGGAAATTTTAATCATACCCCAAAAATATGTAATTAGCCCCCATTTCCAACAAACTTGAACACACCCCATTTTTTTTTTTTCATACCCCATTCCTGTCCCAAAAATACCCTTACCCCTTGCACCCCACCATCAATACACCCCAGTTAAATGGCCCGCCCCAACTTGATTATACCCCAATCAAACACATACCCCCTTAAATATACCCCAATTATATGCACTCTTGAATACACCCCACTTTTAAAATAAACCCCATGCTGTTGGCTGGTACTTGAAGGCACAGGTAGGGCTGCAACTAGGGCTGGCAATTTCAGACCCGACAGGACCCGACACAAAGTTAGCGGGTCTGGGTCAGGGCTAAACGGGTTCGGGTCGTAAACGGGTCGACACGATAGACCCGTTTAATAAACGGTTCGGGTCTGGGTTTAGGGTATGGACACGGTAGACCAGAGAAGACCCGTTTAGTATTCAACGGGTCGTGTCGGATCGGGTCGGGTCTACCAGCAATCCGATACTATAATATATAATACCAGCTGGTCTTTCGAGTCAGGTCGGGTCGAGTCGGATTGGGTCGGATCGGGTCAACTGAATAGATCCGGGTGGTAAACGGGTCTTACCGGGTCCTATCGTGTCTACCCGTTTCATTAGCGAGTCGGGTACGGGTTTAGGATCTAGACACGATTACTTAAACGGGTTGGGTCCTGGTCTAGGGGAAGTTTTGGACACGACACGAAACTAGACACGACACGAACCCGACACGACCCATTGCCACCCCTAGCTGCAACTTGGGCGGACCAACCCGAACCCAACCCGACTTTGGGCGGGTTAACCCGAACCCACCCCGCACAACCCGGCCAACCCGACGGGTTGGGCTTGGGCTAAGTTTAAACAAACCTTGGGTTGGGTTGGGTTGGGGGTACAAAAGACGCTGAGTAAGGGCTTTGGGGTACAAAAAAAAAAAGGGCATTGTTGGTATTAAAGGATTGTTGAGTAAGTTATTGAGAAACCATAGGGAGACGGGGGCTAATTACAGATTTTTGGGGTATGAATAAAATTTCCCTTAGTCCAAACCTATTGGCCAGGTTCTTCAGATTCTGACAATGGGCAATGGTGACTGGATTACCTCCCTCCCAGTCTACAGGTGACAACCAATCATTGAAGTCTCCAAATATACATAACGGAAGATCAATATCTACGAATTCCTGATAGAGTTTACCCCAAACCGCCAGGCACAGGTGCCGTTGGGGATGGCCATACATCCCTCCCAGGATCCAATTGCAAGACCTTTGGTGAACCTCCACAATAATGAAATACTCACAACTTGCAACAATCGTCAAAGAATTGCTGTTACCATACTTTAGGCATAGTCCACCAGCAGCTCCCGCAGCCGGTACATCTAATAAGAAACATCCCATGCTGAGGAACTCGTAAAGTTCCTACATCTTGAAATATTTGTGCCAGCTCTGTGTGCCGGCTGTCGCCCCCTTTCCTTTCTTAGGGTTAGGGTTTCGCCAAAGGAGTCTCAGCCTCCCCGGCCGTCGCCGGCGGTTCCGGGGAGGCCGGATCTTGAATCCGAGCTTCGGTAGGGGTGAGATCTTCCCCCCCTTCATCCCCTCTATAGATAGGGCTTCTCTTGATGCCGGATTTTTTGTATTCGGCTCAACGGCGTCAAGGCGGCGTGTTCCCCCAGGTCGGGTGTCGTCCTCAGCTCAACTCTGGGGCTGGATCTTCAACCGGGTACGGTGGGGAGGTCGAATCTGGCCCCGGCGATGATGTTCCGCTGGTGGATTTCCAGTTCGCCCCCGTTGGACGGTGACAGTTCCTAGCAGTGCAGTAGAGGCGGCGGTGGTGGGGCAGCTCGTCTTCGATTCCACCACTTCAGCCAACGGAGGGATGGCTCTGGAGGTGATGGTCCTCCTCTTTTGGGTTTTTCTTTTGATTTTATTTTGTGATGTATAGGTGTAGATCACGGGTTTCCTCCGCCGGTGTGTAACTGTTTTTAGGTTTTTTATCTTCTTTCCCCTCGCCACTGGTGGCTCTACATGGGTTGTGCTCTTGTTTTCCACTGGTGAGCGGTTGTTTTCTTCGACTTGATGTGTTTATTTTCTGTTGCGTCGGCATGTGGCGCCTCCCGGATGTGATCTCCCTTTGCATAAGAAATATATATATATATATATATATATATATATATATATAATATCCGGCCTAGTGCTCATAAGGAGATTCTTGAGACTATGAACTGCAAGGGGGACTCCCCAGACCCCTACAGTTCCAACCGAGGAGCTTCATTGATCCAGTGGCAACTTCGACCTTGTAGCTAATTGCCACCTGATTTTCAGGGTTAGCATAGATAGGAAAAATAGTATCAACAATGTTTTTGGTTTCTTTGGGCTCATTAGAGAGGCCCCCTTCCAACCAGCCTTTCGACGATTGGGCTCGTTTTAGCGAAGTAGCACGAGGGATCAGCACCTAAGTCCAACCTGATAATGAAATAGCTCCTTCTAGACTCTGTTGTTAATAGGAAGTTCATTAGTCTTCTGCCTCAGAAAGGGGACGTGAGGCACTGCCAGTGGTTGACGAGGCGAGGACGATCCACCTCCATCGGAACCTTCTCCTGTAAAATTATGCACATAGGTGCGTTTGGATTGATCATGAGTGTTTGCTGCAAGGAGGGATTGCCCATATTTAGGTGTAAGAATGATTTCAAGTGCCTGTCGAACCTCCTCTTACTTTACCGTCATTGCTAAGATCAATCTTCACTTTTTCTAAGAGCGATTTGTGAATATTTAATCGAACCTTGAATCTGGCAAACAAATTCCATTGCTTCTCCGCTCCCAACTCAATCGATTTAAGGACACCAACTTCTTTAGCAACAAGTATACTCGACTCTTAGGTCATATATCCCCTCAGAATATCAAAAGCTTGAGCCTAGATCTCCAGATCATCAAATGTGGAACCTGGTTAGGATCAGCACATCTCGGTTAAAACACCAGGGTCCTTGCCTCCATATCATCTCCAGGCTCGGCAGGGAATCAAATTCGAAAAGGAAGGAAGATTCGAAATTCATGGAAATCTGTGATTGTCACATTCCCTTCATTCGCCCAGAAGGCTGCTCTAACGGGCTTGTCAGTGCAAATCTTCCCGATAAGGGTAGATTCCACGGCCCCATCATTTTTTTTTCCCGAACAAGGTCGAGGTTTCAATCTTGGTATCTTGAAATTATTGAAGAAGGTAGTCTACGGAGAGATTAGCCATGGAGAAACCAATGGAAAGAGAGAGACTCGAAGAAAGGGACAAGGAAGATTGGAAGGGAGGAGGCAGGAAGAAGGCAAGGGATGGGACGGTCAGGAGAGACGGCTCGCACTCTAGGGCGAGGGAAAAAAGTTTTTTTATCAGTACGTTAAGACACTTAGGGGTGGCAATGGGTCGGGTCGGGTCGGGTCGGGTCAGGTTGAGACATAGGTATAAGAGCAAAACACCTAATCCGAACCCAACCCGTTTAATAAACGGGTCAAAAATTTAAACCCAAACCTAACCCGTCTAATAAACTGGTTGACCCGACCCAACCCGTTAAACCCGTTTACTAAATAGGTCGGGTCATGTCGGGTCGGGTTGG
This sequence comes from Chamaelirium japonicum, assembly GCA_947650365.1. Classification (NCBI taxonomy): domain Eukaryota; kingdom Viridiplantae; phylum Streptophyta; class Magnoliopsida; order Liliales; family Melanthiaceae; genus Chamaelirium; species Chamaelirium japonicum. Next base: position 19,246,321 of record OX393559.1, on the reverse strand, counting down.
GTCAACATAACATATGAAAACCTGTCGGGTTGGGTCAAAATGGGTCGGATTGGGCCGGGTTGGGTCAGGTTGGGTCGGGTTAGGTTGGGTCAGGTCGGGTTGACACGACCCATTTGGTAAATGGGTCAAGTTGGGTCAATCGGGTTATAAGTACAAACCTAAACCCGACCCACTAAATAAACGGGTCAATCGGGTCAACCCGTTTATGATCCGAACCCGTTTAGGCCAAACCCAAACCCGCTAACTTCAGGTCGGGTTGGCGAGTCGGGTCAAGGATTGCCACCCCTAAAGACACTAAATAAAAACCGTCTAGTCTGTAAATCGTGAACCATTAGATTAGCATTTATCCACCATCCAAGGTGAAACCCATATTAATGTTGGATTATTGGTAATGGTTACTAGTGGTTATATAGCTGAAACTGACTAACCCAGGTGAAATCGGCCAACCCGTACACCCAACCCGCTGAGGTCGTCCAACCCAATCAACACGTCCAACCCGACTTCGGGTTGGGTTGGGTTGGCTTGGCTTGGCCAGATGATTCGACTTTCAGGTTGGGCATGGGCTGACCTCTCAACCCGCCTGAGTCCCAGCACTAATCTGAACTGCCGATACGGGTGCTCATCAGTGGCGGAGCCAGAAATTGTTCGTAGGGGGGGCAAAGTGTGAAGTGAGATGAATTATTAAGTGATGATTGACTGATAATGTCAATAATTTTTTACAATTTTCTCATACAAATATTGGGTTCGTTAAATTTTTATTTTTATTTTTGCAATTTTTCTTGTTATTGAGAGGGAGGAAATAATTTAAGATTTTTTTAATACCCTATCATCCTTGGCACTTGCCAAAGTGGTTGGATTGGATTGATTCTCAGATTTGCAAAGCTTGTGTATTCATTATTTGTTGGATTGATGACCAGTGGCATCACAATCGTCCGATGATCGACGCAGCAGATAGGTGAATCATACGCCATCCAGGTGATTCACACATGATTTGATGACGCACGACGGTTACTGCTCAACACTCATTTTTCTCATCTAGTCTTATCGTTCAACGGTGAAGGACATGAATTTAAACTTTGATCTCTTGGACGATTGTGGTACAACGATAATGATCGATCCAGGAGAATATGATGCAGTCAATTTAGTCATGCATAGGTGAAGTACATGTCTGATCAATCTACAATGTTGAAGCATGAGCTGAGATCTCCCAGACAATTGTGATGCAATCATACCGGAGACGTGCAAGGTAAAGAGGAGTTGCGAGTCGCGATCGTGGGTGGTCCCGTGATTTTTTCTTCGAGCAATGCTATTTTACCAACTTGACGTGGCATCCTATCACAGTCGTTCCATTTGCCTGATGTTTAGTGCTGAATGTGATACATGTTGTGTGCAACACACAGCTCACGGCTGTGATCATGCCATGTCATGCAAAGAGTTGGCTGAGTAGCATTTTCCCACATAAAATGGGAGCAATACTTTTTGTCCAATTCGTTAGCCAACTTTTTATCACAATTGTCCCACTACCATGCCGGTCCAGGTTGAGCGCGAATCACCAGTTAAGCTTAGGTGCTATGGACAACTGTGGGTCTTGTCCTCAGATGTTACTTATTTTTTATTTTTATATGTATCATGGGCCTTGATAGAAGTCAAGGGCGATGTGAAGGGCTCATGTCACGAGGGGAGGGAGGGGCAACCAAATAAAGGGTAGTGCCAAACAGGGCATATAAAAATCCAGTACATGAAAATCATGAAATTCCAGGGGGGGCATCTGCCCCCCCTGGGCCTTATGTAGCTCCGCCCATGGTGCTCATAGTCAAGCCGGATTGGTCTATTAGCATCAAGTGGTTATGCATATGTTCAATTTGTAGGATTAGTGTTGGAAGATTAGTCCCACCTCCATAAAGTAGAGGCCGGAAACGATCCTTATATGTATGATGGGACCTCATCTCAATACCTGGGTTTTGAGATTGAGGATATCTCGCATGGTATCAGAGCCTAACCGTACACTCACCTGCTGAGTGTGATCCCCACGCATCTGTCATCGACGTGACAAGGACCACAAAAGATTGGCGAGGGGGAGTGTTGGAAGATTAGTCCCACCTCGGTAAAGTAGAGGGCGAAACGGTTCTTATATGTATGATGGGACCTCATCTCAATACCTGGGTTTTGAGATTGAGGATATCTCACAATTAGTACAATGAGTTTTCATGGCATGGGAACATAGAGGTGTTCAGCTTGTGGGGCAAGATAATGTGGCGGCACAAAAGTTACTGGTATCAATTGTTTCGAGAGTTGCCATGTGTGCAAGGGCGCTGAGGCGGCAATACTCGATGGTCGAGTTGTTCATGAGCATTTTTTTTTTTTGTACAGCAGACGAAGGTTACATGTGAACTTAGAATATCTGAAAATCTTCACAAAACTAGAGCTGACAGGATAGGTGGAAAATCCTCCTCCCAAAACCAGAGCAAGCCAATGGGTAGCCCTATTACGTGATCGGTGGACCCACCTCAGTGAGACAGCCTGGAGCTGTTATAAGTTTGCCATGCAATACACTATCACTGGGCAAATATCCGAGGAGTTGTCTTTACCCAACAACAATGCATCACAGGTATGAGAAGTATATGTGCACATCACCACTTGATTATATTTTTCCCGAACGAGTTCACCCAGCTCATCCTTTATCGCTCATGTCTTACCAAGTAGAGAAGAATCAACCCTGCATCTAAAGGAGATCTATGATAAGCTGAGGAATCTTTGTTCATGAGCACTTCAGTATCTTGTGAGGTCCCAGGTTGGACATAGGCACCGAGTGATGAGCACTTCAGGACTACTACATGTTACTTGTGGCATCCAAGTAAAGGATTTGATGCTCAATGATGTATCTGGATCGTTCATTGGAGAGTAGGGAGTCGTCCGATCTAAACTTTACATCCAACCACGATCGGTGTATGTCACCCATACCCTTTTAACACACCATCTCCCTTTCTCCTTGCACATTATAGTGTAATACATAAGAATGGCAGTGGTGTGGTTTAAAACCGAAAACCACGGTAAACCGCACCGTATGGTGCGGTTTTGCTTTGCCAAAATATAAAACCATCGCGGTGCGGTTTTGGTTTTCGATCTCGGTATAGCGGTTCAGTTTTGGTTTTGACCAAAGTCGCATAAAATCGTACCGTTTAAGTCATTATAATAATAAACCGTGGTGCATCGCAACACACCGTACCACATGGTGCGGGTTTTGGTTTTACATAATGGTACACCGTCGCGGTGCGATTTCGGTGTTGCGGTGTGGTTTTGGTTTTACCCAAAACCTCACCGAAATCGCACCGTTATCATTGCTAGCAATCCAGATGCATCACTGAGCATCTAGAGCTTTTCCTTGCTGGAGCAGAAGTTTTTGCTTTCATTGACTTCACATTCCCATTTTTCATAGCACCATGGCCCAACCTACTATTCCTTGACGCATGAACCATGTGGGTGTAGGTGTGGGTGCTCACCTCACGTAGGTCAACCACCCATCATCATGCATCATGCATCATGCATCATGCCATGAGGCAACAGACATCCTTGCCCTGCAATCTTCAAATGATGCAAAGAAATAATTATAGTATATGGAATTTCAAAACTTGAGACCAAGTGAGTTCATGCAAGTGTCACAAGTGGGATGATACAACAACCCCTTTCATGCAACCTATCAATATGCAATTACTTGATGCAAGCTATAATATATATGTTGATGCAACTGATCTAAACAACTACAAGAATTCATTTGTGCAAGGTATTTCATAAAGTGAAATTTGAGCATGGAAGCTAATGAAACATGATTACTGGATGATTAGGAGTGTACATCATAGCATCATCCCTTTCCATGAAAATATTGTTAAAGAAAATTAAGTAACGTACTTTTAAATTTTTAAAAAATGGAAATTACCTAATCATTCCCCTCCTCCTTCAGGTCTTGCTCCCCCTTCTTTCTTCTTCCTCTTTTTTTTTTTTTTTTTAAGAACCCCAACAAGAGGAGGGAGGGTTAGGCAGTCCCCGACCAGTTATACTAAAGAAAAGATCAGGTTACAGTGCGGTTAAAAATAGTATATGCTCGTACACTAAATGACTCTTCCCAATGGATGATTCACAACTTGAAGATCGAAACAACGGATCGCCGAAGTTCCTCCTCCCCTGCTGCTTTGCCACTGAAAATACGATTGTTCCTCTCAAGCCAAATTACCCAAAACATAGCCATCGTCAAGATATCCCACGAGGCTCTAATTTCTTTCTTGACCCTCCTCCTCCTCCAGGTAGGCCATGGGGCTTTTAAATTCTTTGGGTGGAGTGTTATATCACATTTTCTCTCGAAATTGTCCCACACTCTCCTTGCCAAAGGGCATCTGAGAAGGAGGTGTGAAGCACTCTCTTCTTCGGTGTGGCAGAAGGTGCACGTAGACTCCGTAACATTCGACTTCCTTCTCTTCAACTGGTTAGCCTTTGTGAGAATCTTGTTCCTTGCAGTCAAAAGGGAGAAGATATTTATCTTCAATGGCGCCATAGTCTTCCAGATTGCTCTCGAAGGCAAGAAGCTTGTACTCTTTAGCACAAGATTTCGGTAAAAAGACTTCACGGAGAAAACCCCATAAGTGTGCCATCTCCACTTGACTCCATCTGTGGCTGGTTGAAAGGTCGCTGCCGAGAGTATATGTCTCAAATCCTCCAGCTCCTGTAGTCTCTCCGGAGAGAGGGGTAAGGTTAGTCGCATATTCCATAGGCAGTCGTACCCTGATAGGCATGCTTGAGACCGGATCGAGGCCCCTTGGTTGCGAGCAATGGAGAAAAGATTCAGAAATAGAAGTTTCAGCGGTACGTCCCCTAGACAAGCATCCTCCCAAAATCTGATACGGCAACCATCTTTCAAAGTAATCTTTGTTACCCTGCCTGTAGTAGTCCCGCACCTACAATATTCCTCTCCAAAAATGTAAAATTTTACTTAAGACCCTGCTCCTGACCTGAATAGGTGAAAATATCCTGAAGTATCTAGCTAGTAGGATGTCTCGCCATGACCTGCCACTTCCTGTTGTAGCATCCACCACCATTTCTCCAGCATTGCAATGTTGAACCATCTAAGGCCAAGCACACCTAGGCCTCCTAGTGCCTTTGGTAGACAAACTTGGTCTCATTTGAGCAGGTTATAGGCCCCCCATGTACCACCAACTCCTCTTCAAAGGAAGGATCTTCTAATCTTGTCAATCTTTTCAATTACCCAAGATGGGAAGTAGAAATAGGCCAAATAATAAGACAGGATTGCCAACATGACCACATTCAGAAGGACCAAACGACCTCCTGAAGAGAAATACTGGCCTTGCCAACCTTCCACTCTGGTCTCGATCTTCTGTATTAGTTTATACCATTCTTATCTCTTCAGAGCTCTGTCACTCACCGAAATACCTAGGTACTTCATTGGTAAACTAGCTACTCTACAGTTCAACAACTTAGAAAAGGCGGTACCGAGCTCCTCACCTTTGCCAATGAAATACATGTGCTCTTGAGGAAGTTGATTTTCAGACCCGAAGACAGCTCCAACCCATATAACAGGCTTCAAGGAAGTCAGCTGGAAGGAACAAGCCTCACAAAAAAGGAGGGAGTCATCTGCACAGTGCAGATTTGAGGTGGACTAGCCGCTACATCCCTATCCCCTTCATGATCCCCTCCTTACTCGCTCTTTTCATAAGGGCATCGAAAACATCAACAACTAGGATGAAGAGGTACAGCGAGAGGGAGCATCCATGCATCAATCCCTTGTAACCTTTGAACTCACTACCCTACACACCATTCATCAAGCAAGCTATTTTGGATGAGAAAAGAATACCCCTGATCCACGCAATCTAGCAACTGAGAAATCCCTTGATTCTCATCAGATCCAGCTGGAAGTCCTAATGTATCTTATCAAAAGCCCTCTCAAAATCAAGGTTCAAAAGAATGTCATCCCATTCAATCTCTCGAAGATGGAAGATTGTTTCTTGAGCCACCACTACACTGTCAAGTATCATCATTCCCTTGATGAAGGCCGACTACGATGAAGACACCAAGAATCCGATGTTGGCAGACAACCTGTTAGCTAATACTTTGGAGATGATCTTGTACAAGCAATTAGCCAAACTAATTGGTCAGAAGTCTCGAAAAGAATTTGCACCTTCCTTCTTAGGTAAAAGAATAACCCAAGAATAGTTCAAGCAGTGAATATGCACATTACCTTGAAGAAAATCATTGAATAGTATGCAGAGGTCATGTTTGACGATACCCCAAAACTTTTGGTAGAAACTCATTGGGAAGTTGTCCGGACCGAGTGCCCCATCACCCTTGGAATCAAACACCACCTTCCGAAAACCATCTTCCGTAAAATCCACTTCCAAAGTCAAACCCGGGCTCACTCGCTACATGTCAAGTGCTGGCCAGTCCACATTTGTTCGTGCAACCTTATCCTCCCGAAACGACTCCTCGAAGAAAGAAGTATATCCCAACACGATATCTTGAGTCGACAAAAGGGTGATCCCTTCGTGTTGTAAAGAAGAGATAAAATTTCTCCACATCCTCCCATTGGCCACCCGATGAAAGTAAGGCGTATTAAGGTCACCTGACTTTATCCATTGCTCTCTCGATCTTTGGCCCCACATGAATTCCTCTTTCCTAAGAATCTCCCCCCACATCGAATTTTGTCTCCTGAGCTCGGCTCTATCCGCCTCCGTTAGTGGTGTGGTCTCTCCTCTCACTTCCAGGGATTGGATGGAAGACAAGAGAGAGGTTTTCTATTTGTTAATGCTCCCAAAGTGGTCCCTACTCTAAGATTTCAGTTTCTTCTCAACAAACCTCAGCTTGTTCACCATATTAAGTGCAGAGTTCTGGATGGTAGTTGGTTCATCCCACCAACTAGTCAAGAGGTCTATGAATCCTTCCTGAGGTTCCACATCAACTCATACCTGAAGGGAGGCCGTACCGAAGGAAGCAAATATGTCACCAGAAGAATAGGAGCATGGTTCGATAGGCAAGCTGCGAGGCTCCTCTGAGAAGTCTCCGGGAAGATAATGTCCCACTCCACCGCAATAAGGAAACGATCTAGCCTGGCGAAGATTGGGTCCTCCCTCTTATTACTCCAAGTGAAGCTACGCCCTACTAATGATAGATCCATCAACTCCTGCTGCCAAATGAAGTCCGAGAAGGCCCTCATTTCTAGAAGGTTTCCTTCACTTCCCGACCTTTCACCTGTATTTCTGGTAATGTTGAAGTCTCCAGCTAGGACCCAAGGCCCCTCGAAGTCAAGCCTTAGGTAGGAACGTTTCGTCCAAAATCCATCCCCCCTCTTATTGTTTGCCGGACCGTAAACTGAGGTGATCATCTAATCCTTCCCATCGATCTTGTTATGAAGTATGAGGGAAAGCGAGTAGACCCCTAGGTCATCGTTGTAGCCAATCAGGATCCCTCCCGTCGATCCCATCACGTCCTTACATTCCCACTTATCAATCTTTCGTGTACTAAGCGAGCGAAAGAAATGATTCATGGGGTTCTCCCTCTTTGACTCTTGGATGTAGATCACATCAACATCATAAACCGAGGTAAAGATGTTGGTAGCTCTTCTCTTCTCTGATTTCCCCAAGCCTCTCACATTCCATAAAAGGATCTTCATAAGAAGAATAAGGACCACCACTGAGGAACCAGACACAAGTACTCAAAACTTGGCATTCTTAGCCCTCTGTGACTCTAGATCTTTGATCTTGTCTAAAAAGAAATGCACACCATCCAGATCCGGAGGCAAATTGAACCGGCACTTCCTGGCCACATCCAAAATCACATCATCTTAGAGCAGAGTGAGAGGGAGAGCAAAATGAGGATTTGCATGGTCTAACTCTAGAAGGCGCAACGTCGAGTGTACCAAAGCTTGCTTCAACAGAGGGTCCTCCGTCGAACGATGCAATAGTTGTCTGAAGCTCTTCATTTGAGCACTCCTGATTTCAAGATCAGCCCGGTCCACTTGCTGTTCCAGAACTACCAAAGGTCCATCCTGAGCGCTCGAATCCTCTAACAAGCCCCTGCCATCAACGGAGGGAGGGCTCAGGTTCCCATTGAGGCACATAGATTTGTCCATTGCTATAGGCATCACCTCCTCTAGCAATGGAGGGGAAGATGCCATCATCATCTCTTGCTGAACCACAGGCAGGCATTGAAATTCCTGAAAACCCCCCTGGGTGCCTCTTCGATGTTGACAAAGGGGTTAGCCCGATGGCCAAGCACCTCCTTGACAAAGGTGTCAACACCCGCATCCTCATCCAGAAGAACCCATGCACCCGATTCAAAATTTGAGTCAAACGAAAAGTCCCCGGCAAAGATATCGCCCCGTGGGTGGCAAGGGGCCTCGTCTCCCCTCGAGATTTAGTGCATTGATGGCATTCTTGCACTGCCGCCTCAGTCATGACCATCACCAAGAGCCAACGACCTCGAGGAAGAGCTCCTACTGCCTATGACCCCAACCTTCTCGTGTTGCCTGAAATGCGACGTCTGCGAAGGTAAAGGCTGCATCATTACCTGGCTGGATTCTGTTGGAGGTGGGTTAGCGGATGGGGGTGGACCAAAACCAGGTGGGTTGCCGAAATATCTTTATCAACCTGGTTGGCTCTGCTCGTGCTTGCCCCCAACCTCTGTTCCGCAGCCCGTGAAGTTGGTGGTGGAGGGAGAAGAGCACAATCTCCGAGCACTTGGAAGGAGATGCGGACATTAAAGACTCCTTTCCCAAGTGAGGCCCTGGATGGTGGAGGGGATGAGGTTTTGTGACGACCAAGATCCAATAGGCCAATAGCCAAGAGCCAAGACTCCTGAGGCGGGAATGCCAAGATGGATGAGGTGAGGTGAGGTGAGGTGAGGTGTACAAGGCCACGAGTTAGCTCCACATCGCCTGGAGAGAAGGAGATCCTGAGCTACTTATATAATTTCCCCTCCCAAACATAGAAGGCGCGTTTTAAAACCGTGCGCCGCTACGGAATTCGTAAGAACTCCGTAGTTAAGCGTGCTCGAACGAGAGTAGTACGAGGATGGGTGACCACCCTGGGAAGTTCTCGTGTGGGCACGGGCAAAGCGGACAAAATCTTGTGTGTTTGGGGCGGATGTTACAAAATGGTATCAATTGTGACGACCAAGATCCAATAGGCCAATAGCCAAGAGCCAAGACTCCTGAGGCGGGAATGCCAAGATGGATGAGGTGAGGTGAGGTGAGGTGAGGTGTACAAGGCCACGAGTTAGCTCCACATCGCCTAGAGAGAAGGAGATCCTGAGCTACTTATATAATTTCCCCTCCCAAACATAGAAGACGCGTTTTAAAACCGTGCGCCGCTACGGAATTCGTAAGAACTCCGTAGTTAAGCGTGCTCGGGCGAGAGTAGTACTAGGATGGGTGACCACCCTGGGAAGTTCTCGTGTGGGCACGGGCAAAGCGGACAAAATCTTGTGTGTTTGGGGCGGATGTTACAAAATGGTATCAATTGTGACGACCAAGATCCAATAGGCCAATAGCCAAGAGCCAAGACTCCTGAGTCGGGAATGCCAAGATGGATGAGGTGAGGTGAGGTGAGGTGAGGTGTACAAGGCCACGAGTTAGCTCCACATCGCCTGGAGAGAAGGAGATCCTGAGCTACTTATATAATTTCCCCTCCCAAACATAGAAGACGCGTTTTAAAACCATGCGCCGCTACGGAATTCGTAAGAACTCCGTAGTTAAGCGTGCTCGGGCGAGAGTAGTACTAGGATGGGTGACCACACTGGGAAGTTCTCGTGTGGGCACGGGCAAAGCGGACAAAATCTTGTGTGTTTGGGGCGGATGTTACAAAATGGTATCAGAGCCGGTTCTCCTCGCTATGGGGGGGTCTAACCCTACACGAGGACGTGTAGCCCTGAGGGGGGTGGATTGTGACGACCAAGATCCAATAGGCCAATAGCCAAGAGCCAAGACTCCTGAGGCGGGAATGCCAAGATGGCTGAGGTGAGGTGAGGTGGGGTGTACAAGGCCATGAGTTAGCCCCACATCGCCTGGAGAGAAGGAGATCCTGAGCTACTTATATAATTTCCCCTCCCAAACATAGAAGACGCGTTTTAAAACCGTGCGCCGCTACGGAATTCGTAAGAACTCCGTAGTTAAGCGTACTCGGGCGAGAGTAGTACCAGGATGGGTGACCCCCTGGGAAGTCCTCGTGCGGGCACGGGCAAAGCGGACAAAATCTTGTATGTTTGGGGCGGATGTTACAAAATGGTATCAGAGCCGGTTCTCCTCGGGATGGGGGGGTCTAACCCTACACGAGGACGTGTAGCCCTAAGGGGGGTGGATTGTGACGACCAAGATCCAATAGGCCAATAGCCAAGAGCCAAGACTCCTGAGGCGGGAATGCCAAGATGGATGAGGTGAGGTAAGGTGAGGTAAGGTGTACAAGGCCACGAGTTAGCTCCACATCGCCTGGAGAGAAGGAGATCCTGAGCTACTTATATAATTTCCCCTCCCAAACATAGAAGACGCGTTTTAAAACCGTGCGCCGCTACGGAATTCGTAAGAACTCCGTAGTTAAGCGTGCTCGGGCGAGAGTAGTACTAGGATGGGTGACCACCCTGGGAAGTTCTCGTGTGGGCACGGGCAGAGCGGACAAAATCTTGTGTGTTTGGGGCGGATGTTACAGGTTCGGCTCGAGGCAAACTACATTTGTCTGGCAGAATCTCCGATGGAAGATGCTGGGGTGAACGTTGAAACAATCGAGAACCTCGCCGTAAGCTCCCAGCAAATCTTTGATGGAGTCCTCTCCCCAAGCATCAAACGATAGCCCGAAGATTGTGGTCTACACCGTTATCCTCCTTCTCCTCTGCACCGTGCTATGGAGCTCGTCCCAATGCTCAAAAGAGACAGAGACAGGGCTAAGGTCTCTCACCCCGCTAAACACCCCGATCTCCAGGGAGTGAGAGGAGGAGAAGAGATGAAGTCCCCAACACTGCCATCGCGGTGTATCCACCTCTCCTTTGGCTACCTTCTTCTTCTTCTTCTTCTTTTCTTTATCTTCTTCTTCTCCTTTTGGAGGTTAGCACAAGTGGGAGGATGACTAGAAGAGGTGAACCTCTTCTATATTGTAGGTGGAAATTTTTTTTGCTCCAGCGGACTGCTGCTCTAAATGCTCAGTGATGTATCTGAATCATTTACTAAAGAATAGGGAGCCATCCAATCTAAACTTTCCACCAAGCCATGAGCCGTGCATGTCACCCATATACTTTTTACACACCATCAGACAACGCCCTTTCTCCTTGCACATTAGGGAACGATCCAGATGCATCACTAGCCATCTGGAGCGTCCCCTCGCTAGAGTAATTTTTATTTCTATATTGTGGTAAGGGAGGGTAATGACGTGATACGAAGGGATGCGGAGGGCATCACGGAAATTGGGTGGTGTGATGGGTGTTGGAAACGTAAATGTGTGGTGGAGAGGGATTTAGAAAAATTATCTGGTATTTGTCTTCATCAAATGAGGTGAAGAGAATTACCCAAATGCATTCACCAATGAGAGAGGACTGAAGTGAACTATATAATGTATTCATCAATGATAGATTGTGCCCCCCCCCCCCCCCCCCCCCCCCTCCCTAAAAAAAAAAAAATTTGAAAGCGAGATTAAGAGAATTACCCGATTGATATATTCATTAGCGAAAGAGATTAAGGAATTATGCAATGTGTTCAATAATCAAAGAGAAGAAATAGATGGGTGAGGTGGCATGTGAGTCATGGTGGAATATGATGATGTCACACTAGATATTGATGATGCATATGATGACATCAGGATGATGCCAGAATTTATAAATACTTTATCTACTGAATTAATAATTAGTAAATAAGTAATATTTAAGAATACTGATTGTTTAAATAGCTGAATCATAATAATATTAAATAATAGGGATTTTTGCATATCGCCCCCTGAAAACTTGGCTAATTGCATATTAATCCCTGGAAACGTATTATTTACATATCGATCTCTGGCATAGATTATTTGGGCAAATAGACCCCCTAAGGTTAACTGGCTTCCATTTGTGAGAATTATTTCTAGGTATATTTGTCATTTGTCTTTACTGAATAGATTTAAACCATGCATAGTCTGCCAATTACCCAAGGTCTCAAAATAACATTTTACCCGCAATATCATTTAACCCAAGCTTATCTTCTCTAAATTTGTCCTAGTTTGTGATTTTTTGTGTGAATTCTTCGGGTCTAACTTCCCCTCTTCTAAGGATAAAATCGTCCAAGTAAGACCGTCTTATGAAAGAAACAGTCAAACAATGAATATATCTGGAGTATTCTTACACAAATAGACGTTAGTTAACGTGAGGGGTTGATTTGCACAAGTAATCTAGTTTTTAGCGGTTAATATATAAATATAATGTTTTCAAGGGTTGACACGCAACCAGCCTAGTTTTCAAGGGGCGATATGCAAAAATACCTTAACAAAATATTAATAATGAATTATTACTGACCATGGTTATACTAATTTAATGAAGAATTGATGGAATTATTTATCCAACTAATTGCAAACCAAATTAAGTTTTTAATTCAGCATAATTAACAACTAACCATAACCAATGTGTACCATAACACTTTCATGGTACGACCTTGTACTAAAAAGTAGAAAAACACAGCCACCGGATCTGAACATGCCAAGAGGAAGACTCAAAGATGTTGGTTTTATGATTTTTTTACTAACACCTAAGTAAATGCATGACTTTTTTTTTTCTTTTAATTGCTTGGCTTTGACCTGTCTAAAATTTCTTTTATCACCTCAACACAAGGAACAATTGGTGAAGAGAAATGTTATTCAGCCCTAAGGTTTTTTCAATTTCACCGGCCCGATTAACATGGCAGTATATAACTGGTGGCTGAAATCCACTAGCAATATTTAAATCTTTTACACTACCAGTTGCAAGCTGCCACGTCAATCGGATTGACTGAAACCGGAAAAACCTTCGGGCTGAATAGCATTGCTCATTGGTGAACCATGTGACATCTCCACAAGGAACCGTGAACCTTCTAGACAGCTTCACATAACTCTTCATGACTATTCAACTTTGTAGTCCATGAAAATTGTATATGTTTAAGTTAGAGGTATATTCTATTACTCTTCTACATTTTATGCATCTTCAAGAAAGTCTAGGTATCAAACCATGAAGCTTAGTTAAAAGCTAAGGAACAATTAGGGGTGGCAATGGGTCGGGTCGGGTCGGGTTCGTGTCATGTCTAGTTTCGTGTCGTGTCCAAAACCCCTAGACCTGGATCCTGACCCGTTTAACTAATCGTGTCTAGATCCTAAACCCGTACCCGACCCGTTTATAAACCGGTAGACCGATAAGACCCGTTTACCACATGGGTTTATTCAGTTGACTCGATCCGACTCGACCCGACCTAACCCGATAGACCCGCTGATATTATATATTACAGTATCAGATTGCGGGTTGACCCTACCCGAACCGAACCGACACGACCCATTGAATTTTAAACGGGTCTTCCCGGGTCTACCGTGTCCAGACCCAAAACCCGGACCCGACCCGTTTATTAAACAGGTCTATCATGTCGACCCGTTTACGATCTGAACCCGTTTAGCCTGACCCAGACCCGCTAACTTTTTGACGGGTCCGAAATTGTCAGCCCTAGGAACAATACCTGCCCCGGTTGATATGGCGGCACATGATTGATCAAGACATAGTAGGGGAAGGACCCATAAATAGCTCTTAAAGGTTATACTTTATTGTAGTTTTACACCTACATGATTTAACCAATCGCGTACTGTCCTATTAGTTGGCGTTGTAGACACACGAATTTCGTCGGACCCGAACCCGACTTACGTGTGCCGACGCGGATGCAGACCCGACACGCGGACCCAACTCGCACGCGCAGACGTGGATGCAAACCCGACACGCGGACCCGACTCGCGCGCGCCGACACGGACTCGGACCCCGCCTCAAGAGGGGCCGGCCCCTACTAGGGTCCGAACCCTATAGGGCCGGCCCTAGTGGGGACCGAACCCCATGGAGAGGCCGGCCGGCCCTGCAAGGAAAGGGAAGAAAAAAGAAAGAAAAGAAAAAAGAAAGAAAAGAAAAAGGAAAGAAAAGAAAGGAAAGAAAAGAAAAAGGAAAGAAAAGAAAAGGAAAGAAAAGAAAGAAAAGGAAAAAAATACCACCATGCGCGGGGGGAGGTAGCGTATGACGTCTGCACACACGCGGATCTGCGTCGATCCCTCGATCCGACGCACAAGACGAAGCGCCCGATCGCCATCGATTTCGTGTGCGAAATCCAGCCATAATTGCACCCGCCAGAAAAGGAAAACAACTAAATGTTATTCCCCTCATCAATGGATGAATAAAATCCGGGTAATTATGGGAGAGATACAAAAGGGATTTAAAATTAAATGTTCCCATATCTCTCTCCCCACCTCTTTGCCTATAAATAGAGGGGGTGGGGGAATAAAAAAAATGGTCGGAAAATTGAAGACGAAACGCCGGAGCTCTGCAGAAGAGGAAGCGCTTCTTCATCGACCCAAGGCTTCACGAGGCACAGTCAAGCCTGTCCCGAGGGATCGGCTTACTGAAAGTCCTCATCAACGTGAAGGCCCTTGCACACGAAGATCATCCCTTCGACTCCGTGCACGAAGAAGAAAGCTCGGAGAAGAAGAACCCTTCGACTCCGAAGACGCCAGAAGCAAAGGCCGGAGAAGAAGAGGAGCGGCACTACCCCGTCGTCTCCAACAAGCCTTCGACTCCGATCAAGCCCAAAAGCCCGGAGAAGAAGAGGAGCGGCACTACCCCGTCGTCTCCAACAAGCCTTCGACTCCGATCAAGCCCAAAAGCCCGGAGAAGAAGAGGAGCGGCACTACCCCGTCGGCTCCAACAAATCCTCGATCCCGATCAAGCCCCAAAGCCCGGAGGAGAGAAGCGAAGCGTCATCACCCCGTCGTCTTCGACCAACGCCTGCCCCATCCACGAAGAAGAAAGCCTGGAGCAGATCGTCTGAAGCGTCGCTACCCCGTCGTCTTCATCAACAAAAGCCGACGCTACAACCGTCGCACGGAGACCGTCGCTACCCTCGTCGTCTTCATCAACAAAAGCCGACGCCACAACCGTCGCACGGAGATCGGTGCTACCCCCACCATCTTCGAAAGCATTCTTCGACTTCGATCACGTCAAAGAAGCCCGGAGAAGAGGAGAAGTCCCGTCGACACGCAAACCGTCGAAGCACCGGAGAAGTAGCCTACGTCGTTCGAGGAAGAAGATCGAGTTGACGCTGAAGCTAAAGCCTACGCAAGAAGCCAAAGCAAAGCCCCAGTAAAGCCCGCGCCAAAGCAACGCAAGTGCCAAAGCCAAGCGACTATGCCGGCCACGAGCAAAAGCACCGCACGTTCTAGCCGATACGACGCGAAGTCCGGAAGAACGAAAGCACCGCAAGTCTCTCCCAGCTACGTCCAAGTGCAAGCGCCGAAGCAAAGCAAAAGCCAGAGCCACGCCGGAGCCAAGCCAAAGCCAAAAAGCCAAAGCCAAAGCTAACGCCAAAACCTCGATCGACGCCGCGAACCGACGATCAAGGACACCGAGGTCAAGCAAGGAACGAGGGAGACACGAAGACCGAGGAACGAAGCCGAAAACCCCCTAGCCGAGAAAGCGCGAAGCACGGAAGGGACAAAGCAACGGTGGATATTCCTTAGCCTCTCCAAAACCCTCTCCCTGTAAAAACCTCTGTCCTGGGCAACTCCTTCAGAGCTCTCGCACGAATACCACGTGGAGACGCGGATCAAAGGGATCCCCCAGAAGATATTTCCCACAATCCCCTGATCAAAACTCGCCGCAGCCCGGACTCGCTACACTCGAGCAACCCGGGTCCCGGCCACATTTGTAATCTCGTGTGATTCGCAATAAAGACGACCCGCGCTTTTTTCCGCGTCCACAGATTTCTGACACGCCCGGTGGGACCTCTTCTCCTTTCATCTGTACGGTTGAAGAAGCTGCTTGAAGTTCGCGATGGCCGGAACAAACAACGATGCGTTTGCTCCAAGCCTCTCACCAATCGCCGAGTCTCCTCTACTCCGACACAGTGATCCAGTAAATCCGGAGGGTGATCCTCCTCCGATAGTGCGCGTCTACACTCGGCGTACACGGACTCTTGCGGACGTCTTCGTGCCAGAAGCTACTACCGAAGATGCTCGCCAAAGCGCCGACGAGGCCTTGGTGCTTGAAGAAACGAGCCTCGATCCTGGAGCCCATGTCCAGAAGTTTGGGGAGGACCAGCCCCAATCCCGAACCCGTTCGGGTTCTCCAGCAGACGTCGCACCTCCTCTGCAGGGGGCAAACATCAATCATCAGCCAGAAGCAAGTCGGCGTAACTACGTCTCCGATGATGATGGCGAGGATGCGAACATGCAACACCGAGATGTTCTCCGTCACCACCCTCCGTCCGCTCTTCAGCTCCAAGTCATGCAGATGAACGAGCACATGGCACAGATTACTCGGCTAATGGAGGAGAAGGATCGTCACATCAACACTCTGCTCCAAAAGCTAAGCGCGAAGGATGCTGCTGCAGTCGGCCAACCCGTCGCCTCTCCAGTAGCCGCTCCAGTTCCGTCTTCAACTCCCGCTCCTACAGAGGTTGTTCCGACGATTCAAGCAGTTACTCCAGCGCTCTCTTCGGCTCCCATCCCAGTGGAAGTCGTCTCCCCAATGCCAGCCTCGGTGGCCACACAACCTCCGGCAGCGGCTGCGATGAGTGCTCAGCAAGTCCAAGCATTGATAGCCGACATGATGCGATCCCACGGCAGTAGCCTTCCTCCGATCACGGCGGCATACTCGAAGCCCTACACTACGAGGATCCAGCAGCTACGCTTCCCAGTCGGATTCCAGCCGCCAAAGTTTCAGCACTTCGATGGAAAGGGAAATCCGAGACAGCACGTCGCCCACTTCATCGAGACCTGCAATAATGCCGGCACATATGGCGACGAGATGGTGAAGCAATTCATTCGCACCCTCAAAGGCAACGCGTTCGACTGGTACGTTGATCTTCCTGCAGGGACCATCGACAGCTGGGACCAGATGGAAAGGGAGTTCCTCAATCGCTTCTACAGCACCAGACGTACAGTCAGTATGACCGAACTCACAGCCGTCAAGCAAAGGAAGGATGAGCCAGTGATCGACTACATCGACAGGTGGAGGAACCTCGCGCTGAATTCACGAGACCGCTTGTCTGAAGACTCGGCCATCGAGATGTGCACCCAAGGCATGCACTGGGGTCTGCTCTACATCCTCAAAGGTATCAAGCCTCGGTCTTTCGAAGAACTCGCAACTCGGGCTCATGACATGGAACTCAGCCTAGCAAATCGCGGGGAATCGAAGAACAAGGATTTCTTGAAGATAGAAAAGAAGGACAAGCCACCGGCAACGAAACCGAAACAAGTCAATGTTGCTGACGTCGCTTCAACCTCCAAGCCGCTCAAGATCGGTGGCAAGCCAGATCAGAAGAAGGGAGTCGCCATACCACCGCCTCCGCCGCTAAGACAAAGGATGACTCTCGAGGAGCTCGAAGCCAAGGAGTACCCTTTCCCAGACTCGGAAGTCTCCTCCATGTTCGACCAGCTGCTGCAAGAGAAGATGATAGAGCTCCCTCCTTCAAAGAGGCCCGAGCAGATGCATCGCGTCGACGACCCTCTCTTCTGCAAATACCACCGGGTGGTAAGTCATCCCATCGAAAGATGCTTCGTCTTCAAGGAAAGAATCATGGCGCTCGCTAAGCAAGGGAAGATAGAGATCGACTCCGGGGAGGTTGCGACGGCCAACATGACGTCCATCACCTTCGGCTCCTTCTCGCCAGTACTCGTCGCTGCTCGGCGAAGCATGCCCAAATTGCGCATCAATCGTCAAGCTCCAATCGCTAAGTTAACTTCCCGGCCGAAAGTCTCGAAGCGACGTCGACGTACTCCCGCACTCATCGAGGAGGAAACACCGCTGCCCTGGGGGCAATCATCACTCACGCCAGTACCTCTTCCAAGCAATGCTATGTCCCAATACGCTCTCCAGAAGAGATACGAGCAGGGAGATCCGGAAGTCGGTCTGCTGGGCCAGCCTTCGGGGAAGTTCGACTATTACGTCCTCTATTCAAAGCCTCTATTGGTTTCAGCTGAAGAAATCAAGCCCACCGGCTGGGAATCGGAAGACGTGCCAGTAGAGCCTCAAGAAGAGCAAACACCTCTTCCAAGCAATGCTGCATCCCAACGAGCGCTCCAAAGAAGATACGAGCAGGGAGATCCAGAAGTCGGTCTGCTGGGCCAGCCTTCCGGGAAGTTCGACTACTACGTCCTCTACTCAAGGCCTCCGTCCGTTCCAATCGACGAAATCAAGCCCACCGGCTGGGGGTCGGAAGACGAGCCAGTGGAACCTCAAGGAGAGCAAGTCCCTTCCAGTCAAGCTATGACCCAACGCGCTCTTCGGGAAAGATACGAGCACGGAGATCCGGAAGTCGGTCTGCTGGGCCAGCCTTCGGGGAAGTTCGACTATTACGTCCTCTACTCAAGGCCTCCGTCCATTCCAATCGACGAAATCAAGCCCACCGGCTGGGGATCGGAAGACGAGCCAATAGAGCCTCAGGAAGAACAAGTGCCTTCGAGGGAACCAGTTGCTGCTGTCAACCATCATCCTGGCGAAGAGGAATCCACCGACGAAGAAGCATGGGTCATGCTACCGCGGCGACGAAAGCCATGGCAAGAAAAGAAGCTCAAGCAAGACCGTGTGAGGAGGGGATTCACCAAGCGGAAGACCTACAAGAAGAAAAGCAAGACTCCAGGGAGGAAGGCGTTCAAAGTGCCGCCAGCAAGCCGAGACGATATCCTTCAGCAGACTCTTCCAGAGCCGACAACTTTGCAAGAGTTCTTCCCAGATCACTTCTTCCCAGCGGACCAACACATCAAAGTGTCTTGTTGCATGGTCGAAGTCCATGAGGCGTCGGAAGGAAGGAACGGAAGCGAAACTTCTGGAGAAGGTGACTCCACAGACGAGGGAGGCGATTCCGACGAAAGGGGCACCGCCTCTCACGACGAAGCAATCTTGCACATGCCTCTCGTAGAGGCTTTGCATCTCCCGAAGAAGGCTCGCCTGGCAATGGCGGCGGCCTTGGCTGATCCGGATGGCTACAAAAGGAAGAGGAAGGACGATCAAAGGCGCAAAGCTGTGGCCTCGTGTGATGCGACGATAACCTTTTCAGATGAGGACCTGCAACTCGGGACGCGATTGCACAACCGGCCTCTTTACGTCTCGGGATACATCAAAGAGAAGCCAGTAAACCGAATCCTGTTGGACTGTGGCTCCGCCGTCAACATCATGCCCATCCAGACGATGCGGCAACTCGGCATCATCGACGACCAGCTCTCGCCAAGTCAGTTGGTCATTCAAGGGTTCAACCAGGACGGACAGCCCACTGTCGAAATCATTCGTTTGAAGCTTTCCATCGGCCCGCTGGATACAACGGTCCTCTTCCACATCATTGACTGCCAGACATCATATCGTCTCCTGTTGGGAAGACCATGGCTGCACGAGAACGGCATCGTGGTATCCACCTGGCACCAGTGCCTCAAGTACTACGAAGAAGGCGTGGAGAGGTGCATAGTTGCGGACGACAAGCCATTCAACGAGGCCGAGGCACACCTGGCCGACGCTAAATTCTACCAAGCAAAGGGCCTGGTCGCGGAAGTTCTTCCAGCTAAAGCTCCACGAGCTCAAAAGATTGAAGAAGTAAAGAAGGACAAGACTCCTCTTCCCGTGAATCCGGTGCCACCCTCTGACGAGGCAAGACTCAAGGTCCAAGGAACGCCGAAACCTGGGCAAAGGATGCGCATCAGCTTCGAGTCAAGAGCAATGCAACATACCCCGTTGCCAATCCAAACGGCGCCTGTCCTGCGTCTCGCGCCTCAGTGGCTCCGAAAATCCGAGCGATCGCCTTCTACTCCGACAAGGAAGCTGGCCCCGTCGTTATCTCAGGCCAATGTCATCACTCTGCAAGAAATGACGGTGCCACTACCTAGTCTGACGCAAGCTCCGAACCCAAGCAGACCTGTCGAATCAGCAGACCTCGAGCAACTCGGATTCAAGCCAGAAGGGAGTTGGGGGCAAAATGCTGCCCAGTTGCTGTTCAGAGCTGGCTACAACGAGGAAAGCGCCATGGGCACACTCCCATCAGCAGCAACTCCACATGGGATGACGAGAACTCAAGCTCGGCTGTTTCAAAACGGAGAACAAATTCCCCCGAACCGCCGAGGCATCGGCTCCAGTCAAGCTCCGTTGGTCATCAGAACCACAACAAAGAAGACCTTCACCTCGAACTACATCGAGGTAAGGATGGTAGATGAAGCAGCTGAAGGATCGACAATCTCCGATGCACTCTCTACCTACCTCAGCCATCCGGACAGCAAGAGAAGACGACGACGGGTTCGAGGCCAAACCTTGTTCCAGAAGCAAACCAGAGGTGGTAAAGACTGGTCGAATCGAAAACGCACATCCATCTTCGAGAGGCTCGGGCCAGTCAAACAATCAAAGAAGAAGTTGGCATTCGATCGTTTGGGGATGCCAGTCGAGGACTTCGTTTCGACACCCACCCACCCACCCATGGAGGCCGTCAATCATATCTCCATTACGGATCCCGACAACGGTGACACTTCTACTTCGGACGACGAATTGCAAGATGCCCCGTCGGTCCTCGCAGAAGGGGGGCAGTCCACCGTTGATGACTCAAAGAAAGGGGGCAGTCCAAGAAGACGACGACGACATACTTCTTCAGTGCCTAGGGCCAAATCCTTACTGTCTTGGGGACAACCGTCTCTCATGCAAGCACTCCCTCTTCCAAACGAAGCTACGTCCCGGCACCTGCTCAAAGCTAGAGACGAACAAAGAAGCCCCGAAGTCAACCTGCTAGGCCAACCATCGGGCAAAATTGACTATTATGTCCTCTACTCCAGGTCTCCTTCAATTCCAAATGAAGAAATCAAGCCAACCAGCTGGGGATCAGAAGATGAATCGGTACAGTCTCTAGAAGTGCAAGTCCTTCCGATCAAAGAAGTGCCTTCAGTTGCAGCACCAGTTCTTCACCTTGGCGAGGAAGATCTTACTGATGAAAACACGCGGGCTGTGGCGCCTCGAGGGAGAAGGCCACGACGATCAAGCTACAGGATAGCACGTCTGGCTAACCATAAGAAAAACCGGGCGACAAGAAAACTCCCCAGAAGAAAGTCCTTCAAGGAAAAGAATGAAGCTCCAGGAAAAAAAGACGTCCAAAGTACCACCGGCAAATCTGAAAAATTTCCTCCAGTAAAGCTTTCTAAAGCCGGCGACACTCCAGGAGTTCTTTCCCAATTGCTTCCTTGAAGCTGATCAAAACTTCAAGGTCTCCTGCTGCATGATGGAAGTTCACCGCGTGCTCCGGAAATACAATGAAGAAAGCGACTCCAACATAAAAGGCATGGGGAGAAGCATCACTGCCAACGGCAAGCTGTTCAACAAGGCTAAAGCACACCTTGCTGATGCCGAGTTTTACCAAGTGAAAGATCCCGTTGCAGAAGCTCATCCAGCAAAACCTCTACGAGCTCAGGGAGTCAAAGCAGCTGCGAGGGACAAAAGCTCTCCACTTGCAAAACTAGTGACATCCTCCATCCAGACAGCGCACAAAGACAAAGAAGCGCCAGCATCAAGACGGAAAATTCACATCAACTTCAAATCAAGCTCGATGCGATGCATTCCGTTGCCTGCTCAAGTTGCTTCAGTCCTGCGGCTCGTACCTCAATGGCTTCGCAAACCAGGACGATCGCCTTCCCCTCCAGCAAAGGAACCAGCGTTATCATTCTTCGGGGCCAACTTCAGCACTTTGCAAGAGATGACACTACCGTTACGTGGTCTGTTGCACGTCTCGAGCTCAACCGAGTCTTCCGAGTGCACCAGCTCTGAGCAACTCGCAATCAAGTCAGAAAACACTCGGGGGCAAAACTCCACCGAGTCGATGTTCAAATCCAGCCGCAGTAAAGAAAGCATGGCGCACATGGGTTCACTACCCTCAGCTGCAATACCACATCGCCTGACAAAGACTCAAGCTCTTCTCTGCAAAAGCGGCGAACAAATCCTTCCAAATTGCCGGGGCATCGACGCCAGTCAAACTCCAGTCAAGAAGATCTTCACTTCCAACTATATTGAAGCGAAGAAGGCGGGCGATAGCTGCGAACCAGTGGCGACTTTGCCTACCAGTGGCAAGTCCCTCAAAAGGTACTTTGCCTAGCGCAAGGTTACCCCCCTTGCCCAAAAAAAAAAAAAAAAAAAAAAAAAAACGAACTACATGCGACTTGATCCCTCTCAGTAGGGTACGTAGGCAACCTACAAAGGTTCAGTCCAGACAAAAAAAGAAACATCCCAACGTCGTCCCAGAAGGCCAGTCCAGAGGCAAGTGAGTGCATAACCATCAATCCAGTCAGCAAACTCAAGGATGACAAGAAAGTCAACGTCCTTGAGGCGTCAAAGCAGCTCGCCTTCCGCAGCTTACACGCGCTGCAACTCCAGAGGTAGAAAAAATCGTCAGCTTCCGACGCGTCGCCAGCTATGCGCGCTGCTTCGCAAGCTCTGCTCCAGACATCTTCTCGGTTGCTCGAGCTTTCCCCAAATGGAACTCCAGCTTCTAAAGCGACGCACGAGTAGCAAGTCGAAGTCCTTAAGGAGCCGAAGTGGCTCGCCCTCCGCAGCTTACACGCGTTGCAATTCAAGGGGTAGGGAAGCAGTCAACTCTCGACGCATCGCCAGCTTTCCGCTGCTTCGCTAACTCTGCTCCAGAAGTCTTCTCGGTCGCTTGAGCTTTCCCCAAACGGGACTCCGACTCTTGAAGCGACGCACGAATGGCCTCCGCCTCCTTCTGCATCCGAACCAAGTCTGCAGTAGCAAGCGTGCGATGCCCCGACAACTGACGTCTCTCTCCCGCGGTAGCAGCTAAGCCCAAGGAAGCGTCCTCCAGCGAAGACCGTCGTAAGCAATGAAGCTCGCCACCCTCCAAAGAAGGTGCGCATCTGCTCCGCAGAAAAAGAATCATTGCCTTGAAATCCACCGGGCTCATGCAAAAGCTCAGGCCCACCTGAAGGATGGAAACTGCCACTGAAGTCAAAAGCAGCAACCCGAAGAATAGCGGACGCATAAACAACAACCGCAGCCTTCGTGACCTCCACAAAGCCAAAAGAACCACTGGAGCTGTCATCAAGGTCAAGATCGACAAGCAAAAGACAGCCAAAGCAGTCTACTCCCTGTTGATGCTCGTGGCCTCGTCATCCTCTTCAGAACGCCCATCTCGGTGTCCTTCAAGCTGACGTTGCTACCAGAAAGGTGCAACCTCGCTAGTAACTCTAAACCCGCGATTGACCTCATCAATAATCTAGCCAGCCTTCGTAAGGTACTCAGGGGGACGAATCTTGCAAGGATATGAAAAGTGCAAGACCGATCGAGAGGTAAGGTCAATTCCAAAAAAAAAAAAAAAAAAAAAGGAGCCACCTTCCCTGGCCTTCAACGCCTCCGACTCATCCTCGCACCAGGCGATCGCCACCACACTCGGCTTCGTCTTTTCGCCGTGCCGTTGTCATTATGCTCCCGCACCAAGAAGACGATAACACTCCGCTGAAGAATCTTTCGGCTTCAAGCCGCCGAAGAATGCTTTGCCGCCAACACTGAAGCTTTCGTCTTCGCGAGCCGTCGAAGAATCCTTCGTCTCCAAGCATCGAAGAAGCCTTCGTCTCCAAGCCGACGGAAGCCTTCGTCTTCAAGCAACGCGCACCATCGCCGCCGCCGTCGACAAAAGAGGCGACACCGGGAAGACGGAGCAAGTCTCGTGCAACCCCAGGCAGCACTCTTCCGCCGACGGTCTCCAAGCATCGAAGAAGCCTTCGTCTCCAAGCCGACGGAAGCCTTCGTCTTCAAGCGACGCGCACCATCGCCGCCTCCGTCGACGAAAGAGGCGACACCGGGAAGACGGAGCAAGTCTCGTGCAACCCCAGGCAGCACTCTTCCGCCGACGGTCTCCAAGCATCGAAGAAGCCTTCGTCTCCAAGCCGACGGAAGCCTTCGTCTTCAAGCAACGCGCACCATCGCCGCCGCCGTCGACGAAAGAGGCGACACCGGGAAGACGGAGCAAGTCTCGTGCAACCCCAGGCAGCACTCTTCCACCGACGGTCTCCAAGCATCGAAGAAGTCTTCGTCTCCAAGCCGACGGAAGCCTTCGTCTTCAAGCGACGCGCACCATCGCCGCCGCCGTCGACGAAAGAGGCGACACCGGGAAGACAGAGCAAGTCTCGTGCAACCCCGGGCAGCACTCTTCCACCGACGGTCTCCAAGCATCGAAGAAGCCTTCATCTCCAAGCCGACGGAAGCCTTCGTCTTCAAGCGCCGCACACCACTCGCACAGCTTGAAGCCTGGCCACCGCCCGCCTATGCCGCGCCGGCGGCGCTCCACACGCCCGTCGTCTGCGCCACGTACCCATGCCGCCTACACTCAACCCCGCGCGCCGAGCCGCAGCTGCGCCCTACGCCCGGCCGACTCGGAATCGCACCGCCATTGCCACTGCGTTCCACCTCTGACCCAATCGGGGCCCGCCCGACTCAGAGTCGCACCGGCGGCCGCCCTCGTTGCTTCTGCGACCGCGCCGGGCCTCCGCGCCACTCGCTCCCGGCCCCCGCGCCGCGCATACTGCAGCTAGCGCTGTGGGCCGTCGCCGCCGCTGCCTGCTCCGACAGCCGCGCCGCCTACCGCCTTCGCGGACCAGAAGAAGAAGAAGAAAAAAAAAAAAAAAAAAAAGAGGGCAGCAGCAGCCCGCACCGCGCTCCCTCTCCAATCAGCACCCGACACAAAAGAAAAAGAAAAAAAAAAAAAAAAAAAAAGAGAGAGAAAAGAGAGGAAGAAAAAGGGGGGGCCTGCAGCCCCCCTCCTTCGCCGCCTGACTCGGGGACGCCGGCCCGACTCCACCTCCGCGCCACCTCCGCTGGCCGCCGCGCCCGACCAAGCCTTCGCCGCCCCGGCCTTTGGCCTCGCACCACCCGCGCCCGGGCCCGCCACCGCGACACCCCAGCCGCCCCGCGCCAGGGCCACTCCGCGCGTGCCGCAGCCACCGCCGCTCGCGCCCCGCGCCAGGGTCCCTCCGCGCGTGCCGCGACCTCCAACCTGCGCCCGGGCCGTCGCCGCCACCGCAGCACCGAGCCGCTGCTGCCGTTGCCCCCGCGTACCAGAACCAGAAGAAGAAGAAGAAAGAAAGAAAAGAAAGGAAAGAAAAGAAAAGGAAAGAAAGAAAGAAAAGAAAAGGAAAGAAAGAAAAAGAAAAGGAAAGAAAAAAAAAAAGAGAAGAAAAGAAAAGAAAAGAAAAGAAAAGGAAAGAAAAAAGAAAGAAAAAGAAGGAAAAGGAAGGAAAGAAAAAGAAGGGTCCGCGAGCCACTGGCACCCGCACCGCAGCCCGCGCGCCGCTCGGCCATCGCCTGCCGCTGCTGCTGCTGCTGCCTCCGCGAGCCACCACCGCCGCGGCACCCCGGCCTTCGCGCGCGCCGTAGCTAGCCACCGTCGCTACTGCTGTACTCCGCGCACACAAAAAAAAAAGAGAAAGGAAAGGGGAGCTTCGCCTCGCTTGCAATGGCTCCGCCTCCTCCTCATCGCGCCGAGGTGCGTCACCATCGCCAACACTCCGCCGGGGTGCATCGCCTTCATCTTCGCGCCTTCGTCACCCGCGCGCCGCCATGGGACTACGTCGAGACATGTTGCCTTCGTCTTCACGCTCCCGTCTCTCCTAAGTCGCCTTCGGACATCATGCAACGGTCGCCGTCGACAATCGGCCTCGTCATTGCGCTCCCACACCGAGGGAGGGGCGACAGTCCTCCGCCGAAATGCACCGTCGCCGTCATCGCACTCCAGTCGCCCTCGCGCCAGTCTCGAACTCCGTGCAACGGCCACCTTTGACGTCCGTGCAAACTTCGGAGCAAAAGAAGTCCGCAACGAGGAAGATGATCGAAACCCTAGCGAGGGTCTTCTCCGCAAGCAGGAGCCGCCGCCGCCGATGAAAGAGCCGACAACTAGGAAGACGGAGCAAGTTGCGTGCAATCCCAGGCAGCACTGTTTCGACTGCGGTCTCCAAGCTCCAGCCTTTCGCAAAAAAAAAAAAAAAAAAAAAAAAAAGAAAAAAGGCACAGGATGAAAGGGGTAGGGGCTCTTAAATAAGCCACCAGGCCCATCCAAGAAAGAAATCAAGGACAAGTGCTCTACGATTCTTACGCGTCCAAACCCGACACGTCCTCATCGACACACTCGTCCTTGAGGGGGCATTTGTAGACACACGAATTTCGTCGGACCCGAACCCGACTTACGTGTGCCGACGCGGATGCAGACCCGACACGCGGACCCAACTCGCACGCGCAGACGTGGATGCAAACCCGACACGCGAACCCGACTCGCGCGCGCCGACACGGACTCGGACCCCGCCTCAAGAGGGGCCGGCCCCTACTAGGGTCCGAACCCTATAGGGCCGGCCCTAGTGGGGACCGAACCCCATGGAGAGGCCGGCCGGCCCTGCAAGGAAAGGGAAGAAAAAAGAAAGAAAAGAAAAAAGAAAGAAAAGAAAAAGGAAAGAAAAGAAAGGAAAGAAAAGAAAAAGGAAAGAAAAGAAAAGGAAAGAAAAGAAAGAAAAGGAAAAAAATACCGCCATGCGCGGGGGGAGGTAGCGTATGACGTCTGCACACACGCGGATCTGCGCCGATCCCTCGATCCGACGCACAAGACGAAGCGCCCGATCGCCATCGATTTCGTGTGCGAAATCCAGCCATAATTGCACCCGCCAGAAAAGGAAAACAACTAAATGTTATTCCCCTCATCAATGGATGAATAAAATCCGGGTAATTATGGGAGAGATACAAAAGGGATTTAAAATTAAATGTTCCCATATCTCTCTCCCCACCTCTTTGCCTATAAATAGAGGGGGTGGGGGAATAAAAAAAATGGTCGGAAAATTGAAGACGAAACGCCGGAGCTCTGCAGAAGAGGAAGCGCTTCTTCATCGACCCAAGGCTTCACGAGGCACAGTCAAGCCTGTCCCGAGGGATCGGCTTACTGAAAGTCCTCATCAACGTGAAGGCCCTTGCACACGAAGATCATCCCTTCGACTCCGTGCACGAAGAAGAAAGCTCGGAGAAGAAGAACCCTTCGACTCCGAAGACGCCAGAAGCAAAGGCCGGAGAAGAAGAGGAGCGGCACTACCCCGTCGTCTCCAACAAGCCTTCGACTCCGATCAAGCCCAAAAGCCCGGAGAAGAAGAGGAGCGGCACTACCCCGTCGTCTCCAACAAGCCTTCGACTCCGATCAAGCCCAAAAGCCCGGAGAAGAAGAGGAGCGGCACTACCCCGTCGGCTCCAACAAATCCTCGATCCCGATCAAGCCCCAAAGCCCGGAGGAGAGAAGCGAAGCGTCATCACCCCGTCGTCTTCGACCAACGCCTGCCCCATCCACGAAGAAGAAAGCCTGGAGCAGATCGTCTGAAGCGTCGCTACCCCGTCGTCTTCATCAACAAAAGCCGACGCTACAACCGTCGCACGGAGACCGTCGCTACCCTCGTCGTCTTCATCAACAAAAGCCGACGCCACAACCGTCGCACGAAGATCGGTGCTACCCCCACCATCTTCGAAAGCATTCTTCGACTCCGATCACGTCAAAGAAGCCCGGAGAAGAGGAGAAGTCCCGTCGACATGCAAACCGTCGAAGCACCGGAGAAGTAGCCTACGTCGTTCGAGGAAGAAGATCGAGTTGACGCTGAAGCTAAAGCCTACGCAAGAAGCCAAAGCAAAGCCCCAGTAAAGCCCGCGCCAAAGCAACGCAAGTGCCAAAGCCAAGCGACTACGCCGGCCACGAGCAAAAGCACCGCACGTTCTAGCCGATACGACGCGAAGTCCGGAAGAACGAAAGCACCGCAAGTCTCTCCCAGCTACGTCCAAGTGCAAGCGCCGAAGCAAAGCAAAAGCCAGAGCCACGCCGGAGCCAAGCCAAAGCCAAAAAGCCAAAGCCAAAGCTAACGCCAAAACCTCGATCGACGCCGCGAACCGACGATCAAGGACACCGAGGTCAAGCAAGGAACGAGGGAGACACGAAGACCGAGGAACGAAGCCGAAAACCCCCTAGCCGAGAAAGCGCGAAGCACGGAAGGGACAAAGCAACGGTGGATATTCCTTAGCCTCTCCAAAACCCTCTCCCTGTAAAAACCTCTGTCCTGGGCAACTCCTTCAGAGCTCTAGCACGAATACCACGTGGAGACGCGGATCAAAGGGATCCCCCAGAAGATATTTCCCACAATCCCCTGATCAAAACTCGCCGCAGCCCGGACTCGCTACACTCGAGCAACCCGGGTCCCGGCCACATTTGTAATCTCGTGTGATTCGCAATAAAGACGACCCGCGCTTTTTTCCGCGTCCACAGGCGTACGAGGCGCGGTTGGGTTTGGCAGTCTATGAAGTCGGTCCATATCCAGCGAGGCCCATTAGGAAGACCTAGCGTGTGAGTGTTGCAACCTAACGCATAAACGTTGTTGCTTGGAGGAAAAATAACCCGTTTTGGAACTCTCATAAAGGCTAGGGAGGTGCATGCGCAATGGAGGATGAGGGACCGCGTGACGGTTACGATGGCTTGAAAACCCTAGAAGGCCTAGGGTTGAGAGAAGAG
The DNA here is from genome assembly GCA_947650365.1 of Chamaelirium japonicum. Classification (NCBI taxonomy): domain Eukaryota; kingdom Viridiplantae; phylum Streptophyta; class Magnoliopsida; order Liliales; family Melanthiaceae; genus Chamaelirium; species Chamaelirium japonicum. The sequence continues at coordinate 19,217,550 of OX393559.1, read as the reverse complement.
CCACCGAGGTGCGAGAGCCCAGGGCTTGAAAACCCTAGAAGGCTTGGCTTATTCTGCAACACCTGCCCCAGGTGTGGCAGCCAAGCATTGTTCTAACTGAAGGTTCTGCTATCACAACACTTTTATACTATGTGGACAACACACTAGCCCTATCCTGCACACTTCACTCTTTCATTCTGAAAATTACTAATATGGAATAAATAGCAGATACAAACTAGTAATAATCACCTGCAATATAAGTGTTAGCGCCAAAAGTGCACCACTCGTGTTATTATAATTTATAAGCACAAAACATTCTTGATCTTTGGTTTAGTGTGTTGGTTCTAATGTTCTATGTCAGTGCAGCATATTCTTATCCCAAAGCAGAGCAGCATAGCTTTATCAGATTACCAGATACAAATCACAGCATCCCAAGGTATATCCTTTCTAACCTTTGGGTGTAAGACTATTCCGAATTCAGGGTGTTTGATTCTTTGGATTTGCGGAATCGGAATTCTTCTCGAGTATTTGTTTTTTCATTTTCTTGCTTTCCGGATGTCAATTTTATCGATCACAATTTTAGTCTCGATTTCCTGAGTTGACCGCTTTAGTACCTGGACTGGCTCGAGGGTAGATGCACACATGTTGATGTATATTTGCGCTCGCTAAGAATTCACTTAGTAGACCAAGCAACGGTGCATTCATGCACAATTGGCGCGTTAGGTTTATAAGGTTCAATACTTAGATTTTTTCTCTCCAAATGTTAAAGGTATACTAAGATTTTCCGGACAATTATTCGGATGGGTGGCTCTGTCAATCCAAACAACTGTCCGGATCTCTTTGTCACAAGTTGAACTAATCAATAAGGGTTCGGATGACTAGTGACAGAAATGAACAGAGGGTTTAAATAGCTGTTCAGACTACCTACTACAGTCCATAATCATTTGAGCCTAGGGTCCGAACAAGTAGATGGACGCCTATAATGCACAGTCCAAACAGTTGTTCAGACGCTTAGTGCACATATTTGGACATATTTTTATCTCAGCTCGCTTTTTACCATTAAATGTCCATCTGAATGGTTGCACTCTGTTTGGGATTGATATATCCTATAAATAGAACTTGGAGACTCATTTGAAACCAACTCTCCAGATTTTAGTGAAACAAATTGGAAGTTTTGAGAGTGGGGCTTTAGAGATTGTGAGAGATTGACTTATATGAATGTGAATCGGTTGATTTCTCTTTCAATCCCCCCCAGATTGTTATAAGAGATTCCCACAAGTGTGGGATTTTGTTATGATAGAAAATCATCAAATTTCAAACCTGTGTATATTGGATTTTCTGAAGGTCAAGCCTTGTTCTTTCTTGATTCTCTTGGAAGGTAAAGCCATTTCCTCTTCGAGTTTTATGTTTATCTTTTCTTCCGTAGAACCCTAAATCCCAACGATTGAGTGCCCTTGTACGAAACAAAGTTTAGTGGGGGTGGTTAGTGCTACGTTATCCACAAGCCGCTATTCCTCTTATTAGGCAGTCGAGATGTACTGATGTAACTCCTTTGCATGAGGTCCGTCGGAGGGTTACTCCGGCGAAGTAAGCCCTTAAAGCTAGGGTGATACCACCCACAATGGAGTGTGATTCATCTTTGGGCACGTTCGAGCCTTGAGAGGGCAAGTGTTGATGTCTCCACGTGAGCAAATCACGGGAGTCGATGTGGTGTCACTGGTAAGTGTCTAGATCACTTGTGTTGGAGCAGGAAAAAAGGCGGTCAGACAGGAAGCTTGCGAGGAGCATGACAATGTCAGCATGGTATGGAGTAGGAGCTCCTAGTTGGGCCCGTGAGTCATGTACATGTGTCTGTATCTGGACCTTTTTGTTAGTGGATTGCTCTCACCATTCGGATTGAATCTGGCGAGGTTTTTACCTGCAATGGTTCTTCATTAAAATTATTGTGATGTAGTGTAACTGTGGTTGTAAGCCTTGTTTGCTTTTACCCAGTATCTAGTTTTCTTTGCCTTGTATTATGATTTTAACTATCATTTGTGAGGTGTGCCAGCTGAGTTAGACTCTTCCCACACTACAAGAAATAGGTAATTTACCGACGGACATTTTTATGCCCGTCGGTAATAATGTACTTTTTACCGACGGTATTAATAATGTCCGTCGGTATTATAACTTCGATTTTTTTAATTTTTTTAACACATTTATTACCGACGGTCATATATATTCCGTCGGTATAAACATTGTACCGACGGAAAATATATTTCTGTCGGTATAATAAGTTTTTACCGACGAACATATTTCCGTCGGTACAAAGTATCTCGTTTTACCGAAGGATATGTAACTTCCGTCGGCATAATGGCTTTATACCGACAAATAACTAACGTCCGTCGGTAATATAACACGACGAAACTCAGGGTAAAAATCGAGTCTCTGGAAAAAATGGAACCCTGAGTTTTGTCGTTGTGTTTTACCGACGGATAATATGACTCCGTCGGTATAAAGTGATTATGCCGACGACAATTAAATATCCGTCGGGAAAAATTACCGACGGACTTTATTGTTCCGTCGGTATAATGACTTTATACCGACGAAAATTAATTGTCCGTCGGTATAAAGGTCACGACGAAACTCAGGGTAAAAATCAAGTCTCTGGAAAAAATGGAACCCTGAGTTTCGTCGTTGGTTTTTACCGACGGACAATATTTAGCCGTCGGTATAAAGTGATTATGCCGACGAACATTAAGTGCCGTCGGTAAAAACAACCGACGAGTCGTTGGTTTTTACCGACGGACTTGATGGTTCCGTCGGTATAAAGTCATTGTACCGACGGAAGTAAAAATGTCCGTCGGTAATAAGCAGGCTATAACTTAATTCAACGATCCCCCCTTCTGTTTTATTTTGATCTGATCTCTCCCCGCCCCCCCCCCCCCCCCTCTCTCTCTCTCTCTCTCTAAATCTCCCCAGCCTCCCTCCCCCCCTCCCCGGCCTCCCTCCCCCCCTCCCCGGCGTCCCTCCGGTCGACCCCCTCCCCGGCGTCCCTCCTACCGACCGATCGACCGGTGGCGAGCTCCTCCTCCTCCCGTGGGCTCCGGCCGGTGAGATCCTCCTCCTCCTCCTCCCCTCGGTGAGATCCTCCTCCTCCTCCTCCCCCCGGTGAGATCCTCCTCCTCCTTCTCGTGAGATCCCCCCGATGTTGAATACTAAGAATTCGCTTGAAATATGTTGGTTTTTTTATGCAAATTAATGATATGTTGGTTTTTTTTTATGATATGCAAATTAATGATATGCAAATTAATGATATGCAATTTAAGAGTTTATATTTTCTTTATGCAAATTAATGATATGTTGGTTTTTTTATGCAAATAATTTAAAAAAATACTATTAATTTACCCACGCTTTTACTGATTTTTATTACAAAATGACATGTTGTAATCATACCCATCTGTTGCACCCTACCCGATCAGTGAATTAATAGTATTTGCATATTTCATTAATTTGGTAGCCAGGCGTGGCCTCTAGGCACGGGTATTCAACATCATTAATTTGCAAATATGGTAGCTAGGCGTGGCCTCTAGGCACGGGTATATATGAGCATAGTTAAGCAGCTCGACAGTCAGGTCATGGTCACAGGGAATGCCTAGCTAGATGTTAGATAACTATCTTACCCAAAAGCTTAAGATGGTCGGTCACGTGATATCAGAGTTTTGGTTTCTGCGAGATCCTAGGTTCAAATTATGTTGCCTCCATTTGTTAATTTCAGTATTACCCCATCTATTTAATTCTCTACCTACTCGGGAACCGAAACCGAATTTGTGCGGAGTCTTATAACATTGTTTGAAATTACTTCAGGTGTTGTATAGCCAGATAGACGAAGATGTCTTCGATCGATAAGAGTTGGATACGTAATTCGAATCGCATGAGCCAAGAGTACAGAGAAGGAGTCAGAAAATTTCTGAATTTTGCATTTGAGCGTCTTGCACCGCTTGATGGAAAAATTGTGTCCCTGTATAGACTACGGAAGGGTGACTAAGAAGGTTCGAGAGGAATGTGAGGTTGATCTGGTAATGCGTGGCATTGACATTAGCTATACCCGTTGGTTCTCGCACGGTGAGGAGCTAGATGCAGTCCCCATGGCAGCTCACGGTGAAACTGCAAACACAGTGATCGCTGATGATAATATTAATAGAGACGATGACGATGACATGCAGGGTATGATACATGATTTGCAAGGTGGAATAGGCACGGAAAGACCGTCAGGTGATCAGCCCAATATTGAAGCGGACAAGTTCTACAGATTGCTTAAAGATGCTGAACAACCTCTATACCCGGGGTGTGAGAAGTTTTCAAAATTCTCTTTTACTGTAAAGCTTCTTCATTTGAAGTGTCTCAATGGTTGGAGTAATAAGTCATTTAATATGTTGGTAGAGTTGCTGAAAGAGGCTTTTCCAACACTTATACTCTAAATCGGTGAATCGGATCGTAAATTGGTCAAATATCCAATTAGAACCCGCTCGCAAGTCCGAAATATGGAATAATTCCAAGTTCAAATTATCGGATGCCGATCCGATGATGATCTGATCGAATCCAAACCTATTTCATATCCGAAACACGCTAACTTATGATTTTCCAACACTTAGACTCTAAATCGGTGAATCGGATCGTAAATTGCTCAAATATCCAATTAGAACCCGCTCGCCATCCGAAATACGGAATAATTCCAAGTTCGAATTATCGGATGCCGATCCGATGACGATCGAATCGAATCCAAACCTATTTCATATCCGAAACACGCTAACTTATGATTTTCCAACACTTAGACTCTAAATCGGTGAATTGGAGCGTAAATTGGTCAAATATCCAATTAGAACCCGCTCGCAAGTCCGAAATACGGAATAATTCCAACTTCGAATTATTGGATGCCGATCCGATGACGATCGGATCGAATCCAAACCTATTTCATATCCGAAACACGCTAACTTATGATTTTCCAACACTTAGACTCTAAATCGGTGAATCAGAGCGTAAATTGGTCAAATATCCAATTAGAACCCGCTCGCAAGTCCGAAATACGAAATAATTCCAACTTCGAATTATCGGATGCCGATCCGATGACGATCGGATCGAATCCAAACTTATTTCATATCCGAAACACGCTAACTTATGATTTTCCAACACTTAGACTCTAAATCGGTGAATCAGAGCATAAATTGGTCAAATATCCAATTAGAACTCGCTCGCAAGTCCGAAATACGGAATAATTCCAACTTCGAATTATCGGATGCCGATCCGATGATGATCCGATCGAATCCAAACCTATTTCAAATCCGAAATATGCTAACTTATGATTTTCCAACACTTAGACTCTAAATCGGTGAATCGGAGCGTAAATTAGTCAAATATCCAATTAGAACTCGCTCGCAAGTCCGAAATATGGAATAATTCCAACTTCGAATTATCGGATGCCGATCCGATGACAATCCGATCGAATCCAAACCTATTTCATATCCGAAACACGCTAACTTATGATTTTCCAACACTTAGACTCTAAATCGGTGAATCGGATCGTAAATTGGTCAAATATCCAATTAGAACTCACTCGTAAGTCCGAAATACGGAATAATTCCAACTTCGAATTATCGGATGCCGATCCGATGATGATCCGATCGAATCCAAACCTATTTCAAATCCGAAACACGCTAACTTATGATTTTCCAACACTTAGACTCTAAATCGGTGAATCGGAGCGTAAATTGGACAAATATCCAATTAGAACCCGCTCGCAAGTCCGAAATACGGAATAATTCCAAGTTCGAATTATCGGATGCCGATCCGATAACGATCCGATCGAATCCAAACCTATTTCATATCCGAAACACGCTAACTTATGATTTTCCAACACTTAGACTCTAAATCGGTGAATCGGAGCGTAAATTGGTCAAATATCCAATTAGAACTCGCTCGCAAGTCCGAAATACGGAATAATTCCAACTTCGAATTATCAGATGCCGATCCGATGATGATCCGATCGAATCCAAACCTATTTCAAATCCGAAACATGCTAACTTATGATTTTCCAATACTTAGACTCTAAATCGGCGAATCGGAGCGTAAATTGGTCAAATATCCAATTAGAACTCGCTCGCAAGTCCGAAATACGGAATAATTCCAACTTCGAATTATCGGATGCCGATCCGATGACAATCCGATCGAATCCAAACCTATTTCATATCCGAAACACGCTAACTTATGATTTTCCAACACTTAATCTCTAAATCGGTGAATCGGATCGTAAATTGGTCAAATATCCAATTAGAACTCGCTCGCAAGTCCGAAATACGGAATAATTCCAACTTCGAATTATTGGATGCCGATCCGATGATGATCCGATCGAATCCAAACCTATTTCAAATCTGAAACACTCTAACTTATGATTTTCCAACACTTAGACTCTAAATCGGTGAATCGGAGCGTAAATTTGTCAAATATCCAATTAGAACTCGCTCGCAAGTCCGAAATACGGAATAATTCCAAGTTCGAATTATCGGATGTCGATCCGATGACGATCCGATCGAATCCAAACCTATTTCATATCCGAAACACGCTAACTTATGATTTTCCAACACTTAGACTCTAAATCGGTGAATCGGAGCGTAAATTGGTCAAATATCCAATTAGAACTCGCTCGCAAGTCCGAAATACGGAATAATTCCAACTTCGAATTATCGGATGCCGATCCGATGACGATCGGATCGAATCCAAACCTATTTCATATCCGAAACACGCTAACTTATGATTTTCCAACACTTAGACTCTAAATCGGTGAATCGGAGCGTAAATTGGTCAAATATCCAATTAGAACCCGCTCGCAAGTCCGAAATACGGAATAATTCCAACTTCGAATTATCGGATGCCGATCCGATGACGATCCGATCGAATCCAAACCTATTTTAAATCCGAAACACGCTAACTTATGATTTTCCAACACTTAGACTTTAAATCGGTGAATCGGATCGTAAATTGCTCAAATATCCAATTAGAACCCGCTCGCAAGTCCGAAATACGGAATAATTCCAAGTTCGAATTATCGGATGCCGATCCGATGACGATCGGATCGAATCCAAACCTATTTTATATCCGAAACACGCTAACTTATGATTTTCAAACCATATTTTCAAACGTACTGTTCATACATATGTAACCACACATATATGGGGCCTGGGAAGCTGAACTCGAGTTCACCATTCATATGGTGAACTCGAATGAAAAAGCTGTCACGTGTCATGTGAAAGTGTTACTTTTTTATTTATTTCATTTCAGTGTTCAACCCTCTTAAACGCCTATTCCCTCTTACTAGCTTTATGTCTTTTCAGTGGACACATGACATAATATAAACCATGTTTCACCATTCATTTGTGAACTCAAGTTCACCAAACCCTTTCCCCACATATATTTACTTGTGCGCATGAATACACCCAATCACACAGGCATGGGCTCAAGTATTCAATCGAACTGTTGCATTTTTAAAATAAAAACTTAATGCTTTATGTTTTAAACATGGATGACTAGCGAAGAAGGATTCATAAAGCCGACCGTAAGTTGATGGGATAGGTTGATGGTCATGGTTTTATAATATGATTATCAAGTCTAACATGAATTTCAATTAATTAACAAACTCGAATGAAGGGGACCTTCAATTCAGGTGGCTATGTGTTGGACTCCACATGTTCCGAAGGAAGTCGTTGCATTGTTTTCAAAGAGATCATATCTCAAGTGATGCTTAGAATCATGGGAAGGATATTATTAGAGTTGCATGTGGCCATAATCTACATTAGATATTGTGTGCTTCCTCTTTCCAACACACCAAAATCTCCACACATCCACTTCCTTTTAAAATAGTTGGCCACCCATTCACAACACACACCAAACAACACTTACATTTCTTTATTTGATTCTCCTTCCATTTGTTTGTTTGTTTGTTACTCCCTTGCCTCTATCAAAGATAACTGCGCGCTATTCTGCCATCTAGTTTTCCATCTTGATCAGACCATCCTTGTTGGGTTTGGCCCAATAAAACCCACGCACATGCCTGAGAAGGAGAACCGGTCTGACAGAAAGGTTGTGTGCACGATCTATTCACGTTGTGTGCATGACTTTCAGTTTGTGCATCGGCAAGAAAAGTGACAAGTAGTCTGCAGGGAAGATCGCTCACATGACTTGTCCAAGTCATACACACGACCTAGTTTTCCTAGACGCACAGGACAGGTCGGCAGGGGGTGTGAGTTTGAGTTGTTTGGTCATTTCTTGGGGCTATTTTGGGAAACCTAAAGCTAGGGTTGCTTCCATATAAAAGGTAAAGCATGGGAGGCTTTAGGATTATGTGATTGAACTCCTTGAGGTATCGTCAACAACGGCTATGTGGTGTTCTCGATATCGTCTACGAGGAGGAGGTTCGTGGAGGCTCTTGAAGACTCATGGCTATGGTGACACTGTGGAGTATGGTTTCTCGGTTGATGGTCGAGAGAGCGGATTAAAGGACGGGGAGAGAGGGGAAGCCCAACCTAGGGCTTGCTGCAAGGAGAGAAGAGAGTGGAAGGAAGGAAGAGAGAAAGATATGAGAATGAGAAGGACAAAATAAGATGGAAGAAGAGGATACAGTGTGTGGATCATCTTCCAGGTTCTTCGGCGCCTTCCTCAGCTTTGACTTCGGATGCTTTCATCTCTTGGCGAATCCTCCGGTAACTCTGTATCTCTCGGGCGGGTGTTCTCTACTTCGTGGGTGTTCTGTGAGAGGGATCAAAGGGGGTTTTACAGGGTTTTGCCAAATGGTGACTCACCGCTAGGCTGTGTAATCTTTGAAAGATAATATATAATCAAATCTTTGTTGCCAGTGATACATCTGTGTTATTTATAATGATGTTTGGTTGCTTCTCGAATTCTCTGTGTCGATTGTTAGGTGTGACCTCCATGAGCTTTGATTCTTTGATCAGTAGCACGACGCTTCTGGTTACACTCAGCGGATCGCCGCAGTTCGTGTACAACTCGATGGGGTCCAGGCTTGGTGTTCGCCCGACTCTTGGGTGGGTATCAGGGGACCTGGATCCCCAACAATACTAACGTGGCATGTGATCATACCCTTCTTTTGTCTGCTAGATGGGCTTAGTGTGATACATCAATCGGGGATGGGTGCAAGGGACAGTTGTGATCAACTACCATGTCAGGATGAGCCATCTGGATGGAAAGCAGGATGCCTGAATGACATTTTCCTCTATTAAGGTATCACCCTCAAGATAAATCATACAATTTGGATGTGGGAGAGGATTTTTTTTTCTTTGAAGAGGACATACATATATGTCCTGGTTAGAGAGACACATGTAACTGCCATTGCACAAGAGTGACCACACTTCGAAGCCTGCCAACTATAGGAGCTCAAAGTATTATTTTTTCTCGTCTCTGATCAAGCCTTGTTTCTGCCCACATGTGTACCATTTTATTTATACATTGCACGGATGCAATTCTGCGAGCGCACAAGCAGAAAACAATGGGAGAAGATTTTCTTTTCCATTTAACTATTTACAGTTTTGGCTACTCATACATTATATTGACAAATAATTTTCATTTTTTTTGTTACAAAAAGGCAAAAATTTCTTTTAGATTGTTTCTATTTTAGAGTATTTTCACACTTGTCCCACTAAATTCTCTCATGGTCTTCCACTATGTAGCACTAGCAGCCAGTCCGAAAGGAGAAAACAGAGAACATACTGAACCTTTGGGATGCGTTTAATTTTTTTATGAGAACCCCTCTGAAAAAAGGAGAGGGTATATAAGGCAGCATCCAACCAGTTATATTAAAAAACCAAGAAACTATCTTGTTACAAAAGATAGTAGCCTCAACACTAAACTTATTTTCCCATAATATTATCCAAAGCTTGAAAATTGACATCACTGATCTACACAGCTCATCTGCCCCCAAGGTCTTGCCATTGAAAATGCGGTTATTCCTCTCTAGTCAAAGAACCCAAATAATTCCCATAGCAAAAATATCGATCCCAAGGCAGACGGATCTCCTTGGGAATTCGACTCATGTGCCATGAACTCCACATGACCTTTAGACTCCTTGGATGTGAAGTGATATCACACTTCGCCTCGAAGTGGTCCCACACCCGCCTGGCAAAAGGACAACCAAGCAACAAATAGGAAGCATTCACTTCTTGGGTATTATAGAAGGTAGATAGTGACTCCGTCACTTGTGGGTTCTTCCGCTTCATGAGGTTTGCCTTGGAGATGATCTTATTTCTAATCGTCAGTAGGGAGAAGATCTGGATTTTCACTGGAGCCTTCGTCTCCAAATAGCCCTCGAGGGTCAAAAGCGTTGTATATTGGGAAGGAGCTTGTTGTAGAAAGATCTCACCAAAAAAACTCTCGAGGCTGTCTAGCACCAACGAACTCCGTCTGCAACTAGGGGGAAGCTAAGCTTGCCGCCGAGAGTTGCGTTGTTAGGTCTTTGAGTTCCTGACGTCCGCCCGAAGGTAGGGGTAAGAGTAGTCGCACTTGCCATATGGCTCCTCCTTGATCGAACTTAATTGATTTGGGAGCGGACGGACGCCCCTTGTCGCCGGTCCAAAGCAAAAGAGACAGAAAGAGACTTCCAAGTGGTACTTTCCTGAGTCAAGTATCCTTCCAAAATATGATGTTGCGCCCATTCCCCAATGTGAGAATGCTCCCCTCCTTGTAGAGATTTCTCACCTTTAGGACCCCTCGCCAGAAATACGAAATGTGAAATGCGGCTTGAGGTCTGCTCCTGGACTAAATGGGAGAGAATCTCTTCAAGTATTTCGTTAGCAGGATATCACGCCAAGAACCAGTGGAGTCCTGTTGTAATCTCCGCCACCATTTCCCCAGCATGGAGATGTTGAAACAACAGAGGTCGAGCACCCCCATACCTTCAAAGTTCTTAGGGAATCAAAATTGGTCCCAGCACAAAAGGTTGTATGTCCCCCCCATGTTGTCGACTCCCCGCCAGAGGAAAGACCGCCTTATCGTGTCGATCCTCTTGATCACCCAAGAAGGGAAGTAAAAAAATGAGAGATAATAAGATGGAATGGTAGAGAGGATCGCATTCACCAAAACGAGCCGCCTTCCCGTAGAGAGAAATATATGTGTTTAGTTGCCGGTAAAACATAAGAAAGGAAAAGAAAACACTAATTTTTTTTTCTACAAAACTATGTATTTGGTTGATGGAAAAATACCGTCCCCTTAGAAAAATAGCGGAAACCAATTTTTCATCAAAAGACTACAAAAAATTTCCTGCAAAATCACAAAAAACACACAAAAAAAAAGGTTAGTTTTTATTTCTTTCGAGACAGCCAAACAGCAGCAAGAAAAGTCAATCACTTTTTTATTTTCCTTTCCGATGAATTCCTTTCCTTCAAAAACTTTCCCTGCAACCCGCTTTTTTTTTTTTTTTACATCGACTGGTGTCCCAAAACCTTTCGGGAAATTGACCCACTTTGGCCTGGACTAATCCCTCAAGGAATGTGCATCAATGCACTCAGAAGTTTCCCTATGCACTCCTGGGTAAATAGAGCACAGGAGGAGTTGAACACCAAAGCATTAGTTGCTTACCAACTCCCCTATCCCTGGTGGGTACTAGAGAAGCTTTTGCGTCGCTACACAAAAATTTTGAGCACATCCTGCGTACGCTACAACCGTTGCCCAGAGCCTATCAGTAGGCTCTAAGTGCTGATGGGTCACTATCCCCATGTGATGGGGCCTACTACCCTCTCCTTGCAGGGTGATGATGCCATTTCATGCTGGGCTCTATGCGCTTGTGGGTCTTCTTGAGGAACTTTTCCGTCGGCGCGTCTCAGCCATGTTAATATTTTCCTGGACTCCCAACAACTCCTTGAGGCAATTTTTCAGGCTAAAGGTTTTGTTTCTGATCTTGCTAGTTTGGTCCTTCAGTGTCGTTCCCATTGGCAATAATTGCATGGTGTCACCCTCCATTTTGGATCCTGCGAGGTGCAAATTATGCGGCTGCATGACCTCCTGTCCAAGCTGCTCGTCGCCTTGGTGTGGCAAATTTTTGGGAATCTTTTCTCCCAGAGGAAGTCTGGTCTTTCTTTATAGCTGACCTATAAGTCATGCTTGTATGATGTTTCATCAGTGTACCCCCCAAAAAAAGGGCTATTGTGTGTAAGGTTCCTGACAAAGAGCTAGATCGCTTTAGCCTAAGGTCCTTGCATTTTTAGGATAACCCCGAAACTAACCACCCCCCCTTTCTTCTTCCCTCTCTCCCGAGCAGCGGCAGTCGACGAGCCCGAGCAGCTCTAGTAGCTGCGGCGGGCGCGAGCGGCTCTGGCGGCAGCGGCAGTTGTGGCGGGCGCGAGCGGCTTCGGCTGCAGCGGCAGGCGGCGACGGGGGAGGGGAGGGGAGCCCCCTCCCCCCCCACCCAAAAAACAAAAAAAACAGGCTATCGTAAAATAGAAACAATTTTTACCCGCCCATTATCGAGATGTTTTTGTTCTTTGTACATAGTGGGACCCTAGCCAGACCCATAAGTCACCACCATAGGGCGAACAACACACAACCACCGGACCCGAACCGGCCAAGAGGAAGAGCCCAGCAGACCCGGCTCATACAACATTGCCACACCAGCGAGCAGGAGCGCCACACAGAGCAAGGAAGGGCCCACCTGGCCCACAGGAACTCGCCCCAGGGCCATTGAGATGTTGCTCCAATCCACGGAACACAAACCAACACATCGATTACCTCTCAGGGCGCCACCCTGACTCAGGTTCATGCTGTCATTACCAGGAGCCCCATGTGCCGATCCCAGAAAACATCTGGGCCGTTTCCTCGTTTCCCCCACCCACCACACTTTTGTATGCGGGCAGGAGATCTGGACGAGATTCGATCGGCTGGTGCACGTAAGGGAACATCACAAGATCGATCACCATGTTTTGCCTAATAAAAATCATGGATCGAAACCGAAAATAAAATAAAATAAAATAAAATAAAAAATTTATATAAGCCACCCCATGTCGTCTTCTTCCTCGCCGCATCTCGCCACCTGTCGCCATTTGAGGAATGCGTGCTACGCCACGGCTTTGCTTATTATATTCATAGGTGTCCCAATTATTGCAATTTATTGATGTTGATGTGTGGGTTCATAGGGCTTTCTAATACCATTATCAAAATACTTTACTAGTTGGACATCATTCCATATGTAGGTGAAATATCAATTTTGTAGCTAGATGATCAACTAATATGTTAAGAGAAATATCACTTTACCCCCCTAAAGTTTAGCCCCAAATCACTTAACCCTCCTGAAGTTTTTTTTGTTTCCAAGCAGTCCCGACAGTTTTAAATGTTAATTAGCACGATACTCACTTTCGCCAACTACTAAATTTTCTCATTTTGTAATTTCAATCTAATCAAAACTAAATTGAAGGGGACAAAATGTAGTTTATATATTAATGGGAAACTTAGTGATAGGTACACCCTGACAAAAGTACTGACTTGCAAGATGTCCTCCTACAAGTCCCGTATTGCATTAGGTCCCTCCAAAAATCCTGTAAATCATAAAAAAAAAAAAACAATACCCATTCAAAGTTCATAAAATTTATATTTTCTGCCATCAACTAAACCCGGATGCTTTCTTGCACGAAAAACAATTTGAAATCACTCCAGAACGTCGATTTAAAATCATAAAATAATAGTATGAAAAAAAATATGTTTATTTTCATCTAAAAAAATTTCAACCTAACAAATAGTTACTTTTTTTTAATCGAATTGTTACTCTTTATGTGCAAGATTGAATCGACCTGGTTTCGCATAGTTAAATACAATTTTTTCACAAAAAAAATACTATTTAACAAATTGTTACTCTTCTATGTGCAAGACATGACTTTTTTTTGACACATTTAAATATATTTTGTCCCAAAAAAAATCATATCATGATCAGATGTATATAAATATTATTTATAATAATCTATGATCAATCTACAATTAATACATGTTACCATATCAAATTATTAATTGCTCTTTGCTATAGGATTGTTGCTATTTACCAATTGGTACTCCTTACTATCAAATTGTTATTCTTTATACATAGGGGTGAAATGATCATTTTTTTAAAAAAAAATCGTTATTACCTGCACGCGGCAGAAGGGTCTTGCGCTTACTAAAGTCCAACCACATGGACTACTTAACATTAACTGCACTCTTTACTCATCATTAAAGTTAAATAGAAAATTTTTAGGACCTAAGATCGACCAATTACCCGGTTTATTAACTTTAGGGGGTGGGTTAGGTGATTTTTTTTTTTTTAGGCTAAACATCAGGGGGGGTAAAGTGTAATTTACCTCAAAAGAGCCATGGTCCATAGCCCTACTTGTTCAAGTGTCAAATTGAGCTTAAATTTGATGGGTGTCACCAATAACCCAAGGGGGGGGGGGGGAGGGAGAGAGAGAGAGAGAGAGAGAGAGAGAGAGAGAGAGAGAGAGAGAGAGAGAGAGAGAGAGAGAGAGAGAGAGAGAGAGAGAGAGGGGGGGGGGGGGGGGGGGGGGAGGCTAGGGTTTCAGAGGAGAAAGAATGACTTAATTATTAGGGCCAATGAGCCAACATATAGAGTGTTCTCATGTGAGGCTTATGTACAGATGAAGGATATATGCACTAAGCTCTATACATATGACTAACACCCCCCTAAAATGCACGGTTGGTCAAACACTGAGAGTTTGTTAATAAGAAACAGAAACCGAGGAATCGGGTGTGATTTTGTGAAGAAGTCATCGATCTGCTCTATAGAGGAAACATAAGGGACATAGATAATCTTAGCCTCATAGCGCTTTCGAGTGAAGTAGTAGTCGATCTAAATGTGCTTAATTCGTCCTCTCCTGAAAAATCAAATTGCCACCAATATCTATGTAATACAAGAAAAAAAATTAATGCAGTTTGAGCTACTTAGCAACTTGAAGATGCCACCATATATAGAGAGTTAATCTTTATTATATAAAGAGGATTGGCCTTATGGCTGAAAAAGACAATACCATCTGCTACCCCTGCTTAAAAAAATATTGTATAGAAAAAATATTTAGGATATTTAATCATTTTGAGGATATATACTTAATGTGGTGCGGGACGAACGGGATCCTTAAGATCTTTGGAATCGGCTCCTCTAGAGCCAGTATTTTCTCCAAGTCTTTATAGTCATGCATCGGATGTGTGGCACAAGCTTGTGCTTCAACTATGCAGATCAATTAATCTCGTTATCTTTTAACTTGTTAAACGGAGAGGGAGAGGGGTCAACGGGTATATGAAGACACAGATCTTCCACCCCTAATCGATGTGGCACTATCCGCTCCACATAACTAAGCTCCATCACGTATGTACCGTGGAAGCACGAACGTCACACATTGAGGCCTGACTCCAAAGCCTCGGATCGAGAAATTACTAACTCCACAGGAGGCAATCGATTTCACGATCCATTCTTGTAACCCCTCGCGGTTCGGTAGTACTGTCTCTCCCTCTTCGCACGGGCGCACAGCGCGTGCATGCCCTACTAGTTTAATCGAAAAACAAATTAGATCAAACTACCAATATCCTAACATCAACCATGGCATAATGGATCAAATCTGACAACCAATTCATATATAAAGTGGGCCCCTCACCAGAAGCATATGGTATGCTAGCTTGACCCCAAATCCAGATGGGTGCACACATAGAGTATGGATCAAGGATCCGGGGATCATGTGGCTAAATCTTTCCCACATGCCAGGCATTGTGGGAGCTGGAGAGGAAACTTCTTTGATATATCATAATCTAAAGCTGATATGGTCAATCTACCTTTGAGTAGTATAGTAATGGGGAAATCATAGAATAGTCCCCCATCATCCATTGCTTCCAAAGTTACCCTGCAGGGGGGGCACTATTTAATGGCCCAGATCCTTTTGATTGCCTTTCACAGATCAACCTCGAGAACCATTTCCTTTAATAATTGGATTCATGGAGACCTTGCCTTCCACATGATGCTAATTTTTTATCATCAGACCACAAAAAAAAAATAATAATAATAATCTCTAACCACACCAAAATGGAGACACAAAGGAGTATGAAGCTGAAAATCTTTTCACCAATCCCATCCAGCAAAGCAGCAATCACTTTTCCTAGGGGGGAACACCTTTAAATAGGGTGTTGGAGGGCTGTCCCTTTCACTTGCAAGGATACTGTGCATCTCTCTCTCTCTCTCTCTCTCTCTCTCTCTCTCTCTCTCTCTCTCTCTCTCTCTCTCTCTCTCTCTCGTATAGTTTGGTTTTAGGGTTTTTTTGATCAGTTGATAGAAGGGGAGAAATGGGCAGCAGCCATTTTGGTGAGCTGGGATTGGGGAGTGGAAGGTCTGGCTCCTCTAGGAGGGGGAAGAAGGGAAATTCTGATAAGCCAAAGCAGCCCCAGAGAGGCCTTGGAGTGGCTCAGCTAGAGAAGATCAGACTACAGAATCAAATGGGTGGCTACCTTCCTTCTCTGCACTCTCCATGTCACAACAAGGTCCTCTCTCTCTCTCTCTCTCTCTCTCTCTCTCTCTCTCTCTCTCTCTCTCTCTCTCTCTCTCTCTCTCTCTCTCTGAGTATCAGATTATGATTATAATCCAAGTTTTAGCATCAATACTGTAATCTAGGGTTTTCTTCTTTCCTTACATGGTTGGTTTAATTTTGATTGGATTTTCCCTTTCTCTGGACTTCCAAGCAGGATGATGATGATGATGATGTGAGAGTAGCACTAGCATTCTCGTCATCTCCTTCTTCCTCTAACACTGCTTCACCATCATCACTCTTTGCTCCTCATCATCCCAACATCATGGTAAGTCAAGTTTGATCTCAATTGGTAAATCACACAAGGGATTTCCATAACATAAGAGGTAAAAGATCGAGAGCAAGTTCTTGAATGTTTCGATTGGTTTCCATTTTCTTCAATCATGATCAACCAAAACCCTAGGTTGGTATTCGATCCAGTTCAAAAAATCCATCTTCACCAAGTCTAGCATGGCCTTTTTTAAAAATTACAAGTTCATATCTACCTTTTTTAGAGTTTTGGTCCCTCGTCGCATCGCCGATGCCCTCACCCGATTACCCCCCGCCGTCGATCTCTTGATCATGCCAAGCTTTACCAACCCTCTTCATCATGCCAAGATATACTTCATATTTTGTGGGGGAAATGGGCTGTATAATTAAGCAATTTTGAATTCTGCAACCATTTCATGCATAATTTCTTTCACATTATTTCAGATGGGTTTCAGAGAAACTGATCAAAGAACAGATATCAGATATGGAGAATTCCAATCTAGTCCTACAGCCAGGTAATGCATTATTTCATCCAAATAATGAATTCTTGATGAATAAAAATAAATCCTATCTCAGATTATGTCTGACCTTGCTGCTATGGTATTAGATCAATGATGAATGGCATCGACGTCTTTCAATCGCAGCTCTTCGCACAACGGGCAGTAACCCTACCCCTCTTGGAACAACCCATTCAGGTTGCCTCAAGAATCTTACTCCCATGTTTTGATGATTAATGGTCTTTATTTTCTCGAACTTTTTATTACCATATGATTATACTGAAACTCATGAGGAACTTGCTTTCACAGGATTCGGTGCCGAAGAAGAGACGGCACGACCGGTGCCATTCGACAGGTTCAATCAGTCAGAACTCCGATTCGAGTGACACGCAAGAGCTAGACCTAGATCTTAAGCTATCACTTTGAATACTTGAAAGAGGTGCATTGGCTAAACTTTTGTGCCTTATCATAACATGAACCTTAACTTACGTATGGAAGCAAAATGGCAATGCCTTCAACCTTTCTGCATTGTTTGCAAAAAAAAAAAACCTTTTTGCATGAGATTGGATGGAACCTAGTAGAGTGAAGACTTAAAATGGGTTTAGCAGGGTTTAGCTCCATGCTTAGAGTATATATTGTGATTGTCATTCTTCATGAACCTAGCTTCTTGTTAGACCCTTAGGTTAATATGTAGACTATTTTGGAAAGTTGGGTTTGAATCTATGTTCCCATGTATAAAGGTGGAGGCTTGTTCTATGCCCATACTCAGATAATGTGACAAATTGGATGAACTATAATGAATGTTGTTTGTACTTCATGAATGAATCTTCTTGCAATTACTTTGTTCTTAATTTCCTTGATGGTTCTTAGAGGATAAGCGATTTCTCAGGCTGAAATTTTGGGAGAGGGAACTAAGCGAGATGAACAGAGGTGTCTCACGTGCTGGCAGCATGACCTCGAGGACACGCGTCTACCAATTAACCCCTGTACCACGACTTACCATGTTTCAGACTATATTACACTTCAACCGCTATTACATGCCAATCACAAAAGCTAGGCCAAAAATACCACAATATAATTGGGTTTGGGACGTGTGGCTTTGTAATTGGCAGTTTGTTATGACGATGGATAAAAATGATACAATGGATTTCTTAGAAAAGGATACATCTTATGTCAAAAAATGATTTCTCGTTATGGACACCGTAGAGCAAACTTTTCGTCAAGACGATTGTGCCTTTGCACGTGTGAATCCTGGCCGTTGAAGTCATGTTCACATGATTATGAAATAAATAAATAGCAGCTGATGCCTCCCCTTGTTTTAATCTCGGAACTTCTTTAAAATCTTGCTCTAGACACATGTCCTAAAACTACCTGGCCGGTCTAGCCAAAAAATAATAAAAAATAAATTAGATAAAATGATAGATCTTATCTATATTTTTTTAAATAGATAATAATTTTAAAATCTCAATTGTTTTTTTTTTTTTTTTGAGACCGGTGGGTGTCCCGAAACCTTTCGGACAATAACCCACTTCAGGCTCGGACTAATCCCTCCGGGAGTGAAGCCCGACCCACTCGGAAATCTCGATTGTTTTTTTGTAGTAGGCATTATGAATGTCGTTTTCACCTTTCGCATTTTAGTGCTTCATGATCCTAATCTTTTTTTCAAACTTGAAAGTCAAAACAATAACACTTTAATTAAAAACTAAAAATTCTTAAAGAAAAAATTTATTAAAATGGCACAAAAAGTAATTGGATCCTTGGGAGGGTTAATAGTTGATTTCATCTTGAGGTTTTACTTGGACTGACCCCCAACTGCCACGTATTGTCCAATTGAGCCCCTTACTTTATGCTTTACTTAAGTGACCCTTGACATGTGCAAATTTCACCGCACGCGTACAACACTTCGACCGCAGACAAACTTGCCCTAATTTGGTGGATTTTTTGACTGCATTTTCGTCTTCCCAAACACTGAGCGCAGTTGAAAACTACCATAAACCACTGTAAACCGTCAAAAACCCACACCGAAATCCGATGTCAACATTGCGAAATCCAACAAAGTATGCCCTCATGTCTAAAACCCCTTATTTTTTGTAAATCGCTCCCCCTCTCCGAAATTCTAAAACCCTAGCCATCTAGGTTTGTTTGTTTTTTTCAGTTTGATTTCGATTGTAATCCATGAAGTTATTGTTTTTTTTTCGTTTTGTTTCCAGTGTTCAATCCAAACGCAATGATATTGTGTTTGGACCCATGAAATTTGTGTTTCTTGTGATTTATGGTATGAGATTTTGGTATATGTAATTTTGTTAAATAATATCCCTCTTCCTCTCCCCAAAATTCTAAACCCTAGCCATCTTTGTTTTTTTTTTGTTTGATTATGTATGTCATTCTAAAATCCATCTTCAATCCAAACGCAACGATCGATATTGCGTTTGGACCCATGAATCATATCCATCCAATATCATAGGAATTGGGCTGTGGTATTGGATTTGTTCAATTTTGAGTACAGTATGAGTGTTAAAATCATATATATATATATATATATATATATATATATATATATATATATATATATATATATATATATATATATATATATATATATATATATATATATATATATATATATATATATATATATATATATATATATATATATATATATATATATATATATATATATATATATATATATATATATATATATATATATATATATATAAATATATATATATATATATATAATGACAATTTGTGGACTTTTAGATAAAAAAAAAATCTTATATCTAGAATCCATTCCATATTAAAATAATTTTATACAATTAGTTAAGACTTTGGCCATTGGAGTAAGGTTTGGATTTCAAAAAATTGCCCAATGATGAGTCAATAATTCTCAAATATTTTTGTCACGTAAAATAATTTAATCGATCTTTGTTCATAGAGTTGATAACTCCGAAATCCTATATGACTTTGAAGAGCTATGAAATTTAGGTATAACGTCCGATCAAATTGTTTTAAGTATTATTGCATTCACCTATGGAGTTATCAACTCATCATTGGGCAACTATTTAAAATCCAAACCTTACTTCATTGACGAAAGTCTTAACTAATTGCTGAATCTAACAGCTTTGTCCCAACATGACTTTCTATAATATTTTCTATATTTTCTCTAACCATTTGAAGTAGACACATCAATTAAATTATTGTTTTTTGGGTATTGCTATTTAGTTTTATATCGATATAGTAATCTTATATTTCCATATATGTAAGATAAAACATTGTGTTGAATCGTTTGCAATCTTGATTTTTTTAAGTTTATTTTCCTTATAACTATTACATGTAATTGTAGATAACCATATATGTCCCTTATTATTATTTGTGCATCGACTTTGACATGTATGAATTTGTTTATAAAATTATTTATCAAAGTTATAAAAATGACAAAAAATATTTCCACTTACCGTCTACATTTTCTATGACAAATGATCATTCATAATCCAAAGTATTTTCTATGTTTTTTAAAATAATAGGAGAGTTAGAAATATTTTTATTGATATTTAAATTTATATTTTATCGACTTGTGTTAAATGTGTGCATGCTACCTCTTTTATTTTTTTTTTTTAAGATGGCTCGTAAATGATCTAAAAGAGGAAGAGAAAGTACAAGTGGAAAAAGTCCTGGAAAGAAAAAAGAACATCCTCACCCTCCTGTGACTGAAGCAAAGAAGAAGAAAAAAAAGGTGCTTGATGGTCCGCCATGCCCTATCTTGGATTATAAAACATTCTGTTTGCTTAGAATACTACTTTATTTCTCAGTCAAATTTTAGAAGCATTTGAAAAATCTAAGCATTACATGAATTTATTTAAAAAATTATGTTTTGAATTTTTACATAGGCCTAAGATTAGTAAGCCTATGTTTATCCCCCAGATAGCACATTACTTTTTGCAATATCACGTGTCAAGCCTATTATTTGAGATTAAGGACATACAAAATTGGTTAGAGCCAATGAAGTTCACCCTCATCACAGGGCTTAAGTATTCTCTCGGTGAGGTTCTGCATATCCTTGATGAAGAGAAAAATGGGTGTCTTAGAGCTAAATATTTTGGAGCCAATAAGCTTTTTTATCAGGATAATCTTCTAGAGCAAATACTTAACTGCAAGGATGATTTAGATACTGTCAAAATGGTTTTGGTGCTCGTGCTTGCAACTTACTTCTTAGGGCAGAACAGAGCAGTTAAAATATCGAAAAAATATTTAGACTTTATAGATCAATATAATAATTTTAATTGATATCATTAGAAAAATTTGGTATATACAATCTTGGTGAAAAGCTTAACAAAAGCAGTCGGACCTACAGTGAGACTAGAAAAATACAATATCTGGGATGTGCATATAGTTTGCAGGCAAAAGAAGAATGGGGATGATGATGATAATCACTAACGTGATACTTCAAGGGCTGAGGCTTCAGCTGGGGATAAAAGGGGGTCAAGATCAGGATGGTGCTGCGGCTTCCTACTAGGGCCAAGGGAGGTCAAGATCAAGAAGGGAGTAGGGCAGTTGGTGAGGTAAGCACTAAGATATATTATTTTTTTCTATTATATATTTTTTGTATGTGCCTATATAGTCTATCTATTATTGACTGTAAATGCTAAAATATATTCAGATGAAGAATTCGAAGATTCAGACGGTGGGACTTTTACTTGAGTTGGGATAAAATATAATATAAAATCCTATTATAGAGGAAGAAGAGCCCAAGACTTTAGAAGAGACATTAATGTTGGGATATAATTTACATCAAACAATATAACCCGATAAACTTATTATGGCTCCTTATACTAACCCGAATCCAGCAAACAAGAAAAGAAATTCAGGATATAAGAAAAGGAGGAAGATGTAAGTGTCAAAGGAGGTGACCAGCTATTAGGGGATGCAAATGAGGTAAGAGGGTTGCAATTATGTTAATATATTTTTGGTGATAATATAATAGTTTACTTTATTACTTAATATTTAACTATCTAATTTATAAAAATAATATAAATTTTTGGACGAGCATATTTATACGCATATTTATACAAATAAAAGATTTATGAAACTAGTATTCTATGAGAGAGAGTACTTATTCAAAATCATAAACTCAATTGTATTTTCATATTACTCGTAGTTGATTTGTCAATTTCTTAATTCTCTTTTGTTATAACAGTACATATTGATGTTGATTTAACCATGATGAAAGAAAGGGCTAAACATGCAAATATTAAGATTTTATTTTTTAAATCATACTTCTAGGTATGTATAACTTGAGATTAGTTTATAATATTTATTACATAATATTAGTTTATAATTAATTTCTATATCTTTAATATTAGTTTACAATATAATATTTAACACGTAATTAGTTGTGATTTTGTTTTAACAGACATTTGATTTGGGTGATTGTACAAAATTTAAAAAATGATTAGTGATAAAAGACGATCGAAAGAATTTGACCAAGCATGTCCTTAGCTTTGTAGGAACACAAATGGAGTCATTACATCTCAATGGAATTTGGTAAAAAGAAAGATAAAAAACCAGTATAGGAGAACAACTAGGTTATCATACCCATGAATCATGCAGGCACTCATTGGTACCTAGCTAGTTTATATATACTAGGAAAAGTACTTGTATTAATTGATTAATTACATAGGACACCCTTAACATATGACAAGACGGAGGTTAAAGATATCCTTTATCTGCTATACCAATCTTGATGCGTTCGTTTGAAAAGGATAATGTGTACATGGGGGAAAAATGGTGGCTACTGAAGACGAAAGCAGTATTACCACGACAAACCAATGGATATGACTGCGATATATTCAAGATGGCATATGCAGCGTATATGTCCTAAAATATGGAGATCAATTTCACACAGGATAACATGACAATATTTCGCCGACAAATTGTATATTCTCTAGGGTCTGGCATCGTTGAAGATATCGTTGAATGATTGAACTTTTTTTTTTTTGTATAGTTGTAAGACAAGTTAGAAGAAATATAAAATTATCTATTATTTTAGTTTTTGTATGATTGTAAGACAATTGAAAGACATTGCAACTGTTTAGTGAATGATTGAAATTAGGGTTTCTAGTTGTGAATTTTTTGTATCTCATTGAAATCAGGGTCTCCAGTTGTACTATATTTAAAAATCAGGGTCTCCAGTTATTTCTATTTTTTTTAAGCAAAAACTCAATCTCATGTGATCTCTTTATCTTACAAAATGCAACAAACTTTTTAGTCCAGGATTTTTTTTTTTGATTGGTAAACGAATAATTTATTATAAGTAATAAAGAACCGGTTACAGATCACGACTTAGCTTTGGATGAGTAAGCAGAACACAAGACCCAAAGGGTCGCGAAACCAAGTTACAACAAATGAGCAGCACACACCAAAGCAAAAAGCTCTAACAGGTGAGCAACGCACGTTCAACATAGGAGCAGCACAATCAATCACCGGAAGTAAGCCATGATAGCATGTAATATGTGACGACCAAGATCCAATAGCCAAGAGCCAAGACTCATGAGGCTGTGATGCCAAGATAGATGAGGTGATGTGAGGTGTACAAGGCCACGAGTTAGCCCCCCATCGCCTGGAGAGAAGGAGATCATGAGTTACTTATATAATTTCTCCACCCAAAGATACATTTTAAAACCGTGCGCCGCTACGGATTTCGTAAGAACTCCGTAGTTAAGCGTGCTCGGGTAAGAATAGTACTAGGATGGGTGACCTCCCTGGGAAGTTTTCGTGCGGGCATAGGTAAAGCGGACAATATCTTGTGTGTTTGGGGTGGATGTTACATAATACACTTTCTCCACTAGCTAACAATTAACCCACACAGAGGCACCCACAGACAACAAGTCAGGCACCAATTCTAGCCGTCTCCAAAGAATCCACGGCATCGGTTCGGATTGACCCGTCAAACCGAACCGAACCGGTCTATTTGGTTCGGTTTGGATCGGGTATTTTTGATCGATCGGTTCGATTCTGTTCCGAAACAAAAAACCCGCTAAGATCGGTTCGGTTCTGGGTTGTGAGTTTCTTAACCCGAACCAACCCAACCCGAACCATTAGTACTATACCCTTAGTAGTTACTACTGTACAGTGTATAGTCTCACAAACATTGTACATTACATGGTGGTAACCGCAATCACCACTATTCGGTGCATTCAAGACTTGCAAATATTCAACGGTGTGATGAACCTGAAAAGTAAAGGGTGTAATTATTTGCACCCACATAATTACTAGCACCCCCAAGTCCCAACTTATGAAATATCTCAAAATGAAAAGTTAAGGGTGTTGCTAGTAATTCTGTAGGGGCAAATAGCAGCACCCAAAGTTAAAGGTTTAAAAGTGAAATCCAAACCAACTCAGCAGCTCAACCATTCATGCCTCATGATGTGGTGACGAGTGATTTGAAAGACCCACAGAACAGAACCAAACCAAACTGAACTTTTCCGGTTTGGTTTAGTTCGGTTTTTACCAAGGAATGGTTTGGTTCGGTTCCATTTTCTAGAGAACCGATCAACTTCGGTTTGGTTCCAAATTTATCAAAAAACCGAACCAACCCGAACCATGAACAGCCCTAAGATCTATCACTAACTCCAACCGGCCAATGACTCTTAAATTCTTGCCGATCTTCTCGGCCACAAAATGTTGAGAAAATATTACGTACTCCACCCTCCCCATTGGACTCCATCCCCAATGTTGAACCATCAAGACAGTAAAAAAAAGGGATGTCTTCCTCCTCCAAATCATAGGAGACCTCATCTTCATCTCCATAGGTCACCTCTACAACTTGGAGCTTCCCTAATATCTCCCTGGCTCGCTTGATGACATCCACGGGGAGACCAATAAAGTTTTCCTCCATGAGACCAAGACCAATCCACTTCGAAGGATCCTCCCCTTCTTCTTCACTAGAGGCAACTTCATCAGTCAGTGTTGCTACAACCGCAGCAACTGCAATCGCCCCCTCCTCAGCTATGGCTGTAGCACCACACACTTAGTCCACATCAGCACCTTGAGCTACAACACAATCAGCCCCGACATCCACTGATTCTTTATAATCTCGCGTAACACTGGACCGGCAAGAACTACAACCTCGTGTAACACTGGGCTGGATTCAGTAACAGTCTTGTGTAACATTGGACTGGATGTTGCAATAGCCTCACATAACACTGAGCTGGAAGCAGCACCAGCCCCGCGTAACACAGAACCTAATGCATCAGTAACCTCGCGTAACACTGGCTGCACTTCCTCAGCAGCCTCACGTAACACTGTACTTGGTGCTGCGACAAGTCACGTAATACTGGATCAGAAGCAACAACATTCTCGCGAACCAAAGCATCGCAAATCACTGAACTTGATGCCTCATCTTCAACAACTGTTGGAGTTGATTCATTCCTTGCATCTGCAGCTCCCCCCCCCCCACTGATTTCAGGTTGCATAGTCTTAGCCTTCACTTGAACATTACAGTCTGCCTCTGCATGATCGAAGAAACCACAAACCATGCAATTTGGAGGGATCCATTCATAGATTACAGGTTGCATGAAGCCCATCTCCTCTTTCTCTCAAAAAGCTGGCACAACCTTAGGTAGATCATCATCCAACGAAATCTCGATGCAACACCTCGCAAAACCCTCCTTCTTAAGCATGGAAAAATTCAAATTCAAATGTTCCCCAACTACACTAGCCATTTTTAGCCCAGGATAATTCTGTTTATTTACTATATAGAAGTAACGAACGCTCATGTTGTGTTTTTTCTCTGTATGGACGAACACAAGATCATTGCATTTTGCTTTAAGTGTTGTAGCTAAAATTGCTAATAGAATGCAACGGATGTAACTACGTTACGTTTCTTCACTGTATGGACGCAACAAATATAAAAACATTGTGTTTTGCTTTAAGTGTTGTAGATAGATCTGCTGACAAAGCGCAACGGACGCAACTACGTTATGTTTCTTCACTGTATGAATGCAAGGAATGCAAGACCGTTGCATTTTACTTTAATTATTGTAGCTAAATCTGTTGACAGAATACAACGAAAGCAACTATGTTGCATTTCTTCGATCACTGTATGGATGCAATGAACATAAGACCGTTGCATTTTGGTTTAAGTGTTATAGCATCTGCTGATAGAGCACAACGGACACAACTACGTTGTGTTTCTTCACTGTATGGACACAACAAACGCAAGACTATTGTGTTTGTCCTCGTGATCACGATCTGTACAGGTCGTTCCAATGATCTGCTAAATATATAGATCATGGCCACGACCTGTACATTCCGTGACCACGATCTGCTGAAAATCCTGGTTATGGCCACAAGCTGTATCTGGCGTGATTGATTATCGTGGCCTCATGTCGTGCCCATGACCATGTCATGGGCACGACTCTTATTTTATGTTTTAAATGAGGATGGACAACGACGATGAGTTTTTGCAAAACCATTTCGATTAGAACATGACTCATTTAGTAAACGTTTCACTATGTGACTTTTTCCCGATTTTTTTTAAAAAGTCATGATTTTTTAAAAAAGTCATTTACTCTTTTTAATCCTGATTAATTACGTTTTAATCTCGTCATGTATTGCTCCAAAAACCTATTGCTTTTTAATCTAATCTAAATTCTACCATTTGTTTTTCGACTCTTTTCCCACCTTTACGAGTTTTTTCCGTTTTTTTTTACTTCTCTCCCTAGCCGATTTTTTTCCGAATTCCGACTTGGTAACTATGCTTAGAATAGGAGCTTGTATGCATGTAATCTCTCTCCTTTTCGTCTCTCACGATGGCCTTACGAGTGAAAGCATATATACAAGGCCATACTCGTGCAATCAAATAAAGAACAAGCAGGATTTTCAGAAGATAGTACATGTCAACAACCACACATAACAAGCGGGGTACATGTTAACAACCACGGAGGTGCTACAACTGTTATGGTTGTCCCGGCTACTGCTGCAGCTGTTAAGGCACCTCATCCTCAAAGGAATCGACGACAGCTATAACCTGCTTACTAACACGATCTACCTCGCTGATCACCATCGTAATGCTCGAGTCTACAATCACGAAGCTAGATGCTGTGGATCAGGCAAGCCAAGTCAGCAACTGCGACACACCGGCTCTAGATCTCCTAATGCCAGACAAACCCTGCCATCTACTTAGCAACCCACTGCATATAGAACGTTGTTGTCCCAAGCAAATGAGGTTCTGGGGGAGGGGGTGGTTTCAGGAACTCAGGCTCTATACTCTGTGGAGGAGGCACTGGAGGGGCTGGCCTAGATGTGGAATCACCACTCACTGAAAGGTGTGGTCTCGCAGTGGGGGTCCAATACTCATACGATGCCTCTACTATGACTTGCCTCCTCGATGGGCTCGAGTATGAGCACGGCCCTCAAAGACCGTCCCCGAGGCTCTCACAGCAATTACTGCAACTCCCTCGAGGTCAGAACCCTCATCCTCATCATCATATTCCTCATCACTACTATTGTCAAAGTTATTTACCTCATCCTCTGGCAGATGAATCCACTTCCTTATCACCATTGACTTGGCGATAGAGAGCTTGCTTAGGGGATGTTGAATCTTCTCTACAGCCTTTCCCTTGAGAATAGCTATCCCCAAGTGCTGCAAAATCCTCGTGATCAACGAGGGGAATTACAAGCTTAAGACCGGGTTGTTGCCGGCAGCTCTAGTCAGAAACGCATGATGCATCCTAGTGACGATGAACGCACACACGTTGTAGTGCGTGTCGGCTCCACTCGATATCTTCAAACAAGCTTGGTAGTATCCCACAACACCAAGATCGTGCTACTGTGCGTAGACCTGATATTGTGCAGGATGGTCTTCCTTAGATGTCCATCTCTGGGGAGAGCAGAGCACTCGAAAAGCTAGAGTAGTCAACCTCTATGATCTTATCGTGTCTTGTACCCACTAAGTGATGCAACTAGATCTTCCTCATCCCCACCCTAACTAAGTGGTGCATTAAAAAGAGGTGATTGTTCCCGAAAAAAAGCAATGCTTGATTACTTTCAAACCTGACATATTGAGCATTCGATCCATTTGATGTATACCATTGAAAATCATCGATATTTTATTTCGACAACACTTGTATGACCTAGAGGTGGACAATGTTGAGGTAATAAAAACATCAATGAAGTGCATACTCAAATATACTAGACAGTTATGAAGTGTATACTATATACCTCCGTCGCATGAGGGATTATGAGTTAGTTTACACCTCACAAAAATTGATGTCGATTGGATATGCTAACTATGACTTTATGTCAAATTTGAAATCTAGGAAATTGATATCAGGATTTATCTTCATATTAGGAGGAGCAGCGGTTAGTTGGCAGAGCGTGAAGCAAAAGTGCATTATGAACTCTACCACAGAAGCTGAGTACATTGTAGCATGCGAAGCAACAAAGGAGGCGGTATGGCTCAAGAAATTCCTTACGAACTTGGGATGCATACCAGAGGCTCAGTTAACTATTGTGCTTTATTGTGACAATAGTAGAGTGGTATCATAGGCCAAGAAGCCAAGGTACAACCAGAAGGGGAAGCATATCGAGTGCAAATTCCACCTGATCTGACAGTTTCAAAAGCAAGGGCGAGTAGTGGTGACACAAATTGCATCTGTAGATAATAATGTTGATCCTTTACCAAGACGATACCTTTCTAAGCATTCGAGCAACATGTGGACGCAATGGAAGTCAAAACCATTTTGCTTCGCTAGACCAAGTGGGAGATTATTGGAGTTGGCGTGTTCTTAGCTTATAAAACTTTGTTTTGATTTACTAATAAAGAATGAATGTTATCATATGAGATGCATAATGGTGCGTAATATTATTACGTGTTCTTTTAGAACAGAGAGTCATAGCTATATGGTAGTCCACCAAGTTGAAGACCGAGTGGATTGGTCATATGTATCCTAAATAAGTTCGTAGTTATGATCAAGTTGGTCGCCTCATCATGTTAGGCTGTTAAAGATGACAGTACATAGGTGTCTTCACCATAGTTATCACCAAGCACAATTTCTATGCTAAATGGAACCAACACGGTGTACAAATTGGTGAGTAGATACTAGTGCACTAAGCTATGTTTCTACTTAGGGTAAAATGGTCTTAAACCCTTAGGAATCATGATTGATGGTCTAACCAAATGTGTGGTGCTTTGGCACACCAATGTGTGAGGGTTCGGTTACATGGCCTAAAATCACGGTGTATCAAGTTACCCGGCTGGTGTCGTATCAGCGTGCCACTCCTACAGGCCATCCACATCCCTTACGGGAGGTACATTATTTGGTCTAACTAACGTCGTATTAAACCCAGGTCTGGTGGTCATCAGTTGGACTGTTGATCGGACCCGGTTACTCGGCAGGGTAATTGGAGGTATGACGTATATAGTCAACCTGGAAGAAACAAAGTCATATGAGCACTCAAGTCTGACGGTATTCTCTACCGCTAGAGTTACGTCATGGCACTAAGTGGAGGAACAGTGAGTTTACCATTCTAAGTGGAGAATAGGGGTATGTTGGAGAATTTCGCAAGTCCAGGAGGAATGGAGTGCAACCTGTGTCACACTCTGGGCGGTTATGCAGGTTAACTCAGACTCAGAGGATCGATGGTATACTCGGGTAATGTATTGATCGAGTTCGAGTTGGAAGCCATGAACCCTTGTCTCTGAAGGTTCCACCTGATTGACATTATGTATGGTCTTTATACCATCTCCTCGAAACACAGGACGCAATTAAAGGAAGCATGAATTCCAAGTCTACATTCCATATGTGCTTCGCACTAGTGAACGATAGATATGTAATTTTGTGTGTGTGCTAAGGGGAAACCCTAGCGTAACACGGAGACACGTTATCATCCCTTATCATAAGTAGACTTCACTACATGGGTACGATGCACCGAGACATGTTGCGAATTGACTAGTTGAGTTTAATAGGGGCACCCTAGTGAATACTCAACTTTGCAAAAAAAAAAACTTAATTAAATTGAGTATTATTTGCATAACTTTTAATATCATTGCTACAATGATTTCACTATAAAAAGTCTATCAGCAGCCACGACAAAAATCATTATAGTAACTATAGTGATTGTAATTAGTATTCAAATATACAAAATAATACTCAATTAAATTAACTATTACTTGCATAAAATTGAGTATTACTTGCATAAAATCAAGTATCATTGCTACAGTGATTTAACTGTAGGAAAGTCTTTTTAGAAGTCAAGGCGAAAATCACTAGCTGTAGCAGCTAAGTGATTTCACTAGCTGTAGCAGCACGTGCCAATATTCACGTCAAAAAAAAAATGTTCCTAAATCATATACAGTTAAATTATGTAGAAAAAACCATGAAAATTTTTGATATTTTAAAAAAATACATCATCAAAAGCGGTTGACAAATGACCTATTCTATGCAAAACCATGAGCGAAGATCACTCTTAAAAACTACTTTGATTCCGTGGACCTAATCTTAGATGAAATTATTAGATATCATGCACCTATTCCTGATGCTATCTACAGGACTTAAAATTATTTTTTCCAATAAATAATAATAATGCCATGTGTCATGCCACTTTCGATACTTCTGTATGGGCCCATTTAATTGGCAATTTTCTAGATGTTACATATCATTTGGGAGCCTAGTGGTTCATACCCATCCAAACATATATAGAAGAGTTGTTTGGGTTGGACTAGCGAAGCCCATGTGTGAGGACAGCTGGAGGCCCAACTGGTTAAATTTAAATGATGATGCCAACGATTCTGAAGATAAGAAATGAGCTAACAAGTATTATTAATTGACATCTAGATTAAGAATGTAACTCCTTTACATTATGAGATCTAATCAGTCATTTAACTTGGGCAATTTTATTCATACCCCAAAACTACTTCGCATACCCGACTTCCCCTATGGTTTCCCCTCCAGGACCTCCACCCCTCAAAAAAAAAAAAAAAAACCAAACTACCTTCCTCCACCTCATACCCCACCTCCAGCCGTTACCCCGCCTCCTCCTCTAGTCCACCCCATACCCCACCTCGTCGGCGGCGATCTACTCCCCTCCCATGTCCGACGAGCATCAAAAGCAAGGAAGGAAGGGGACAGCGCTCCCCTCGCCTTCTCTGGCGGTAGGGTGAGGTGGCTGGAGGTGGCGGGAGGAGGAGGGGAAGAGGCAGTGTCCGACGGTGTGGAAGGAGAGGAAGGAGGCAGCTTGTGGTAGTTTAGGGTTTTTCTTAAGGGTTGGGGAGGCTATGAGGTGTAAACCAATTTTTAGTAAGAAATGGGATATGTTAAGTAATTTTGAAGTATGAATAAAATTTCCCTTTTAACTTTCTAGCGATTTTAGTTGCATATCCCTAGGTTTCATAGTAAGTCAATACCATCTTAACCCCAGGATTAATGATAGATATGCATTCGAATGACTTAAAATAGTTGGCCCGAACCACGGAATCACCGTGATTCGGGCTGCAACCACCAACACCTATCCCCACCCATTCAATCAACTGGCCCTTATGATAGGAGTCCCCTGGGGTTCACCCGGTGCCATGTAGATCTCAACAATCCAGAATCATCCATTTGGACGGGAATAAAAGCGTCGATGGCTGGACCACGAACCATAGCGATACCATGGTTCGGGGCGACTAAGTTAAGGGCTTTAATATGCATTGCATTACTTCATCTATCACCCTCTCTACCACCAAATTGATATCGAGATATATGTTCTTATTTTCCTACTAATATCAAATAAATCAGAGTGGCGCAGCGGAAGCGTGGTGGGCCCATAACCCACAGGTCCCAGGATCGAAACCTGGCTCTGATAGAATATCTTCTGAGATAATTGTGTCTTTTTTTTTTTTTTTTGTTATCCTATATAGAGTTATGGTGGTCAAAGTGGTTGGCTTTCCATATTTCCAACATAATTGGCCCTTCCAGATGAAATCTTCTTGATCTCTCTAAGAAAATTCACAGATATTGAACCTTGAAATTTAAATTACTATCATATCAGTAGTTTGTTCTCTCATAAAAATACTTCATTTTCTCTTTAATGGAGGCTTCCCAACGTCTCAATTCCATATTGTGAGAGGCTGAGAGCCTAACTTTCGATTAGAGTCGCGCTGTCGCTGCTGATCACTTAAGCAAGCTGTACAGTCGCGCTGTGTTTGGCTTAGCGGTTGCACCCTGTTGTCGCTGCTGATCACTAAAGCAAGCTGTGCTGGTGTCAGTATTTGACAAACGGCGGCATCCAGCCGTGCGTGCGCGCGGGGGAGGGGATGGATCACAAGAGGAAATCCAAAAAACTCACCAAAACACAGCCATAGAGCAATGGGCAGAGTGGTTGTTGGGGGCATCACTTGTCTCCAGGAAACTTAAGAATCAAAACCTGGTTGGACTGCAAAGCCATTCCAATCTCTCAACGATCGACTCACAACTCAAGATCAAAACCCTTGTGATAATACTGATGATGCGTAGAACACAGCATGCCGAATGAATTGAAGTCGGGGACCTTCGTTTGTGTGGGATAACAGAAGTGCACAACTATGCGGGCGCTCGCGCTGAAGTAGGCACCATGGCAATCTCCAGTTCTCTCCAGCATAAGTAGCTTGGTTTCCAAGCTCTTCCTCAATTTTGAAGAGAAGGAAAAAATTTAGAGCCCTACCTTTGTTTTCGAGGGAAATGGCCTTCTTCGTCCCGGGATCAAATAGACTCCTAAGTAAAGAATTTCAGCAAATTAGGTTTAGGTCCTTAACTCTTTTACAATATTAGCCTACTTTTTCATCCTCCTCGTCCATTGGTACCCCCTCCCCCACCGGCACCTCTCCCCCCTCCTTCGGCACCTCCTCCTTCCCCATTGGCACCTCGATGGAGGAGGAAGTGCTGGTTGAGGAGAAGTTGCCAGTGGAGGAGGTAGTGTTGGTGGAGGAGGAGGTGGTGGGAGAGATGGGCGAGAAGGTGGTGGTGGTGGAGGTGCCTGTGGTGTAAGAGATTCCGATGGAGGAGGTGGGGGAGCAGAAGGGGTGCCGATGGAGGAGGTGCTGGTGTAGGAGATACCAGTGGCAGAAGAATTTAAGGATATTTTCCAATTTAATTAAAATTAATTGGCTAACAATAAGACCAGCCGTTGGAGCAACTTACAGAAGGCAAGCAGAGGATGGAATCTATTAGACAATCAAAGCTTAGGGGAGTGCAATGTAAATTAATTATCCGAAACACAAGAAGGTCCAAGTAATTTAGGCAAAACTCAAGGGAGATCCATGTACTTTACCCTTGATTATAAGTGTGCTACCATTTTCACCCACAAAATTATTAGGACCCCCATGACCCCACCCAGCCCCATTTTTTCTTTTCGTTGGAGACTCCATCCTATTTTCTTTTTTTACTAAGACCTCCATTTTGATAGACAACCCACATAAGGGTTTACCTGTCCCGCGTACGCCGACCAACGTCGTCACCGTGTTCATCCTCCCTTTTTTTTCTCGCTCCTCCTTCAACACCCACTTTCCTCATTCCTTCCGCATTGCACAGCCCAGGGCGCTACCGGCCTTACTGGCCGTTTACAATACTGGAGCAGAGTCGAGTCCCATGACTACTACACCACCATGGCTCTTCAGGCAGCTGCAGCTTTAGAGCTATCCAGGTTAACATCCTGATTGGATCAACAGACGGTTGCGACCAACCGACTAACGTTGCAACATCGTACTAAAGCTGATGACAAACAAAGCTGGAAGTGACCGAATCAAATCAAAACACAAAACACGCCAACTCTGATCAATAGTTATGCAGAACATAAGCAAGTCGCCGATTCCATCTTAATATCAAATGACAAACACCCTACAAAAAGATTTTTCTGATACACTCGACTGCTTATAAAAAGTCCTCAAGTAGCCAAATGTCTGGAGGCAATCACCATATCCGATCTGCACCAAAATAAAAACATCGGGATGAATAAATTCTAAGTGAACAGCACGAGTAGAGCGTTGCTTGCGCAAAGGTATATAGCGGAAAAAACATTAAAACACAAAAGAGCTGCAGAGGGAAAATGATGTGAAAAAGGCAAGTAGCCATAACTAACAGAAACAGATGGGTAGATGGGTGAATTGGTGGAAATGAGTTACTGATTTTATTAAATAAATAAAATTTTAGTCAACAAGTAGCAATTAATAACTTACATTTCCTATAGTTTAGTCAAATTAGAACCATAATTAATGATTAGTAACAAATAACTAACTATTATTGATCCTTGCTACCTTTCACATTTGCTACTACCAAGTTACAACCATAGCTCGTATCTCGTGAGCATGATGAGAAAAAATCTATTAACCACTAAACAAGAGATAGACCAAAGGTAGGCCTAGAGCTTAGACCCTAGCAACATCTTCAACACCTTCAAATCAGATCATTCTTGACCCAAAAAATATATTCCCATCTCATTTTGGCAAGAAATTGATATACAAAGTTAAGTTCGGTGGCGAACCCTATTCACAACTCCAATGAGATCCTGCTGGAAATATCTTGCACAAAAATCCAAAGTCTGGAACACTTGTGTTACAGCAATCTCCGTTTTAAGAAATTCAGGCTCTTGATGCACCCAAAAAAAGGTTGGGAGGGGGTATTTCTTTTTCCCTCTAAAACTTCAAACAAAATATAAATCGAGAAAAAGTTGATGGACCAGACCTTAAATGTAAAGATTGTTATTTACCGAGATAGATCGCAAGATACATACATCTAACCCGAGTCTCGCTAGATTGGCTTTTAGCAATACCACACCATATTTTGACGACAGTGGCAGCCAAGGGGCACATGTTGCCACTCTCATGAAGATATGTTTTAGAAAAAACAAGGAAATTCTCTATGAAAACTTGTATTTAGAAAAGAATATTTCAAGAAACATATTTAATTTACATTTATTTCTTCGAAAATGTATTGTAATGGTAGAAGCAAGGGTAGATGCCCTTCGTTAGAAGGTAGCAATTGCTCATTGTAACATGCTAACTTCAAGATACTTTTAGCATAAATTTGGGTTTCGTTAAGACATGATAAATCTAGCATATACTAAGCAATATTTACCCTTTCCACTATGATTTTGAGAGATTAGAGAACCCACACCATGAACACAAGATGAACTAGAAACTATAACTTCCTTTCTCTTACACGAATTCATATCTGGCCCACACCATGTATCCCCCTACCCAGTGCAAAAACTATCAAAGTCCCATCAAGTTGATCAACAACTTTTCAGTTGTCCTAACAAAATAAGGCTTATAGCAAGCACTAGCATACGATACTTCTGGACCTATGGTGATTACATGATTTGGCTTTATGAATAATTGGATAGTTGGAGAGACAACTCACGTATTCTAGCATAACCTAATCATATTCCATTTCTTCTATATATAGAAGAAAATAGGAACTATGATATGCCTGTCTATATGATTTCAGAAAATCCAATTATTGTATTATATATAGAAGAAAATAGGAACTATGGTTTGCCTTTCTATATGAAAACAGGCAATCCAACTGCCAGAATCCTATCATGTCCCACCCAAAGATATTGCGGCCAATGACAAAAAACGATTGAGAGCTACCTAGCACCACCATGAGTCATTGTATTCTATGCACACACATTCCATTATGTGGAACTACGATTCGTGAATATTATGAAACCGCCGTCTCATCAACATCTCTCAACCCACAAAAAGCTCTTTGGATTTCATCGACATCAAAGATAATGGATAAAGACGCAACAACGATATTACATAGGCGAGACAAGCAAAAGTAGATTTAGTAAGAGATATGCATAGGCGAGACAGAATCTGCATTACATAAGATACCCTTCAATCAAAGGAAACCAACTCCAAGGCGGGTAAGTTCATTATTACACACCTAGGAAGCACGGACACTTCCCCAGGCTCCCCGTGCCCGTGTCGGACACTAGTCAGACACCGACACTCGCGGACACGCCGGGTTGACGGAATGTTCGATATAGGGTCGGGTCACAAGCTGTTGTGATTCAATTTTTGCTTCAACATATTTGATCCTTTGAGGTTAAAACCTCATAGGATCAGATAGGTTAAAACCAAAACTGAATCGCAGTCGTTCTTTTGTACGTCATTTGGGCCTGAGTATAATTCACTTGTCAAGCTGGTTTTAACGGACGATTACGATTCAATTTTGGCTTTAACCTATCTGATCCTCTGAGGTTTCAGATAAGTTGAAGACAAAACGAAACACAGTCGTTCTTTTCCATGCCATTTAGGGATGCATGTGATTCACCAATCGGGCAGGGTGTAACTAACGGTTGCGATTTAGTATGCATTAAAATTTTATTTTAGTTGTTATCTATGAAGTTTTTTCAGTTATTGAAATATATATATATATATGAATTATAAACACATAAAATATAAATAAAATGATTAATTTATTTTGTCGTGCCCCCACCGTACCCGTGTCTTTTTTTAGGATTTGCCATGTCGGCGTACCCATGTCGTGTCGTAACCGTGTTCCCGTACCAGTGTCAGTGCTTCTTAGTTACACACCCAACACCTATCACATTACCAATCTCATATCAGCAATTACACTAGGTTATGAAAGATGGGAACCACAATCTCACTTAAGATAGAGATAAACATGAAGGTCAATCTCAGCCTTTTTAATCCATTGGGCTCATATCCGAGTGGTACTTCCTCTCTCCCTTGTTGGAGAGGTTCAATGTTCAACTCCCGATATGGACACCGTGGAATGAACCTTCCCTAAAAGTCGTCGTTGCCTTGTTTGCGCATGTGAATCTTGGTCGTTGATGTCATGTTCACGGGATTATGGAATTTAATAAAATATCAGTTAGATCACCGTCCCTCCCGTTTTGATCTCCGGACCTCTTTGAGCCCACGCTCTAGCGACCTATCCTCTGACCACCGGGCCAGTCCATAAAAAAAAATCCAATGCATTGTGGATTCCATTACCAAATTGTAGATATAATTTAGCACTGTAAGAAATTAGATGTCTAATGAAAATGGCAATTGCATTATGCTTAGGGTATCAAGACCAGGTGGAATTATGGGGACTCAGTAATCAATACTAAAGTAACCCTAGAGCACATCAATGCTATTCGAAACTTGATTATCCCTTATCCTTAGTTTAGGGATCTTTGTTATAGGACAATAGCAAAGGCTAAACAATTCATATTGTACAAGACTTCCCTAATAACAAACGAGGGATCACATGTTTAATGAAACATTATCCTATAGAAAGGAGCAAAGGTAGGTCAAGTCATCTTGTACAAACGTCTCTAATCACAAACAAGACAATTGTCATTTCTACTCAAAAGGTAAGGCAAAATTGTTATCTAAAAAGACTTATTAGAGGCTTGTCTCACATCACACCACAAGGATGAACATATCCTACATTATCCAATAGAAAGGAGCAAAGGTAGTCAATTCATAAATTGTACATTATCCAAATGGTAAGGCACAATTGTTGTCTATAATGACTTATTTGAGGATTGTCTCAATTCAAGCCACGAGGCTCCTAAATCCCCTACTCAAACGGCTACAGGCTATATAGGTCACATACAGGTGTCAATTGAGGTGAACCTCATGCACCATATTCGATGCATGGAAGGATGACAGATCTTGAATACTTCAACAAACAGCAAAAGGAAAATATACAGTTAAGATTTATTGTTGTATATTTCACATCAAATGCTATTTAAACACAAGGATATTGACCAAGCCCATGTTTGATAAGTTTCATTCATGACTTCAATTTTATGCATGCAAGCATTACAACTTCAGATCACAGCCAATAAATCTTCGTAAGATGTCCAATTCTATATGCATTAGTCATATCTTTTATTTTGCTTTTTTCTCATGTTTCTTTGCACCCACCCTCCTCCCGCGTCTCAAATATTGCATACCTAGGCAAAGCTGGATTAATAAATCCGACCCAAAAAAGATTGCTGAGGCTTGATGGTTCTGGTCAAAGTTTATATATTTGAAACTAGGGCTCGGCTCGAAACCCAACCGAGTTGAGTAAACTCGGTCCGACTCAGCGGAGTTTTCCAATCACGGCCTAACTCGACCAAATAACTCAGACTCGAAATCTGGTCGAGCCCAGCTGAATTGATCCGACTCGGTTGGGTTTAAAACAGTGCTTAAGGTTTCTTTACACCCAACCATCTCGCTTCACTCCTTTCGCATCTCAAAAATTGCATACCTAGAAAAGCAGAATTAATCAAAGTTTTCAGACGCAAAGGCGTGACGCGAGGCGTTTTGCTAACCAAAGGCTCAAGGCATGAAGCGTAAGCCTCAAGCGAGTGTATGTTTTAATTAATTAAATATATATTAAATATTAAAATAAATATGAATAATTATATAATATATATATATAACAAAAAAATATATGAAAATTAATAGTTTCATATCATAATCCACGATTCTGCATCAACTCATCATAATAGTTTACCAAAATATATACATAAAGTATATAAAGTGTATCATTATACCTAAATTGAACAATACTTGAGAGTTGAAACACTATTTATAAAACTCTAAGTTCCAAGTCAAATAAACCAAATCCATAATTCCATATAATGCCACTATAAAATTCTAATTAAATCCATAATTTCCACCTGAAAGTTTTAATCATCCGAAGAAAAAAAAAGCACACTTATAAATTATAAATTGTCACTATAACAAAAAAAAAAACACAAGTCGAAGATTTGCTCAATCAAATTGGAGCACTTCATCTTCTATAGTATTAAAAGCAACTTTGAGGCACATAAACAAGTGTTTTTAAAAATAAAAAAAAACCACTCACTTCATTAAAAAAATTACCAAAATCAATCACAGTTGAGGCTTACGCCTCGGGCTTGAGGCGTATACCTCAACGGCACCTCAAGCTGTGAGACGTACGTCTTAGTTGTTTGCACGCCTCATACAGCGCCTTGGGGGCGTTTATGCTACGCCTCGCCCTGAGGCACACCTCGAGGCATAAGCCTCAGACGCCTTTGAAAACATTGGAATTAATAAATCCAACCCAAAAAAGATTATCGAGGCTTGATGGTTACAGTCAATGTTTATAAACTCGAAACTAGGACTCGGCTAAAAAGTTAGCCAAGTAGAGTAAACATGATCCGTCTC
Organism: Chamaelirium japonicum; assembly: GCA_947650365.1. Classification (NCBI taxonomy): domain Eukaryota; kingdom Viridiplantae; phylum Streptophyta; class Magnoliopsida; order Liliales; family Melanthiaceae; genus Chamaelirium; species Chamaelirium japonicum. Next base: position 19,178,080 of record OX393559.1, on the reverse strand, counting down.
GACAGAGTTTTTCCCAACTCGGTCTGACTCAACCAAATAACTCGACTCGAAATCTAGTCGAGTCGAGTTGAATTGATCCGACACGGCCGAGTTTTAAAATAGTACTTAAGGTTTCTTTACAACCAACCATCTCGCTTCACACTCCTCTCGCATCTCAAATATTGCATACCTAGAAAAAACAAAATTAATAGATCCAACCCAAAAAAGATTACCAATGCTTGATGGTTACAGTCAATGTTTTTTTATTTCTATCCATTAATAGGACTTGAAGAACACAAATGTGAGGGCCACAGTTTGCGAGAGGAATGGATGTCTATTATGTCAAACTCTCAATGTGATAGCATACTTCTGAATGAAAGCTTCAAGCTCACAATTATAAGATATTGACATAAGTAAACCTGGTGGATCATGAGCATCACATAATAATTAACTATGTATGTTCACCTTGCACGCACTTGCATACTCATTTCCCTCTCCACCTACTTCATGGACCAATCCATGTCCATGTGCCCCACGAGATTGCAGATTGCTGGCATCGACACAACCATCTTATCAAAAGAGACTAGTTAGCACTCTAACCATCATCTGCCTAAGTTTTGGAGGTGACCGCCATGCGAAAGAAGCTCCGTCATGATAGATTACAACCACTCTAGCAATCAATCCAAAGGTCAGGAGAATGCAATACATACAATTTATAGACCTTTAAACATAGAATTGAACCGAAAACACCCCAGAAATTCCAATTAGCTACCCCCTTTGACTAATATGAGACATACAATGGTTCTTACCAATACCATGACAATCGCCACTTATAGTATGAAGCAAAGGCAAGAAATTTTACCAAAAGCAATGAAAGCAAAAGCCAGCAAACAAAGTTTAAGTTGCAAACAAGAAAAACAGCCTAGTTCTATTTTTATTTTCCCTCTATCGCATGTCCAAACCTAGGGTTCGTTATAACTCTAACCTTAAATGACCATATTGACTTCAAACAGGATAATTGAACTCCCAAAAAATATTAGATGCGATTAAATCAAACTCATATCACGAGAGAGCTTGAACAACATCTACACAATCTGACAAATAACCAAAATATTCATCTCTAAAATATAACTTATCCAAACATTCGAATTTCAACACAAACAAATCCACAGCTTGCAACAATCTACGAAACAGTACTTTGAAAACTGAAAAAAAAAACTAAATATTTTGTGAAAACCTTACCTCAAATGTTGCTCGGATACATGAAAACCCTAACCTTTGATCCCTGCGCGGACCAGAAAAAAAATCAAAATGGGTGACACAAAATCGCATAAAAGTACAAAAGTAACACGAAGTAAGTATCGATCTGCTACCCACCATGGATTTGGGCGGCAGGTTCGACTTGAACTTGGCGCGAATGACGCCGCTGTTGCCGTGCGGGCGAGCGACCTTGCCCCAGATGCACCGGTAGTGCGATCCGTTCTTCTTCACCTTGGCCCTGTAGATGTAGGCGAGGCGCTTGCCGCAGTACCAAGCCACCTCCTCCTTCGTGTTCACGCCCTCGATCTGGACCAGAGACGTGTTCTCGTACTGGTTCGACTTCGACCTGAAAACCGAATCAAATCACAAAAAGGAAACAAATCTCATCGCAGAAACTCGCAGAAACGAGCTGGATCATGCCTCTTGTATCCCAGGATCGTCCCCCGGACGTATAACCTCACGCGTTCGCCTTGCCGACCCTTCACCATTTTCGCAGGCGAGCAGCTCTGGCGACGACGGGAAGCAGACACTGCGGCGGCCGAACAAAACCCTAGCCCGGAGCGGAGCGGGGTTATAAAGGAGGACGGCTTGAGTATCTGACCATTTGATTTTTATGGAACGGCTGTGATCCCCTTATCTTAATAATGGTCCGATTGATTTGATTAACGGTTGGATTAATAAAAGGGTGTTGTTATTTGCACCCCACAAATTACTAACACCCTCAACTTAACAAATATAAAGCATCCCAAGCATGGTAATATGCACACCGCCACCTCCACCACCATAGCCCCGGCACCGGGCACTGGTCCCATTATCTTCATTGTCACCTCCTCCCCACTCAGCCACTATCACCGTCACTGCCACCGTCAGGTCCACCCTCCTCATCCTCATTCCCACTCCGATCATCCTGTCGGAGCCACCGGTTCCATGGACCTTACCGTTGGCACCTCCTTTACTATTTTTCACCAATCCTTTACTATTTTCTATTTATCTCCTACCTTAATTCTGGCAGTCCGTCAATTTTTATTTTTACAATCACTTCACCTTCTTGATTTCATCTATTCTTATTTTAAAATTACATGCATACTTGCTAGATTTTTCTAACCTAGAGACTCACACCTTGCCTTGAGTCCTATTAAACACATATACATTGTTTTATTTGCCAAGAACAGCCATCAAATTTATTTTGTATTATTTCTATTGCAATTAATTGAGAAGTAAAGTATAAAATTTACTTAGGTGTGCAGATTTTGAGCTCTTATTGTAATTTGATATCTGACTCTTATTAGAACAAAATTCCTTGACCTAGTGTGGTTCCTAGGTCCATTAGCATTACAGATTTAAGCAAATAAATATTTTTCCTAGTTTTTGCTGAAATTCCATGACATGACCATGGAATTCCATTCTTTATGAATAGCGTATTGATAGCCTAACGTAATTTGTATGTTAATCTCACCTAGTTGATTATTTTAACTTATGTTTTTCCATTGTTCTACTTATTTGTTGAGAAGTCTGAAATTAACTTTCAATTCTCGTTAAATCATATTATCAAAAAACTAAGCCATAATTTCTAGGATCATTGCCACAACTAGTTGTGGTTAATTTCAAAATTGCTTGTTTCGTAATCTTTTTCGTACAAATGTTGTCATTATGATTCATTCGTACAAAATATATCTAAATTGTTAGTTTTGGAATAACTTAATCTGAAAGTTATTCGTACGAAATAGATCTAAATTGCTAGTTTCGCACAAACTTAATCTGAATATTCAATTTAGATCTCTTTCATACGAATATAGTCATTCTGATTCAATCATATAAAATAGATCTAAATTGCTAGTTTTGTATGAACTTAATCTAAATGTCCAATTTAGGTCTCTTTTGTACAAATATAATTATTCTTATTCATTCGTACGAAAACTAAAATATTGATAGTTTCGTATGAACTTAATATAAATGTCCAATTTTATGGACATAAATATTGCTAGTTTCATATTTAATTTTATGATTTTAAAAGTGTTCATGATTGTCTTTCTATAAAACTATACCGAAGATCGTCTCAAGTCGATCAACCCTGGTCGCATACATAAAACACATTATAGCCACTCGATGGCAGGCACTCTTGTTGGCTGAATCACACACCACTCGGATATGTACTCATCAGACGATTGTGATGTATTCTGCACAAGCAACCATATTCGACTGACTAGAGAGGTTCAAATATTATGAATAGTAATATTATTATACCTATTATATGTATTTTGACATTAGTAATGAAATAACACATTTTCCTCCCATTATACATTGTTGCATTTATATTTATAATATTATATGTAATACATGATAATCCATCGAGTATAACTAATGTAGCTTAGGTATGTGGATGAGCTTCACACACAGAAGGTCTTAGCTTACCAGTCTATTATACTTTCACAGTCGATGATAGAATTGGACATCCTATCTATAAGTCTGTAACACTATTAACTTTTACTTAGCAAGATGGCTTATCTTAGCAATCAAAGTGGTACCTCTGAGCTAATTGTGTTGGTGAGTTTGGAATATATTGAACATAGATCGATATAAGAATATATTATCTAAATTATTATCATATATTGATGTGATTCTCTTATGTTGTTTCCATAAACTCTCAATCCCTATGTGTTTGTGAACTCTAGACTTAGCATGCATTTGTCACTTTGAGTTATAATTCAGTGAGACCGTTTTGCTAGTCAATAGCTGGTAATCAAGGAATTCTAAACTCTCTACTGGAGATAAGATATTTTCTTAAGTAACTCTCATGTAACATGATCATTGGAACTGAGCTGATTTTTGATAAAAGGTTTATCACATGTGTTAAATAAAGTATTATTATTTCATAAATAACTATTTTAATTTGAAAAATATTTTCATCCATGGTCATAATGGAATAAGATATTGAACTTAAGGACATGAGCTACAGTATGATCTAGGTAGGACAGTTGCTACTCCCGATCACTACTTATTGATACTGGATAATATGGAGGTTATGTGCAAAACAGTAGAAAATAGTATTTGTTTAATTTCTTATTATCATAGAGAGCATTCATGGCTTGATAGTTATTCTAGTCATGATTAATTAGATCATGATGTAGTCATACGATAATAAAAATTATAGTCTAATTAGAGCTGTGGTGTTGAAGTCTTAACAGATCCCAACTCCTAGCCGGTAGGCTAACAAATACAAGCATAGTATAAGTGGGAGTGTTAGTTATTGTCTTATCCATACTAACAAGACTTCTAATTCATTCTTGGATGGCTTTCTCAAAATTAGGGATTCTCATATTGACTAGGAATCTCAGTTTGACTAGGACTTCTAATTTGTCAACTACTGGGAGCCCAAAGCCTTCCTATTATTTCTCTATGTGTCCTAATCTCAAATGGAAGTTAATTGGCCAAAATTTAGAGCCCCATAAGGCTCTATAGTAACCAGCCATATGGAGTCCTAGATATACTAGAGTCTCATTAATGAAACTCTACTGATAGGGATTGCATGACACCCAAGCAGAAAGCCTTTCTCACTTGCAAACCTAATAGGGGCCAGCCACAAGAGGCTATTTAAAGCCTCTTGGGTTCTCTAGAGCAGCAAACAAACATCTAAGCAAGAGTGGGGATGCCCATAGAGAAGAAAAAATGGGTAAGAAGAAATGATACAATGACGTACTACTGATGAAATACAAGTAGATAATACGGTAACTACTAATCCAATACCTACTCCTACACTGGTCCTCGTACAAGTGGGAGGATAATCAGGTAACCTGAAAGATTCATGTTCTTGAAAGAAACCTATAATGATTTATCGAAAGATCATGATGATGACTCTCATAACTACAAAGAGGTAGTCTCAGATTCATACTCAGGATTATGACTTGAAGCTATGAATGCTAAGATGGAGTCCATGTACTCCAATTTGGTCTTGAATATTATAAAGCCACCTATTGAGATATCAAACAAATAGGGTGCAAGTGATCTAGAAGAGAAAAAGAGGATCGAATAAAAAGGTTGAAACCTTTAAGGCTAGACTTATTGTGAAAGGATTTACTCAGCAAGAGAGACTTGATTATGAGGAGACATTCTCGTCGGTAGCCATGCTTAAGTCTATCCAGATTCTCTTTATCAATTGCGGCTCATCTTGACTATAAGATTTGACCAATGGATTTTAAGATGGAATTCTTGAATTGCTATCTTTAAAAAAGTATCTACATTGTGCAATCAGAAGGGTTCATAGCTAAAGGTCAGGAAAACATAGTTTTCAAGTTGTAAAAGTCTATATATGGACCTAAACAGACATTCCGAAGTTGGAACATTTGATTTGATCATGCAATCAAGTTTTTGTTTTGATCAAAATCAATATAAGTCATGTATGTATAAGAAGACTGAATGAATTATAGTGAAGGACTTGGAAGAAACTAGCTATATTGTATGAATCAAGTTTTTACGTGATAACGAATATTATACTTATCTCAATTTGTATATAGATCATATTCTAGCCATGCTTACTCTACATAATTCTAAGAAAGGCTTATTGTCATTCAGAGAAGAATTGCTCTTTTCAATGATCAGAGACCTAAGACTCCCAAGGAGGAAGAACACATGAGAGGTATTCCTTATAAGTCCGCAGTATGAAGTATTATGTATGTATGCTATGCTTTCTACTACACCAAATGTCTTTATGCAATAGGTATGGTCAATAATATCATTCTACTCCAAGTGAAGAGCATTAGGTAGTAGTCAAGCATATTCTCAAATATTTGATCAAAACAAGCGATTATGTTCTAATTACCATAATGAGGACTTATTTCTAGTAGGGTACACGGATTCAGATTTTCAGGTAGAAAGATATTGTAGAAAGTCCACCTTTGGATATGGGCTCACTTTGGATGGAGGTGCAGTTAGCTAGAAGAGTGTTAGGCAGTCTTGTACTGGTGATTCTATCATTCATGCAAGCTGAATTTGTTGTCGTTTCAGAGGCAACTAAGGAAGCAGTCTGACTCAAGAAGTTCCTTTTGAAACTTCGTGTGGTACCTTTAGTATAACCACCCATTGTTCTTTATTATGATAACATTGCAGTGTTCGCACAGACAAAAAGAGCTAAGAAATCACAAGAAGGGAAAACGTATAGAGCGCAAGTTCTTTCTCGTTCGAGATATATCTAATCGTGGAGATATCGTTATGATAAAGATAGCATCAGTTGATAACCTTACAGATCCTTTACAAAGGCTCCGACTAATAAGGTTGAGTACCACGTGGAGGGCTTAGGCATTAGAAAAGGTATAGATTGACATTGAGAACAAGTGGGAGATTACTGAGATTTGATAATGTTCTATATGCCAATTATATATATTATAACATCAGTAATGAAATACATGCTTTTCTTGCATTAAATATAATTGCATTTGTATTTATATTACATATGATACATGCTAGTCCATCGAGTATAACTAAGGTAGCTTGGGTATATTGTAAAATTCACATATAGAAGGTCTAAGCGTACCAGTTTATTATACTTAATAAGATTCGATGTCAGTGATAGGATTGAACATCCTATCTGTAAGACTATAACACTGTTGACTTTAACTTATCTAGATGCTTTATCTTAACTATCAGAGTGGTGACTCTAAGCCAATTGTGTTACCGTGTTTGAAATATACTGAGCATAGATTGCTATGAGAATACATTATCTATGTGATTGTCCTATATAAATGGTATTCTTATCTATTATTTCTAAAGAGTCTAAATCCTGAGGTATTAGTGAACTCAAGACTTAGAGCCTTTATCACTTTGAGTTACAATTCAGTAAAATTGCATAGCTGGTCAATAGCTGGTAACCTTGGGTGGCTAATACTCGGTTCCTAGAAGCACATTCATTATCAAAGAATTATAAACTCTCTATTGGAGAGAAGGTATTTCCTTAAGTACCTCTCATGTAAGATAATCGCTGGAACTGAGCTGTAACATCTGCCCCAAACACACAAGATATTGTCGCTTTGCCCGTACCTACACGAGAACTTCCCAGGGTGGTCACCCATGCTGGTACTGCTCTCACCCGAGCACGCTTAACTACGAAGTTGTTACGAATTCCGTAGCGACGCACGGTTTTAAAACGCGTCTTCTATGTTTGGGAGGGAAAATTATATAAGTAGTTCATGATCTCTTTCTCTCCAAGCGATGTGGGGCTAACTCGTGGCCTTGTACACCTCACCTCACCTCATCCATCTTGGTATCCCAGCCTCAGGAGTCTTGGCTCTTGCCTATTGGATCTTGGTCATCACAATCCACCCCCCTTAGGGCTACACGTCCTCGTGTAGGGTTAGACCCCCCCATCCTGAGGAGAACCGGTTCTGATACTATTTTGTAACATCCGCCCCAAACACACAAGATATTGTTCGCTTTGCCCGTACCCATACGAGAACTTCCCAGGGTGGTCACCCATCCTGGAACTGCTCTCGCCCGAGCATGCTTAACTACGGAGTTCTTACGAATTCCGTAGCGGCGCACGATTTTAAAACGCGTCTTCTATGTTTGGGAGGAAAAATTATATAAGTAGTTCAGTATCTCCTTCTCTCCAGACGATGTGAGGACTAACTCGTGGCCTTGTACACCTCACCTCATCCATCTTGGCATCCCAGCCTCAGGAGTCTTGGCTGTTGGTTATTGGATCTTGGTCATCACATGAGCACTCAAGCTAATTATTTTTTATAAATGTTTATCAAATAAAATTAAATAAAATATTATTTCATGAATAAATATTTTAATATAAAAATAATTTTCATCAGTGATTATAAAGGAATGAGATTTTGAACTTAAGAACATAAGTTATAGTGTGATCCGGGTAGGGCAGTTGCTCCTCCTGGCTACTGCTTGTGGATATCGGATAATGAGGGGTCTATATGCTAAATAATAGAAAAGAGTTTATGTAATTTCTAATTATCATAGAGTGAATTCATGATTTGATAGTGGTTCTAACCATGATTAGGTAACTAGGATGTAGTCATATGATGTCACGAATCCTAGTCTAATTGGAGTTGAGATGTTGGAGTCCTAACGGATCCCAACTCCTAGTATTTAGCCCATAAGGTGACAAATACATGTCCTAGTATGAGTGGGAGTGTCAATCATAGCCTCATCCATGTTAAAAAGAGTTTTAATTCATGTTTGAATAACTTCCTAAAAGGTGGGGACTCACATGTTGAATAGAAATCCTAGTTTGACTAGGACTTTTGAGTTATCAACTTAGTGGGAGTTCAAAGTCTTCCTATTATTTCTCCATGTGACCTAATCTTAAAAGAGAATTAATTAACAAAAATTTAGAGCCCTATAAGGTTTGATAGCAACCGATCATATGTAGTCCTAGATTTACTGGGAGTCTCATTAATGAGACCCTAGTGTACATAGGGATTGCATGACACCCACGTAGGAAACCTTCATCGTCCACTTGCAAACCCAATAAGGGCCCAACCAGAAGAGATTGTTTACTTCCTCTTGGGCACCCGTCCAAGAAAGAGGGGGACATCCATAGAGGTGAGAGAGAAAGAGAAGGAAAAAAAGAGAAAGAATCAAGGAGCTCCTACACAGGTTTCAATCACCAGGCTTTGCATGAAGTAATATTAGTTGCACTCCCGTGTTCGCATCGAATCTCCCTCAATGCATCTTCTCCACATGTGGCTTTTTAAATATTGTGAGGTATCATCTCCCATAATCCATAGTTGACGATGAGAAATTTTTATTGCATATAGCTCTCATCCTTTGTTCTTATTGAAAACGTATGAACGATTTTTGTCTATTCTTTACAAAATTCAAAAATCATGCCTTTAACATACTTTCATGTACATTTAACCTTGAAATTTGTTAATAAACTCATAGATACATTCATATATTGTGAAATTTGTGCTTATTGTATTGTTCACATGCATAATGGACAAAAGTATATATAGTGTCTATAGTCGTTCGATAAATTTTGAGAGAGAGCTGTGGGTTTTTTTAATGATTGTGAATAGAATGTGGATGCTTATCCGACATCTATTTCAACTTCAATCGATGTTTTTTTTTTTCCAGAGAAATCCCTCTCATTGAATTGGGGGGGGGGGGGGGGGGGGGGGTCGGCTTAATCGATGACATTTTACAAATTATATCCTTATAATCCCTGCCTTCTTGGTAGATCTTTGAGTGGTTAGGGCTCTTCATGTAAATTTCTTGAAGAAGAGAGGCCAGCTTGCACTCACCCATCCTTCCCTCTCTCCAAACTCAGCATCCAGCTGTTTCCAGAGATGGATACATAGTTGTGTACTGCAATCCTTGAGTGGTTACATAATAAAGGGAAGCTAAGTCATTCCATTTTACAAGATTTGAATTGGGAGTACATTTGGGATCATCAAGTTACATCTTTTTTTTTTTAAAGATTGGCGAGTGTCCCGAAACCTTGAAGCAAGAGCACACTTCAGGTTCAGACTAATCCTTCCGGGAGTGAAGACTGACCCACTTGGAAATTTTCACTGCACTCCTAGGTAAATTAAGGGTGGGAGGAGTCGAACACACAACCATCTCACCCAAGCATCGGTTGCTTGCCAACTCTCCTATCCCCTGGTGGGTGTACAAGTTTTTTTTTTGCATGAAGATCTGGTGGGTAGCTTCGAATCGTCCAATAATGGATGATCATTTGGATGTTGTCCAAACACTGTTCATACAAATTTGCAATGTTTTTTTTTTTTGTGCATGTTTGTCTAAAATTATTTTAAATCTACATGTGCAGACACTTGCGCATCATAGAAGGTCATAGAGAGAGAATATCATAAGAAGAGTATATTTTAGAGAGAGAATATTGTCGAGACAGAATGTGGAGAGCTGTTGATAAGAGTTAAGGAGAGTGAATTATGATCATATAAGATCCCTGCGATTATGGACTCGCTGAAGGGGAGCTGCCGTCATACGAGCCGACCTTGTTCTCCACCGACGGGGAATTGAGCTTGCGTCGGTGACCTGCAAGACAACAAAATAGGTCAGAGATGGCCGGCTCGATCCCTTCTGGAGCACAGGCCCTCCGATACCTAAATCATCGTCGATGCAGTGAGGGTGGCGAGTAGTAGTAGGGGAGAGAGATGGTACCTCCCTGGGTTCCAACACCTGCTCAGTGCCCGGGGGAGATTTTATAGGAGCACGGGAGAAGGGGATGTCGACACGGATCCAACCACATGGCTGCCAGGTGGCGACGACTGGTTGACGTAGACAACCACTTTCTTTTTTTTTTCCACTGATGCAATGCGACTCCTAAACCCAACCTATGCTTTGATACCAAAAATGATACAAGACACGTACAACCTGGACTATCATGCGATTAGAAATAAGCCTGGGAATTAGAGATTAATTTTCGCACTTATAATTTGTTGACAACTGGTGGTACAGACCGTTGTGGCCGTTGGTGCAGTCGGGGTTTGTCGAGGATGGGGGCAGGAGCCGGTGCCGAGGTCGCCGAAAACACCAAACGAGAGAGAAGAGCTTGCTAATGAGATCACAAAGTAACATAGGTTAGATCTGAAGATATGATGCTTTCTCTCCTCGAGTAATTTTCTCCTCCGAGGCACAAACCAGAAATTTTATTCATCAAACACTCCCCTCTAACAAAGGAATGAACAAAGAAAAAGTCCGAACTCACTGGTCTTACATGCCAAACAGAAAATAAGCAATAAATCATTCCAAAAATAGCCAATAAATCACCAATGCATCGACGGGGCCCCAAGTAAAGCTGCTGTCACTTAGCCATAGTCCAAGCTCGTAAGCCGTCCGCCTCCTCCGACGAGTATGGTCGAACTGGTGTCACCCCCACCCTGTCACGAAACCGAGGACACGTGATAAAAAAAAAGGGGTTAATGTGTGAGACCTCCAAAACAACAGATGCCATGAGTATGACACCTGAAAGTTTTATTTAGCCTAAGGTCCATGCCTTTTTTGGTAAATCCAAAACTACCCTCGATTTCTTCTCCCGTCTCTTCCGATCAGCTCCGGCGACGGTTGTAGCAGAGGTGACGAGAGTAGCGGCCAGCAGCTTTGGCGGTGGCAGTGAGCAACTCCGGCGGCGGTTCAGGGTTTGGTTGAGGACCCTAGGTCTAGGGTTCATCCCATAGCCAGTAGATCTTAGGGTTAGGGTTAGGGCTAGGTTTAGGTTCGGTTCGGTGGCAATGACGGCTGCGGTGAATAGATCCGACGGCGATGTTCGGTTCAATGGCGGCGAGCAGCTTCGACGGGCTCCTACAGGTTCACTGGTTCGATGGCATGGCTAAAAAAAATTTAAAATGCTATGAAGTGCATTTTCATCCACGAGCATTTCAAACTCTTTAGGCTAAATCAATCTCTTTTATCAGGGACGGCTCGCTAAGTCCCCCTACAAAAAAAATCCCATGCCATCAAAATCCTCTTAAGGACACCCCCACAGGTCCAGTTATTTTCCAAGGGCACCCCTGGGCGCCCGGCTGCCCAGATCTATTACATATACCCTTGGTCAAGCTGCTATTGCTGTCACCATGGTTGCCCACAGTTACTAAGATCACTCCCCTACGAAACTATTGTTTTCCTAGGGCACCCACAGACCTCGTGAAAGTCTTTGTTGCTGTTTTTTTTTTAGCTAGATCGAAGCCGTTCTTTCCTAGGAGACCTACCTCGTGGTTCGCTTATTTGCTCAAGAATTAATTAAAGTGAATCATCTTACTTGGTTTAAGCTTTTATTTGTCATGACCCAAGTATTTATTATTTGATTTTTGAGGGACCCCTATCCGTACCCCCATCAGATGGCAGCACACTTTTCTTTTTCTCCCTAAGGCACAACCAAAATGCCTAACTTAACATACCTTTCAACATCCCACAAAAGATGATACTAAGGTCCATGTACCTCATATAACATAAAACTCACACACCTTATACACAAAGTAGAGAGCATTTTTGCTGCCTGATAGATTTGATGCAATTGCTTACGGCTCAATCGTGGTCTGCCACGTCGTCCAAAAGTAAGGGCATAATGGGCAAGTACAGGCCGGTAACAAACGTAGTCCCCATTATACCCTTACTTTTGGACGATGTGGTAGATCACGATTGGGCCGTAAGCAAGTGCAGCAAATCAATCGAGCAACAAAAATGTTCTCCACAAATAGGGCTAGCAACGGTGCTGTTTCGGTACGGTTTTGGGCAACACCAAAACTGCACCGCAACATCGAAACCGCACCTCACCGCAATAGTGTACCATTATGTAAAACCAAAACCGCACAATGCGGTGCGATGTGGTGCAATGCACCGCGGTTTATCATTATAATGGTCTAAACTGTGTGGTTTTATGCGTTTTTGAGCAAAACCGCGCACCGTGACGGTTTTATATTTTGGTAAACCATACGGTGTGGTTTACCACAGTTTTCAATTTTAAACCGCACCGCTGCCATCCCTATCCACAAAGTACCTCAAAACCTAAAATATGACATTGACATCCCAAACCAAGTACAGAGCAAAAACTAAAAGATGATACCCACATCTCAGAACAAGTACAGAGCAAAATCTAATGACATTCACATTTCAACTTAAGCTCAACCAAAAGACCAAAGTTAAAGATATCTTGAACCACCCACATCGACAATACAAAAGGCCTATATACCTCCGAAACCTCAACACGCATTTGTATATGCAAATTACCTCCCAAAACGCAACTTCGACTTCTATTGGCCACTCTGCATCTAGAAAAATATGACAAGAATTAGCTCGACAACTCAGCAAATAACTAATCAAATTTGCTAAGGTTCAGAATTGATTAAACATGCAAAAAAAAAAAAGACAATCATGAATGGCGTCACGAACAGAGAAAACTCCATGCACTATGTGTATCTCCCACAATTATTAATTCAAAAATCATAACTCATGTTAATCTAAAGGCATTGAAAATCCATGATTGAAACTTGAGCTGGTCCCAAAAGATGAAAACAAGTAGATACACATACAGACTTCAGCTAATACCTATTAATCACAAAAACGTTGAGTCAGATCACATATAAGATCATTTCAGATCGAATCTTATCAGATTAGCCAAATAGCTTTCATGTCTGAACAATCATTGCAAAGTGTATGCACATTCATGCGAGAGACGATAAATCCTATTAGAGCACCACAAATTTACAAGAATGATTACCGAAGATGGATTTAGAGTCTCTATCCTAAATAGATAAATTAAGCCTAAATGGATACAGTTGTAATTGACATATAGATGGTATTTAAATTGTATATGGCATAAGATTACATACAGAAATATATTGCATATTATTTGTTGAATTTTAATTCTATTTTTAATTAATAAATTTAAGTTTAACCTTTTCTTCTTGGTTGCATAAGTTTTTATTGTGTCTTCAATAAGGTAGGTCGTCTACCTACCTTCCAACTGGCCTCCTACTCTTCTTGGTATGCCCCTCTCATGTCAAGCTATCATGGTCAGGTTCCGGGTATCACCCTCAGAGGGTTGAGGCCAGCTGATAGTCGGTCGGAAAAATCTTGTAAATCTTCCTTATAGCCCGAACACATCCTAATGGACAAAAACTTGGAGGATGATGATGATCACGAAAAGTAAAAGATAAAAATCAGAGTTTTCAGATATCAAATCAAGCTAAATCAATAAATCAGATTTGCATAACCTTTAACACAAGTGACTATGCATTTGCAAAACTTAATTCATCTATCAATTAGAATGTATTCATTTGTATAATTAATTCAAGAAGATAAAGACTCATTGAGGGCATCTCTTGAACTTTGACTACTGTCAGGTCTAGTTTTCATACGTGTATTCAACAACTTTGCCTTTAAATACTTTGTTGAAGTTCAAAGATTTTATAATTTGACAGCTTTCTTCATAACCCAGACATCCTTTTCCACATGTTCCTACTCATCAATTAAAAACAAATTATCCACAAATAATGTTAATCATGTTCCTTGCTTAAAATTATTAATAATCATCCGTATCAAATATAACGGGATTAGTAATATAAACCATGTTAATGCATTTAGAGCCGTAGTGTGTTTTGGCACATTTTGGTTGATTGGCCAACTTGGACAAAGTATCAAGTTGAAAGTGGAGTCTTGAGTCCTAGTCCCGAAGTGTCATTGAACAAGTCCAAGGTGAAGACTCAGAGAGGGTCACAGTTGAAAGAACTCATGCTCAGCTTATCTATGCTCATCAGAATATCCATAAGACAAAGGTAAAGAACTTAGTGACTTGAGATAGCCCTATGATGCATTAGTTGCATATAGGCATTAGGGCTAACCGAAACAAGATATATTATTTGCCCTGCCTCGAACCATCCTGAGCTATGCACATAGGGATCAGGCTCCCTGGTTAGCTTGCCGGAGGGGGGGGGGGGGGGGGGGGGGGGGGGCAGGGGGCAGCGCCACCTGGTGGGGGTTCGGGAGCAACACCTCCGAAACCTAATTTGGTTTTAGGTTTCGCACTTGCATGGCTTTGTCGAATGCACATTCATCTGTTTGTGTCAATCACACTTGCATGGCTTTGTCGAATGCACATTCATCTGTTTGTGTCAATCACATTTTTATCGTGATTCGTGCATGTCAAAGTTCGGAATTATACCAAGCATAGACTTAAATTTTTTTCTAAGTGTGAGCGTGCCTATTCTCACTATGAGATCCAGACCCCCCCCCCCCCCTTCAATGAGACGATTCTGGCTCCTTCTGTGAGGTCCCGACCCCAGTCCAGACCCTCTCAGCTCAGGCAGTTCGGACCCCTCAACTTGAGGGTCTGGTCCCTGGTCTGGAGTCGGACCCCCTCATTAAAGGGTTCGAACCTCTGCTACAGAACTGACGAGTTTTGAGCAGATTCTTGGAATTTTCTTCATTACTGCATGATTCAATGACTATCAATGGAGGGTGACTATCCTATATAAATGCCCTTATTTCCATATTAGAGCACTCACTTTGGCAACCACCAAAGGATTCGTGTAGAGAGATTCATCTAGGTGATTTTTCTATTGCATCCATTGAATTTTCACGTTTAGAAAACCCTAGAATCCATCACCCATTACCATCTTCTTCATTTAAGGGTGTTCGGCCGCTTGGAGGGCGGAGCCTCCTTCGAGGGGGAAATCGAGCCATCGGGCTCATGCAATTCGACCCGTGTGTAGAATTGGATTAAGGTCGAGCAACCAGAGTCTTCTTCGTGGTGAGGAGGCGAGAGCGACTCAAGGTGCAAATGGTCGACACACGGTCAACTCGGTACAACTCACTAGGTATCAACATTACCTAGTTGTACCGAGTTGACCAATGGCTTCATGGGAAGCAACCAGCTGACTAGGTATCAACATCCTATGTCTAAAAATAGCCTAGGTGCCATTGGTCAACTCAGTACAGCTAGATGGATCCATTTTCAACTACAAATCAACCAAGAGGCCATGGGAACAACATTACCCAGAGGAGCCATCAATATCAAGTCTAAATGGAGCTTAGCCGATTAGCTTAGATTAAAATTTTCCTTTCTTGCATTTTTAGATTAGGGGTAAAAATTGAGTCTGTTAGATAGAAATAAGATTTTTATCATGGTTTGTCCATTGTGATAGTTTAATTGGAGTAGGATTTTGTTTGAAAGATTACATTTGGAAAAGAAAAGGTCGTTGGATCAATATATGATAAAGCCAACCAGTTGCTGTCCTTGCGGAAACTTGAGAGTGATATATATGGCCTTTGTATCCTTTTTCATACTATGTTGAATCAAACTTTTTCAACTTTCTTGTATTTTTGTTAGTGAAAATGAGCTTCATGTATTTGCATGAGTAGCTAAGAATTTTGCTCCTTCATAAAATATGACGCCAAGGCCCTTAGAGCATCTCTAACGGCAAACATGAGACTCACTATGCAAACCCACTAGCTATACATGCCACATCAGTGAGAGTTGATCGTTCCAACCCACCCTTTATCCCACTAACCATTTTACTCAAAAAAATCCAATCATTATCTCAAATCCACCTTTCAAATTTTGGGCTGTAGTGCTTGGGGGCCCACAGTAGCGGTACTTGGCTGGCTAAATTTGCCCAGCAAAAAAGCACTAGGCAAATATGCCTAGTGGGATGCCTTGTGGGTTGGAGAGGGTTTTGAGGGGTGGACTGGCTATTAATGCCTAGGGAAGCCTATATGCCGAGTGGGTTGGAGATGCTCTTACTGGGCCACATCTCCACTTTTATACCATTTCACCTTTTATTTCCTTAATTTTATTTTCTATCTCCAGAGTCCTTAACCCCACAAGGGGACATCAACTTGACTAGAGATCATCAAATTATTTCAAATGAACCTGCATCGAACAAACTTTTTTGACAAGGGACTAGAAGGCATAGATTTGAACCGAGCCGAAATTAACTACCTTGCAGTGATTTGGTACATATTCATAGTTAGGGGTGGTAGTGGGGCCTGCAAACCCAGAAACCCAACTCAAACCCATAGTTACCAAGTTGGAAAACGGGAAAAAAACGGCAAGGAAAAAAATCGGAAAGATACGATGAAAATGGAAAAAAACCGGAAAACATCGGAAAAACAAAAAAAATCTTAAAAATTATACCAAGTATGTATATATGTCATTTTCCAACATTAAGTAATCAAAAGTTCAAAATATATAGCATATGCATTTATTAAGCACGAACAAAATAAAACACGAACTCAATTTAAATCTGAGCCAAACCCAATGTGTTTTATACGTGTTTTTTTCCGTTTTAAACGCGTATAAAACGTGTATTGATGTTTTTTTCAAAAAAACGAGTTTTTTTCCTGTTTGCTATGACTTCGGATCGATACACATTTTATACGCGTTTTTTTTCAAAAAAACGCCTGATTTGGTAACTATGCTCAAACCTATTCCGCAACTTCGGGTATGGGTATAAATTTTGTACCTGAAACAAGATTTGGCTAAGGTATGGGAATAGGAACTCTATCCAATCAACTTGTGGGGATGGGTATGGTCGTATGGGTACCTAAATACCATACCCCAAACTTGAAACCTGATTGTCACTCTAACTTGTGTATATTAGATAATATGGTTGAACTCCAAACTCGTTGTAATATACGTAAATGCAAACCGAACTCATACCACTATCCAGATTATATCAAATACCATATCGCATATCCAACTAAAACCAACATAATAAGAAACTATAAATGCTTCTTAAGATTTCATTGTAATACATGTTTTCCTCAAACAAATGCATATATGGTGGAGGAAAAAGAGACAGGTATACCAAATTCATTTCCAAAACCCAGTTCTAAATTCGAAACCCTCATGGGTATGGATCGGGTATGAAACCTCTTATACCCGAATGTGTATGGGTCCGATATGGATACTGCCATACCCAAATGGTTATGGTGTGGATAGGAGTAGAGTCCGACCCGTTCCCATCCCAATTCATAGTCATACGTTATTACACGTCAAAATTGTTTCTCATGTACTATTTTTTAAAAATTCAACCAGCCTATCATGCTAATCTACCCCCTTGTGCTATGAAGCATGGGTACTCCGAACAGATACCGTACCAGTACCGGGTACTTACGGGTACGGGTACGGCATAATCCGTACCCGGTACGCCAAACAGTCTTCTGTACGGCTCCGGTACGGCAGACAGTTTTCGGTACGGCTACGGTATGGCAGACAGTCTTTAGAGGGTGCCGATTTACTTGAAATTGCAAATCTATCACTTGATCAGCCCGACTTGGAGGTCGTGCTATTCGGAGATGATGATGATAATGAACTTTGCTATGCATTTTGTTTTGTATTGCTACTTTGCTTGGTTTGGTTCTAATGTAATGGACCGTATCGTCGTATAGCTCATGCTTAAAAATTACTATACATGAGATTACAATGTATTTCTCGCATGAATGCATTACCATATCGTCGTATGGCTCGCATCGAATAATCTTGTTTTTATGCTTTTGAAACTTTGAAGCTAGAGCTTTAATGATGAAGAAATTATGGTTGCATTTGGATCTGATTCATATCTATAACGATATTATACTAAAAGTACATATATATATATATATATATATATATATATATATATATATATATACCTCGCCGTACCCGTACCCTAGTTTTTTAAGATTTTGTCGTATCAGCGTACTCGTATCGTACCCGTACACGTACCCGTACTAGTACCCGTGCTTCATAGCCCTTGTGTAACCCTTCGTATTGCGCCAAAAACCATACCAAGGCAACTTGGCAAAACAGGAGCATGCTAAGAATCTTAAAAGGTTAGTTGGCAAGTAGGAGTCCTACCTTATTGGTTACATAGCTTAAGCTCATTCAACCTAGGAGCAATCATTCAACCCCCCCCCCCCCCCACACACACACACACACAAACACACCCACCCACACCCTACTCCTCCCGAGTAGGAAAGAGTTTACATGAAGAGGATAAATGGCATGATTAACTATAGGAAATTGCATTCATATATGTGGGGCACAATATAAGACAAAGAACTGAAATGAAGCAACATTTCCACTCAATAAAGAATCGAATGAAGAGAAATAAAAAGTTCAACATTCTCCTTGAGGATGCAGGATCTGAAAAGGGAGTAAAGGGAAGAGGCTAAACACCACTATATCAATATCATGTGATTCGTTCTTACTACGCCTAGAAGATAATTAGAGATACAATCATAACTTCCACACCTACACCAAGAATGGAGTTAGAATTCACAATTTGACCATTGGGGGGTAGGGTTGTATGCCTATGGCCTTCAAGCAAAACATCGATCGATCGAAATTAATGATGAAACAACATATGCATCACTGTAAGTAGCGTGGGTTGACAATTTTGCAATCAATCCACCGTTCGAATCCAATCAAGAATGTTACTATGGCTTTCCGCTTAGTGTTCTAAGTTACAATTTGTCGATGAAAAAGTTAACTGCTTTCAACGATGTATGAAAGATTTGAAGCGAAGCAGCCAAATCTAAAGGGACCGGGCTCTAGTCGTGATTCACCAGCCTACTCACTTCTATGATACACTGAAAAAAAATAAACATGGACATTTTGAGGTAGAGAGAAGGGGCCTGCTATCCAACCTGATTCATGGTTCTTGATGGCTCGTCCTCAGGACCGAAGAGTAGTAATGGGTCTCCAGTTCCATGAGGCTGGCCGCTGCCTGCTCCCCGATCCTCTCGAGTAGCCGGTCGGTCACCTCCGCCTGCTGGTTGAACGCCGCGATCCTCCGGTCGACGTTCTCGTTCAGCGACGCGAACCCCGAGAAGATGGCCGTCTGCTTCAGCTCCGACACCAACTTTAGCAGCGAATCCGTTGCCTGAACCTGCTCGTACATAAAGCATTAGGGTTTGGTGGATTTGCTTCGAAGCGGGAGGGAATGCTTGATCGCGTCGTACCATCCTCACCGAGCGCATCTCCATCTGGAACGCCTCTTGCGAGTTGCGGACGGGGGTATCGCTCACCTGCCATGAAATCGCCATGGATCAAGATTGTAAACGGTCTAATTTCTTAAGAGAAAGGGGGGGTCTCCGGGGCCTGGTTGGGATCATGGAGAGGGCAGCTGGGGACGAACCCTAGAGACGCTGACGAGGAGGCCGAAGCTGTCGATGATGTTCGCCACGTCGGCGTCGACCCTCTGCATCAAGGACTTCTGCTTCTGCACCGCCGCGGCTGCGGCCGCGGCCGTCGGGCCGCCCCCCGCGCCGCCAGCTCCAGGTTTGCTCATCCTTTCGGGATATTTTCTGAGGCGGAGACGGTTGTTTAGACTCTTTAGAGAGATGCTTGACTAACCCGTACCCGCCGGCGCCGATGTACTGATGCACATGACCCGACCCGACCTGACCCGACCCGACCCGACCCGACGTAAAGATGCGAGTGTGAGTATATAAAGGCCCATGTCAGTCCGGCTGTTACCTTTGGGAGCACAGGTCCTCAGTTCGAATCCGGCCGGCCGTGAGAGCTGGGGTTTTGCTGCCTTAGCAGTTTGCAGGCGTGGCCAGTGGCCACGCCAGAAGAAAAGATGCAGTTACCTTGAGGTAAATTCAGGAAGGATATTTCACGGCCGAGAGAGAGAGAGAGAGAGAGAGAGAGAGAGAGAGAGAGAGAGAGAGAGAGAGGAACTGCCTTCGGGACACCTACCCATCCCTAAACAGATATAGCTCTTTTTATGATTTTTTTTTATAGAAGAAGGTCTATTGTTTTGTTTCGGTTTCATAATTTTTTTGGTTTTATTTTTATTTGTTTGCATGACCATAGAGCTTGAAAATGGATGCTGCTGCCGAATGTGGGCACCACCTAACTAATTTTGCCGCCCCCGCTGAATGTGGGCGCAGACGAATAAATTTTGAGACACCTCAGCGACAATGGGTGCTCCTGTAGAGCTGGCTCAACCATAAGGCCAGTAAGACGGTCTCCTAAGGCTCCACGTGAACAAAAGGCCTTCAAGACCCAAAATTATTTAAACACCTTAAAGAAGTTGTATAAAAAGAAAGCCCCAAACCCACTTAAATTGCCTAAAACCATATATAAAAGAAAATTTTAAGGCTCCAATTAAAATAAAAACTTCTACTATATAGTAAACCAATTGATATTATTTATATTTATTTAGAGCTTCCACCTGTTTTTTTTTTTTTTTTGTAGGAACTATGGGGGTTCTATTCATGGCGCCCCATCTTTGAAAAATCTAGCAAAATCATTATTGGGTACTTTTATGAAGAAACAAGCAAAGAAATACAATTAGGTACCGAAGCCGACGAAAAGGCTGATCGCTTCTGAAGAGTGAACTTGACCAGAGCATCAATGCAGGAACTAAGATCCCTCTTCACATGGGAGAAAGTACATGAGGTAAAGTCCTGAGTAATACTCCTGTAGTCTGATACAAGGTTCTGTATTCATCATGGTGGAGAGAGACCTCCATCCGACAGGAGGTGAATAAGGACTTGATTGTCCCCTTCCACGACGACTGTAGAAGCGGCAATTGTTTTTAGTGCTCTCAGCCCTTGAAAGATTGCTCGAGCTTCAATTTCTAAGACTTCGCACGCCCCAAAAATAACCTCTTCTGAAAGGATATGGAAGCCATAGCTATCCCGAATAATTACTCCAGTAGCCGATAGCGTGCTGCTCAATGCCCCATCAACATTCACTTTGAACATACCAAAGTCCGATGGCAACCAATGGGAAGGATGGGCCTCAGGACCTTTCTTATGGACGGATGAAAGATCTCTGAAGAGGGCATTAGAAGCCAGAATGACCGATTCTGAGCTAGTTCACGTCCTATTGAAAATCCACCGATTTCTGGCCTTCCATAAATTCCAAAGGATAATGGATCTGTAACTGAAAGAAGATCGATCCTCTATTTTGAGGCTCAGAAGCTGACATATCCATTGATTCAAGATTTTGAAATCTCCTTCCACACGAAGATGAAGTTGAGACCCAAACCAGACTGCACGGCAAAGGAGCAGTAGAATAGTACATGCTCGATTGTTTCATCCCATTACATAAGGAACAAGTCCTATCCACATAGGGGAGCCAAGAAACTTCTCTTTGCGAGGTGGGAATGCATCCATGCGATGCTCGCCAAACAAATCTTTGAGTCTTCGGAACAACATCTTTGATCTTCCACAAAGTCTTCCAATTAAAATCTATACTGCACGATGAGGAGGAGGCTCCATAGTTCTCTGCAAATAGTGCCCAATAAACCGATTTGAGAGTAAAATAATCATTAGTAGAAGATGTCCAAACCCGAGCATCCAAAGCAAGAGTTGAGGTCGGATCAACATCTTTGATCTTCCACAATTTCTTCCAATTAAAATCTATACTACTCGATGAGGAGGAGGCTCCATAGTTCTCTGCAAATAAGGCCCAATAAAGCCGATTTGAGGGTAAAATGATCATTAGTAGAAGGGGTCCAAACCCAAGCATCCAAAGCAGGAGTTGAGGTAAGATGGATCTTCAGAATACCATTCGTCTCTGCTTGGTTCAATCCGAGTCTTGCCATCCGGTCCACTCTCCAAGTTCTAGTATGGGGATCAATAAGCGCTGCCACAATCATATTAATCCCCTCCGGGATAGAACTTCCAATCGCATAGCCAGAAAGCTTTGGGATTCATTGGTCGCCTACTTGAATAGACGAGCCATCTCCTACTCTTTATCAAACAAAGGGGCAAATAAGATCCCGACCCTTCATAAGACGTCGCCAAATTGGGGATGCACCGGACTTCGGGGAGAGCTGCCAAAAATTGGAATGAGACCCATACTTCTTAGTAAGCACTTGAACCCACCAGAGATTTTGATTCTTCAAAAATAGCCAAGCCAGCTTCATAAGTAAATCTTGATTGTTATTGCAAGGTCTCGGAAACCTAAACCACCCTCAAGTTTCGGTGTGTAGAATTGTTTCCAACCTAGCAAATATAGATGCTTCTTGTTGGACTCGACACCCCACCAGAAATCATGTTGGATATCATTTAATCTGTCTGTAACAACTTTTGGGATTATCATTGTGGACATAAAGTATGTGGGGATGGAGGATAAACAAAATTTCATGAGAATCGTTCTTCCTGCATGTGAAAGGGTCTTCGATTTCCACCATTTGAGTTTAGACTTCAATTTATCTTCAAGGAAAGAGAAGGCTTTAGTCTTTGATCTGCCATAGAATAGAGGGGAGCCTAAATAAAGTTCATCTTGCTTCATGATTAACACCCCGAGGTTAATTGCGATAACTCCTTGCTGAACCTGGGGCACATTCCTGGAAAAGGTAATCTTTGATTTGGTAAAATTGACTTGCTGACCAGACCAACCACGGTAAAGTTGGAGGAGGGCATTAATAGACTCGATTTTCCAATACACCGCTCTGCCAAAGATGAAGATATCGTCAGCATAAAAAAAGGTGAGAGACTAAGGCACCGGCCTGCTTACCGATCCGAATGTCGTGGATGATTTTTCTGTCTTCGTAGGTAGAAATCACCAGAGGGAGGGCTTCGGAGTAAATCAGAAATAAGTAGGGAGAGAGTGGGCAACCTTGTCTTATGCCCCTTTGGGCTCTAATGTAACTTTCTGGTGAGCCATTGATAAGGACAACAAATGAAACATTAGACAAAAAAGCATAGACAAGGGAGATGAACCCTTTGGAAAAGCCCAGGGCCTCAAGCGCTTGCATGATAAAAATACACTCTACTCGATCGTAGGCCTTGACCATATCTAGCTTGAGGGCATAATAGCCCCTGCGACCGGTGGTATGTTTGATGGTAGCCAAGACTTCCTGGGCGATAATCGTGTTGTCTCCGATATTTCTACCTGTAAGGAAGGCATTTTGGGACTTGGCAATGCATTTGCCAAGGAGAGGTTTGAGCCGGTTTTCGATGATCTTAGAGCACAGCTTGTAGGCCACATTGTAAAGGCTGATTGGGCGGTAGTCACTGTGAGTCTCTGCTAATTTCTTTTTCAGAATGAGAGCCATGAAGGTAGCATTGAGTTGGGGGGCATGAATTTTGAGGCGAAGAAATATTGAACTGCTCTTACCAGGTCATCTTTAAGCACCGACCATCCTCCTTTATAGAATCCTGCAGTCATCCCATCTAGGCTTGGGGACTTTAAATTATTCATAGCAAAGAGTACTTTTGACCTCCTCAAAGTCAGGTATCCGAGTAAGCAAAGCATTCTTATTGGGTGTGATCACATGAATGAAACCAAAATCAGTGAGATTAGCATTGGCTGGGTGGGAAGAAGTGAATAGACTAGTGAAATAGAGTTCATACGTTTCAATAATTTCCTTGTTGTCAGAACACCATAGGTTTACCTGATTCTTAATGCCAGATATGTGGTTCCTCCTCTTGCAATTAAACACTACCATATAGTGATATCTAGTGTTGTGATCCCCTTCGGTGAGCCAAAGGGACTTAGATCGTTGGCGCCAGTATATAGCCTCTAAATTAAGAAGAAGTTGATATTGCGTGGAGATGAGATTCCGTCACAAACCTTGCCGGAGAGAGGCTGAGAAGATGGATCTTAGCAATAGAGGTCTTGACCAAGTCCATTTTGGCTTTAATGGACCCAAAAGTTTTACTACTCCAGCTGCTCAAATATTTCCTCACCACTTCACACTTCTTATCTAGATACAGAAGGCTGGGGTTGGTGGGATCTTGTGTCCAAGCCTTATTGACCACCTCGAGAAACGTCGGATTGCATTTTCAAAATTCCTCAAAACACTTTGGATTGCACACAACCATCACGTGGCAAAAGGGGATTAAATGAGCCTACCGACTTAACATTTCCAGTATGTTCTAGATTGAGTCATGTGCACAACTTTAATGTTGTGTGCACGACTTTTCATGTATCATCGTGCCATAGGACCGTCTCATGTGGGGCAAAAGGTGGACATCAAATAGTGTGTTGTCGACTAGGATCGTGCGCACGACTTGGAAAAGTCGTGTGCACGACTTTAGTCTGGGCACACACCATTCTATGTGTATAAAAAACTAAAGTAAAGTCATGCACACAATCAGCTTAGTGCACACACACTAAGGTTAGGGCATCAACCCTTAGTTCCAAGCGAATAAGTGATGAAACCAAACATGCATATGTGATCATTCTAAACATATTAAGACTCCCATAAGTCAAAAGAGTGAATTGTACGAATAAAATACGTATGCAAAAGGAATCAATCGGAAACGATAAAGTGTGAGTGTGTGTGAAGACTAATCATGCACCCTAAAACCCTACACAATAGAGCAAAGTTTATTCCCAAAGAGTTGTACTTTTCATGCCTAAGCATGGTGAGAGAGGGCGATAGAAGTGGATTTGGCCGCAACGGTACATCTGTACTGTGACTGAGCCAGACCTAACTCTACTCTCTCGACATTGGCTCGCAGATATTCACTATACTGGAAAAGTAAGTTTGTTTAAGTCGCTAAAAACTAATGGCAATATAAGGAGACCTAATAACATATACTCAAACCCTAACCCCTTCCTCCTTTATCAACCGCTCCAACGAGGTCCTTTCCCTTCTTCGCCCTTCCTCGAGCTCATCTCCTCCCCGAGCTCCCCCACCCAATCACCGTGGGTTCCTCCCCCCGCCTATTTTCTCTCCGTCGTCGTCTACCGACATCCAAACCCTAAGTTCGACCGACTAGAATTAAACATGGTACAGTACGTTCGATCGACCATGGCTGAACATAGTACAATATGTTTGATCACCCGAACATAGTATAATATGTTCAATTGTGGTCGGCCGAGCATATTGTACAATGTTCAGTTCTGGTCGGATGAATAGACTGTACCTTGTTCGGCTTTGGTCGGTCAAACATGTCTTAAACAGAAAAAAAAAAGAGGATTGTATGCGCAGAAAAAGATCTGGTTCGTCTTTATTGCAAACACACGAAGATTACAGATGCCGGGACTCGGGGGTGGTGAGCCGGGTGTGGCGAATATTGATCAGGAGATTATGGGAGAGATCCTCTGGAGGATCCCTTTGATCCGCATCTCCACGTGGTATTCGTGCGAGAGCTTTGAATGGGTTGCCCGGGACAGAGGTCTTTATAGGGTGAGGGTTCTTTGAGAGGCTAAGGAATATCCGATGTTGCTTTTGTCCCTTCCGTGCTTCGCACTTTCTCAGCTAGGGGTTTTTCGGCTTCGTTCCTCGGTCATTGTGTCTTCCTCGATCCTTACTAGACCCCAGCGTCCTTGATCGTCGGTTCGCGACGTCGATCGTGCTTTCGGCGTCGGCTTTGGCGTGGCTCTGGCTTTTACTTTGCTTTGGGGCTTGCGCTTGAACGTAGACGGGTAGAGGCTTGCGATGCTTTAGTTCTTTCAGACTTCGTGTCGTATCGGCTAAAACATGCGGTGCTTTGCTCGTGACCAGCGTAGTTGCTTGACTTTGGCACTTGCATTGCTTTGACACGGGCTTTACCGGGGCTTTTGATTTGGCTTTCTACGTCGGCTTTTGCTTCAGCGTTGACTCGTTCTTCTTCTCGAACGGCGGTGGCTACTTCTTCAAGACTTCTTTGTTCTTCTGGCTTCCATGACGGTTATGGCGTCGGTTTGACTTCTCTTCTTCTCCGAGCTTCTTTGGCGTGATCGGAATCGAAGGCTTCTTTTGAAGACGGCTGGGGTAGCACTGATCTCCGTGCGACGGTTGTAGCGTCGGCTTTGCTTTGAAGATGACGGGTGTAGCGTTGGCTTTGCTTTGAAGACGATGGGTGTTGCGCCGGCTTTGCTTTGAAGACGACGGGTGTAGCGCCTGCTTTGCTTTTGAAGACGACGGGTGTAGCGACACTTCGAGTGTTCCTCTCCAAGCTTTCTTCTTCGTGGATGGAGCAGACATTTATCGAAGGCGACGTGGTGATTACGCTTTGGTCTTCTTCTTTGGGCTTTTGGGCTTGATCGGAGTTGAAGGCTTGTTGGAGCCGACGGGGTAGTGTCGCTCCGATCTTCTTCTTCGGCCTTTGCTCCTGGCGTTTTCGGAGTCGAAGGATTCTTCTTCTCCGAGCTTTCTTCTTTGTGTTTGGAGTTGAAGGCTTGATCTTCTCGTGCAAGGGTCTTTACTTTAATGAGGGCTTTCAATGGACTAAGGCGGTCCCAAAGGGATAGGCTTGCCGGTGCCTTGTGAAGCCTTGGGTTGATGAAGAGTGCGTCTCCTCTTCTGCAGAGCTCTTCCACTTTGTCTTCGTCTTCGACCTTCTTGAGCCTTCCCCCTCCCCCTCTATTTATAGGTGAAGGAGGGGAGGGGAGAGATATGTGAATATTTATTTGAATCCCTTTAATATCTCTCCCATAACTATCCAAGATTTATTTATCCATTAATGAGGGGAATAAGCCTTTATTTGCCTTCCTTTTCTGGCGGAGTAGTTATGGCTCAATCATTTTTGAATTTATTTTGAATCTTGCACATAAAGTCAATGGCGACCCGGCTTCGTTTCTTGTCCGTCGGATCGAGGGATCGGCGCAGATCCACGCTTATGTAGACGTCATACGCAATCTCCCCCCGCGCATGGCGGTATTTGTTTCCTTTTTCTTCTTTTCTTTCATTTTCTTTTCTTTCCTTTCTTTCTTCCTTTTCCTTCTTTTCTTTTCTTTTATTTCTTTTCTTGTATGGCCGGCCACCCCCATAAAGGGGTTCGGATTTCTATAGGGGGGGTCGGGTGGGCCCCACTTGGGGATGGGCCCACCCGGCCCCTTGTTTGGCGCGGGTCGGGTCCGGTTTGCGTGTCGGGTCTCCCTCCGCATTGGTGCATGCGAGTCGGGTCCGGGTCCGGGTGCGTGTCGGGTCTCCCTCCGCATTGGTGCATGCGAGTCGGGTCCGAAGCCGAGTGCGTGTCGGGTTTGCCTCCGCATTGGTGCATGCGAGTCGGGTCTGGGTCCGAGTGCGCGTCGGGTTGGCCTCCGCATTGGTGCATGCGAGTCGGGTCCGAGTTAGACACAATTTGTGTGTCTACAAGGATATTTTTATCAATTTACTTGGGGTTAATTTTACAATAAAAATAATTTCAAACGGTGTTTGGAGAGCAAATGTTGGTGTGCCAATATAATTTTCCTACGGGGTGCTATACCTTCGTGATTACAAACCTGGGTGTTGTATATATTTACTGAAACACCATCCACCCACCACAGGCCATGTATCCCACTGTTCCATTCTACCCACCACCAAGTGCCCCCCCCCCCCCCCCCCCCCCCCCCCCCCTCTCTCTCTCTCTCTCTCTCTCTCTCTCTCTCTCTCTCTCTCTCTCTCTCTCTCTCTCTCTGTCTGTCTCTAAGGAGCCGTTGGTGAGGGGCACGTCTTCCTTTTCGAAATATTTAAGATTGAAAACGAAAAAAAATCCCAGGCTCCAGCAACGCGCTTTTCTTCATGCAAAGCATGAAATAGGAGAAAAAACAATGAAAAAAAAAAAAAAAAAAATCTCCTCCGGTCAGGACCCCATCGGTGGGCCCAGCACGTATCACAGCCACACGATGGCTGGTGACCAAGAGTCAATCGCACTCCAGCCGATCGATTGCGGCTGTGACAGGTGTCGGGCCCACCGACCGGGGCCGACCCTATTGGAGGAGATTTCAACTCTAAAAAAAAAGAGTTGCCAAGGCAGTCCTGGAACCTATAAATGTCCATCCTTGGCCGCCCCTTCAGGTCATCACCAGCCTAATCAATTCCAGTCATCTTCAACCTCTGGAGTTTCAGCTCAGCATGGGGAACCTGCAAGCTCTCCTTCTGGCCCTCGTCTCGCTAATGGCATTGGACCAAGGTCTGGTGGTTCGAGCCAGCAGCTTCTACGAGGACACTGTGTTCAACTGGGGACCCCAAAACACGGGAATCTGGGGCAATGGCAACAACCTTGCGCTTTTCCTCAACAAAGTCTCAGGTATTTAAGCTTTCCCGATTACGATGCTGCTTGCTCGATCGGATCTCACATCCTGCACCGCATCCCCATTGTGTGTGTGGGGGCGAGAGAGAGAGAGAGAGAGAGAGAGAGAGAGAGAGAGAGAGAGAGAGAGAGAGAGAGAGAGAGGAGAGAGAGAGAGAGAGAGAGAGAGAGAGAGAGAGAGAGAGAGAGAGAGAGAGAGAGAGAGAGAGAGAATGGGGAGGCTGCTACATGGCACCAAAGGCCTCAGCTTTATAAGAGTAGTATAGATAGATAGATAGATCAAGTATATTCACACCCGGCTCTCGCAGGTTTCCTCTCCCTTTCCTTCACATACTCAATTTCTTATGGGTGGCAAAATATGCCCTCCACTTCCCCCACACCTCCAGCCCTTACCCCCATGTAATATACCCCACCAGCCTCTCCCTCCCCCCCCCCCCCCCCCCCCCCCCTTCCCTTATTGGAGCCAACACCATCACCCCTCTTCCTCCTTCCCATTGTCATCACTTCCACTTTTCTCGCCGGTGGTGACGAGGGAAGAGGAGGGAAGGGAAGATGACAATGGCTCCGGCAAAAGGAAAAGAGGAGGAGGAAGGAAGGGAAGGCGACAACGGCTGCTGCTAAAGGAGGGGGGAAACCATGGGCAACGGAAATGGGTAAGCTCATCAATTTTGGGGTGTGAATAAAATTTCCCTACTAGCATAGCAGATCCAACTAATGCCAAACTCAATGATAAACACAACTAGTATAATCTCCGCGCCATATTAGGTTCGGCTAGCCTTAGGGTTTTTCCGATCTCCATAGCAACACAACTCCCACATCAGGGCGAATCAGGTGCAGCTTGCATCGATCCGCCTCGCAGCCTCGATTCCACTCATCTTCTCATTTCGGGCATGCACTTGCTATCCTTCCAGGTTCCGGGATTCAGACGAAGAACCAATTTCTCTTCGGGAGCATAGAGATGCAGATCAAACTGGTTTCCGGGAACTCCGCGGGCACCGTCACAGCCTACTATGTAAGTGCAATTGAAATAAAAGCTGCATTTTCGAGTGACATGTCAGGATCTAATTCTCTTCTTCTCTTCGTCGTGCAGATGTCGGCCTTGGGGAGCAGGCACGACGAGATAGACCTTCGAATTCCTGGGAAACGTATCCGGGCAGCCTTACATCATTCACACAAATGTGTTCACCCAAGGTGTAGGGAACAGAGAGGAGCAGTTCTACCCGTGGTTCGACCCCACTGCCGATTTCCACAACTACACCATACATTGGAACCCGAGTCAGATCGTGTAAGATGAACTCGAACGATGACAGCACCGTTCTCCGAAATTCCTTTTCATAACTTACTCACACATTTATTCCGATGGTTTGAGAATGTTTCTCCATTTCATCATCATCATCATCATCATCATCAACACCACTATGGACAATAGTCTCATACTTTGGCTGCTGCAGGTGGTTCGTCGATGGGCTACCGATCAGAGTTTTCAGAAACCACGAGAACATCGGGGTTCCGTACCCCAACCAGCAACCGATGAGACTTTTTTCCAGCATATGGGATGCCGACAACTGGGCACGAGGGGCGGCTGCAGAAGATAGATTGGAACAAGGCACCCTTCGTGGCTCGATACCGTGGTCTTCGACTCAGGGCCTGCAAGTGGAAAGGGCAGATCAGCATCAGTGAGTGCGCATCGAATACCCCGGCCAACTGGTGGGTCTCCCCTTCATACCGCAAGCTGAGCTATGCTCAGATGGGTCAGATGGCATGGGTGAGAAACAATTACATGATCTATGACTACTGCAAAGATACCAAGAGATTCAGGGGACGACTACCCCCTGAGTGTTACCAACAGCCTTACTGATAGAAAAGTTGGGGGGTTTTGTCGCGAATGTCCGGAGTTTGCTGTTTTGGTACCTGTGCGAAGTGGCCAATAAGCCTGCTGAGGCTTCGGTTTCTTTCATTCTTTCGGCTTGAAATTCAGAATAATTTTGCATGATTTAAGGCCTCGGGCCAGCTTGTATCCAATTTGTTGATTGTCGCAAGAGAATAGGGGTTGCATCGGGTTTTTTCTTTTCGTTTGTTGTGTTCTCGTGGTATATGAAATAAAATGTAACAAAGAAAAAGATTCTTGAATGATGTACAATTTTTCAAAGCGTATGAAACTACGAGAATTCACATTTATCTTAGAAACAAGGAAAACAAAATAAATCAGAGTTCATTTGCATGTGACAATCTGAATCCACAGTTAAAATTACTAAAACAATAAAGAAATCTCTCACTCTAAATCTCTCTATGCATGTTTATTACGCAGAAATCAGAAAACTAATACAAACAGATCCAATCGGATATATTATTAGTCCATTCCACCACTCAAATCGTTCTATATATCCGGCTCTCCCCATCCGTTTCAAAATCGCTGGATCTCTCTCTATATCCTTGTTTATCTCATAATGGGTCAAGAGCACTTAGCTGAGTTGCAAGAGCGTTGATATCGGGTGGGGTGGGTGGTGGGATAGGGTTGAAATCTTTGCCTATCAACGCTCAACAATACAAAAAGGAACTCACAATGAACGAAAACAAATAAAAAGATCCACCTCCATATGTCAGGATCAAGATCTGACAGTCCATTCCACCTACTAAATCCTTTTCCATCTATCCGTGATTCCGTTCTTAAACGGAAAGTAGATAACGAAATCGATCATTGTATTCATTTCTCGGACCTCTTATGCATCGTTGTCAGTTATAATCTAATTTTCACTACAAACTGATGAAAAACATGGAGCAGGATGAAGAAGAGACTCCTTAAAATACCACATTTTGTTAGAATAGATTCCTACTCAAAATAGAACTCATAAATAGGATTCTCGGATAAGTTAGGATTCCTACTCGACGTGGATTCCTTAATGAATTGGTGTTGTGACTGCTAATTCATTGAGCGGATGGCGTGAAGAACTAAGTGATGATTCCTTAGCCAAATTGCTATCTTTTTTCTTTTTTTTTTCTTCTAGTGAACAAAACTTTCACAAAAGTTCAAAAAAAAATCTGCATATTATTTTCTTAATCATGTAATTTGCTTTGTTATTACTTACCTTTTTATTCAATCATTTGTTTTACGATAAAACTTTACCCCAATTTCACAAAAGAGAGCCCCTAAATTCCAAATGTTTTCTAGCAGAAGTTCAATCCAGCACCCATAGTTTTTCTTCGAGTCCATATCTTGCTTTCAGATAAACAACCTTCTTTCAGTTGATCCCCTAAATAGTCAATACCCATCCTTTAGAATCATGGCAACCTCCGTCCAACTACTCTCACAATTCAATTTAAGATATGGTCTAGAAATTTGATGGTTTGATTAGACTTGAATTTCATTGCTATTTGCGCTTGTCATCATTAACTTTTTATGCCTCATTCGCATACATCAGTATGGTAGCTCTATCTATCTCTTTAGTTATTAATCATTCGATTGGTATTAAGGCTTCGAGTTAGGGCGGTTACCCATCATGTTCTTCTATAACGTCTGGCCCCTTTCGTAGAGAAAGTCAACAAGACAAAGTCCTCACTAAAACTTTGTGGAAGTTGATGGATTAGACAATTCGATGACTACTTTGAAAACCCAAAGAGGCCAATTCTTCAAGCCACCAGAGATCCGATAACAAGGAAATTGGGGAGAGTTCATACATAGTGGACGTGGATGATGAAAATCAAGGCTACTTCAATTAGGATTCCTAATTCAGATAGGATCACTAGTTCAAAAGAGAATTCTTGGTTATAATTATATTACTACTCAAACTGGAACCCCTACCCAAAATAGCATTCCTTGATGAATTCGGACTTTTACTCAGAGTGAGTCCCAAATGAGAATGTTGTTTCATTTCAACTTTCTGGGTTGTAACTTAAACAATAGAGATGAATCATGAATGAACTTCCCTAAATCAAACCTTGCTTCTACCCTATTTATCTAAAATCTTTCCTAGTTTAGGGAACCTTGGAGAGTTACTACCTGGTTGCATGAGCTTAAATTGCATAATCAACAAGGTAGGTCTTCCTATTCGCTAATTAGCCTATTACTCTATTAGACTTCTCGGCATGCCCTTCTTTTGCTACGTCCTTGGTGGTTTTCGGCACCACTCGTAGAAGGTTGGCGTCAAGTTGATAGTGAGTCTGAAAAATTCTTGCCAATCTTCCATATAGTCGATCTTCCAGATAGAGTCTCTAATTAATAAAGGATACCTTGATGAATGAAAATTGAGTAAAAGATTGGAGTTGTTATTGGTTTCCCAAGTATTGTTGTAATAACAGACTTTATTATTTATTTTGAAGTGACTTTAGAAGTTGTATCTGAGTTAGAAAAGCCCTTGATATACAAATGTAAATGGAGTATCGAATTGACATCGATGTATTAAAAAAATTCAGACATCTTTCTCTTATGAAAACACGCGATCTAGTGT